>JARQOC010000002.1:477646830-478278888 GCA_033576535.1 Allobates femoralis | reverse complement strand
GGTTTTTGTGCTCTCCACTGTATGATGACTGATAAACCCTTTGACTTTTATTAAGCATGTACTAGGGATGGGTGAGTCTACTCGCTAGGACTCGTTCCTCGGCGAGTAGTAAGGGACTCGCAGGACTCAGTACTCTGCGAGTTTCCCAGCGATTACTCGCACAGTAACGAGTCCAATGCAAATCAATGTCAATCGTAGTTTTGTCAGAGTCTGAGACTCTGACAAAACTAGGATTGCCATTGACTTGCATTGGACTCGTTCCTGTGCAAGTAATCGCAGGGAAACTCGCACAGTAACGAGTCCGGCTGTCTGCTCTGTGCCGGGCTCGGGTCCTGTGGGCTGCTGCAGCTCCAGGGTCCTAGAGCCCGCCTGCTCTCCCTGTGTATAGACATGAATGTCTGTGCACAGAGATGATGTAGCAAAGCTGAGATTGTTCTCAGTCTGCTCACTCCCTGTGCATAGACATCTATATCTATGCACAGGGATCTAGCAGAGAGGACATCGCGTTTTGAATTACGTCAGACGGAAGAGGATTTTTTTAAATAAAGATGGAGTCCCTGACTTTTTTTTTAAATTTCATTTTTCTTTATTATTTCATGAAATTCATGAAATAATAAAAAAAAAAGGGCTCCCCTATATTCTTGTGTCCGGCCAGGTACAAACAGGCACCTGGGGGTTGGGGGCAGCCCTTCGCTGCCTGCTGGATCCGGCTGGTTCCATAAATACGGCGAAGCCCACGTCATTTTTTTTCTGAAAAATCAATAAAACAATCCTAAAAAAGGGACTGCATCTTTATTAACCCCTCGCCCATGGTCCAGGGGTTAATAAAGATGCAGTCCCTTTTATTTATATTGTTTTATGGATTTGTCAGAAAAAAATTTGACGTGGGCTTCGCCGTATTTCTGTAACCAGCCGAATCAAGCAGGCAGCGACGGGCTGCCCCCAACCCCCAGGTGCCTATTTGTACCTGGCCAGACACAAGAATATAGGGGAGCCCTTTTTTTTTTTATTATTTCATGAATTTCATGAAATAATACAAAAAAATGCGTGGGGCTCCGCGCAATTTCTATGTCTAGCCAGGTACAGCTAAGCAGCTGGGGGCTGGAATCCGCAGCGCAGGGAGGCCCAAGCTTTCTGGGCACCCCCCGCTGCAAATTGCAGCCCGCAACCGCCCCAATAGATGGCGCGTTCATTGAAGCGCCATCCTCTGGCGCTGAACCCCGCTCTTCCAGCGGCCCAGGTGGCGGTGGCACGCTGGGTAATAAAAGGGTTAATACCAGCTTTGTTATACAAGCTGGTATTAAGCCCGAGATTCTTAATGTCAGGCCAGGTTTGACCCGACCACTAAGAATCTCCAATAAAGGGTTAAAAAAAACACCACACAGAGAAAAATTATTTATTAAAAATAAAGACAGACACCATTAGGGACTCCAACTTTATTACCACCACATACCCCTCCAAAGACCCAGGTCTTCTCTCTTCTTTCTTCTCTCTTCTGTCTTCCTTCTTCTTCTTGTTGAACTCATTCAGCTCTGCTACATCACACATCACACAGTAGGGGGCGGAAATGCAGATAGAGCCTGAAGCTTCCGAGACACATCTGCGATTTGTAAATCGCCCATTACTCGCTATTACTCGCTTCCCCATTCATTTACATTGGACTCGCTAGACTCGCAACGAGTAGCGAGTCCCGGGCTCGGACTCGCTAGAGTCAAGCGATTCCGAGTAATTTAGGACTCGCCCATCACTAGCATGTACTAATAAGATATTTAAAAGTATATATTTTAAACTACGAACAAGTAAACAAGGCACTCACATGTTAGGTGAATTGATTGTAACTTAGTACAGCTGCTTTTGGAGTTTTTGTGTCCAAATGTTATGCCTGTTATACTGAACCTACAATAGTGATGACACTGCTATATACCATAACATGATGAGAGATTGATAGAGTTTGTCTACTTCCTCACTGAAGTGACAATTTGCATATGCAATTTCCCAGAGGAGTATTGCGGTTTTAAGTCTCCTCACTGCCGGCTGGCAGAATACTCTCCATAGGGAGAATAGCTGTTCCCCCAGACCTCGTCTTAGCCTCTCACACAGCCAAATCAGAATTCCCACACACTACACTGATGAGGGGCAGTCACTCTGAAACGCAGCATCTGCAGTTTGGGTTCTGATCTGGCACAAATCTTAAGTCATATTAAAAGGCTTCTTAATTAGTCAATTATGACTTTTAAGGTACGACGAGATGGCTGGCAATTCCCGAATTCGGCGATGTGGAAACCACATCGCATGTGCGTAGTGGCATGTGACTGGGCGATTGTACGGTGAGAAACATGATTGTGGTGTGTGACGCAGCCATCTGTGAAGGGAAAATTGCTTCTGGTCTTCTGCAGGCGATTTCCGGGACGCAGGATCGCCGAAGATCGCATGCTAGATAGCTACGTGTGACAGCTCCACAGTGATGTGAAAAAAGTGCCCGAAACGTGCGCGCTCACATCAAATCACCAGCGATATGGAAGCTATATGGTGGCGTGGGATGGTAGCTTTAGGATTGCTACCTTTATTAAGTGGCATTAGAGTTTGTCTACTTTCTCACTGAAGTGACAATTTGCATATGAGAGATTGAAAGAAAACTCCAAAGAAAACAGGAGCTACTACTGAAGTATAACTTGCATAACATTTAGACACAAACACTTTAAAGGGATCCTGTCACCCCCAAAACACCTCTAAACCTATTAAAAGCTGTCCCTAGAGCATAGTAACACTTACCCTACACTCCTTTTAGCTCCTAAAAGCACCAAGTGAAATTGAAGAAAAATGTTATTACAGTACCTCATTATGGATGATACACCTGCCAGAGTGACTATGAATACCATAGTCACTCATTATCATCCATAATGAGGTACTGTAATAACATTTTTCTTCAATGTCACTTGCTGCATTTAGGAGGTAAAAGGAGTGTAGGGTAAGTGTTACTATGCTCTAGGGACAGCTTTTAATAGGTTTAGAGATGTTTTGGGGGTGACAGGATCCTTTTATGCAACTGTATTAAAGGGGTTTTCCCACGAACAAAGTTAATTTTAAAGTACATTTTTATCAATAGATCTAGGTATAATAATAATATCCACAATTGGATGTGTTTTTTAAAAAATGTTCCTGTGCTGAGATAATCTTTTAAACCTGCCCCTAATATGTACACTTTTATTTTTGTTTCTGACTGTGCACGGAACACAGTCTGATCATACCACATCTCCTGGGCAGGGGAGGAAGAAATAACGAATACAGACATTACAGCACAGGATCAGAAATAATTCTTTCTTTGAGGTAAAACATTTTTTTACAAAAAGGCAGAGAAATGTTTTACCTAACAAAAAAAGTCATCTATGAACCTGTGCTGTAATGTCTGTATACTCTTTTACTTTCTTCCCTGCCCAGGAGATGTGGTATGATCAGACCGTGTTCTGTTTATGGTCAGAAAGAAAAATTTTATTTTACAAACCAGGGACACATTTATAAGAATATCTCAGTACAGGAGCAATTTTTTAAATACATCCAATTGTGGAAATTATTATATTTCCAAGATCTATTGATTAAAATTAACTTTGTGGGAAAACCTCTTTAAGTTACAATTAATTTACCTAAGATGGGAGTGCCTTGTTTATTTGTTCGTAGTTTAAAATATATACTTTTAAATATCTTTAAAAGTATATATCAAACAATGAAACTTCAAAGAGCTGTCTAAGGACACAAAAGAGAGGATTGTAGACCTGCACAAGGCTGGGATGGGTTACAGGAAAATATGTAAGTAGCTTGGTGAGAAGGCAACAACTGTGGGTTATTAGAAAATGTAAGAAATGCAAAATGTGTGCCAACTTGGTCAAGAATCATAAGAAAAATCTGACTTCTGTAAATGCAAACAGGGGTTTCTATACAAAATAGCAATTTCTGCCTTTCTATTGTATCAAATACTTATTTTATGCAGTAAAATGTGAATTAATTATGTAAACATCATATAACATAATTTTCTAGATTCATTTTTTGGAACCTGTATTCCACAATTAAAGTCTAATTACGATAAAAATTACAGACCTCTCCATTCTTTGCAGAACTGGAAGCTTGCAAAATCAGTAGTGTAGCAAATACTTTTTTCCTTACTGTAAGCAAGAACCTGACTCAGGGGCGTAATTACAATAAATGCAGGGGTTGCAATCGCACCCGGGCCCTGCAGCCTAGGGGGGCCCCAAAAGTCCCTTTGGCCTATAGAAAAATAGTAATACTATTAAAGATTTGCAATAATTGGGGGCCCCGTTGGAGCTTCTGCATCGGGGCTCCTGGGCCTTAAGTTAAGCCACTGACCTGACTGAAACATATGTGTAAGCCATTACCCTCTTTCTAATTATTAAGCTCTCAGCCTGAGAGGTGAAACCAGTTATGTTTAATTGGTGTTTTATTTGATAGGTTGGTTGTACCTGTAATCCCCGGAAGTATAACATTAAAGTATGGAGAAGTAACTAATTATAATTCTTTCTGACTTTCTTTTTCCAGTATTGCCTTCTTTTAATTTAGCTATTCAGAATAAGGCTGCAACAGTGCTTTGGAGAATGGATCATCCATAGAAATGGTTTGGAGACAAGCGTGTATCCACCCAAATATGTCAAATTGAAATTGGATGGAAGGATTATTTTCAGCCAAAAGCCGTATGACAGAATGGAGATACCAGGTTACTGTTCCCAATAACAAATGATGCGAACAGCTGGAGTACAAACAAAGATTGTTGCTGAGGAGAGATAGGCTGGTTTCACACTACGATTTTGTTAAATCCGATGCTGTCCGATAAAAATCGGACAGCATCGGATCCGATTTAGCCCCCATGTTCTCCAATGGGGATCGGATCGGATCGAATGTGCACTTAATGGCATCCGATTTGCATCCGATCTGATTCTGTCCGATTCTGTCCGATTTTTTTCAGGAGCCAAAATCGGAGACTGCTCCGATTTTGGTATCCAATTAAAAAATCGAATCGGATCCGATGTAATCCGATGCGATCCGCTTAAAATAATATGGGAGCCTATGGGGGATCGGATCGGATGGAAAATTGGATCCGATATCGGATCCGATTTTCTGTATTGAGCATGCTCAATACCCTAGACCACATCCAAAACCTCCCACAGCCCTCCCCCAGCCATTTAAATCGGATCCGATAAAAAAATCGGATCGGATGGCATCCGATTTTGAGCATCCGATGCTGTCCGATTTTCATCGGACAGCATCGGATTTAACAAAATCATAGTGTGAAAGTAGCCATAGACTATGGTTAACTACAAATCAATAAGATTGCCTTATTATGTACTAGTTATTGTGTTGTTTAATTTGTTCTTTACTAACTTACCTTTTGGAGAGTTGGAGGACTTGTTTTTAGTTAAGTTATGTGTTTTATGTTCGGCAAATATTTAGATTTTTTTACATAATCAATGTTGTGCATTGCCATAAAATGGGACCTAAATATGTATTTGGATACATTAAATACTTCCATTCTCTCCTTAATTCTTAAGACCAAATATTATATTATAGAGGTACTACAAGCAGGAAGTCTGGGTGTCATTGTTTAAAGTCCATATACTCAGTTCAAAGTGTGTGCCATGCAGTAAAAAAATGGCCCACCAACAATTAAAGGATTGATTTACTCCGAATTCATAAAATGGCAACTCTGTAAAATAAAAATCTTATTTCTGGACATAGTGTAATATACTCGTGCTACATGAGTCAATGGGATGCGTTCTGTGGAATATAAAACAGCGGTTAATGTCTTTATGTCTTTATGCTCTGCGATCCCTCTGGAGTGTGTTGACTACCTCTGTTTATAGCTTCTTTGTTAGAATTGACTGTGTACTGTTCAACGGTTCAAGGTTATTTGTAATTACATCCTCTAGTCATTTTGTCTCTTCTTCAAACAGCGTTGTCCTGAGGATCATTCTTTGCCACAGTGTGACAAAGAACTACTGGAACGGTGGATTCAGAAGCTGTCAGCCTCATAACAACTCAATGCACAATCACAGGACAAAGGTTAACTAACTGGTTATGGAGTAGCAAATAAAGGCTTTTCTCTTTCAGGGATTAAAAGAAGAAATGTGCGCCAGAATGACATTTTCAATAAACATAATTTAATTTCATAAATTAAATCAGCAGCATTTCAATGTTTTGTACTGTGTTTCAACTTTGAGTTACCTTCTGGGCCTCCATCTGTCAATATGTAAGTGTTACTAGTAGTACTTCCCATGAGTTAAATATGATAGAATTATCATATGTAGTTGTGATAGCACTTCCCCCTGTAGATGTTTCTGAAAATAATACTCAAAACATAATGATAATGCATTGCCATCATATGAATAACTTTATTATTTCACTAATTCTGAAAACACATTTCTGAAATAAAAATAATTATTATAATATAATTACAATGTAATAATGATATATATTAAATATTGTATAATAAATATATAATATTATGTAATTGTAAGAACTACATATATATTGTGAGGAAGTGACCAATGAAGGTCATTAAGTGTCCCCCAGAATGTGCTCTGAAACATTATAAGACCCGCTGGAGGGTGTTGTCCTCACAGTGGGTGAGTACAACACAGAAATAAAGGAGTGTGATCTGGATCATGTTATGTGACTCAGGTTTTTAGGAAAACCAGATATGGGCTTTTATTTGGGAGAATCCTTAGGAATGGGTGGGATGGATTCTCCCTCCACTCCGGATCTTCTAACATGCCTGCCCATGTCCGGGAACATGTTTTAAACCTGGACTGCAGGAAAGGGTGTGTTATCAGTTTAGAGCCCTGTGGTTTAAGCAAGTGTGCCAGCCTGAGTGCTGTGAGCAGAGCAGCAGATTGCCTGCCGAGCTTGGAAGGGTGCAGCTCTGAGGGAGCAGAGCCGTACTGCAATCCTGTGCGTATAAGTGATTATGCGTCACTGATCCGGTCAGTGTAGGTAGGGATGGGCGAGTCTACTCGCTAGGACTCGGGACTCGGCGATTCTGAAGGTACTCGCAGGACTCGTTACTCGGCGAATCTCCTAGCTTGGACTCGCACAGTGACGAGTCCAATGGAATTCAATGGCAATAAGCTTGACTCGTCACAGATACCCGCTGTCAGCAGCGAGTCTGAGCGAGTCTACGATTCCGAGTCCTACGAGTCTACGAATCCGAGTCCTGTATACTGTATTCGGGATTCGGACTGTGGAATACAGAATCTGTTATGTTCCGAGTCAGCACAGCGTGCGTGTTAGGTCAGAAAACTTGTGAAGAAAGCCAATCATAGTCAGTAATGGCATAGCAAAGTTGGTTGTGTCAGGACTATGATTGGCTGCTGTCCAGCGTCATGCCTATGTCATCTATGACAGGCAAGGCAGTATATAAGGCTTGTCCCCGCCATTTTTGGCACATTCCTGAGACGATCTGACCTAGTATAGGGAGAGAGAGATATATGCTGGAGCAGATCAGGGATTGTCAGTGTAGGGAAGATTCCTTATATTAACCCAAAAAGCTCTTCTGAGAGCTAGGAGGAGGACGGAGTAGTGCTGTGTAGGCAGGCAGGCAGGGAGGGAAGGAAGGAGAAGCCTTAGAGTGCACACAGGACGGACCTCATAGCTTAGCTTACTCACTCAGCTTTGCTAACAGCTGCAGTCAGAGGCTTAGCTGAGGTGCTGTTTCATTTTTGTTTTTGCACCAGATCGATTTTTGTTCCTAATAGAGCGTTATTTTTTCTGTGGCAGACCAGTGCGTTGCTGCTAGCACGTACTCCACCTTAGGGAGTGTAGTGTGCGGCTTCACTGCCAAGTGTGAGTGCGCACACTTACCCCGCCAGCAAGTGACGCATTCAGCTAACCTAACCACATCTCGGTGGCTGTGCGCACTTCAAACCAATTTTTTTAGGGAGTGTAGTGTGCGGTTTCACTGCCAAGTGTGAGAGCGCACACTTACCCCGCCAGCAAGTGACGCATTCAGCTAACCTAACCACATCTCGGTGGCTGTGCGCACTTGAAACTAATTTTTTTAGGGAGTGTAGTGTGCGGTTTCACTGCCAAGTGTGAGAGCGCACACTTACCCCGCCAGCAAGTGACGCATTCAGCTAACCTAACCACATCTCGGTGGCTGTGCGCACTTGAAACTAATTTTTTTAGGGAGTGTAGTGTGCGGCTTCACTGCCAAGTGTGACAGCGCACACTTACCCCGCCAGCAAGTGACGCATTCAGCTAACCTAACCACATCTCGGTGGCTGTGCGCACTTCAAACCAATTTTTTTAGGGAGTGTAGTGTGCGGTTTCACTGCCAAGTGTGAGAGCGCACACTTACCCCGCCAGCAAGTGACGCATTCAGCTAACCTAACCACATCTCGGTGGCTGTGCGCACTTGAAACTAATTTTTTTAGGGAGTGTAGTGTGCGGTTTCACTGCCAAGTGTGAGAGCGCACACTTACCCCGCCAGCAAGTGACGCATTCAGCTAACCTAACCACATCTCGGTGGCTGTGCGCACTTGAAACTAATTTTTTTAGGGAGTGTAGTGTGCGGCTTCACTGCCAAGTGTGACAGCGCACACTTACCCCGCCAGCAAGTGACGCATTCAGCTAACCTAACCACATCTCGGTGGCTGTGCGCACTTCAAACCAATTTTTTTAGGGAGTGTAGTGTGCGGTTTCACTGCCAAGTGTGAGAGCGCACACTTACCCCGCCAGCAAGTGACGCATTCAGCTAACCTAACCACATCTCGGTGGCTGTGCGCACTTCAAACTAATTTTTTTAGGGAGTGTAGTGTGCGGCTTCACTGCCAAGTGTGACAGCGCACACTTACCCCGCCAGCAAGTGACGCATTCAGCTAACCTAACCACATCTCGGTGGCTGTGCGCACTTGAAACTAATTTTTTTAGGCAGTGTAGTGTGCGGCTTCACTGCCAAGTGTGACAGCGCACACTTACCCCGCCAGCAAGTGACGCATTCAGCTAACCTAACCACATCTCGGTGGCTGTGCGCACTTGAAACTAATTTTTTTAGGGAGTGTAGTGTGCGGTTTCACTGCCAAGTGTGAGAGCGCACACTTACCCCGCCAGCAAGTGACGCATTCAGCTAACCTAACCACATCTCGGTGGCTGTGCGCACTTGAAACTAATTTTTTTAGGGAGTGTAGTGTGCGGCTTCACTGCCAAGTGTGACAGCGCACACTTATCCCGCCAGCAAGTGACGCATTCAGCTAACCTAACCACATCTCGGTGGCTGTGCGCACTTCAAACTAATTTTTTTAGGGAGTGTAGTGTGCGGCTTCACTGCCAAGTGTGACAGCGCACACTTACCCCGCCAGCAAGTGACGCATTCAGCTAACCTAACCACATCTCGGTGGCTGTGCGCACTTCAAACTAATTTTTTTAGGGAGTGTAGTGTGCGGCTTCACTGCCAAGTGTGACAGCGCACACTTACCCCGCCAGCAAGTGACGCATTCAGCTAACCTAACCACATCTCGGTGGCTGTGCGCACTTGAAACTAATTTTTTTAGGGAGTGTAGTGTGCGGCTTCACTGCCAAGTGTGCGCGCGCACACTTACCCCGCCAGCAAGTGACGCATACAGCAACACCTAACTCCAACTTGGTGACTGTGCATTCATCTACAATGTCTCAAAAAAAAACAATTACCAAAAAGGATGTTGCAAAGGGACAGGGACGAGCTCGTGGCCGCAGCAGTCTTGCCCAAGAAGGCACTGGTACAAGTACACAGCCTAGGATTGATAGAACGTCCTTTTTTCTACCTAGAAATCCCAGTACTCAAAGAAAACGTGTGTTGAGGCCGGATGAGCATGACAAGATAACATCTTGGATGGCTCAGACGCCCTCGACCACTGGTTCTTGCAGTACGCAATCATCCGTGGCAAGACATTCTAGTGTCGCTACAGACAATGCAGCGCCATCCAATCCTCAAAGTCGTCATATTGCCTCAACCAATCGGCAGCCAGAGGAAAATTTGAATATGGACCTTGGTCACTCGCGATGACTTATTCGGTTCTTATCAAGGGGTTTCTTTGTCACTGCCTGACGAGATACTTGAAGTAGACGAAATGTCTACTCATGGCCAAAGTTTGGAAGTAGCGCGTCCTGAGGAAAGACACTTTCACGAAATGCAAACAGTATCTCAGGAGGTGGATGATGATGAGGATGATGAGACACACATCTCATCTGGCCAGCCTGCTCAGTCAGTTTATCCAGAATCCTTTGAACTGGAAGGGGTGGATGATGACACCACAGATCCTACCTGGATTGCTGAATTGCATAGCCAAGAGAGCAGCCAGGAGGACGAAAGTAGCTATGTACCACTGGCAAAATCACAAAGGCGTACTGTCTCCAGAACACAAACTGTGAGAACAGTTGCCCAAATAGCGTCAACTGTGGCACAAACTGTGCCAACTGTTGCACAAACTGCAAACACAGTTGCCCAAAATGTGTCCACAGTTGGTGTTGAACAGAGTCATCCTCCTCTTCCTCCAATTAAAAATAAAGGACGAACAGCCAGTGTGTGGAAATTTTTTAAGGATAGCCCAACATTACCAAATATGGTTATCTGTAAGATGTGCCAGGCAAGGCTTAGCAGAGGCACGGTAAAAGGAAACCAGAGCACCAGCAGTATGCGCAAGCATATGTCTCTTAAGCACCCAATTCAGTGGGCACCCTATCAGGGTTCAAAATCAGTGCCTTCTGATCCAAACACTTCCAGGCCACCTCAGATACATCCTTCACCAGCAAGTGTTCAGGCTTCAGCTCCTGCTCAAGCGTACTCCTCCCAAGGTGCTTTACAAGACAGACATGACAGTAGTCAATCCTCTTGTCAGTCTGGTCCAAACGTGCAGTTGTCTGTGCCACAGCTGTATGAAAGACAGCGGAAGTTCCAACCGACACACCCATATTCCCAAAAAGTGACAGCGAAAATAGCCAAGTTGTTAGCTGTGGAAATGCTGCCGTTTAGGCTTGTGGTACAGAGTCTTTTCGGGAGTTGATGGCTGAGGCAGCACCACGATACTCTGTACCCAGCCGGTACTTTTTCTCACGTAGTGCCGTTCCCGCCTTACACCAGCACGTGGTTAACAACTTAAAACGTGCTTTAACAAATGCTGTCACCGCCAAAGTCCACCTAACTACGGACACGTGGACAAGTAGTTGTGGACAGGGCAGATACATTTCACTAACGGCTCACTGGATCAACCTGGTGGAGAGTGTCCCAACTTCTAAAACTGTACCATCTGACATACTTCCAACTCCACGAATAGCGGGCCCAACATCATTCCGGGTGTCTGCCTCCTCATATATGTCCAGTGCCCAATCTGCTTCTGCCACTTCCTTGTCCACTGCTGAGCCTCAAGCACCATCACGTCCGAGTTGGGAGCTTTGCAGTACTGCTTCTGTAAGGCGACAACAGGCTCTTCTGAAGCTTATCTGCCTAGGTGACACACGTCACACTGCAACAGAGTTGTGGAAAGGTCTCAAGCAACAGACCGATGAGTGGCTGGCCCCACTGGAACTACAACCAGGTCTAGTTGTGAGCGATAATGGTGCAAACCTTGTGGCGGCAATAAAGCACGGTAAACTTGTACATGTGCCTTGCATGGCTCATGTCCTGAACCTGGTAGTTCAGAAATTCCTCAAAATATACCCAGAGTTATCTGAGCTACTGGATAAGGTGAGGCGAATTTGCGCCCACTTTAGACATTCGTCCACAGCAGCTGCAAGTCTTTCTGCCCTTCAAATCCAATTTAACTTGCCGAAACACAGGCTAATTTGCGACATGCCTACGCGATGGAACTCCACCTTCCATATGCTGGCAAGGTTTAATGAGCAGCAGAAGGCAATAGCGGAATTTCAGCTGCAACATGCCCGTCAACCTGGAAGTCATACCACACACATCGGTACTTTCGAGTGGGTCTGGATCGCTGACCTTTGCGAGTTGCTGGATAACTTCGAATACTGTACCAAACTCGTCAGTGGGGATCAGTCGATTATAAGTCTCACCATCCCCATGCTCTGCCTGCTCCAAGAATCCCTATTGAATCTCAAAACAGATGCTTTGAGAGCACAGCGGATGGCTATGGAGCCAGAATTGAACATCGCTGATCCTAGCCACCCTAGCCAATATCAGCAGGCTACATTGGTTCAGGAAGATGTTGATGAGGGTGATGATGAAGAAGATTTATTTTTCTCTGGTACTGATGTGAACCCTGATGGGACTCCCAACCCTACGTTTATGTCGGTACAGCATGGGTGGGCTGAAGAGGAGGAGGCGGACACCGATTTAGAGGCCACGACGCGTAGTGATCTTCATTCTGTTGTAACCGAGGAGATGAGTCTTTGCAGCTTAGCACACATGGCTGAAGTAATGTGTCAATGTGTCTCCAAAGATCCACGCGTCATACACATCTATGACAGCGACCTCTACTGGTTGTCAACGTTTTTGGACCCACGGTACAAAGACAAATTTCAGTCGCTGCTGTCGCACTCATCCAGGGGCTTAACGATGGATCATGTAAAGAGGGTTCTTCTTGATATTTTGCTGGCAATATCACCGTCTGAATCCGCTATACATCGAAGAACCAGCTCTTTCCAATAGCAGCCTTTGGTTGGGACACAAACGCCATCAATGACAAGAAGAGGTGGGGGTAAGATGTCCGCCAACTGGGCGATGTTCAACAGACCTTCCAATCAAGAACGTAATTTGACTACGGTGACCTTGAGTAGGAGACAACAATTGTCCAACATGGTGCAGCAGTATCTCAGTGACAGTACCAGCTTCCTAACCGACCCTTCTGTACCCTTTAATTACTGGGTTTCCAAGCTGCACACTTGGACTGAGCTGTCATTGTATGCCTTGGAGGTGCTGGCATGCCCAGCTGCTAGTGTGACATCAGAGCGTGTTTTCAGTGCCGCTGGGGGTATAGTCACTGATAGAAGGTCCCGCCTCACCACAGAAAATGCCGACAGGCTCACTCTAATTAAATTCAACAAGGATTGGATATCATCACAGTTCCTAAGCCCTCCTGACGACAGTACACAATCCTAGATTAACCTAATCATAATTTATATGATTGGGATATTGCGCTGTTAACAATATGCCCATTTTGGACAGGAATTAATGACAAGTCCCGTAGCTCTGTTGATTTCATTCGGCACCCAGTCCAAGCAATAATATGCTATGGGCCAAGCGCCCTGCTTTATGTAAAAAAATACGTTATTAAGCCCTTTGGGCTAATTTTTTGAGGCACCAAGCCTACGACTGCATAGTTGGCCTTGCTTCTTCTATGCTCCGAGTCCAAGCAATAATATGCAATGGGCCAAGCGCCCTGCTTTATTTAAAAATATACTTTATTAAGCCCTTTGGGCTAATTTTTTGAGGCACCAAGCCTACCACTGCATAGTTGGCCTTGCTTCTTCTATGCTCCTAGTCCAAGCAATAATATGCAATGGGCCAAGCGCCCTGCTTTATTTAAAAATATACTTTATTAAGCCCTTTGGGCTAATTTTTTGAGGCACCAAGCCTACCACTGCATAGTTGGCCTTGCTTCTTCTATGCTCCTAGTCCAAGCAATAATATGCAATGGGCCAAGCGCCCTGCTTTATTTAAAAATATACTTTATTAAGCCCTTTGGGCTAATTTTTTGAGGCACCAAGCCTACCACTGCATAGTTGGCCTTGCTTCTTCTATGCTCCTAGTCCAAGCAATAATATGCAATGGGCCAAGCGCCCTGCTTTATTTAAAAATATACTTTATTAAGCCCTTTGGGCTAATTTTTTGAGCCACACAGGCTAACAAGCTTATCATGGTTTGGGAGACACCCTGGCTAACAAGCTTTGTATGGCCCTTAGACCTACATGTATACCAAAAATGGGAAACAGCCCCTTGGGCTAATTTTTCGAGCCACACAGGCTAACAAGCTTATCATGGTTTGGGAGACACCCTGGCTAACAAGCTTTGTATGGCCCTTAGACCTACATTTATACCAAAAATGGGAAACAGCCCCTTGGGCTAATTTTTTGAGCCACCCAGCCTAACAAGCTTATCATGGTTTGGGAGACACCCTGGCTAACAAGCTTTGTATGGCCCTTAGACGTACATTTATACCAAAAATGGGAAACAGCCCCTTGGGCTAATTTTTTGAGCCACACAGGCTAACAAGCTTATCATGGTTTGGGAGACACCCTGGCTAACAAGCTTTGTATGGCCCTTAGACCTACATGTATACCAAAAATGGGAAACAGGCCCTTGGGCTAATTTTTTCAGGCACCAATCCTATGCCTGCATCGTGGGCGTTGCTTGGACTATCATCCTGCTGGAGCCTGTTGAAGGGTCCAACTGTACGCTCCATACAAAACGCGTAGACGCGATGTGTAGCATGTAGACGTCCCAGCCTCTCACATGTGTGTTCATAGTCTTGTTGCCATAGCGAGGCATAAAGTAACCCCACAAACACAGGCACTGTTTGTCAGCAACAGTTGTATGTGGAGTCATGATTTGACACTTAGTAACCAAGGTGACTTCATGCGCCATGCGGGCCGTAAAGTACTTGCTAATGATGCTCTCTCCCCTGTCCACCACGCCAACTGTCTCGGGTAATCCTTGACTCCTCCCTCTCCTTCAAGCCCCACCTGTAGTCCCTAACCAAGTCCCTGTGACTCCAACTCAAAAATATTTAACCAATTCGGTCGTTCCTCAATCCTGACACTGCTGAAACACTCATAAATGCCCTCATCATCTCCCGCCTTGACTACTGCAACCTCCTTCGCATAGGTCTCCCTGCCAACTCTCTTGCAACTCTCCAATCTATACTAAACTCTCCTGCCCGGCTAATCCATCTGTCCTCACGCTACTCCCCTGCCTACCCCCTCTGCCAAGCCGTTCACTGGCCCCTCCGGCCCACAGAGAGCTCACTTTAAAACACTGACCATGACATTCAAAGCCTTACACAACCTATCCCCACCATACATCTCCGACATGATCTCCCGATACCATCCCTCACGCAACCTGCGTTCATCCCAAGAAGTTGTCCTACAGTCCACCCTCATCTCCTCTTCCCACAACCGCATACAGGATTTCTCCCGGTCATCCGCCATGCTATGGAACTCCCTGCCCCACCTCATCAGTCAGTCGCCTACCCTCTGAACCTTAAAGATACTTATAAAGACTCACCTCTTCCGACAGGCCTACAACCTGCCATGAGACCCCGCTACACGCCCCACGACCGACACCTTCCCCACCCTATTGTATCCCCACCCACCCCTCGTAGAATGTGAGCCCACGCGTACAGGGTCCTCTACTATTGTACCTGTATGACCTTATTGTCTATGTTTATTGTACTTGTCCTTCTCTACCTTTTCCTCATGTACAGCGCCATGGAACCTATGGCCGCTATATAAATAAATAATTATAATAATTATGATGACTTGAAGCCCAACCAAAAAAAAAAATCCACATTCATTCCTTGAAAAAAAGACAGACACAAAGCTTGTTTTTAAAACTGTGTTTAAAAAAAAAAAATGGCAGCACTGTTTGGACATTCCAACAAATACTACCTTTAATTAAGGTAACTACATCCAAAAAAATAAATGGAGCCCTACAGGTCCTGGTAGGTGGGCTGTCCGTCCTGCAAAAGGTCAAGGGCCCCACGGATGGCCTGGCCGAACCCTTCAGGGTGGATCATCTGAACAGGTCTAGGGAACGGTGGTAGGTCCCTGTTCGCTGGCCACTGGCAGTGAGGCAAAGCCCTGTGGGGTGGGACTTGGCTGTCCCGTGTTGTGGGCCTGCCCAGCCTGGTAGAGTTTATTTTCCACCCATCCAAATATTGGAACACATCACCGGGGTCGTTTCCTGGCTGACAGGCTTCCAGCACTATCTGTAATGCTGACCTTGCCCGCAGTAGCCTGTCAAATGGAATATTATCCATGAATGGTATAATACTGCGGGCAAAGTCAGCATTACTTTGTTGCACACTTAATTGTGCAGACCCCGGGATGGGACCATAAGCTGGGCCTGCCGCTGGTGGTGCTGGCCCTGCCGCTGGTGGTGGCGGTGGTGGTGCTGGCCCTGCCGCTGGTGGTGGCGGTGGTGGTGCTGGCCCTGCCGCTGGTGGGGGCGGTGGTGGTGCGGACCCTGCCGCTGGTGGCGGTGGTGGTGGTGGTGGCGGGGACGGCGGTGGTGGTGTTGATGGGCCTGCCGCTGGTGGCGGCGGTGGTGGTGCTGGCCCGGCCGCTGGTGGCGGCGGTGGTGGTGCTGGCCCTGGCGATGCTGGTGGTGGTGGTGGTGGCGGCGGCGACGGCGGTGGTGGTGGTGGCGCCGGCCGTGGTGGTGGTGGTGGGTGTTCTCCACGCCGCCTTCTGTTTGGCGGTGGAGGGTTCACAGCACGCCGCCCTCTGTAGTAAGCTTCTCTGTGGGTAAAGTAAAAAAAAATTTGGTGAATGCATTGCATTTGGAAACAAAAACATAGGTCAAACATTAAGTTGCACGCTTTTTAGACTCTGTGTATCTGTGTATTATTAATCAGATATTTGTTATTATTATGAAAGAATAACCAACTGTACATAACATAAAGGAATACGTGACTTTCTTTGCTAATTCCATACTAATACATAATTTTTCACCCCCTGATTAACACCCACCCCCCCCATCCCATCTAATCTAGACGATCAATAACACCAATGGTTCACATGAAAAAAAAAAGTCCCCCTGACTTCACTTTTTACTTGACATACTTAATTCACAAAACGTTTAGCTTATATCATCTATATAAAGCAGGGAAGGGGTTGAAAGGTATACAATATATATATATATAATCTATTTATATAATCGGGAGTTTGAAATTCCGGCACTGTAGCCTAATCCCAAACTCCTTAGCGTCACTGCGAGCGGAGACGCGTATGCGCCTTCGCGAGCCGCAGACGCTTAACTCACACAGCCGCTATAGCGTTTTCTCGAGCGGCCTCGCGCCCTCCGCTCACAGCAAGACCTGCGCCCCTCACAGCGCCCAATCCGCCCCGGCATGCTGGCATTTGTACTTCCCCCGTCTGTGCACCCACAGGTCTTAGCAGATCACTGATGCTGACAGCGGGGGGGGACAACACAGACAATCAAATCAGGAGGAGGTCAGTGTCAGGAGGAGATGACAGACGCCCGCCGGGGCCTGTGACACTGCAGAGGTCACAGCGGGGCTGTGTGTGCGGACAACGGGGAGGCCGGGGGCTACGGACGTACCGGACACGTCCTCTGCTCCTGGAGATGTGCCGCGGTTCCGCGCTCGCAGCGTATCTGACGCTGGAGCTGCGCTCACCACGCCCACACCACGCCCTCTGCCAAACAACCCACACCTCTCACTAACCTCCTGCAGCTAACCACACCCCATGTTTACCTTTGCCATGATGTCATTTAGCTGCGGCCGCTATCTTTAATAAGGTCAGAAATTATGGCAGTAATCGGATCTCTGCTCCCTCTAGCACGCCCCAACACTGTAGCACCATCTATTAACCCTATTCTCATCACCTATATACTCTGCTACCCACAGAGCCGTCTTTATACTCTGCTACCTCAGACCCGCCTGTATACTCTGCTACCTCAGACCCGCCTGTATACTCTGCTACCCACAGACCCGCCTGTATACTCTGCTACCCACAGACCCGCCTGTATACTCTGCTACCTCAGACCCGCCTGTATACACTGCTACCCACAGACCCGCCTGTATACTCTGCTACCCACAGACCCGCCTGTATACTCTGCTACCCACAGAGACGCCTGTATACTCTGCTACCTCAGACCCGCCTGTATACTCTGCTACCCACAGACCCGCCTGTATACTCTGCTACCTCAGACCCGCCTGTATACTCTGCTACCCACAGACCCGCCTGTATACTCTGCTACCCACAGAGACGCCTGTATACTCTGCTACCTCAGACCCGCCTGTATACTCTGCTACCCACAGACCCGCCTGTATACTCTGCTACCTCAGACCCGCCTGTATACTCTGCTACCTCAGACCCGCCTGTATACTCTGCTACCTCAGACCCGCCTGTATACTCTGCTACCCACAGACCCGCCTGTATACTCTGCTACCCACAGAGACGCCTGTATACTCTGCTACCTCAGACCCGCCTGTATACTCTGCTACCCACAGACCCGCCTGTATACTCTGCTACCCACAGAGCCACGTGTATACTCTGCTACCCACAGACCCGAAATGGAACCTAATGTATATATTAATAAATAATACTAAATGTACACAACAGTGCTGCAGACACATACCTTGGCATACGGGCCACCGGGTGAAGGAAGGACAGCCGGTCATAAAAATGGTAGTGGTTGAGCAATGGAGCGGCTCCCGGTTGTCTCTCTGAGTACTGCCGGTACTGCTTCTTATGCTGGTCCCGGCAGCTCCTCCACCGTTTTTTAAGATGGTCAACTGTGAAATGATTTGAAACCGGCTTTAGAGATGTGTAATATTTGAAACAACAAAAGTATGTGTACAAATCAACAATAACATTTTATTCATTTTGTGTGTGTAATGTGTATACAAGGCACAGTGACACGACAGTGTGGAACATCATCAACAGCATTACGGACATTGAGCTCACGTGGCCACAATCATAAATGAGGCAGGACACATGTCAACGCATAGAGAATGTAATAGTGCGGGCACCAGACTCTGGTCATTAGTGGTATTTATATACACCCAACCCCTTGGCCGAAAGAGCCAGGAGGATCAGACATTAAACTCATTGTACTGTTGTGACCCCATCCAAATATAGGCAACTATGCGGTGGAGCATGATAACACATTCAGGGTCCTGTATACCCTGCTATGGGGGCCCTGTATTCCCACTGCTGGGGCCCTGTAAACCCACTGGGCCACTGTCTACCCACTGCTGGGGGCCCTGTATACCCACTGCTGGGGGGGCCTGTACACACACTGAGGGCCCTGTATACAGGGACTGACTGGCACCCTACAGTTTGGGTCGCAACCCTCCCTCACTGGCCCGACACAGGTGAGGACGGGGTGTGGGGGGGGGGTGATGACTGGCGGCCGCCTCACAGTCACCGCAGCTCCCGCATTATCCTATGGCTCGCTCCCAGCCGCAGCCTCGCGCTCCTCACAGCCGCTCGCTAACAGTCGCAGCCGCACGCCACTCACAGACGCTCACTCCCGGACGCAGCCGCGTGCTGATGACGTCATCGCGCGGCCAGGAGCTTCCGTTTCCGCCTGCTGCTTCAGGGACATGCGGATTATTCATGCTCCTGCAGCCGCATGACCCGTGGCACCTGGGCCAGTCCGCCCCTGCCTGTATACCACAATATGGGGGCATGTATACCCAGCTGGGGGCCTGTATACTCTGCAGGGGGAGGTGTATACTCTGCTGGGGGGCTGTCTACCAGTGATAGCCGCTGTATACCAGGATGGCGGTGAATATGTTTTCATAGTTTTTCGGGGCAAAAATAGGGGGTCGGCTTATACACGGGTCGGCTTATACACGAGTATATATACAGTAAATGCAATATATAACGTGTAAACTCATTTAACTTACTTAGATTGCTCTGTTCCTCATGGTCACTCCGATGGAACGCAGGGAACATCTCTTGGGCGATCTCTCTCCAGGCTGTATTAATTTGGGTCGTATCCCCATAGTCAGGATCTGTAGGGAGCCATAGAAATGGACGAGCCTCCACAAGTGCAATAAGACGCAGTGTGTTCACCGTGCCACGTCCTGCTGCCATGATTGCACTGATGAATGGATCGCTCTGTGTGTGCGCCTGTCAGCGCGACTCGCTTCCTGTTTCCTTAAAGCATGGTGTGTGCTGGAGAATCCCTTCCCTCGCATCATCGGCTACAAGCCTCAAAATAAGCGAAAAACCAGCGAGTTTGGACTCGCACACTTTCAGAGACACATCAGCGAGTTGTAAATGTCATTATTCGCTATTACTCGGGTCCCTATTCATTAACATTGGACTCGCTGGACTCGCAACGAGTCCCGAGTCCTTGACTCGGACTCGTTGGGGTCTTGCGATTCCGAGTCTTTTCGGACTCGCCCATCTCTAAGTGTAGGTGCCTTCTTAAACACAAATTAATTTAAAAGATGTAAGTGGCACTCTATAGTGACTTATAGAAAATGGAATCTTCATAACAGTAAAGTGAGATACCTATCAATATGGTAATGACCAAATCGATAATCCACTCAGTTGCCTCGTTGATGTGCATATGATAACTGGGTCCTAACCATTGTTATCTTCCTATGTCTTGTTGGGTTTTTCCTCTATTGGTGCTTTCAACATGTAATCTGTGCCTTTGGAAAGGCACCTTCCCCATTCTAGTTGCTAAATTTGTGCTATTGCTTTCTGGCATCATTCGCTAACATGCCTAAGGGGTTAAATTAAAGGCACAGATTAGATATTGAAAGAACCTGTCTCAGTCTATAAGACTACAATTTCTATTACTCTCTGGCATCTGTCGCCAATAGAGGAAAAACCCAACAAGACTTAGGTAGATAACAATGGTTAGGACCTAGTTATGAGATGCGCCTCAACGTGGCAACTGGGTGGATTATTGATTGCCCTTCTCCCTAAAGCTAAGTATCTCACTTTACTATTGTGAAGATTCCGTTTTCTATAAGTCACTGTATAGTGCCGCTTACATTTTTTAAATGCAATCCTGTGCGGTTGGAGTCTGCAAGGTAATCAGACTTTATATCATGGACATTATTGTGTTATTGCCTGAAGAATAGGAGTATGTCTAAATTACCCGTATGCTTTATGAAAACTGGATAATAAACCTGTGGATCTTTTATAAAGAAGTGATTGCTGTGTTTCTACCATTGTGCTGCCGTAAACTATTCCCCTCCTAGCACTACCACACATATGATGGAGAATGCGAGCATTGCAGCCTGGTTGCTAGCGGCAATGAATGAGGTGCACGTGTGAGGATTCAATAACCCTGCAAGCTGGCTGCTAAAGGCAACAACATGGTGGAATTCAACCGGCGTGCTAGGAATCAGCGGGATCCTGAAGTCCTGAGTGGCAGAGCCCGTTCCCACACGTCTGTACTTAAACCTGCCACTCTACAGTTGAAACCAGCTGCCACCATGGAGGACATTGTAAAGACGTTGGCCCAGGCCAATGTACACTTGCTGAAGCCCTTGGACCAACAGCAGCAGACTAACAACTTTTTCGCCCAGCAGATGGCAGCTTTCTGTGAGCCATTACCAACGGCAACCACAGCACCCACAGTCCATCCAGATGCCCTAGAAAAGGTTAGAACAGCGCTGACCAAGATTACTGCGGATGACAACCCTGAGGCATACCTCCCCGTATTTGAAAGGACCGCTGAGCAGGAAGAATTGCCCATTGACCGCTGGGCCAATGTCGTGGCCCCGTTACTGGTGGGCTATGCTCAAAAAGCCTACCTGGATTTCAGCTCAGAGGACGCCAGGAACTATGGGGCCCTGAAATGTGAGATCCTTGCCCGAATGAGGGTTAATACGCATGTAAGGGCTCAGAGGATACGCCAGTGTTTTTTTGAGGAGGGTAAACCTGTACGGTCTCAGGCATATGACTTGTTGCACCTGGTGAAGAAGTGGCTGCAGCCTGAGACCTTGAGCCCAGCGCAGATGGTAGAGAGGGTGGTGGTTTACCGGTGGTTTGTGCGAATTATGCCTGTCCCCATTCAATGGTGGGTGGGACACGGTGACCCGGGTACCCTTAACCAGTTGTTGAGCTTGGTGGAGCATCATGTGGCTACACAGGACTTAATCCGGGACTCTGGGACATTACGTGCAGTCCGATGGTCTAAATCCAAACAAACAAATAAAGACGATCGACAGCCCATTCCCCTAAATTAGGTACTTTGAATAGACTCACTCTGACTATGAGGTGCTGGCGATGACAAGGGCTGTGTCCACTAACCACTGAGCCCATGGACTGTGGGTATGCCCACCGGGTATCTATGTATGCCCAGACTGTTCAGCGAACACTGTTACCATGGGGAATTAACCTTATCTGTGCCAAGTGCATGTTAATAAGGTGACTGCCTTGTTAGATTCGGGAAGCATAGTGACCCTCATGCATGCATCTCTGGTCTCAGGGAAAAAAAACACTGGTCATAAAGTGGGGGTACTCTGTATCCATGGGGACTTCCGAAAGTACCCTACAGAGGTGGTCACTATCACTACCCCATCTGGAGAGGTTCAACACAAAGTGGGGGTATGAAAACACTCCCATATGATATGATTTTGGGAAGGGATCTGCCTTTTTTATGGACTCTATGTAGGAGGCAACCCAATCCTCCTCAGGCAATGGAACGGTCTGGGCCCTGAGCCTGAAGATCCCGAGTCTAGGATACCTGCCATAGGAGTCACCAATATAGGGAGAGAGTGTAATCCCAACAGATCTCCCCTAGAGGTAATGGCAGGAGAGCTTGAGACAGTCGAGCCAATCTCGAAGCTAGAATTGCCTCTGAATAATTTTGGGACAGCCCAACTTCAGGATACTAAATTGGTACATGCCTGAAGTAGAGTGGTAGTGATTAATGGTGTGGCGCAAACGCCCAGCGCCAGGGTGAGTTTTCTCCATTTTGCCCTCAAGCGAGATTTACTGTATCAGGTGGATATTGAAGCAGATAAGGGCTGTCCTTGACATCATGGGTTACTATAGATGCATCAATTCCAAATTTTGCTGGGTTGTCTGCACCGTTGATGGATCTTTTAAAAGGAAAGAAGTACGTCATGGTGCGCTGGAATCCTCAGGCAAGGGAAACCTCCAGGCACTAAAGGTGGTCCTATGTGGACAGCCTGTTCTCACCAATTCCAACTTTCGAAAACAGTTAATAGTACAGACGGATGCCTCTGAGGTCGGTCTGAGAGCGGTGCTATCACAGGAGGTAAATGGAGAAGAACACCCCGTGACACACTTGAGTAGGAAGCTCACCCCACCAGAGAGGAACTTGTCACATCGCCATTGGACTCGGTGGCTGGTGTTCTTGCCTCGGCCACTGGGAGGAGCCGGTTTCCTTCGGCTGATGGCGCCAGTGATAGGAGGGCCTTGTCCTCATATGGACATGCTCCTGCGACGTCTGCCTCTGTCGCGGAGCGCCGCCATGTTTCTCCTTTGGGTGGTGTTGGTAGCCGAGGAGCGGGCCCTGCAGAGCTGTCTGTTAGGCGCAGCCTTCGTTCTGCTGTCACAGGTGGGGTGGGCGGAGCCAGTCGTGCATCACCATCTGGCCTGGGTCTAGGGGCGGTCCGGATGAGATCATCAGGCTGTGGGCTCCAGCCTATGGGAGGTAGCCGTGCCCTTCAAGTACATTGGAGCCTGGCTTGCAGGCCGCCAGATATAGTTTTGGTTCCCCAGTGATAGTGTGTGTTTAGTTTCGTGTCTGACCTTGCCTGGATTTCTGACTCTGCCTCTGCCTATTGATTTTGTACCTCAGCTGCCCTCTTGGTTTTGCCCTTGACCTTTGCCTGGATTTTTGACTCTGCTACTGCCTGACGATTTTGTACCTTCGCTGCCCTCTCGGTTTTGACTCGGACATCTGACTTCGTTTTTTGGGTCTTGATTTTTCCCTGGCGACCTCCCCGGCTCTGTTGCTCATATAGGCAACTACCCCCTGGGCTCCGCTGTAATTCCAGATCCCTGTATAGGGGTTAAGGGTCTCGGGGTTTCTCGGGGTGCTGCCTACCAGCAGCTCGGCCTGACAGCGGATGGTCGTCACAGAACTATAGCGTAGTGGAGAAGGAGTGCCTGGGCATAAAGTGGGCCCTGTAGTCCCAAAGCTATTACCTGCTGGGGCGACAGTTTCGCTTGGTGACAAACCACTCCCCGTTGGTCTGGATTAGAAATGCCAAGGAGAGGAATGCTAAGGTCACTCGATGGTTTCTCTCCCTGCAGAACTACAGATTTACTGTGGAACATCAGGAGGGGAGGTTGCAAGGAAATGCAGATGCCCCATCTAGGGGCCCTTGTATGATGGCAAGTGTTCAACTCTACAAGCTTGAACAGAGGGGGGTATGTGAGGCAGTGACCAATGTCATATATGAAGGTTGTTATGGGTCCCCAAGAATGTGCTCTGAAACCCTATAAAACCTAAGACCCGCTGGAGTGTGTTGTGCTCACAGTGGGTACTTTGAGTATAACACAGAAAGAAAGGAGTGTGAACTGGGTCATGTTATGTGACTCAGGTGTTTAGGAAAACCAGATACGGGCCTTTTATTGGGAGAATCTGTAGGAACGGGTGGGATGGATTATTCCTCCACTCCGGGTCTTCTAACATGCCTGCCAAGTTCGGGAGTATGTTTTAAACCTGGACTGTAGGACAGGGTGAGTTCTCAGTTTAGAGCCCTGTGGCTGAAGCAGGTCTGCAAGCCTGTATGCTGGGAGCGGAGCAGCAGATTGCCTGCAAAGCTTGGAAGGGTGCAGCTCTAACGAAGCAGAGCCGAAATACAATCCTGTGCAGTCTGAGCCCGAATGGTAATCAGACTTTATGTTATGGGCATTATTGTGTTATTGCCTGAAGAAAAGGCCTATGTCTAA
This sequence comes from Allobates femoralis, assembly GCA_033576535.1. Lineage (NCBI taxonomy): Eukaryota > Metazoa > Chordata > Amphibia > Anura > Aromobatidae > Allobates > Allobates femoralis. Next base: position 478,254,306 of record JARQOC010000002.1, on the reverse strand, counting down.
GTTACCTGTATGGGTTATGAAAACTGAATAATAAACCTGTGGATCTTTTATTAAGAAGTGATTGCTGTGTTTCTACCATCGTGCTGACATGACTGTTCCCCCCTGAGTGCTACCTCACAATATATATATATATACAAATGTACATATAAAATGTTTCCATTGAAATAATCTTTAAATGTTTTACTACTGTTTTTGCGTTATTAATCCTGATGCGCTTTAATGACCAGTGCCAGATAAGAGTGGCCTAAGGCCTTAATGCTAAAATAATGGCTGATTTAATTGTTCCTATTGTGTAAAGGTTTTCTTTGTTCCATCATTTGAATACTGGAATCAGTTCATAAAAATGGAAAGAATAGAAAATCATTTAGATGTTATAAATATTAATTGAAAGTGAACATACAGTATTAGCATGTAATTGGTAAAGTTTAACCATTTCCTAAAGAGTTAATATGAAATTCTTAATGTCTTAATATGACAACTATATTGTCTTATGCAAAAGTTTTGGCACTATTTGCAAATTAAATCTGTGACCACTTCAGACACCATGTGTGTTGCTCTGAGCAGCTTGATTGAAGAATTCAAAATAATCATCATTCAATTTTACTTTTTCATTAATAAAGCTAAGGCCGGCTTCAGACTGCGTGTCTGATCCGATCCGTAGCTGTCCGCTTGAGGCAGACAGCCGCGGACCGGATCAGCACACAGGACGGGGGGCTATTATGCCCTCCGATCCTGTGTGCAGCCGCACGCAGCTGAACCAGCTGACAGGTCAGGACCACGGCGCCCGCGGTCCTCACCTATCAGCAGCAGGAACTGCGTGCGGCTGCACATAGGATCGGAGGGCATAATAGCCCCCCGTCCTGTGTGCTGATCCGGTCCGCGGCTGTCTGCCTCAAGCGGACAGCTACGGATCAGATCAGACACGCAGTCTGAAGCCGGCCTAAGTCTAATTTGATAATTAGACTTTGAGAGTCATTGTTTAGGCCCACACATACATAACAATAGTGTCAGCTGATTCGGCCGATAAAGATGGGCCTGGCCAACAGTCTAATATATTTAGAGTCTCCCAACTGTCATATGAGAGATGATGGATGATTATTAAGGAGATAACGAATTAACTTATCTGATTTATGTTTGTTCTGCCACCATTAGAGGAGACTGACATTAGTCTCTCTTAGGCTGGGGTCACACTTGAGAAAATGCATGCGTTTTCCATAGGGGCCCATGTTAAAAAAACACACCAAAAAATAGTGCATGCACTATTTTTGGGTGCGGATTTAAAAATGCATGCAAAAACGCAGGGTGCCATCACACACCTTAAAAAACGCATGCAGAAATGAAAAAAACGCATGCGTTTTTTTAAGGCACTAAAAAAACGCATGCCAAGTGTGACCCCAGCCTTACAGAAAACAGCATTTCTGTGTATGGAGGAGTTGGGGATGAGCTATCAACCAAACAATCAGACAAACCATTCTATGGCTGGGGTCACACTTGCGTTTTTTCCATGAGTTTTTGGAGACCTGCATTTAAAAAAAAAAAAACATGTAAAAACGCGCCCATAGGCCCCCATGTTAAAAAACGTATGCCCTAATAGCAAAAACGCATGTCTTAATAGCAAAAACGCATGTGTGACAGTACCATGCGTTTTTGTTTGCGTTTTTGCAATTATGTGATTAGCTGACATCAAAAATGCATGCAAAAACGCATGGTACATTAGTACCATTTAGTACCATCCAAAAACGCATGCGTTTTCCATAGGGGCCCATGTTAAAAAATCGCATGCATTTTCTAAAAAAACGCATGCGTTTTTAATACAGCACCAACAAATAGTGCATGCACTATTTTTTGGTGCTGATTTAAAAACGCATGCAAAAACGCAGGGTGCCATCACACACCTTAAAAAACTCATGGTGACATGGAAAAACGCATGGAAAAATGCATAAGTTTTTTTAAGTCACTAAAATAACTCATGCCAAGTGTGACCCCAGCCTATGTCTGACAATTATCTATTGTATACAGGGTCCACTAGAATAAGGGGCCAACAGCTTTTTATTGTTTATGTTCCTGTTATAATAAACCAGGATCTGGAAAACTAACATGGTAAGTTATGCAATGGAAACCTTCACATCTAAATTACAGAACTAGAGGAATTGGTGTATCAAGCCCTGCTTCATAAACAAGCATCTAACCTTTGATCTGTTCATGCAATCCAAAATTTCAATTGTGACACACAAAGGTTTTAAATTCAGAGACATTTCATATCAACTGTTGATATTCATCAAAACCAGATGGGTCTATTTTAAGAAACAAAAGAGTACCTTATGATTTAAAATATGACTAGTCATGCTCTGCTTTTGGGATATGTGGCTTGGAGTATTTAATAAATACTAGAGATGAGCGGAAGTATCCACGGATAATCAAATTTGAGTTGAATTTCCTGAATATTGCAATTCCACACAGATGTGAGCAATCTTCGATTTGATTTGCGAGGATCAGACAAAAATGCTTGGTGCTATTTCACACATGTTGCACACTCAATGAGACTTCCTGATAATGCCATGCATGAACCCATTCACAGCTAGTCAGAGGAATTATTAAAGTCAGAATAAAACAGAGATTGGTCAACGGATGCCATTTTATGCCTACACTGTTTAAGAATAGGAGCACTCAGAGCATACAGCATGGGTTGCTTTGATAAAGAGTGCACGATTGCACTCAAAATGTATAGGCTTCCTTACCCCCCGCCACCCTCCACACCATGTTTCGTCATGCCATTACATTTTAAACTTTTTGTACCTAATAAATAGGAGTTTTATTCACACAATACCAGCAAGCAAGGGTTAGGCGGCCGTCACACAGTTCAATATTGCTAACGATATCGTTTAAGTGATCTGCTTTTTGATCGCTTAAGCGATATCGTTTGTGCATCGCTGCGTGCAATCAAGCGATTTTACAATGTAAAATCGCTTGATCGCAAGATCGCAGATTGGTGAGCAGGACCTCATATCAAGCAATAAATGCTTGAACAATCTGCTTCATCGTGGTGTGTGACACCACGATGAACGATCTCCCAGTGGCAGAGCCTATGCTGGGAGATGGTATCTATGGTAAACGTCGGGTTACTAAGCGCCACGCGGCGCCTAGTAACACGATGTGTACCATAGTTACCAGCGATTTCGCTGCCCCACATCGCTGGTGAGTCTGTCTGTGTGACATCTCACCAGCGATGTGAGCGATATTGTTAGCGATCGCGCGTGCACGTGATCGCTTACAATATCGATCGCGATATTGAACCGTGTGACAGCCGCCTTGTATTAAATTACTCATTGCAGGTTTTGCAACTAAATCTAAATTCTGACTTCAAGGCTTGTTTCTTAATTTAAACCCAAACCTTTTCCTAACAAAGTATGTGCGGTGTTGAAATTATTTTTTAATCCCACTTCATTACTCCAATAGTCTAATATTAAATGTGTATACAATCAACATGAATACAATGGCCAGTTGTATGTTCTTGCTATTGAGATGTGATTCCACCTAGTTTCCTATACCCATACTTTTTTGTAAAGGCTTATGACTTTTTTTAGTTTTTGATTTTTATCTTAAAGAGCAAACAATATAATACTGAAATTTAAACACGTGTTTACATACTAAAGTGTGTGTTTTTTTTTTTTTTTGAGTCCTGTTCATTGTTTCAAAAGTCATAAACACTAAGCGTAAAGCCAAATTGGCGTCAAACTCGCGCGAGTGCAATGCGAGAAAGTCTCGCATTGCATTCAGACCAGTGTTAAATCTCAGGTCATATTGGTTATTTTTTCCTCAGTTGAACTCAGACTGCTTGCAAAATTGCAGCATGCTGTAATTGCACGCGTATATCGCTTTGCACTAGCAGTAATCAATCGCGCAACTTTCATGCATCAGAATCGCTCCGTTGACGCATACGCCAGTGTGCCTTTACACTTAGCCTGAATACAGCAGAAAGTTTCAAGTGTATGCTTGTGGAAGTTATCCTACTTATATTTTCTGTTCACATCCTATTTTATAAAGGCCCATGGTTTATTTTTTAGTCTTCAGTTTAATACAAAAAGTCTATTTTTATAGTTGGAAAACCTATTTTACTTGTCCATGCTAGAAATCATGCAACCCAAGACAAAACGTTCTGTTTTGGTTCTCTGAAAAAGGGTGTTCATTTTGGAAGAATTAAGAAAAAGCCTTTTTAATCGCCTATGGATTTTGCAATTAGTAATCACTTTGCGAAACACAAGATATTCACTCCTAGTTGAAAAACAACAACTTATTAATTTTCAAAATAGTACACGTTTTCTCTCCAGAAAAAAAAGACTGATTTTTGGATGGCTTGACAAAAAGTCTTTATAATTTTCGAATCATTTTGTGGTTAGCAAAATAGTTGTGGATGTCAAAAAAAGGATAATTTTTCAATCCAAGTTGAGAAACAATAACTTCTTCATGTTCATAACGGTACACCTTTACTCTACAAGTAATGGGATAATGTTTGTACCACTTCTGAAGAAAGTCTCAATTTGCATAGTCTGTCATAGGCAAGGGTCACACTTCAGGTTTTTTTTTTAAAACCTGATCTGGTTTTGAGCTTTTAAAAAGCTCATAACCGGATCAGGAAACGCTCCTCATAGGAGCCTATTATAAAAACCGGATTGCTTCACAAGCAATCCGCTTACCGCCTCCGGCTCTGCAGCCTGCGTGAAAAATCATGCAGGGTACAGTTTTCGGAGCGGTTCTCTGACCCGCTATGCGGTAACCGGATTACTCAGGATTACACATCCTGAGCAATCCGGTTAACGGATTGCGGTTCCCTCCACACATTTTTAATGAATAATTTGTGTGGGACCGTAATTGCGTTCACCGCGTCCGGATCTGGATGCGGTGAGCGCAATTCTATTTTTAAGTGTAACCGTAGCCATAGTGTTTGGATAATTTACTTACTAAAAAGCCAACAAAGTCTGAAACTGCTGTGTGTCATTAAATAGGCTACTGATTACCACAATATACCATCTCTTTTCCCCTATCCAGATAATTTAAAGTCACTTGGACAGTCCCTTTTTGTGATGATGAAAATTGTTGTTGCTACATTTTTTTTTCTTCGTTTCTTCCTAGAGCCATAACTTTTTTATTTTCTCGTCTACATAGACACATTAGGGCTTGTTTTTACGGAACAAGATGTACATTTGAATGGTACCATTCAGTTTACCACATAGTGTATGGTAAAACAGGGAAAAAATTCCATATGGGCAGAATTGTGAAAAAACACAATTCTGACATAATTTTTTAAAGAATTATTTTACAGTACCGTATGATTCTCCTCATCAGTGTGATACAGCAATGCCAAACATGTCCAGTTTTTTTATTATTTAATGTGCACACATTGAGTAATTGTTTGCAGAAATATCTGCACCAAATGTGCATCTCCTTGCAGGAAAAATGTATAAAAAATGCAACATGTTTTTAACACTTTCTTGCATACACTTTTTCCATGTGTTTGAATGCAATGAGTAGGGAGAAAGAAGCACTCACATGAGCATGTTTGTAGTTGAGGCTACTTTATTGTAGATCCATGAGGTTAGGGTGCAGGGAGGGGGTGACAGGTCAATGGTCACCGTTTCATGCTTAGTAGCGCTTTCACGGGTCCTGGGAACCTTAAACCCATGGATCTACAATAAAGTAGCCTCATTGTATTCATGAACTGTTATACTTTCCAGCTGAGCACCACAAGAAGAGGATTACACCACCCTGGTGAACCAGTACTGTGAATCGCCAACAGGTCAGTGCCTGGTTCCCCTTCGTTTTTCCATGGGTTTTCCTTGCATTTGGGGTGGATAAACACTGCAAAAACACTGCAAGATTTAACATGATACAGATTTATTTCTGCAGATCTTCAATGGAAAATAAACCAACAAGTGCACAAAACGTCAGGATTCCCTTTGACTTTGCTGGCACAATAATTTGCATGCAGTTTAGTGACAAAACTGCATGAAAAATGAATAAAAAATGGAATGAAAATGCACAGGGCCTTAGTGGTGAAATAAAACTCGGAATTTTTTTGTGGGGTTGTGTCACTATTTTCAATACCAGTAGTGTTTTAATTATTCAGTCATGTGATGACTTATTTTTTTACTGGGCAAGATGACATTTTCATTTATAATACTTTGGGATAGATATTATATTTTGATCACTTGTTAAAGGTAAGTTGTCAGCTACTTTATGCCCCCAAGCTATCACTACCAGTGCCTACAGCTTCCTACTTAAAGCCATATTCCCAGAACTGCCACTGCTCTCCTATAGAAGAAGGTAAACAAACTGTAAGCGGTCTAATTGGAGGCGCTCAGGCACAATGGCAGCAGGCACTGGGATGGTTTTTCAACATTCCTTTATTCAGGCTCCCCTCCTACTGCACAACATGTTTCGATATATTCTCTATCTTCCTCAGAGGGTAAAGCGGTGGGGAGCAGCTATGTGCAGAGTGAAGCTTAAAGTGAGGACCTGGTGTCGCCTGGCAACAGGAGCTTTAACTTAAGGACCTGCGATGACGTGACCGGATGCTCGGAGCTCCCGGAGCATGCGGTGTGCGGATGAGCTAGAGCCTGTGAAGGGCGCCTTATCAAGTGTATTACCGGGTTGTGTGGAGACAGCACAACCCGATAAGGTGAGTGGCCACCTATTAGTACGCCACGCTAAATAAAGCCCCCCTGGTAAACGCACTATTGCGCCCCTTTCTCTCTCTTTTTCTCTTGCATGACTTCTCTCCTATAAACAGCCCCCCAACCTAAGGAATCTCCTTGTCAGAAGTGTCCTCACATCACCATCACAAACGGGCACATTCCCCCTGTAACAGCAAGAAATGCAAGACGTGTACCCACATATTATCAACAGATACATTCCTTATACCCAACACAAACTAGGACTATAAGATCATGGACTTCTTTTCATGTACATCCTCCAATGTGGTGTATATGATACAATGTTCAAAGTGCTCTACAGGAATGTATATTGGAGAAACAATGCAAAAGCTACAAACAAGGATGAATTTACATAGACATACAATACAAAATAAGCTGGACATGCCTGTAGGAATACACTTCTCTGAGTCTGGACACAGCATGGCAGACCTAATAGTCCTGATATTGAAAGGTCACTTTAAAAATGACAGAGAACGTAAAATCTGGGAATTCAAATCCATAAGAATGTTCCAATCCTTAACATAAGGGCTCAATTTGACACCTGGATTCATGACTCATTACCTAGACACAATTAACACTTCCACAAGAAGATCTTATGATGTGTAAAAGAACATTGTACGTCATCTGCATCATTAACAAAGACTTCATTTTAATTTCCTTATGGTGCTGTCACACCTGGCGACGTCGCTAGCGACATCGCCGAAAAAGTGACGTATCAGCGATGTCGCTAGCGACGTCACGCTGTGTAAACGAGCGGCGCGACCGCGTTTTATCACTGGTCGCAGGTTGTCAGGTTTACGGGAAGAACCGTAAACCTGTCAACCGGCGACCTGCGATAAGGCTGGATCGCGCCGTGTGACATCGCCAGAGCGATGTCGGCGGCGATCCAGCCTATACCGCAGCGTTGCTGCGGATCGCTCGCTGGGCTGAGCCCAGCCCAGCGAGCCATGTCGCCGCCCGCATCGCTGCAGTGACGCCGGTCGCAGCGATGCTGTGTGACAGCTGGCCAGCGATGTCGGAAGCGAGTGGGCACCCGCGCATAGCTTCCGACATCGCTGGCCAGATCGTGCTGTGTGACGGCACCATTAGCACACCTCCATTTCCTTATGTCCTGCTGTATTGTGTATTTAAATGTCTCAGTAACTCATTTGTAGTATTGTCTGATGAAGGAGCCTTGAGCTCTGAAAGCTTACAAATACAATTTTTCTTATTAGCCAATAAAGATATCACTCCTATAATACTTTTCTCAACCTTTATTTTGGGACTTAAGTATTTACATTGATTTCCCTGGCTAACATGGTACCACAATATTATTTTCTATTGTACTCTGTATCATTATGACAAACAATGATGGTTTACACTGTTTGTCTGTATCAATATGATCAAAAATAGTAGTTTGTTATAGGTTTACATGAATGGATCAATTAAAATATCTATTTTTACAGTATGTTTGCAGTACAATCCACCCTTGGCTATTTCAAGCCATACATTATTTATACACAGTACCATACCCTAGGATGGTTTTGGCAGATGATTGACATAATGAAAGTGAACACTGTATGAAACAACAAAAGGCAATGCATGAACAAATTTTAGCAAAAATTACTACTAATATATAATGTAAGTATCCAAAATCAGGAAACCAAGAAAATAGCCAGTCTCAACATCTATTGTCATAAGTGATATTGATTTATCTGGAATTAAAGATCTTTATTGTGATCATATAGGCTAAAGCAATAAATACCTTCAAATTCTTGACATCCATAATTATTGGCTATCAGTAAGTAATCTATTGTTGCTCAGTTTTGCAAAATAACCTTTCAAAACTTTGTATATTTATGAAAATGTCTTCAGGGGCTATACTTGTGGTATTTAAAAATGTAGCCACCAGACAAGACAATCAACCAACTGCTTTAGCTGCATATGCCGCTATAGTAGGAGTCCCTCTCTACAATTATTGGGGATAATCCTAGTATTTCTGATTTAATTAACAATTTTGCAGTCTTCAGATACGGGAGAAAGGTCCTGTTTATATGGGAAGTTCTATGAGCTTAGAATAAAGAAAACATCATTAAAGCTGGAATATTTTTAAAAGTGATATTTCCACAGGAAAACATTGACCCTCTTGGCAATTTTACATACTTTTATACTTTTGAACTTTTTATCTGAATGTTAGCTTCATATAATAGCAATCTCTGCATCCCCTTTATGATTCTGTATTATTAACTGTTGATATCTGCCTATTTTGTTTTTATCATAAGTCATCTGCTAACATTAATCAACTGACATCATCTCTTCCATTAAAAATTTTCACAAGTGCAGTTCATACAGGCATAATACGGATTGTATGTGAAGTTTTGGGTCACAATTTCTTCTTCTTCTATGTTTTTGTCTATGTAAAGGGCTTGGTACCACCACCATACAATGTTTCTAATATATTGACATGCTAAAAGACTAATGTTCATTAGCTGAGCCAAGTCAATCCCTAGATTTTGTTTAATTCTCCATAAGACAACATAGTCTCTCTGTTCTGGGTTTAAAGATTGTTTAGGTAGTGACTAAAGTTGATAGCACCATGCAGATGGTGCAACAACGGTGTAGATGGTGACCACCGGCATATTAGAAATAGACAGTACTAGCAACTGAGCTATCCTATCTCCCTGTCATGCTTGAGAGGTGAGGAAATCAGGTGACTGGATGGTGTGATGGGCAAAGGTATTCAGGGGGAGCTAATCAGACCCTGGAACTGGGGGTCCCTGGCTTACCCTGATCTCAGAAGTATCTCTGATGGTGAGGAGGTCCGAGTCACCACCCTTTCACCTTAAGCTCCTGATTAGTCCTAGATTGAGGGCCCCTACCTCCACCCATGGATCAGGAACCACAGCTACTCCCAAGGCAAGGGAACTTCTGGAAGGACTTCAGCCCAGCAGCAAAGCGACTTCACAGCACAGAGACCAAGAGTAAATAACTCTAACAATGGCATCTGACAGGATAGAGGAAAGGCTATTTAACGCTAGAAGTCCCAGAGAGGGGTCATTTAATATTTCTACCTTTGGAACCCAGAGACGGGTCGTATGACCTGAAGGATTTTAGCTAACATCCTCTAATCACCGTCTTTTGTTCTGTAATTAAGGCCATTACTGTTGCTCCACAGGAGGTTGTTGTTTCCATTGAGTTTAGCCATTTAGTTTCTAGTTAGTTCTATTCAGTTTGGACTAAGGGTCATTTGACCCTCTTTCAGGACTTCAGGGGGGAGCTCGAAATTTCTGGGACTTCTAGTGTTAAAGGCCAGGTGGTGGGGATTGCAGGTGAGTCACACCCAAGCCTCACATAAACTAGCAGTTGTATTAAAAGAAATGGTGATGCACAGCATAAATAATTTGGGGTGCAGAAAACCGCATGACAATTATCATCAATTTTTTCGAAAAAAAGCTCATGCAGGAATTATTAATGCACACCCAATGTAAATATATAATTTTTATTAAAGTGATCTAAAACCCAGAAACTGATCCCCCCGTATCTTTAGACCTGTCCCTGCACCCCCTCTTATCATTTCTAGCCATCCCTTTTGCAGAAAAAAATCGCTTTTGTAAAGTAGAGAAAAAGTTATATTACTTTGTCCTGTGTGAGTTCTCTGTTTCTGAGCAAGCTACAATGGGCGGGGCCTGTGTGCTGCTGCCTTGTAATTATGCACGCCCCTCTCTGCTTCTAAGAGCCTGGCCGCGTCATGAAAGGGGACGGGGCTAAATCGCATCATGCCGGAGCCCCGCCCCCTTTCATGACGCGGCCAGGCTCTTAGAAGCAGAGAAGGGCGTGCATAATTACAAGGCAGCAGCAGACAGGCCCCGCCTATTTGCGGCTTGCTCAGAAACAGAGAACTCACACAGGACAAAGTAATATAATTTTTTCTCTACTTTACAAAATCGATTTTTTTTCTGCAAAAGGGATGGCTAGAAATGATAAGAGGGGGTGCATGGACAGGTCTAAAGATACGGGGGGTCAGTTTCTGGGTTTAGGATCACTTAAAATTATCACAAAACGAAAAACAAAAGCACACAGATAAAAAATATTTAAAACCAGGTAGGTCCCATAAACCAGGTTGTACATTCAGAATGTATACAGCATGTACAAATAGCATGCCATGACAAGGTATATCGGAGAACCAGTATGGTACAACATAGAACACACATTATAATCCAATATCAATGAAGAATCAATGAAAAAACTCAAACCGTATATACAAAATCATTTGTCCAGTGTTCCTGTATAAACGCCTGTTCTCCAACTAGCCATGCCTCTGATCATATAATATTAATATTGCCCATACCAAATGAGGCTACAACCTGGGTGTCTGGGGGCCCAAACTAGCAGTTGAGCAAGACTTTCACAGCCGAACCTCATGTAGCTCCTGAAGAAATGCAAACATAAACACACAAAGCAGCATCCAACAGAGTCAGCGCAATCTAAACGTGTGACACTCCCTTCTATATTAGCAAGTCAATTTCACCAATATTCCACCTTCATTTTTTCTTGATAATCCTGGTCTATCAATCTTATTACCAGAATTTCTTTAAAGGCCAAACCTGACCTTGGGGCTATGGGACCAAAATGCTCAGGGGGCATTTACAAGCCTATTGTGGTCCTGATTGAAAATAAAGGTAAAGAACATAAATACAAAACAAATAATAACCATTAGGTAAATACAGTGCCCAGTCATCACATTTAGATAATTACACGCTTAATTGCTTGCAAACATTTATTTAATCATTTACCGTGAACTAAAAAATCAAAATGCTTTTGTTCAGTCTGATTGCTCAAATATCTCTTGACAACAGATCTCCAGTCCTATCTATTAACTATATGCTAATAGATTCAGGTCGTTTCCAGTTTCGATTTGACCAACATACCTGAAGTTTTTTGGAACACTCTGAAAAAACAATTTAAATCATTGGACACAGATGAAAGGAAGCCTGAGGAATTATGGACAAATATAAAAACTATCATTACTGAAGAAGCCAAAAATACAATTTACAAGAGGCAAAAGAGACCCATGGTTAACAGAAGAGACCCTAGATATCATTGAAGAAAGAAGAATGGCAAAAGCAAAAGGTAACCAGCAGGATGCAGGCAAAATCAGTAAAATACTGAAGAGAGCCATTCTTTATCAACAGATAAAGAACTTTATTACCAGATGATATGTGCAGAGATAGAAAATGAACAACTGAAGGGCAAGACCAAGAAACCATACCAAAAGATCAAAGAGATACGACAAAAGTTTCAACCAAGAGTAGGAATTCTGAAAGATGCCAATGGAAACAACTAATTGAGTTAGGACAGAACAAAGAAAGATGGAAATAATACATGGAGCATTTCTATAAAAACAAATCATTGATACGGGTAGAAACTGTGACTGGATATGTTAGGGTTCCTTTATATATCGCAACTTTTGGCGGTGATCGGAGGCAACCGAATGTGCGCATGCACGTTTTTCATAGTTGCCTCCGAACACCGAAGGCGCTTTTAGACGCTGAAATTTCGCCCTCAACCTAAGGTGACATGTCTCCCTGGAAGTTCCCACACAAACTGCGGGAAACATCCGGTAGACTCCCGTCGCCTCTTCACACGCCGCAATCCCCAAAGGAATGTGGGCGTACATGGTTAGCGCTGCAAGAATATAGGCGTGACAGACTGGTGTATTCCGCGCCCCAAACACGCTGATTAGACAACGCAATAGCGTTATGATTGGTCAGCCTGCACAGGAAGGCTGGCTAATACATGACGTCATTACCATTGTGTAGTGTGATTGGACAGCTGTTCAAATATGGTGCCCTGTGACGGACAGCCAATGGAAACACAGTAGCCACCACCAATCATCGCAGATGGGGCGCGATGTCCAGCACACTGTGGCACGCCTCCGGGAATTCAGTAGGCGACACTGATTCCATCCCTATCGCCCCATCACACACAAAAAGCCGGGAAAATCACCATCATAGTTGCGTCTGGTTTTCGAGCAGTGCTCTGAAATCACAACCCGGCGCAACTTTCAAAAACACCACCAGGTTCCCTACATACACACTGCAATTTCATAGCAATTTCACGGCGACGGTGATGGGGCTCCGGAATTCCTCTCAGTTTTCCCACCCCAGTTCCAGCATGTAGAGGTACCTTTAGGGAATCGAAGATCTTAAAAGAAGAAGTCTTTGCTGCAATAAACCTTCTGTCTAAAAGCAAAGCACCTGCATGTGACAATATTTTAATGGGGCTAATAAAGTCTTTTGAAGCAGCAGTAAAAGTCATCACATGCCTATGTCAACAGATATGGACTAATGGTAAATGGCCCAAGGACTAGACAAGATCTGTGCTTAATACTATTATGAAGAAGGGGGATGCTACTAATTGTGGAAACTATTGGACTATTGAGCTCATACCTAATGCCAGCAAAATACAGCTGAAGACCCTACAAAGGCTGCTACAGCCTTACTTTAATAAAAAATTGCCAGAGGAACCAGCAGAATTCAGAAAAGCCAAAGAAACAAGAGATGGAATTGCTAAATGAGCTTGATAATGGAAAAGGCCAAAGAATACAACAAGAAGCTTTATTTTTGCTTCATCCACTACAGCAAAGGCTTCAACAGCGTTAATCACTGGAAACTTTGGAATACCATGAAAGATACGGGTTTACCAAACCATCTGATCAGCCTCATTAGGAATCTTTACTTTGACCAAGAAGTAACAGTCCAAACAGAACATGATAACACAGCATGGTTTAAAGTATACCAAAGCATCAGACATGGCTGCATTCTGTCACCATTTCTCTTCAATATATGTGCAGAATAATGTATGGATTCAAAGTATCCATTTTTATGTTTGCAGTACACATACTGTATGTTCTTCCAGTTTTGTATAATCTCGCTATTGGTCGAGTTGCTGCCTCTGTGCTGTTATTCTATAGGTGGGTGTACACCTTGGATGGTTCTTTGGAAAACAGGGCACTTATCTTCTTGGCCTCAGCTTCTCTAGTGCATCTCCCTAATTTTGCAGCAGGTGCTGTGAACCTTTGTTTAGCAGTCTCTAGGGCTTCAGATGGAGTCAGGTCTTTGTACTTGTCCAGCTTAGTCTTATCCTTGATCTTTAAACCCTTTTGTACTTCTATAGTTGTCTGACTTCTCTTTATGTTACCTTGATCTTTGTCTCCAGTCTACTTCTCCAATGGGGTCACAATCTTTTGTTGATTTTGTTGGTTGTATCGCCAAGCATTTCCAGGATTGTTGAGGAAGTGGCATAGATCAGTATTGGTCAATGGTAAGACGTTCTAGAAAAATAAATCTTCAAAATGCATAATATTTATAGCCAAAGGAGTTAATTACTTTAGAGAAGTTAATTTCTACACATGTTAGTTACTAAACATTGTTGCCCAACAATGTCATAATGGCTGCAAGTTTAGGAGGATTGGTGAGTTAGTTACCCTATTTTAATTTACTATTTGTAATTATTTATTTTATAAAAATGGTGCCCGGGTACCAGGAAACACTTTTGCTTTGTCCAATTTTAAGCAAGACCTGTAATAATGAGTAGGTTTTGTTGGATCCAGGCACTCTTGATTCCTTAAAATGTGCATGAATATTAATGAGTCAGAAGCATCTGGCAAATTCTGTTTGCTGCTATGTGCCTCAACACAAATCTTACTTCAGTGTATTAGAGTAGGATTTCTGATGTAAGGTGTGCTACAGCTTGTCCTCACTGTTATGCCCCCGTCACTTAGAAGTAGAGATAAACGAACTTTGCTCGAACATGTTCGCCAATATCAATAGTAGTTTAGCTAGTACTGTTTCTTGGCAAATATAGTCTGCTGGATTAACATCCCCAGATTTTTTCGGCCTACAAAAACTGACTTGCAAATCTATTAACATCAAATATGAGTGGTAAAAGCCATGGTCATGATGAAAAGGAGAAAAGGCATGGTAGTACGCCTATGGTGGTAACATTTGGTATCTGTGGGGTAAGTTGTAGAGTAATCAAAAGTTCTGCTCAACAAACACTGGTTCCTAGGCAAACAAAAATGTCAAATAATTGCAGTGGACAGTCTGGTATCAACCCTTTCCAGGGCAGCAGCACATTGCTATGACTTGTAGATGAGGCCCAGAAAGAGCAGGTACTACAATGGATATCAAGCACTCCATTAAGTGGCCTCTCATCCACCTCAACTTCAAAAGCACATGCACTGAAGTCCTCACAGGTGTCAAGCCAATCACATATCATGTGTCACAACAAGTCTCCAATCACCCTACTGACTGTGGGTTAACACAGATGGCCGAGTCTGCAGAGCTGTTTACACATACTATAGCCTGGGAATCATAGGTCTTCTCCAAAGCTTCACTGAGTCAAGAGGAGAAAGTGATCTGCACCAATGCAGAAAATCTTTTTAAGTCAGATCCAGCGCTGGATGAAGAAGGGTCCGAGCATGATGTAGGCCCTCATTAGCAAATTTTAGCCACTGTTAGTGGAAACTATGAGGCTAATGATGATGAGACTCAGGTGCCTGAGGTGGATGCCTATGTGACTTTGCAGCCAGCACAGGAAGAGGGTGGCTCTGAAGGCGAGGAGTGTGACAACACAGAGGGAGATGATGAGGTTCTAGACCCCTCTTACTGTCAGCCCACAGGCAGACAGTTGATGAGCTCAGCAGAGTAGGGGAAAGAGGAGGATGATAAAGCTGACAAGGTTTGGTTGCGGCTTTCTGGACAGAGATGGAGTGCTGAAAGCACATAATCGTCTGGGTCCTCTGCCAAAACTCTGCCTCTGTGCAGAAGCCATTGTGACTTTGTAGTTCACATGGGCAGTAAGCCTTGCCTAGCCTGGGCCTTTTTTCAAATTAAGAAAAATCTAAATCATGCTATCTGCAAAATATGTAAGCAAAATCTGAGTAGAGGCACAAAAATCAATCATTTAAGTACTTCATGCATGAACCATCACTTGGGTATTCAGCATGGGATACAGTGGGAAGCTCCACATGCTAAAATGAGGGTTAGCAGTAGAGATGAGCTACCACCGTAGTGTTCGAATTCGATTTAAATCGTCGAATTGGGGGTGTGTTCATCGAATGCTCCTTGAATGTTCCTCGAACACCATCGAACACCATTGAAAACAATGGCAGGCAAACACAAATACGCACAAAACATAGATATCACATAGAAAACACCTTCTAAGGTGTCCAAAAGGTGACAAACTACTCAGAGTACACAACAAACACATGGA
Organism: Allobates femoralis; assembly: GCA_033576535.1. Taxonomy (NCBI): domain Eukaryota; kingdom Metazoa; phylum Chordata; class Amphibia; order Anura; family Aromobatidae; genus Allobates; species Allobates femoralis. Next base: position 478,238,341 of record JARQOC010000002.1, on the reverse strand, counting down.
AAAGTGACAAAGTGACAAGTACATATAAAAATGCGAAAAGAAAAGAGCTGGACGAGTAAAAGAGGAGGAGACACAGATATTGGCATGTCATGCCTTCTAAAATCATGTAAAACACAGAAAGGGGACTCCAACAAGAGACTCCATTTTTTCCAAAAATTTGGGCAGACACCACTTAAGTGGCATCAATTGCCCTACAGTTGCAAACTTGAAATGGTTACTTTCATGAAGCACATTGAAAAATTCACAAGTCTATTGTCTCCCCAGGATGACACAGGGGTAGAAAAGTCCTTGCGGATCCATGACTTGTTCATCTTGATGAACGTTAGTCTGTCCACATTGTCACTGGACAGACGCGTGTGCTTATCTGTCAGCACACCACCAGCAGCGCTGAATACATGTTCAGTGAGAACGCTGGCTGCAGGGCACGACAAGATCTCCAAGGCGTGAGTGGTGAGCTCAGGCCATTTTTCCAGATTGGAAGCCCAAAATGAGCAAGGCTCCAGTTTCCCAGTAATGGTATGTTAACTTAAAAATACTCCTGTGGAGATTCACTTTATGCACTACTGGTGTTTAGTGGAAAAGCAGATCTAAGATTCTGTAACAGCTTCTGCTGATACTCCTGCATGCCTGCGTCCCTTTCTATGGCAGGATTTATTTCACCAAATTTTGTCTTGTACCGGGAATCTAAGAGTGTAGCAACCCAGTAGTCGGCATTACTTCAAATTCTGACAAAGAGAGGGTCATGTTGTAGGTAGTGCTGCAAGAAGGTGCTCATGTGTCTTGCGCATCCAGGAGGACCAAGTCCTTGTTGTGTTGGTGGCGGCGAGGTGAGAATCATGCTTCGTTCCTCTGCCCTCTCCCCCCCAAACTCGCACAACAGAAATGTGATCAAGGTCTCCCTCATCTGCTGAGTTTTCCATGCCCATCGCCAGTTCATCCTCCATTCTTCCTTGACTCCTGCACCTTCCTCAACAGTTTGGCTACTACCATGTGCCCTTGTTAATCTCTCTCCCCCATCCTCCCATGCCTGCTGCCTTGGTGCTGTCGACCGTCTAGACCTTGGAGATCATGTTATCCCTTCCACATATGACTCCTTCTGTACTTCCTCCCACTCCTCTTTTCCCACCACCTGACTCTGAATACTATTCAGTAGAGATGAGCGGTGTTCGATTCGAATTGTTCGCCAATCTCAAATTCGAGCTGTTTTTGCCGTTGTACGAGTCATTCATCGAATTAGAACAATTTGCTTGAAATTCGGCAGTTCTAGTACATGTTCGATAACACTTCGATCACCAAAAGCTTAATCTTCCTAACCCTACACCTAGCCCTAATACTGCAAATGAATGTTAATATCCAGTTTGTGTGTATAGTGTGCAGGGGGGGTTGTATCAGAGCTGCAGCAATAAGGTCGCTTTTTTTTCTCCTAAAGCACGTACAGTGGGGCGGTTCAGGCTGCTAGCCAATCACAGTCCCACACTGCAAAGTGCATTTTTTCACACAACCAAGGTCATCATTGGCTGTGTCTGTCACATGTCCTAGCACTGCAAGACTCTGCCATTTTGACGATCGCCACCATTTTTCTTATACCTGCTGCAGGCTGTTAGACGGCACTGCTGCAGCTGCATGCACGCTAAACAGTGCAAACTCTAAATTGTGTTCTCTCAGTCAGCTAGTGAGCGAATACAAAGTTAGATAGATAGGTTTAGGGAGTAGAGACTGGAGGGAGGGTGCGAATCTTAGTAATATGTGCCCTTTTTAGGGCTGCTCCATAGGAGTAGTGATTAGGGATAGGGACTAGTAGTCTATCAACGTTGCTAGCAACGTTTTTGGCTCAAAAACAGACAGAGCAATGTTTTGAGGTCCAGAAAAAAACGGACAGGGTGTTTATTACATCCAATCCGTTTTTCTGTCAGTTTTTGGACTTAGAAAAAAAAATGACAAAAATGAAGCCAAAAACGGACCAAGGGCTTATGTGTGACCGTAGCCTAAGGCCCCTTTCTTATCAGCGGTAAACGCTGATCGCGGCAGTTGCGTGGAAAAAAATGCAATTGCCGCGATTACCGCATAACGGCCGCACTTGCGGTTCACCTGCGGCAAGCCCCATGCAATGTCTATGGGGCTTGCAGCAGGTGCGGCAAGTGCGGTTTCAGTACTTGCTGCAGATGCGGCCGCGAAAAAAACCCGGCATGCCGAATCTGCAACTGTCCCGCACTTGCCGCACCTGCCACAAGCCCCATAGACATTGCACGGGGCTTGCCACAGGTGAACCGCAAGTGCGGCCATTATGCGGTAATCGCGGTAGTTGCGTTTTTTTCCACGCAACTGCCGCGAAAGGGGCCTATGATGTCTACTTCTTTTCGTGGAGATTCTGATATGATCCCTTTCATACGGACACGACTCAGACGATGATCGATACCAATTCTCGATGAGGCACAAAAAGAGAAGGCGCTTAAATGGATAGCAAGCGCTTCAGCAAGTGGGCTCTCCTCCACCTCAACTTCTACATCACAAATACACCAGTCCTCAGAGGTGTCACCCTAATCACACTTGCTTCCGCACAGCTCCAAAGTCTCCATCCACCCATCTGAGTATGGGGTAAGACAGATGGTTGAGTATGCATCTCTTCACTCATACTATAGCCTGAGAATCAGAGGTCTGCTCCAAAGCTTTTGTGAGTCAAGACGAGGAAATTATATGCACTGATGCCCAGAAGCTTTTGGAGTCGGTTCCAGGCCTAGAAAAAGAAGGTTCTGAGCAAGCATAATGTAGACCCTCATTCATAAACTGTGAACTGCACTTTGGAGATCTTGTAAGCCCTTCTGCATACGACTCCTCCTGTACTTGCTCCCCCTCCTCTAGTGCCACCACCTGACCCCGAATACTGTTTAAAGTGTGCTCCAGCATGTAAATGACGGGAATAGTCATGCTGATAATGGCATCATCATCACTATACATCTTCGTCGACATTTCAATACTGTACACAATGGTGCATAGGTCATTCATCTCAGACCACTCCAGCTGTGTGATTTGCCCCACCTCTGGATCTCGTAGGCCCAGGTTATATGTCATGACGTATTGCACCAGGACTCGTCGGTGCTGCCACATTTGCTGCAACATGTGCAGAGTTGAATTCCATCGTGTCGGCACATCGCATTTCAGCCAGTGAACTGGCAGGCCGAACGACTTCTGTAGAGATGCAAGGCGTTGAGCTGCGGGATGCGGAAGTGAGCACACTGCAACCGTGCACTCTGCTGAAGACCATCTAGGCCCGGATAGTGTGCAAAAATTGGCTGGACAACCAGGTTTAAGACGTGAGCCATGCAAGGCACGTGTGTCACATTGCACCGGCGGAGGGCTGCACCCAGCATTGCAGCATTGTCGCACACGGCCTTCCCTGGCTGCAGGTTCAGTGGAGACAAGCATTGATGAAACTCGGTCTCCACAGCTGACCACAAATCCTCAGCTGTGTGACTCACATTTCCCAGACATTTCAAGGTAAAGACTGCCTGATGCCGTTGAGCCCTGCTGCCATCATAGTAAGAAGGTGTGCAGGATTATTTGTGCGCAGTTAGAACGCGGGTGGCATTACCAGGCAGGCTTTGGGTGCAGGTGGAGGACCGAGAAGAGGTTGAGGAGGCAGAAGCAGTGGAGGAACTTGTACATACAAAGAATTGACGCACAACTCGTGGGGATGGCAAGACTTGGACAGCAGCCCCTTCTCCTGCTGTCTTCATAGTTACCTAGTGCCCATTCAGCGACAGGTAACGCCCCTGTCCATGCTTACTGGTCAAAGTGTCTGTGGTGAAATGCACCCTGTCACATAGAGAGTTTCTCAAGTGTTGATGTTGTGTGCAACATGCAGGTGTAGCGCAGGCACACCTTTCTTGGAGAAGTAGTGGTGACTGGGCATCTGGTACTGGGGCACTGCAACGGACATAAGGTCTCAAAAATCCAATGTGTCCACCAGCCGGAAAGGCAGCATTTCTGTAGCCAAGAGCTTGCAGATGGTGAAATTCAACCTCTTAGCTTTGTCATGGCTAGGAAATAATCTTCTACTTGTCCACATCTGAGGGACCGAGGGCTGGCTGCTGTGCTGAGACACGGTTGAGTAGGGTGTCCCCCGCAAACTGTTGGTCTGTGAGGAAGGTGCAGGTGGACATACTATGTTGCCTTCATCCAAAGGTGGTGCTCTTGATGTCTGACAGCGCTCAAACCAGCAGGTGTTTCCACTTCCAAAAGAACTGACTACCTTCCAATCACACTGGCCATTGCGGGTAAAGAGGTAGAAGGTCTGCGTCGAAAAGCTTGTGTGACTGCTATCCCCACAGTCATAGAGGATGAAGAGGCAGGGGATGCACTTGATGGGCCAGTTGGTGGGCTAGGCTGCATTGTAGTACAGTGAGCTTCCCACTTCGACTTTTGCTTCATATCCATGTGACGGTTCATGCATGAACTACTCAAACTATTGATTTTTTGGCCTCTACTTAGATTTTGGTGACAAATCTTACAGATAACATGGGGAGACTAAAGGCTTGTGGATTTTGGAATGTGCTGCATGAAAGTCACCTCACCAACCATTTTCAGCTTGCAACTGCAGGGCAATTGATGCCCTGCATCTGGGCCCAAATTTGGGAAAAAATAGAGACTCTTGTTGTAGTCCCCTAAATGTGACACAATGCTCTCAGCGTGTACACGAGGCCTTACAGATACTGAAGTAAAACTCACCAAATACTCATCTTCTGGATGTGGCCTTACAGATACTGAAGTGAAACGCACCAAATAATTATCATCTGAACATGGCCTTACAAATACTGAAGTTAAACTCACCACATACTCATCGTGTGCATGATGCCTTACACCTACTGGAGTAAAAACTGATTTTGGAAGGGCATGACTATATATATATATATATATACTAGCTGTGAGCCCGATGCAAATGCATCGGGATTCTAGAACGTGCATTAATTTGATTATAGTAGTTATAGCTGTTAGCCTGATGCAAATGCATCGGGTATCTAAAATATGTTTATTGTTTTTTTAAAGATTTTTAAATAATAATCGCATCATCAATAGCAATAATATAAGCCATAGCATTATTATTAGCAGTAATAGCAGTATTAATAGCATTATTAGCAGTATTATGAGCATTAATAACAGTATTAATAGCATTAATATCATTATTATTAGCAATAATAGAATTAATAATAGCATTATTAGCATTAATAATAGCATTAATAACATTATTAATAGCATTAATAGCATTATTATTAGCATTAATAGCATTAATAATAACATTATTAGCATTAATAATAGCATTAATAACATTATTAATAGCATTAATAGCATTATTAATAGAATTAATAGCATTATTATTAGCATTAATAGTATAATTAATAGCATTAATAGCATTAATAGCATTATTATTAGCATTAATAGAATTATTATTAGCATTAATAGCATTAATAGGATAAATATTAGCATTAATAGCATTAATAGCATAATTAATAGCATGAATAGCATTATTAATAGCATTAATAGCATTATTATTAGCATTAATAGCATTAATAATAGCATTATTAGTATTAATAATAGCATTAATAACATTATTAATAGCATTAATAGCATTATTAATAGCATTAATAGCATTATTATTAGCATTAATAGCATTAATAATAGCATTATTAGCATTAATAATAGCATTAATAACATTATTAATAGCATTAATAGCATTATTATTAGCATTAATAGCATTAATAGCATTATTATTAGCATTAATAGCATTAATGATACCATTAATAGGATAAATATTAGCATTAATAGCATTAATAGCATAAATAAGAGCATTAATAGCATTATTAATAGCATTAATAGCATTATTATTAGCATAAATAGCATTATTAGCATTAATAATAGCATTAATAACATTATTAATAGCATTAATAGCATTATTATTAGCATTAATAGCATTAATAGTATTATTAATAGCATGAATAGCATTATTAATAGCATTAATAGGATTATTATTAGCATAAATAGCATTAATAATAGCATTATTAGCATTAATAATAGCATTAATAACATTATTAATAGCATTAATAGCATTATTATTAGCATTAATAGCATTATTATTAGCATTATATAGCATTATATAATATTATTAATTAATCATATTATTAGCATTAATAGCATTATATAGCATTATTTAATTAATATTATTTAATATGCATTTATTTAATAGCATTAATTAGCATTTTTTATATAGCATTTAATAGCATTATTATTAGCATAAGATAGCATATATACATTACATTAAAGCATTAACTTAATAGCATTATATATATATTATTAATTATGCATTTAATTAGCATTTATTATTAGCATTAATTTATAATCTATATAGCATTATTTTTAATTAATAATAATATTAATATAGCTAACATATTAGCATTAATAGCATTATTATTAGCAGTAAATTATTATTAGTATTTTTTTTTTTAATTATTATTTATTATTTGTTATTTATTTTTTAATTATGTTTTATTTATTTTTTATAATTTTTAATTATTTTTTAATTATTTTTTATTATTAAATTTATTATTTAGGCTGAGAGGCAGTTGTCATTCAGGTGCGCTAAAGGGCTGATATGATTAGCATATATTTAATTTTTTTATTATTATTTTTATTGAATTATTTATTATTTTTAATTTATTTTTTTATTATTTTTTAATGATTTTTTAATTATTTTTTTTATTATTAATTTATTATTTAGGCTGAGAGGCAGTTCTCATTAAGGTCCGCTAAAGGGCTGATCTTATTAGCATATATTTTATTTTTTTATTATTTATTTTTATTGAATTTTTTATTATTTTTAATTAATTTTTTTATTATTTTTTAATTCTTTTTTAATTATTTTTTTTATTATTTAATTTATTATTTAGGCTGAGAGGCAGTTCTCATTCAGGTCCGCAAAGGGCTGATCTTATTAGCATATATTTTATTTTTTTATTATTATTTTTATTGAATTTTTTATTATTTTTAATTATTTTTTTATTATTTTTTAATTCTTTTTTATTATTTTTTTATTATTTAATTTATTATTTAGGCTGAGAGGCAGTTCTCATTCAGGTCCGCAAAGGGCTGATCTTATTAGCATATATTTTATTTTTTTTAATATTTTTATTGAATTTTTTATTATTTTTAATTAATTTTTTTATTATTTTTTAATTCTTTTTTAATTATTTTTTTTATTATTTAATTTATTATTTAGGCTGAGAGGCAGTTCTCATTCAGGTCCGCAAAGGGCTGATCTTATTAGCATATATTTTATTTTTTTTATTATTATTTTTATTGAATTTTTTATTATTTTTAATTAATTTTTTTATTATTTTTTAATTCTTTTTTAATTATTTTTTTTATTATTTAATTTATTATTTAGGCTGAGAGGCAGTTCTCATTCAGGTCCGCAAAGGGCTGATCTTATTAGCATATATTTTATTTTTATTTATTATTTTTATTGAATTTTTTATTATTTTTAATTTATTTTTTTATTATTTTTTAATTCTTTTTTAATTATTTTTTTTATTATTTAATTTATTATTTAGGCTGAGAGGCAGTTCTCATTCAGGTCCGCAAAGGGCTGATCTTATTAGCATATATTTTATTTTTTTATTATTATTTTTATTGAATTTTTTATTATTTTTAATTAATTTTTTTATTATTTTTTAATTCTTTTTTAATTCTTTTTTTTATTATTTAATTTATTATTTAGGCTGAGAGGCAGTTCTCATTCAGGTCCGCAAAGGGCTGATCTTATTAGCATATATTTTATTTTTTTATTATTATTTTTATTGAATTTTTTATTATTTTTAATTTATTTTTTTATTATTTTTTAATTCTTTTTTAATTATTTTTTTTATTATTTAATTTATTATTTAGGCTGAGAGGCAGTTCTCATTCAGGTCCGCAAAGCTATCTTATTAGCATTATTTTATTTTTTTATATTATTTTATGAATTTTTATATTTATTTTTTTATTTTTTTAATTTTTTTTTATTATTTATTTATATTTAGGTGAAGCATTCTATTCAGTCCAAAGGTTTTTTACATATATTTAATTTTTTTATTATTTTTTATGAATTTTTTATATTTTTAATTATTTTTTTATTTTTAATTTTTTAATTTTATTTATTTTAGGTGAGAGGCAGTTCTCATTCAGGTCGCAAAGGGCTGATTCTTATTAGCATATATTTTATTTTTAATTATTATTTTTATTGAATTTTTTATTTATTTTTAATTTTTTTTTATTATTTATTTAATTTTTTTTAATTTTTTTTTTTATTTATTTAATTTATTATTTAGGCTGAGAGGCAGTTCTCATTCAGGTCCGCAAAGGGCTGATCTTATTAGCATATATTTTATTTTTTTATTATTATTTTTATTGAATTTTTTATTATTTTTAATTTATTTTTTTATTATTTTTTAATTCTTTTTTAATTATTTTTTTATATTTAATTTATTATTTAGGCTGAGAGGCAGTTCTCATTCAGGTCCGCAAAGGGCTGATCTTATTAGCATATATTTTATTTTTTTATTATTATTTTTATTGAATTTTTTATTATTTTTAATTAATTTTTTTATTATTTTTTAATTCTTTTTTAATTATTTTTTTATTATTTAATTTATTATTTAGGCTGAGAGGCAGTTCTCATTCAGGTCCGCAAAGGGCTGATCTTATTAGCATATATTTATATTTTTTTATTATTATTTTTATTGAATTTTTTATTATTTTTAATTATTTTTTTATTATTTTTTAATTCTTTTTTAATTTATTTTTTTATTATTTAATTTATTATTTAGGCTGAGAGGCAGTTCTCATTCAGGTCCGCAAAGGGCTGATCTTATTAGCATATATTTTATTTTTTTATTATTATTTTTATTGAATTTTTTATTATTTTTAATTATTTTTTTATTATTTTTTAATTCTTTTTTAATTATTTTTTTTATTATTTAATTTATTATTTAGGCTGAGAGGCAGTTCTCATTCAGGTCCGCAAAGGGCTGATCTTATTAGCATATATTTTATTTTTTTATTATTATTTTTATTGAATTTTTTATTATTTTTAATTAATTTTTTTATTATTTTTTAATTCTTTTTTAATTATTTTTTTTATTATTTAATTTATTATTTAGGCTGAGAGGCAGTTCTCATTCAGGTCCGCAAAGGGCTGATCTTATTAGCATATATTTTATTTTTTTATTATTATTTTTATTGAATTTTTTATTATTTTTAATTTATTTTTTTATTATTTTTTAATTCTTTTTTAATTATTTTTTTTATTATTTAATTTATTATTTAGGCTGAGAGGCAGTTCTCATTCAGGTCCGCAAAGGGCTGATCTTATTAGCATATATTTTATTTTTTTATTATTATTTTTATTGAATTTTTTATTATTTTTAATTAATTTTTTTATTATTTTTTAATTCTTTTTTAATTATTTTTTTTATTATTTAATTTTATTATTTAGGCTGAGAGGCAGTTCTCATTCAGGTCCGCAAAGGGCTGATCTTATTAGCATATATTTTATTTTTTTATATTATTTTTATTGAATTTTTTATTATTTTTAATTATTTTTTTATTATTTTTTAATTCTTTTTTAATTTTTTTTTTTATTATTTAATTTATTATTTAGGCTGAGAGGCAGTTCTCATTCAGGTCCGCAAAGGGCTGATCTTATTAGCATATATTTTATTTTTTTATTATTATTTTTATGAATTTTTTATTATTTTTAATTATTTTTTTATTATTTTTTAATTTTTTTTTTTATTATTTAATTTATTATTTAGGCTGAGAGGCAGTTCTCATTCAGGTCCGCAAAGGGCTGATCTTATTAGCATATATTTTATTTTTTTATTATTATTTTTATTGAATTTTTTATATTTTTAATTAATTTTTTTATTATTTTTTAATTCTTTTTTAATTTTTTTTTTATTATTTAATTTATTATTTAGGCTGAGAGGCAGTTCTCATTCAGGTCCGCAAAGGGCTGATCTTATTAGCATATATTTTATTTTTTATATTTATTTTTATTGAATTTTTTATTATTTTTAATTATTTTTTTATTATTTTTTAATTCTTTTTTAATTATTTTTTTATTATTTAATTTATTATTTAGGCTGAGAGGCAGTTCTCATTCAGGTCCGCAAAGGGCTGATCTTATTAGCATATATTTTATTTTTTTATTATTATTTTTATTGAATTTTTTATTATTTTTAATTTATTTTTTATTATTTTTTAATTCTTTTTAATTATTTTTTTTATTTTAATTTATTATTTAGGCTGAGAGGCAGTTCTCATTCAGGTCCGCAAAGGGCTGATCTTATTAGCATATATTTTATTTTTTTACTATTATTTTTATTGAATTTTTTATTATTTTTAATTGATTTTTTTATTATTTTTTAATTCTTTTTTAATTATATTTTTTATTATTTAATTTATTATTTAGGCTGAGAGGCAGTTCTCATTCAGGTCCGCAAAGGGCTGATCTTATTAGCATATATTTTATTTTTTTATTATTATTTTTATTGAATTTTTTATTATTTTTAATTTATTTTTTTATTATTTTTTAATTCTTTTTTAATTCTTTTTTTTATTATTTAATTTATTATTTAGGCTGAGAGGCAGTTCTCATTCAGGTCCGCAAAGGGCTGATCTTATTAGCATATAATTTATTTTTTTATTATTATTTTTATTGAATTTTTTATTATTTTTAATTTATTTTTTTATTATTTTTTAATTGTTTTTTAATTATTTTTTTTATTATTTAATTTATTATTTAGGCTGAGACGCAGTTCTCACTCCGGTCCGCCTTTCTTTTTTGCCATTGAAATGCATTAGCGGTGTGTCGGCGATTTTATGGCCGACCACCTGGTTCTATTTGTCGGCCTTAAAATCGCGGACACACCGCTAATGCATCTCTATGGGCAGTCAGCCCGATTTCGGATTGAACGCCGACCAATCAGAATTCGAGCTGACTTGCCCATAGACATGCATTAGCGGTGTGTCCGCGATTTTAGGGCCGACAAATAGAACCAGGTGGCCGGCCATAAAATCGCCGACACACCGCTAATGTATGTCAATGGGAAAAAAGACGGACCTGAATGAGAACTGAATGAAGGGCTCTTCTGATTGGCTGAGGGCAGTAGAGAGCGACCAATCAGAAGAGCCCTTCACATTTCATTGAGATACAATGGCGGATTGATCGTCCATTGTATCTTAATGTTAGTTGAAGAGGACGTCGGAGCTGGAAGTTGTCGGAAAGAAGACAGAAGATCCCCGGGGACGGACGAAGAGGCGGAGATGGCGGAAAGAAGAGAGAAGACCCCCGGGACCGGAGGAAGAGGACGCCTGGCCGGACGGAGGACTTGACGATCGGACGGACGATCAGATGACTTGAAGGCATGTAAGTGATGGACGGGGACGTTAGGTTAGGGGACGGCGGGGGCTTAGGGTGTAGGGCCTTAGGTGTTAGGGAAAGCGGCGGGGCTTAGAGGGTAGGGGCTTAGGGCGGCAGGGGTTTAGGTGCGGCTTAGGGGGTAGGGGTAGTGGATTAGGTGCGGTTTAGGGGTTAGGGGCTTGCGGCGGCAGGGGTTTAGGTGCGGATGCGGGGTAGTGGCTTATGGGGGTAGGGGGTTAGGTGCGGCTTAGGGGGTAGGGGCTTAGGGCGGCAGGGGTTTAGGTGCGGTTTAGGGGGTAGGGGTAGGGGATTAGGTGCAGGTTAGGGGTTAGGGGCTTGCGGCGGCAGGGGTTTAGGTGCGGATGCGGGGTAGTGGCTTACGGCGGCATGGGGTAGGGGGTTCGGTGCAGCTTAGGGGGTAGGGGCTTAGGGCGGCAGGGATTTAGGTGCGGCTTAGGGGGTAGGGGTAGGGATTTAGGTGCGGCTTAGGGGTTAGGGGCTTGCGGCGGCAGGGGTTTATTTGCGGATGCGGGGTAGTGGCTTACGGCGGCAGGGGGTAGGGGGTTAGGTGCGGCTTAGGGGGTAGGGGCTTAGGGCGGCAGGGGTTTAGGTGCGGTTTAGGGGGTAGGGGTAGGGGATTAGGTGCGGCTTAGGGGTTAGGGGCTTGCGGCGGCAGGGGTTTATTTGCGGATGCGGGGTAGTGGCTTACGGCGGCAGGGGGTAGGGGGTTAGGTGCGGCTTAGGGGGTAGGGGCTTAGGGCGGCAGGGGTTTAGGTGCGGTTTAGGGGGTAGGGGTAGGGGATTAGGTGCGGCTTAGGGGTTAGGGGCTTGCGGCGGCAGGGGTTTAGGTGCGGATGCGGGCTAGTGGCTTACGGCGGCAGGGGGTAGGGGTTTCGGCGGCGGGGTAGTGGCTTAGGGGTTAGGGCGGCAGTGGGTAGGGGCTTGCGGCGGGGTAGTGCGGCAGGGGGTAGGGGCTTGCGGCAGAGGGTAGTGGGTGCGGCGGGGTAGTGCGGCAGGGGGTAGGGGCTTCGGCGTCGGGGTAGTGGCTTAGGGGTTAGGGCGGCAGGGGGTAGGGGCTTGCGGCGGGTACAGCGCGTAGTGGCTTAGAGCGTCAGAGGGCTGTAGTGTACAGCGCGATGGTATACTACAGTCCCATGGCGCTTATGGGCATGGGACTGTAGTATAGTATAGCGGTGTACAGTACAGTAGTAAGGGGTTGTGTGGCTTGGTTAGTGTAGTGTACAGCGCGTAGTGGCTTAGAGCGGCAGGGGTCTGTAGTGTACAGCGCGATGGTATACTACAGTCCCATGGCGCTTATGGGCATGGGACTGTAGTATAGTATAGCGGTGTACACTACAGTAGTATGGGCTTCTGTGGCTTGGTTGGTGGGTGTCAGCGACCACGGGGAGAGTCCAGGAGAAGCAGCTCGCTCGCGCTAACCAAGCCACCGGAAGCAGCGCCGCTCCGACGGAAGTCGCTACGGCAATTATATAATAGATATATATATATATATGCATATATCTGTGTCTCCTCCAACTTTTACTCGTCCATCTCTTTTTTTTCGCATTTTTATATGTTTGTTGTATCTTTTGAGTAGTTTGTCACCTTTTGGACACTTTAGAAGGTGTTTTCCATGTGTTTTCTATGTGTTTGTATGTGTTCGTGTTGGCCTGCCATTGTTTTTAACGGGATTCGACGGTGTTCGACGAACATTCAACGAACATTCGACGAACAAACGAATAATTCGGCGACCCGAATCGAATTCAAACACTAGGGTGGTGGCTCATGTCTTCTGTTTAGAGTGTGCTCCAGCATGTAGATGACCGGAATAGTCATGCGGATAATGGCATCGTCAGCGCTAAACATCTTCGTTGCCATTTCAAAACTGTGCAGAAGGGTGCACAGGTCCTTGATCTGAGACCACTCCTGCAGTGTGATCTGCCCCACCTTTGGATCTTGTTGGCCCAGGCTATATGTCATAACGTATTGCACCAGGGCTTGGCGGTGCTGCCACAGTCACTGCAACATGTGCAGAGTTGAATTCCATCGTGTCGGCACATCGCATTTCAGCCAGTGAACTGGCAGGCCGAACGACTTCTGTAGAGATGCAAGGCGTTGAGCTGCGGGATGCGGAAGTGAGCACACTGCAACCGTGCACTCTGCTGAAGACCATCTAGACCCGGATAGTGTGCAAAAATTGGCTGGACAACCAGGTTTAAGACGTGAGCCATGCAAGGCACGTGTGCCACATTGCACCGGCGGAGGGCTGCACCCAGCATTGCAGCATTGTCGCACACGGCCTTCCCTGGCTGCAGGTTCAGTGGAGACAAGCATTGATGAAACTCGGTCTCCACAGCTGACCACAAATCCTCAGCTGTGTGACTCACATTTCCCAGACATTTCAAGGTAAAGACCGCCTGATGCCGTTGAGCCCTGCTGCCATCATAGTAAGAAGGTGTGCAGGATTGTTTGTGCGCAGTTAGAACGCGGGTGGCATTACCAGGCAGGCTTTGGGTGCAGGTGGAGGACCGAGAAGAGGTTGAGGAGGCAGAAGCAGTGGAGGAACTTGTACATACAGAGAATTGACGCACAACTCGTGGGGATGGCAAGACTTGGACAGCAGCCCCTTCTCCTGCTGTCTTCATAGTTACCTAGTGCCCATTCAGCGACAGGTAACGCCCCTGTCCATGCTTACTCTTCCAAGTGTCTGTGGTGAAATGCACACACAGAGTTTCTCAAGGAAGCGGTGATATTTTGTTCGACATGCTGGTGTATCGCAGGCACACCTTTCTTGAAGAAGTAGTGGCGACTGGGCATCTGGTACTGGGGCACTGTGACAGACATAAGTTCTCAAAAATCCTCTGTGTCCACCAGCCAGAAAGGCAGCATTTCTGTAGCCAACAGCTTGCAGATGGTGAAAGTCAACCTCTTAGCTTTGTTATGGCTAGGAGGAAATGGTCTTTTACTTGATCACATCTGAGAGACCGAGGTCTGGCTACTGTGATGAGACGGGGTTGAATAGAGTGTCCCCCGCAAACTGATGGTCTGTGAGGAAGGTGCAGGCAGAGATATAATGTTGCCTTCATCCAAAGGTGGTGCTCTCGATGTCTGAGAGATCTCAACACCAGCAGTTGTTTCCACTTCCAAATGAACTGATGACCTGCCAATCACACTGCCTGTTGCGGATAAAGAGGTGGAAGGTCTGCGTCCAAAAGAATGTGTGACTGCTGTCCACACAGTCACAGAGGATGAAGAGCATGCAGATGCATTTGATGGGTTAGATGGTGGTTGGCCTGCCCCGCTAGGCCGCATTGTAGCACAGTGAGCTTCCCACTGCGACTTATGCTTCATATCCATGTGACGGTTCATGCATGAAGTATTTAAACTATTGACTTTTTGGGCTCTACTCGGAGATTGGTGACAAATCTTACAGATTACATGAGTTGGGTGATTCTTTGCAATGTCAAAAAAGGCCCAGGCTAAGCAAGGTTTAGAGCTCATGCGACCTGCAGAGCCACCACAACTTCTGCTCAGAGGCAGAGTTGTGACTGGGGATGCAATTGTTGACGTGCTTTCAGTACTCCGTCTCTGTCCAGGAAGGCGCAACCTAACCTCGTCGTCACTATCATCCTCCTCCACCTCCTCTGCTGACCTCAACTGGCTGACTGTGGGTTGACATTAAGTGGGATCTCCAACCTCATCATCATCCTGTGTGTTCTCACACCCCTCATCCTCAGAGACAACCTTCTCCTGCCCTAACTGAAAAGTTAAGTTTTCCTTCCAATCAGGTATCTGAGTCTCATCAGCATCTTCCTCATTGTCTCCACCAAGAAGAGTTACAATTTGGGAAGGAGAGGCTACATTATGCTCAGAACCTTCTTCATCTGGCCTGGATCAGGCTCACAAAGCTTCTGGGCATCAGTCAGATCATTTCCTCTTCTGAACTCACTGCAACTTTGGAGCAGACCTCTGATTCCCAGGCTATAGTGTGACTGAACAGCTCTGCAGACTCAACCATCTGTGTTACCCCATACTCAGTAGGGCGGCTGGAGACTTGGGAGCTGGGAGGAAGCAAGTGCGATTGGGGTGACACCTCAGAGGACTGGAGTATTTGGGATGTTGATGTTGAGGAGAGGCCACTTGATGGAGCACTTGAGATCCATTCAAGCACCTATTTTTTTTGTGCCTCATCTTCAATTGGTAGCGATGGTCGTGTCCGTACTAAAGGCATCATATCAGATTGTCCACGGAAAGAAGTAGACATCTTACTTTGGCTGGAAGAAAGACTTAATTCAGCAGATGTTACTGTTGCTTTACCACCTACCCCACGGACACAAACTTTTTTTTCCCTTTCCACCACACCTATTCCCCTTTCAACCAGTAGCAGGCCTTTTGCCTCTCATTTTGTATGTGAACAAATTTGCAACTCTGCAGTGCCTACACCACTGACTAACAGACACTGCTACTAAGCCCAAAATATTACCTGGGCTAGATGCAGTTAAAAATTAGTATGAAAAAGACAGTCGGTGTAGCTTGATTCACAAGTCGGCTACACCACTGACTAACAGACACTGCTTCTAGGCCCAAACTATTACATTAGGGCCCTTTCACATCAGTGTTTTTTGAAATTTGCGGCAGATGCGGTGAAAAAAACGCATCTGCCGCAATTACCGCATACCGGCTCCACTTGCGGCGCGTTTGCGGTAAACGCAATGCAAAGTATAGGCGTACTTGCGGCAGGTGCGGCAAGTGAGGTTTTGCACTTGCGGCAGGTGCGGCAGTGAAAAAAAACGCGGCTGACCGCGGTTTTTTTCGCTGCCGTACCTGCCGCAAGTGCAAAACCGCACTTGCCGCACCTGCCGCAAGTACGCCTATACTTTGCATTGCGTTTACCGCAACCGCGCCGCAAGTGGAGTCGGTATGTGGTAATTGCGGCAGATGCGGTTTTTTCACCGCATCTGCCGCAAATTTCAAAAAACGCTGATGTGAAAGGGCCCTAAGCTAGATTCAGTTAAAAATTTGTATGAAATAAACAGGCGGTGTAGCTTGGTTGACAGGTGGGCTACACCAATGACTAACAAACAGTGCTACTAGGCTCAAACTATTACCTGGGCAAGATGCAGTTAAAAATTAGTATGAAATAGAGAGCCAATCCACAAAGTGAGGCAGCACTCCAAGCAAGTTCAGTTCTCAGATTTTATTCATCCATAAACCACCACAACGTTTCAGACCGTAGTCCTTTCTCAAGTGACATGTATAGTGCACCAGAAGCTGGGTTTATATAGCTCACAGCCCCTTTACAATAATTTTTTTCTATGAAATAGAGAGGTAATGTAGCTTGGTTGACAGGTGGGCTACACCACTGACTAACAGACACTGCTACTAGCCCAAACTATAACCTGGGCTAGATGCAGTTAAAAATTAGTATGAAATAGACAGGCGGTGTAGCTTGGTTCACAACTGGGCTATACTGCTGACTACCAGACACTGCTATTAGCCCAAAAGGTTTGCCTGGGCTAGATGCAGTAAAAAATAGGCTACTGGATAGACAGGCAGTGCAGCTTACTTTACAGCTGGGCTACACCGCTGACTACCAGACACTGCTACTAGCCGAAAATGATTGCCTGGGCTAGTTGCAGTAAAAAATTGGCTACAAAAGGATTGCCTACTGAAGACAGGTGGTGTAGCTTTCTTCACAGCACTGTTACACTACCTGTCCAAAAGGATTGCCTGAGCTAGATTTGGCCATATGCTGCGAAAAACACTGGCACAGCACTGGCACACACCTGCCTGGCAAAAACTGCTAGGAACTGCTCTAACCTAGCAGTTACACCTAGCTGAAATTACAACTAATCCCTACTTCTATGAAGTAGCCCTCAAAAGGACTGATATTCCAACTAGTCCCTACTACCTACTTGTCTGAAGTAGCCCTCAAAAGGGCTGATATTCCAACTAGTCCATACTCCCTAAACGTATCTGTCTATCTAACTTGATATTCGCTCACTATCTGTCTTAGGCTGGGGTTACACATAGAAATCCGTTTTTGGAAGTGATTTCCATGACCAATCCGTTTTTTTTGGGGTGCTTTTTGTGCCTCCTACACCCCTGAACGTTTTTGGACTTAGTCATTTTTTGACCAAAATTCTCAAAAAAACGGATCCGTTTTTTTAAGGCACCTCAAAAAAACGGATCCGTTTTTCCATAGGGCCCATGTTAAAAAAAAAAAAAAAAAAAAAATGTTTTTTTTTTTTTTTTGAAAAACGGACCCCAAAAACGTTGCTAGCAACGTTTTTGGCTCAAGAACGGACATAGCAATGTTTTTAAGTGCAGAAAAAAACGGACAGGGTGTTTATTACATCCAATCAGTTTTTCTGTCAGTTTTTGGACTTAGAAAAAAAAATTAACAAAAATGAAGCCAAAAACGGACCAAGGGCTCATGTGTAACCCCAGCCTTAGTCACACTTTATAGCGCCCACAGCAACAGTAGCGGTGCCTGACTGACACACAACTGCAGCACTGAAATAATGGCGGTGATTGGGAAAATGGCCGGGTCTTATAGGGCAAGGACATGTGACATACAGAGCCAATGACACATGCCATTTCTTGTGTGCAAAAAAATGCACTTTGCTGTGTGTGTGTGTATTTAGCTGACGGCCTGCACCGTCCTACTGTATACGCGGTTAGGAGAAAAAAAAAATGGAGATCGGCATCATATTAGCAGCACTAATCTATACACTATACATTGAAACTAGATATTGACATTCAATAACAGTATTACTGTGAAAAGCCAGTTACACTTTTGGTGAACGAAGCTTTAGCAAACATAACCTCGAACTGACGAATTTGAAGCTAATTGTTCGCATTCGCCGAATGACTCGAACATCGCCCAAATCAGGTTGAATATGAGATTGGGGAACATTTCAAATCGAACACTGCTCATCTCTAGTTAGCAAGCCTGGCCAAGCACCAACCACCCCATCAAGGAGAACTGTGGCTTCTTACCCTGCGTGACTCTTTACTCGCAACATCTAGTGTGATTGTGAGGCTGTTAGATGTTTTGGAAGTGGATATGCCTGCTAGTGTTGAGCGCTGTCAGACATTGGGAGCACCACCTCTTCATGAAGGTACATAACCTCTCCACCAGCATCTCCCTCAGAGTCTAGCAGTTTGTCTGGTGCACTCTACTCCACCCTGTCTTAGCACAGCAGGCACTCCTTAGTCCGGCAGATGTGATCAAGTGAAAGACCATTATCTCCTACCCATGCCAAAGCTAAGAGCTTAAATTGCACCAACTCCAAGCTGTTGGCCATGGAAATGCTACATTTCTGCCCGATGGATACAGAGGGTTTTCGTAAGCTCCAGGCTGTCACCCCATTTCCAGATACCCAGTTGCTCCTACTTCTCAAGGAAAGCTGTGCCTGCACCCCACCAGCATGTAACAGAAAACATCATTGCTTCCTTGAGAAACTCTGTATTTGACAAGGTGCATTTAACCACAGACACCTAAAAATGTAAGTATGGCTAGAGGCATTACATGTTGCTGACTGGGTACTGGTTGACTCTGGTGGCTGTGGGGAAAGGGGATGCTGTACAAGTCTTGCCATCCCCATGGTCTGTGGGTAAACCTCTCTATGTAGTGCTGACTCCACTGCTTGTGCCTCCTCCACCTCCTCTAGGTCCTCCACCTGTGCCCAAAACCACTGTGGTAATGTGACATGCATTCCAACTGTGCAGAAGGAATCCAGCACACCTCCTTACTGTACTGCTAGCAGAGCTCAATGGCATTTTGCTGTGTTAACATTACAATGCCTTATAAATGTGAGTCACACAGCTGACGAGTTGTGGTCAGCTTTGGAGACCGTGTTTCTTAATTAGCTATCTCCCCTGAACCTGCAGCCAGGGAAGGTCGTGTGTGACAACACTGTGATCCTAACTGCGGCCCTTCACCGGGGCAAAGTGACACACGTGTCTTTCATGGCTCACTGTCCTGAACCTGGTCACCCAGAAATTTCTAGGCCACTATTCTGGTCGTGATGCGCTTCTGCAGAGAGCACAGTCACTGTGTGCTTCAATCCTTCATTTGCATCCTGTTTCTCAGTGATTTACATCACTACAGAAAACTTTTGGCATGCTGGTTAATCATCTGATATGCGGTGTGCCGACATGATGGAATTCTACTCTGTACATGTGTCAGCGACTGTAGCAGCAGCAGCAAGCCCTTGTGCACTTGTAATGACGTATCATCTGGGTCAATTTAATCTTCAGGTTTGGCAAATTATGCTAATGGAGTGTTCACAAATCAGGGACCTCTTCACCCCTCTGGCATTTAATTCATAGATGTCTGTTGATATAGAGGGCGCCAAGTCTTAGTGACTCAGAGTAATTTTTGTAATATCTGCTGTTGGTGGTTTTTGATAGTGTTTTATACTGACCGCAATAGTATTCTATCCTGTCTTTCCTATATAGCTATTGTGGCCTCTTTTGCTAAACCTTATACTCGGCCTGTGTTTGTTTTTCCGTCTCTTGTTTCCCAGTTAATATCTGTGGCAGGCTTGCTATTCTTTTAGGGTTCTGCTCTGAGGCAAGATAGCTTTTCCTACATCCATCTTTAGGAGCAGTTAGTTCTCCGGCTGTGCAGAGGTATCTAGGTCTGTTTAGTTACTTCCCATGGCTACTGCTAGTTTCAGTGTGTAGTCAGGGATTGCGGTCAGTATAGTTACCAAAGACTTCTATGGAATCTGAATGTACTCCTTAGTCATCGATTCATAACAGCGATGTTGACGGAAGACTCTGAAGATGAGGGATATTGGTCACGTTTCTGTTGTGCGAGGTTGTTGAGAGAATGCGGAGGAAGCAAGTGGGACTCTTCGCTCTCTACCAACACTACAAGGTCTTGGGCATTCTAGATGAGCAAGACACATGAGTGCCTTCTTGCTGCACTATCTGCCACATGATCCACAGATTGTTAGGATCGAAGTAATGCTGCCTACTTGTACAAAAGTAAATTTGCCCAAATGATTCCCTCCCTAGAAAGACACACACTCATGCAAGATTATGAAAAGAAGCTTTTAGACAATCTGAGGATTGCTTTTCCCTAAAATACCAGTGGAAGATATAGTGCACATCACAGTTCTACGCTTTTAACCCAAGGAACATTGAGTTGTCATCACAGAAATGTTACCAGCGGATGTGTATCCGTTACCAGCAATTTCTGTGAGTCGTTTGACCATTTTTTTACACCAGCTGTTGCAACACCAGAAGATAGGAGAAATCTGATGCATAATCAACATGTAGTGAGGATGGTGCAGGATTAACGGCAGCTCAATATCAATGTCATGACTATGCAACTGGACCCTTGTGCATTTTGGGCTTCAAAACTGGAAAAGTGGCCTGAGATCGCCACTCATGCCTTGGAGATTTTGTCATGCCTGACAGCCAGCAGTCTCTCAGAATGTTTCTTCAGCGCTGCTTGTGGTGTTCTGTCGGATAAGCACATACAGTTGTCCACTCATTCACTGGGAAAGGGAAAGGGAAAAGGCCGCTCCACCGCCCATATCCTCCTGGATTCCTGCACCTGGTGTGGCAGCTTTGGCAACTGCCCAGGAAACAATGTAAAGTGGAAACCACAGGTGCTTGTCTTCATAAAATTTTGTTCTTTATTGTTAAATGAAATTTATAAAATCATTCAGCGTGCTAGCTGGGCGCTAGACGCGTTTTGGAAGACACAACTTCCTTAATCATTAGCTTATTTAACAATAAAGAACAAAATTTTATGAAGACAAGCACCTGTGGTTTCCACTTTACATTGTACAGTTGTCCACTGACAGCGTAGATTACCTAAAGCTTATCAAGATTAACAAGTCATGGCTCTCCAAAGACTTTTCCATTCCAATGTCAGAATGAGGAGATTAGGCGTTGGTGTACTTTTCAGTGTGCTGCTATAACATCCACATTACAATATTTCTACTCTGGTGCATTTTTGCCACTTTAGTGATGGCTGTACCTAATTTTTGTAAGAGTGGGGACTCTTGTTAGGGTCTCTCTGCTGTGTGGTGCATTCCTTAAGCAAGGCACTTTAAGTACAATACCTGCTTCTGACAGTGCTCCTGACACTTGTGCACCACTTCCTAAACATTCAACCTTGAAATGCTGGGCCCAGGCCTCCAGCCTTTCTGCTATTCTGGCCCAATACAAAATGTTTTAATGGATACATACCACTTTCCTTGTCAAAAATCGAAACCGACGATATCCGATGTCGACGAAAACCGAGGTATCACTGTATATCGTATCCAATAACAAAATAAAGTAGAATTTAAAACATATAATTAGAAAAACTTAAACAAAACACATAAAAAGATAAATAGGAGTAAGGCTAGGGTCACATGTATGGTTTTGTTTTCAAAACCGGATCTGGTTTTTTCCATTAAAAATTGTCAAAACCGGATCCGGATCCACAGCCATAGGCTGCAATAGAAAAACCGGATTGCACTTAATGCAATCCGGTTACCGCATCAGGTTTTGCAGCCTGCGGTAAAAATCATGCAGGCTGCATTTTTCGGAGTGGTTGAAAAAAACGGATCTGTTTTGGTTTTATAATGGGCACCTATGGCAACCGGATCCGATACCGCAAGGTACATGAATGTACCTTGCGGTACCGGATCCAGTTTTTGGTGTCACAATTTTTTCTCATTGCAGATCTGGATCCATTACTGGATCCAGATCTGCAATGTAATGCCAAATGTGATGGCACACGGTAACACCG
Organism: Allobates femoralis; assembly: GCA_033576535.1. NCBI lineage: Eukaryota > Metazoa > Chordata > Amphibia > Anura > Aromobatidae > Allobates > Allobates femoralis. The sequence continues at coordinate 478,216,127 of JARQOC010000002.1, read as the reverse complement.
AATCTGGTAATGGATGCGGTTACCGGATTGTGCCTTCCAGATGTGACACAGCCTAACTAAACAAAAATACTGAAATAGTGGCAAAACAATATCTAATATATAATTGTCTAGCGGCCACTTCCATCTGAGGCCGAAATCGCTCATGGGCCGCTGGCAAACGTGGCCGCCAATCAGCGCAGCCTATGCCGTGCTGCGGTTCATGTGCAGAGGTACGCGCGAGCCAGCTGACGCCGATCATCTTTCGACTGGCGAGCCGCTGACCTCTGTGCAGCAGTAGCTCCGCCACGGCCACCTGCACCACAGAGGTCCGCGGCGAGCCAGCTGGGAGCGGTAGTGCCCCACGCGGCATTCAAACAACACGCCAAGCTGCGGTACTTCCCTGATTGGTCGCCGCGATTGCGGTTCAGCAACACATTTTTCATGAAAAATGTGTCTGAAGCTAATTGCATTCACCGCATCCAGATCTGGATGCGGTGAATGCAAGTCTTTTACAAAGTGTGACCCTAGCCTAAAAAAGGGTGAACATGTTCATGCATTTTACATTGAACACAATAATAAAACACATGTCCTTTACATAGACATTTTGCACACCCAGCACATGTTAGATTTGTTTTATTGTCACAAGAAGATGGACAGAAGCTACATCTCTTCCTTTTTTAGCTGGCAGCTGTGCTGGTGGAGGCTGTGTAGTCTCTTTCTTTAAAGGGAACCAACCACCTCAGATCACCCTAATACACAGTTAGTACATGTCCCTGCACCCTAAGGATACCTTTCCAGCACTGTTTTTGTGTAAAATCTTGCATTAGTATAACTGATATAAAGAGTTTATAAACTTACTAGCCTGGAGACATCTGGGCGTATCCCTCCTTCTGTTATACTTCAGGGCTGTGCATTGCATGCCTGCGCTCCCCCTCCCTCCGTGCCTGCTGCCCTGCCCTGATGGGCGTGATAGTTATCTCCTCTGCACAGAGGGAGGGGGAGCACAGACATACAATGCACAGCCCTGAAGTATAACAGAAGGAGGGATACGCCCAGATGTCTCCAGGCTAGTAACTTTATAAACTCTTTATATCAGTTATACTAATGCAAGATTTTACACAAAAACAGTGCTGGAAAGGTATCCTTAGGGTGCAGGGACATGTACTAACTGTGTATTAGGATGATCTGAGGTGGTTGGTTCCCTTTAACATGCTGCTGGACACTCTTCACAATGGTTGCTTCTCCTTCACATCTGGGGTTTGCTTTTCTGACTTCGATATATGGCCTAACTAGAGATTTTCCTAATTCTTCAATAAAAATTGTTCTTTTATGCAGCTTATTTCTGTTCCAATTGGGGTTAATTTCTCTCCATAAAACAAATGTGTTGTATGCCGAAATATCCAGAATATTGTAAAATATTATCATTGGCCAACGAATAGTTTTGCGTTTGCATGTGTATGTTGATACTGCTTGATCTAGTGTATCATCTGCCCCTTTTGTGGCATTATAATCTAATATAATGTCCACCTTTCTGTCTTCTCGATTACTTATTGCATTGTCATGGTGCATTGTGCTCATTAGAATTACATTTATATTCTTTGGGGGAACGTAAGACACAACTGTTGTATTTCCAGTAAAGTAAAAAGAAGAACTATACAAATCTTATTTAGTAAGTATACCTTGCAGTAGTTCTGGCTTGTTTTTTCTTATAGTACCCAGCATGGTAATTTGTCTTTTTCGCAACATCTGGCCCAGTTGGTAGGATGTGAAAAAGTTGTTAAATGTGACATTTTGTCCTTTTAGTCCATCAAATCGCAACAACCCGCATACCCTGATTTTTTTCAGGTCTTTTTCCAAGGTTTCTTCCTGTATACACTTGAGCATTTACAAAGTATGAACTTTTGCTGTTACAAAGTGTCCATATCTTGATGCCTTAGGGTATGTGCTCATAGTCCGGAGGAGCTGTGTGTTGGACACAGCTCCTCCGGACCTGAGTGAAGCCGCGGGTGGCCGCAGAGAGACCGCAGCCACCCTGTGCTCACCGTGTGAGGCGGGTGCAAGGCGGCTTCTCCCTGCAGTCACCTAATGGCAGCCGCTTCCGACTCTGCAGCATGAAATAAACATGCTGTGGAGGAGCGGACTGCCGGCAACCCGCACTGCAGCTACAAATATGCTGCGGGTGGGTTAAGCATAGTTAGGATGGGATTTCTTGAAATCCCATCCACTATGCTTATACTGTACTATGCAGCGTTTTGGAAGCAGTGGCAAGAAGCTGTGTCCAAAATGCTGCGCATACTGATCATGAGCACACACCCTCACTCTGCTGGCTTAGACGGTATGTATTGTCTGAACGGGCACCTACCTTGGAAAGCCACCAGTTGTTCATTGACAGTTACAGCTTCACCAATATTATATAATTTTGGTAGAATCTCTACCCATTTATTCCAAACATTTCTAATATGGGCTAGTTTATCTTTAGCTCTTCTTTCATTTCGATCTGTTTTATTATCATACCTCAGTACTGTAGAAATCTCATGAAACTTTTCAAGAGACATTGTAGCTCTCAATATGTGGCCACCGGTTTCAGAATTCCACAAACTTTTAGTTGATTCATTTGTATACTCCTGCTAAAATAAGTAAACCAATATAAGCATTTAGAGCTGTCACATCTAATTTGTTCCATTTATCACCATAAACTCGTCCCTCAATATTTGTCATTTGTATTATAATATTTAGGATAGTCATATTTAGGAGCAATGCGAATGCTAATCCTATATCAGAGATTCTTGATATAGCACGCCTAGTAGGACCAGGAGTAGCTTTTATGATATTTTCAGAGGACAATCTACCAGAATGACTAGGCTACAAGTTCCAAATTACACAATTTATAGAATGGATTGCTAGCATCCTACTAGTTGTCTGGGTATCATGTTCCTCTTCATATTCCACTTCAGAATCAGAATTTTCAGCATTGCTTTCCCCATCACTCATGTGGTCCTCCTCTTCGGACACATTTTCCTGTGGGATATCATCTTCTGAATCAGAAGCGTTGACAAGCTCTTCCAATTCAGCGTAAGTCAATAGACGTTTTTGAAACATTTTTATCCAAATTTGGAAGTTATACATAGTCACAATTTGCATGGGGTAGAGTAAACACTATGAAATATAAAAAATGCACTATATAAATATAGATAAATAATGAAAAAAGATAAAAAAATATATAACCAGTTTTACAACAAAAAGAGCTTATATACTACAGTAAGAGCCCAATTGCTCTCCCAGCAATGAAGAAAGTGCAATGTTTTTGATGCTCAAGCCTCGTGTTTGTGACATTACAGCATCGCAATCGCAGGGTGACCTGTGTGTGTGTGATGGGGCCCTAAAACAGACCCTGTTCAAATCTGAACTCAATGCTCATCCATGCAATCAATATATCACATCTGTGAGAATACACCCCCTCCTAGACAAACATTCAGTCTACACAAGCCTATAGGTACCTTTAGACGGGCACACATTAGCTTACATCATGATACAGTAATCAAAAAATGGCTTTACAATATGCAATCTAAAGAGAAGAATTGAATAATTTGTGAGAAAAGCATATCTTATATGCTACATACCTGTACAGATGTGTATTTGCATTGCCCACCAGAGCCGTGGTCCCTGCTGTCTGGTCACAGGGGTATGTCACGGTAGTGGCGGTGGACCGGTTCCGTGGCCCTGAAGGGACAGCAATTAATAGGGGAAAAAAATGTAAAAATTTTACAAAGGAAAAATAAAATTAAAGTTTGTCAGTGACGTCACCTGTGGTATGCAGCCAGATGTGACCGTCACTGCTTGTCTCAGCTCCAGGGGATGGTGGTGTGGAGCAACAAGGTGATGAGCCCTCCACGGGCAGGGCTGGTTTATCCCCTGGGCCGGTGATAATAGCTATTGTGGGGTGGTTGTGAGGTGACTCTGGGGGTGCAACTTACGTCTCACAGCAGCGCTTCAGATCTCTCAGCTTTGCAACCTCTCAGATGCTGGTATCTGTAACCATGAAGCTCAATAAAAACCCTCACACAATTTTCAAGTTCAACTGGGTACTTTACTCACTGCTTTTGCTCTTGTTTTTCACAGTCTCAGTTTTCCTGCAGTGAGCGGTACCGGTAGCCAATACAGCAGCTGAGATGGATCACCAAGCACCCCTTTCTTAATCCTTTTCGGGTCTCTTCAGGACTGCTCACTACCTCAGGAATAGAAGTAGCAGACTTTTTCCTGGGTATCCTTCCCTTGAATCCCTAGTCCTATGTGAGGCCTTTCCTTTGGTGTGACAGTCTGTTCGGTTCCGGGCATAAAGACCTTTCACTTCACCGGTTAATCTGTGCCCGGGGCGAAAAGCAGCCAACCACTCTTGCAGGGTTGGTACCCTGTCAGTCAACCCAGTCCCTCGGTGTCTCTGTAAAGCCGGTCTTCCACCTTGGACTCCTTCTCCACTACACCTGGTCAGTCTCTTCAGCTATGTCAGGGGTTTCAGCTAGGAGTCTGGTTCCTCCTCCTCTGTTTACTTGCCAGGAACTCCGGACCTGTGCTCACCCTCGAGCCATCCTAACGTCTCTCTGAGGTCAGTATCCTCGGACCCGGTCAGCCTCTGATCACACCGACCATCGGGTCTCGGTTTTCTCTCAGTTGTTACTGTCCTTCTCCTCTGTCACTTCCATCCTCTGCTCCAGCTCCAACTAAACTGACTAACTTTCACTCTCCCCATGAGGTAACTACTGTAACTCCTCCCCCTTAGACAGGTGTTTCCTCTAAGCTCCACCCACCGCTCATCTCTCTCCCACCTCTCCCTTGCCTGACATAAATTCCTAGGTATAGGGATTCAGGAGCATGTTTGGTTTGGGGTACATGGTTCTCCATCTCAGCTGTTGTTTTATTCTGCGGCCACCGCTCCGCAGGGGCGCTACATATGCACAGCTCAGTGTACTCTCTCACAGAATCCAGTGTCTTCTCTCTCAGGATTGAAAGTAAAACTACTTATGTCCTCTCTCACATAATGGAAAGAGAAATGACTGGATGAGTACTTGCTCACTGATAAGAGCAGTGAAACTTCCACCCTATTGAATAATGAGATGAAGTAGACAGGAAAGCAAATACATTTTGCATGCAGAAATAATTAGTGACCTGTTGAACAGTATAAAATGTTATGGGTGATATTAACAGTACAAGTGTAACAATCAGTATGTAGCAAAAAGTAAACAAAAAAAAAAAAAAACAACACTCATAGTAAGAACCCCTCAAATGAGGAATAGTCAATTAATCACACGTTTCAGATCCACATAATAAATAATCTGCAGGGTCTTACATTTCATTTCATATGGACCCAAAAGAAAAAGTAGGGATAATGTGCTTCTGATTATGTGATGACCTGAACCAAATCTTATTTAACGAGGGAAAATATAAAAAAACACTGCTGTGGTCTTCACAATCCTCTTGCAATAGGACAAGCTGAATGGCAAAACAAGTGCTAGGAATAGTCCAAAAGTACCGTATATACTCGTGTATAAGCCGACCCGTGTATAAGCCGACCCCCCTACTTTTGCCCCCAAAACTTGGGAAAATCTATTGACTCGTGTATAAGCCGAGGGTGGACCCCAGCACAGGTATACAGCCCCCAGCAGTGTGGTATACAGGCCCCCCAGTGGTATATATAGGCCCCAGCAGTGTTACAGCAGCAGCCCCAGTGGTATATACAGCAGCAGCCCCAGTGGTAGTATACAGCAGCCCCAGAGGTATATGCAGCAGCCCCAGTGGTAGTATATAGCAGCCCCAGTGGTAGTATATAGCATCCCCAGCAGCCCCAGTAGTATATACAGCCCCAGTGGTAGTATCCAGCAGCCCCAGTAGTATATACAGCCCCAGTGGTAGTATCCAGCAGCCCCAGTAGTATATACAGCCCAGTGGTAGTATACATACAGCCCCAGTGGTATAGACAGCCCCAGTGGTAGTATATACCAGCCCCAGTGGTAGTATATAGCATCCCCAGCAGCCCCAGTAGTATATACAGCCCCAGTGGTAGTATCCAGCAGCCCCAGTAGTATTTACAGCCCCAGTGGTAGTATACATACAGCCCCAGTGGTATAGACAGCCCCAGTGGTAGTATATAGCAGCCCCAGTGGTAGTATATAGCATCCCCAGCAGCCCCAGTAGTATATACAGCCCCAGTGGTAGTATCCAGCAGCCCCAGTAGTATATACAGCCCCAGTGGTAGTATACATACAGCCCCAGTGGTATAGACAGCCCCAGTGGTAGTATATAGCAGCCCCAGTGGTAGTATATAGCATCCCCAGCAGCCCCAGTAGTGTATACAGCCCCAGTGGTAGTATCCAGCAGCCCCAGTAGTATATACAGCCCCAGTGGTAGTATACATACAGCCCCAGTGGTAGTATATATCAGCCCCATTGGTAGTATTCAGCAGCCCCAGTAGTATATACAGCCCCAGTGGTAGTATATAGGGCCCCAGCAGGGCCCCCCTCATAGTTTGGCGCCCCCACCTAACTTGCTGGGCCCCCCCACATGCAGCGCTGCGCTCATACATTACCTGTCTAGCAGCTGTCACCCTCCGGTGGCGGATCGCGGCTCCCGGCTCCGGCTTCCATCTTCACCTCTGTCTTCCTGCTTTGTGGCCGGGGCTCATCGCGATGACGTCATCGCGACGCCGGCCGGTCACGTGACAAGCAGGAAGACAGAGAGGAAGATGGAAGCCGGAGCCGGCAGCCGCGATCCGCCACCGGAGGGTGACAGCTGCTAGACAGGTAATGTATGAGCGCAGCGCTGCATGCGGGGGGGGCCCAGCAAGTTAGGTGGGGGCGCCAAACTTTGAGGGGGACCGTATTGACTCGCGTATAAGCCGAGGGGGGGACTTTTCAGCCCAATTTTTGGGCTGAAAAACTCGGCTTATACGCGAGTATATACGATAATTTGAATAGAAAAATAACTTTTAAACATAAAGGAGTTGACAAGAAAACTGTTGAGTGAGGAAAAGAAGGGCTTGTTTCTGGCATAACTAGTGGAGGGATATAGTGAGCATCATGTTGCCTCCATCCTTAAAATTTCAAAGATGACAGTCGATTACATCAATGTCAAGCAGCAGACATTGGGGACAACAAAGATACAGACCGATAGAGGGCGAAAGTTACTCTCCACTGACCGGGATTACCGTCATCTTACTCGATTTACTCTGTAACACGATATGTTGCACGATCTGCGCTGCTGCCAGAAAGGAACACCAGAAGACCGGAGTATCTAGAGAAATTGTAGCTTTAATCCTTCAATCCTACGCATTTCGGAGCTAAACCCGGGCTCCTTCCTTAGGGACAAACTTTGATTTGATTTGTGCTGTAAAGTCGAAACCAGGAGACATTTGTCTTATCGCCACCAAATTCCCGAATTACACGCCGCAATAAGGAGGCAATTTGGCAGCGATATTTCCAGAGAGAAATATTGCCTCCAAAAATGTCTCCTCTGGTTGTGGAGTGTAAAGGTACTATAAGAGTTCCGTCCTCTTTTTGTTCTCCACGCTTCCTGTGGCACATACGACACACAAGGCAAGGATTGACTCAACGTCTCCCCTTTTTACTTGGTTTCAGGTGTGATTTTCATATTGCCAATCCCTGTTATTTGCCACATGTGACTTCAAGTGAGCAGCACATGCTTGAAACAAAGGTGGTTGTCCACAAATTTGTAAGGGTGCCAAAAAAAATTTTGGCCAATATTTAGGGTTTTGTGTGAAAATGCATCCAATTTGCCTTTTGTCTCAGCTTTTATATGTTGTTCCATAAACGTGTATAACAAAGAAATAAACATGTATAACAAAACGTGTAATTGCATTAATTTTCTGGGAGAAATACTTCATTTTCTGGAACAATTTCCAGGGTTCCAATAATTTTGACCATGACTGTACATAGATAGATATACTGGTATTGTTGGTGGTAGTAGTAGTAAATATTATACTACATTGTGTATGTTATATTTGTATTTGTCAAATGACATTGCAGACTTCACATATGAACTTAAAGAGAAAATAAATTGTCTAATAACTCAAACGAACGTGTGTTTTCGTCTACGAATGACCCTGACTTTGGCGCTCACTACTTTCTATTTAGCACATTATGGAAAAATGCTGTAAATGTCTTTGTATTGTTAGCAATTAGCTTTAATTCCTTAATGTCATTGATTTGGATCATATAAATGTGAAAGTTGCAGTAAGAAAATGAAATAAAAGTTAAATCACCACGACTTTCACATAAGCCTTTTTCGGGCAGCTGGCCAGACCCATCACATTATCTGTTTGACTTACTGAGGCACTCTAGCTAATAGAATTTTGCCCCATGTTTGTTGTTGCTATGGTGATGCAGTATTATCAGGCATGTCATGTTCACAGATCAGTAACAGCAGCATTGCTGCAGACACACAACAGCTTCCAGCCTTTGACCACAAACAGCCATTCTGTTCACAGTCTGTCAGGAGAAAATATAGTTGCAGAAAATATGTGGAGTTTTCTCGAATGCATGTTTTTTAAACATCTATTCCGTTCATTCCTGAATGTCAAAGTGTAGTCTTTAAAATTGATTTTCTCAAATTATGTAAATATAAATAACTTCCATTATAAAAGTGTGAATTCATGATATGAACAACTTGCAGCAATCTTAATAGTAAAGAAATGGCAAGCAGGCTTTTTTCAATTTGCTTTAAAATTTCTTTAAGGGGTTTCCCTCCAAAAGTCAAACTTTCTACAAGCAGTATAGCATGGCAAATAGTAAAAGTGCATAAAGTAGGCTCTGTTGGGCTAGGGTCACACTTCAGTTTTTTTTTTTTAAACCTGATCCATTATGAGCTTTTAAAAAGCTCAAAACTGGAGCAGAAAACGCTCCTCATAGGAGCCCATTATGAAAACCGGATTGCTTTACAAGCAATCCGGTTACCGGCTCCGGCTCTGCAGCCTGCGTGAAAAATCATGCAGGCTGCAGTTTTCGGAGCGGTTCTAAGCCCCGCAATGTGGTAAACGGATTGCTCAGGATGTGTAATCCTGATCAATGCGGTTAACGCATATACTTTGCTTATCCCGGCTGCCGCCGGGATAAGCAAGGTTTTAACAGTGTTTTAAAAGATGACATTTTATTAATAAATGTGGCTATAATGTCTCTAGGGGGTGCCCACCCCCCCTAGAGACATACCACCCACTTAGGTGGGCATATAATGGTGTAATTCCTGATGTACAGTAGCCGGCTCCTGTTAGCTACTGTACATATTTATGAATGAAGCCGCCGGCTCCTCTGTGCGCAGTGCGCATACTATACCTAATGTATGTATAGTATGTGCGCTGTCTGAAGTCCAGCAGGCTTATACAGTAGATCTATGGGCTGCGCAGTACATTAGGTATAGTATGCGCATTGCGCACAGAGGAGCCGGCGGCTTCATTAATAAAAATGTACAGTAGCTGCCAGGAGCTGGCTACTGTACATCAGAAATTACATCATTATATGCCCACCGAGTGGGTGGTATGTCTCTAGGGGAATGGGCACCCCCTAGAGACATTATAGCCACATTTATTAATACAATGTCATCTTTTACACCACTGATAACAGTTTGCTTATCCCTGTGGGAGAAGGGATGAGCATACTGTAGGGCAACCGGATTGCTCTGGATTACACATCCTGAGCAATCCGATTCCCGCATTGTGGTTCCCTCCACACATTTTTGTGGAAAAATGTGTGGGACCGCAATTGCGTTCACCGCATCGGATCTGGATCTGGATGCGGTGAACGCAATTTCACTAATAAATGTGACCTTAGCTTTAGAATTCAACTCTACTAGCTGGTTCCAGCTGTCCCACATGACAGCAAATATGCAATTGCCATACTTGTGGTCACATGCCAATTAGCTTCTTATCCACTTTATCTATTGAATGCTGAATAAAGCACTGTAGAACCTAGCTGTCACATGACTGCAAGCATGAAAAGCAAGTCAGCACATGTGCAAGTATGAGAAGCTAGTCAGCACATGACGGCAAGTATGAGAAGCTTATCAGCACATGACTGCAAGTATGAGAAGCTAATCAGCACTTAACTGACAGTATGAAAGTTAGTCGGCACGTGACTGGAAGTATGCGAAGTTAGTGATCATCTAACTGCAACTATGATAAACTAGTTGCCCTGTGACTGGCATAGTTGTAGTTGGCATGTGACTGCAAGTATGAGAAGCTAGTCGACATGTGACTGCAAGTATGAGAAGCCAGTCAGCACGTGACTGCAAGTATGAGAAGCTAGTCAGCATGTGAGTACAAGTATGGCTAGGGTCACATTTCCGTTTTGACCCTAGCCTGCCGGATTTCGGTTTTAACTTAGAACTTTTTCCAGCACCGCATAGCGTTACCGCTATGCGGTGCTGGAACACGCTGCCCTTAGTTACCCTATGTTTACCTTAACTACCTGTCACACAGGGAGCTGCTCGGAGTGCACTTTACAGCGCCGCACAGGAAAGTTGCAGACAGCGTTTCCTGTGCGGCGCTGTAAAGCGCACTCCGAGCAGCTGCCTGTGTGACAGGTAGTTAAGGTAAACATAGGGTAACTAAGGGCAGCGTTTTCCAGCACCGCATAGCGGTAACGCTTATGCGGTGCTGGAAAAAGTTCTAAGTTAAAACCGGAATCCGGCAGGCTAGGGTCAAAACGGAAATGTGACCCTAGCCTATGAGAAGGTACTTGGCATGTGACTGCAAATATGAGAAGCTAGTCAGCATACTTGCTATCATATGATGACAGTTCAAATCAGCTACTGAAGAACCGAGAAGAGTCTTAGCAATAGATACATTAAATAATGTTAGTATCTGGTAAACTGATATGATTACTTCGAGAGATTTTTTCATTTCTATTGATTTCTCTGTTCAAGCTGCTCTTTTTGGTGGTATTCTACATACCAACTTGGAAATTTAGTTAAAGATCATACTCATATGTTTGCTGCAGAATGCAAGAATGATGAATAAGTAGTTTAACCACTATTTATTAGTTGCTGCTAGCTTCTCTCCAAGAAATAGGTTTGTTCCCACTTCTGGAAAGATTTTAAAAGGAACGGCATTAAGGAGAGAAAATTCTTTAAATAAATAACTACATAAATTAATATTGTAATATTACAATAAATAATAATAATAATAATATAATTAATAACAATTTTAGATGCAGAGATCCCTGGTTAGGAGCATTTCTTGCTGCTCCAGCTCAAGTGATTACTGCATAGTTCAAGACGACTGTCTTATCGTCTTTGATCTCTACTTTACACAAAAAGCTAGTTGACATGAATGCAAGAAAGATTTAAAAAACTAACACAGTAAAGATTTTCAATATATTTTTATTTATCTTTATATGGTCTCATGGTTCCAACATCCTTTACTGGTGAATGAACTTATTCCTGGCTAAGCTTCCTGAGGTGAAGGAATTTCTCTGGAGAGCTGACTATTGCCAAGCAATCTGATGCCAAGGAGCGTAGGCAGCAGGCGTGAAGTTGTTTGTTTTTCCTCTGTCTGACTCCCTTTACCTCTTTTGTTATTATTGCAGTGGTTGGGACTTGTGCTCCCAGTGGCCATTTGCCAATCAAGGATTACCATCAGGACCAGCAAAGGACTAGGTATCCTGTTCAGTAATGGGTTGAAATATCCCATATAGGGACGGTAGGGAGATCAGGGCACGGCCAGATGAATGCACAAGGTCACCTTATGAGCAGGGCCCTCCGCTGTATTTGTCCTCCCCCGGTGTCTTCACTTCTGTCCTTTTGTGCAGTGTGTCGGACATTCGTTGGTACGTGTGCCACTGTCATGTATGGTAGCCTGACACCGCATGACAAGTAGCCTTCAAGTGTTCGATAAAACAAAAACGTTACATATGTAGTTATACATGCAGAATTGTTGAAAAAAACATTTGTTCATAAGTTTGTCCTTTGATTCTTTTTCAGAAATTGATATCTGGATAAAATAAAACCCTAATAACAACTGTGGCCAGTTGTGTTTTGTAATTGTTTTAACATTGCAATTGCCATTTGATGTCACCTTGGATGAACTAATGGTATGATTTCACATTAAATACTAGAGATGAGCAGATCTATTGAAATTTGAATTTGTAAGTTTTGCTCAATTTCTCCCCAAAATTTAATTTGCAGTTAATAAATTTTTCTCAAATCTAAATACTGGAGCATCTCTACTTGCTTGAAAAATACATGTATAACATTCTGATGTTTCCTAGGACTGTATTGAAGATCTTTGAACTCTTTAATCTAATCAAAGCCGTAGGTTGAGGTGACTTGGAAATTAGTATCTGGCTAGGGGATAACGAAAGTAACCATTGCTAACCAACAGCCAATTCATCAAATTACTAAACACAATGGCTTCTTAGGCTACTTAAGGGTATGTGCGCACGGGGGCGGGTTAGTGGCGGCGGCGGCTGGGCGGGACCCGACAGGAAGCTCCGGAGCCGTCCACCGGCTTCCTGTCGGGTCCGTGTGCGGGTGACGGGCGGGTGTGCGGCGGTGCACAGCGGGTTAGCGCCGGCGATTCTGCAGCGGCTGGAAGCAGCACATGATTCTGCTTGCAGCCGCTGCAGAACCGCCGGAATATAGAACATGCACATTCTTTGCTAACCCGCTGGGAACCCGGCGGGTTAGCAACGGATGAGCATGTGTAAACCGCCGCTGTGTGCACAGCGGGTGTCGGTTTACATAGGTTTCTATGTTAATCCAAACGCCGGTTTGGATTAACATAAATTTGCATGAAATTTATGTAAACCGACCGGCGGTTTCCGCTGCTAATCCGGCCCTAAAACTCCCTGTGTGCACATACCCTTAATTGGAAAAATAAACCTGCGAACATTGAATCCCTTTTGGTGGGACATATTCCTGCCTTGCTGGTGGCGTATATTGGTCTAATATTGGAGCATTATAAAAAAGAAAGTGTGTAACCTGATCAACAACATAAGATGAGTACAAATAAGGGTGTGATAAAGAGCAGCTGCCACTTTCTTCACTTTATAGTATGCCACAGTGCCTATCCTATATTTGTCAGTGCCCTGACCTGAAACTGAGTGCTACTTTACACACACCAACTTATCTGTCCAACTTCTGACCAACTTACTGGTTGCAGTGAAATCATGGACACATTGTTCCTTTTGTACACAGCCACAAAATGGAGCAATGTGTCCATGATTTCACTGCAACCAGCAAGTTGGTCAGAAGTTGGACAGATAAGTTGGTGTGTGTAAACTGGCCCTAATAGTTATGATGCGGTCTCTTGTCCAATGCTGAAACATTCATACGTAATATCAACAGAGCACTTGGCGTTTTGAACCCACTAATCTTAAAGTGCTCATATCATTATCCCTTAGAGCATTTTAATTGATGCATGGCATTATAGACACATGTCATTTTATCTCATTGGATTCAAGGATAGAACAAAAGTGAAATGTCTATACCTACTAAACAGTAATTGTGAACTGTTTACAGGGCTTAAAGTTTTGAACCACTCATGAACTGTATAATAAATATCAGTGATGGGAGTATGTACTTCCCACTGCTTAATACTCAATGAAGCTTCAGGGTACTCAGGCACACACGTTAGTTGATCAAGTATCCATGGTGCTCTAGTGTCATGCTAGAGTCCCCATCCCACATGTTTCTCAGCCATTATATATGTGGAAATTGCCTGCCAATCATGGTAAGGCCATCACTGGAATTTGCCTAATACAATGCATCATGGGGTTTATTTAGGGCCCAGTGGTGTGGCGCTCAGCTGACTGTACCCTGGAAACAATGTAGGCAGAGGTGCTGGAGAATGGATAGTGTAAAGAGTTGATTCTATTCTCAAATATTACCACATTTAGGTGCATGTAGTGTAGGGAGTGAAACTGGAGAAGGAATACTGTATTAGAGTGATTATAGCCTTAAAGTCCTTGCTGCTGCTATGTAAAAAAAAATCCTAAACCAATCTTTTGTCCATGATGCAAGCGAGGATGCTTCCCGCCCTGCACCTGCTGTTGCACATTCATAACCACCATTCATGGTGCTGAGCACTGCAGGTGCTGAAGGCGAGACAGGGCTTCAGCACCATGAGAGGGGACAGCTCCCATAGGCAGAGTAACAGAGCTTTCTCTGTGAATTTATAAAGCCGACAGTTCTTTTAACCCATTTTACAGACCAATTAACCCCTTCACACATATGGTGTAATGACACCATGTCTGCAGAGTGAGGACACTCTCAATATACATGGTGCCGCTACACTAGCTGCATATTAAACCCCTTCATCACTGTGTTTAGAGCCGCATCAGCATCCTCTGCGCACACATGCGGCACAGAGGATGCTGATGGGGTTAATCACTAAAAAAACCCTGGAATACATTATTTTACAACAGTCATTATTGTATTAGCTGAAGGCAAGACAGGGCTTCAGCACCATGAGAGGGGACAGCTCCCATAGGCAGTAACAGAGCTTTCTCTGTGAATTTATAAAGCCGACAGTTCTTTTAACCCATTTTACAGACCAATTAACCCCTTCACACATATGGTGTAATGACACCATGTCTGCAGAGTGAGGACACTCTCAACATACATGGTGCCGCTACACTAGCTGCATATTAACCCCTTCATTACTGTGTTTAGAGCCGCATCAGCATCCTCTGCGCACACATGCGGCGCAGAGGATGCTGATGGGGTTAATCACTAAAAAAAACCTGGAATACATTATTTTACAACAGTCATTATTGTATTAGCTAAACATCTTGTACTGCTGCTGTCACAGCAGTACAAGATGATAGCTTACTGTACCGGCAAAGCGGTCATTTTAAACTTGCCGGCTTTAACAGCCACACTCGCACCGTGTGCTGTATGGGGGCAAGATTTTCTCACCCCCATACACTTGCATTGTGCTCACGCGCATCAGAATCGCGTGCAGTCACAGCATGCTGCGATTGCACTTGCTTCTGACTCGCATTGCGAGTTAGGTGCGGGGGACTCGCACCAGTGTGCCCTGCCTGATAGGGCAACATTGGTCCGAGTGCAATGCAGGATTCCCTCACATTGCACTCGCGCGAGTCCCTCACAACGTGTGCCTTCATCCTTAAGGATTTATCACTGCTTGTCGTGTTTTCAGCCTCTACACCTGAAACTGTGTTTCACCCTTCTCCTGCTTTGTGCATCTACTTGTATGAAGTAATAAAATAACTATTTAACCCCTTCACCACCTGACCATTTTTCATTTTCGTTTTTTGCTCACCTGTTCCAAGAGCCATAACTTTTTTTTTTTACATCAATATAGACAGATGACAGCATGTCTTTTGTAGTACAAGTTGTACTTTCAGATACAATCATTTATTTTACCATATTATGTACAAGGAAATGGGAAAAAATTCAAAGTGCAGTGAAATTGCAAAAAAAGTGCAATGATATGTTTGTTTTTTGGGTTTTTTAGTCGCCATGTTCGTTATATGGTAAAACTGACATAACGTGTGATGCCTCAGGTTAGTATGAGTTCGTAGATACCAAACATGTACACTTTTACTGGTATCTAAGTGGTGAAACAAAAATTCAGAAGGTTGAAAAAGAAAAAAGAATCACTTTTTGCGCCATGTTCTGTGACCCGTAGCGTCCTCATTTTTCGGGATCTGGGGCTGTGTGATGGCTGTTATTTGCGTCTTGAGCTGAGGTTTCTAATGATACCATTTTTGGGTTGATGCACTGCCTTGATTGCCCCTTATTTCATTTTATAACAATGTTGCAGTGACCAAAAAAACGTAATTTTGGCGTTTGGACCTTTTTTTCTGTTATGCAGTTTATGGCTCTTATTAATTGATTTTATATCTTGATAGATCGGGTGTTTTTTAACATGGCAATACCAAATATGTGTATTTTTTACTTTTTTAATACTTTTATTTTGAATGGGGGAAAAGGGGGTGATTTGAACTTTTATGGGGTTTTTCATGTTGGTAAAAACTTTATTTACTAATTCATTCTTTGTTTTACACACCCCATAGAGAGACACACTGTTGCACAGGCTGATTGCTTGTGACAGGTCCTGATGAGCTGCAGCACATCTGGACCTGTCACAAATGCGCACTGTGAGTGGTTGGCAGCGCTTGCCAACCACTCACAGGAAGCGATCAGTGATAGATTCTGGGGTCCTGCCAGGACCCTGGGCTATCATGTGAGCACCGGAGATCTTGCAATATTATTGCGGGGTCTCCGGTGCAGGTGGGGAACAGCAGCGGTTTTGGATCCCGCTGTCAGTGAATGACAGTGGGATTTAAGGAGTTAACAGCACCAATCGAATCCCGGATCTGATTGGTGCTGGAATCCCCACATCTCAGCTGATGAGATCAACTGAGATGTTGGGTGTTTGATGTTAGCTCTGCACTGGAGCTCACATCAAACACCAGGACCCAACACATGATGTTGTACAAGGAAAGGGGCAAGGGGGTTATGGTTGTCTCTTGTGTTCCCTTTCACCCATGCACTGGACTCTATAGAGACAGTTTTTAATACATTACATGACCATTTTCACTGAAAAGTGACCTGCTTACTTTGAGCAGTCTGCCACTTGGGTGTAAAAGTCCTTGGAAATCCATGACTTGTTTTTCATCTTGATAAAAGTTAGGCGGTGTACACTTTCAGAAGACGGCCGGATGTGCTTATCCATTAATACACCACCAGCAGCACTGAAGATGCATTCTGTAAGAATGTTGGCTGCCGTGCATGACAAAACATCCGAGACGTGAAAGGTGAGCTCAGGCCATTCCTCCATTTTTGAAGCTCAAAATGCAAAAGTGTCCAAACCCCCCTGTCGGCATTGATATTGAGCTCTAGATACTCCTGCACTATCCTCTTCAGTCATTCACTATGTGTCACACTTGTACTTGTACTTTTTCTGCCGGTGAATGGGCTAGTTTAAAAAATTGGTCAAAAAACTCCAAGAAACTTCTTCTGACAGTTACATTGCTGCTGCTAATATTTCTACACTGATGACTTTATGTAAGGCTGCCTTCACACTTGCAGATGCTCCGTAGTGTTCTGCGGAGGACATCTGCAAGCCTCTGCATGTAGACCGCAGCCCTATCCTTTATAATGGGCCGCATGGTGTCTCCAGATGCTTGCAGACCGCCTTGCGCTCCCACTGCCCGCCATGAGTGATCTGTGCGCATGCGGAGGCATGCGCACAGATCACACACTCCCGTCCGCACCGAAAACCTGATCTGTCGCGTTCCCGGTGCGGACGAGAGTGTGTGATCTGTGCGCATGTCTCCGCATGCGCACAGATCACTCATGGCGGGCAATGGGAGCGCACGGTGGTCTGCAAGCATCTGCAGACACTGTGCGGCCCATTATAAAGGATAGGGCTGCGGTCTGCATGCAGAGGCTTGCAGATGTCCTCCGCAGAACGCTGCGGAGGCATCTGCAAATTTGAACCCAGCCTAACCTGGGTTGTAAGTGTAGATCTGCAATGCATACTGTGTCACTCACTGATGTGTTGGGGAAAACTATTCCTAAGATTGTCTACCAGATTATTATGATACTTCTGCATGCGCATATCCCTGTCCACTGCGTGAAGAATCTGGCTAAATTTACTCTTGTAACAACACACAACAATGTGGCAAGCCAGTAGTCATTCTTAATTTAAATCTTAATGAGAGGGGCATTATGTTACAGATAGTGCAGGAAGAAGACGCTCATGTGTCTGATGCATCCATGTGGCACAAATCCTTGTTGTGTTGATGGCAGCATAAAAATTGAGTTTCCTCCCACCATCCTCTCCTCGTACAACAGTAAGGGGAATCATTTCTTTCTCATCTCTTGACTGTTCTGTGCTCATCACATCTTCATCCTCATCCTCCTCCATATGTTAGTTAGCTCCTGCACCTTCACCTCCAGTTTGTCTAGTACCATGAGCTCCTTTCTGTCGCTCAAAACAAAAAATAAAACATGCTCTACTCCACCCTGACATGCCAACCAGTTATGTGACAAGAGTCAGGACATTTGAGATATTGATATTCTTTACACCCTACTCTTCCTCCTCCTCTTCCTGTGGTACCTCCACCTCTTCCTACAGACTATTTAAACTTTGATCAAGCATGTACATCAGTGGAATAGTGATGCTGATGGTGGCATCGTCAACGCTAATGATGGGCCCCAGGGCCGTGGGGTACTCGGAACCGGGCTTTTGGCACTTCCGGGGAGTCACAGCTCCGTGACCCTGGGTTCAGCGATAAAACGTTCCTGTAGTATGTAGGGATAGGGTGGTGTAAGGGGTGAAGTGTGATGCCACCCATGGGATTTTGGCTATGACTGGCCGCCGCTGCTGCAGAACCTCTGGAGATGATGGATGGGCAGCAGGGATGGAGTGGCTCCCCACGGGGTACAGCAGGTCCCCAGGACAGCGGTTGTAGGAATTGGCTGTATCCAGCAGGCAGAGGTTAACTTTAAGCCTTGTTACCTTGTTCAGTGGCCTTCAAAGCCAGTTGCCTCAGGAATAACACAGTCTCACACAGTTCTGCAACTCTGTACACGGGTTCACTCACAGCAAGCTTCAGGTTTCAATAGGTCATAGATGTTACAGTCTCTCAGATAGACTCCAGCCTGTATAGTCTTTAAGAAGTTGGGGTGGCAAATATGAGATCCTCAGTGGTGTGCTTGTGTTTGCTTTTCTCTCCCTCTCATGTCCTGTTCCTCAGTACCTGTGCTAGACAGCGCCTCTTCATGCAGAGCCCTGATCCGGCAGCCTCGGGTATTGGGAAGCAACTGATACCTTGTCCCCAGACCCTTGTCCAGCTGCTTTCTCGGGAAATACGCCAGGTGTGTGAGCCACAGCTCCTATAAAGCTCGTAGCCTCCAGTTCGGTATTAGAATCCCGTGCCGCGTTTAGGTCCAGTCCCTGTTTCTAGACCACAACCCCTCCATCTGGTATCACCAGTTCCGGATTCAGGCACATGGGCCACTTCAGTTCCGCCGGTGCCTCTAGGGTTCCTTCCTCTTGGTTTCCCAGGACGAGCATAGCAAAGCTAAAGTCTCCTTCTCTGCAGTTTAGCTGTTCTGTCCTCCTCACTTGGCTCAACTTCTCTCTCTCCCAGCTCTACATGCTAGCTGATCACTGTTCCACTTCAAACTGAAACTGACTCTTGTATTCTTCCTACCACCCACACTTTTCTACCACTGTTGTTCCACTTGGTCCTCCCCCCAGGTTCTTGTGTTGAGGATCTTTACAGCTAGCATCCACAATCTCCCAACTACTGGAGAACCACAGCCAGGATTGGGTGCAGTACCCCTTGTGGTGTCCAGATCGCTGAGGCGCCACACTAACCATATTAGTAGCTTTTTCAAAACTGTAAAGAAGAGTGCAGAGGTCTCTGATATGTGCCCACTCAAGAAGCTTCATTTGCACCACATTCAGCTCGCTTTGAGTCACTGTACATATCATTACTGCACCAGGGCTTGCCGCTGCTTTCACAGTCATTGCAACATGTGTAGAATGGAAATCCACCATGTCGGCACATCGCATATCAATCAGTTAACCGTTTGCCTGAAAGACCTCTCGAGCAAGGATAGTTGATGAGCTGCGAGGCAAGAATGGCAGAAGTGAGCATACAGCAATCATGCCTTCTGCAGTAGCTCATCTAAACCAGGAAAGTGTTGCAGTAATTGCTGGACAACCAGGTTAAGGACATGAGCTATGCAAAGCATGTGTGTAAATTTGCCCCAGGGTAGGGCTGCCACCAAGTTTGCACCATTGTAGCACATGGCCTTCCCTGGCTCCAGTTTAAGCAAAGACAGCCATTGCTCAAACTCAGCCTGCATAGCTGCCCAAAACTCTTCAACTGAGTGACTCACATCTACAAGGCATATTATTTTAACACTGCCTGATGGTGGAGAGCCCTGGCAGAGGTATACGGAGATGTGATGGATTCTGCCTCAAATTTTGCAACATTAAGGGAGAGATTGAGAACACAGCTGGAGGCCCTAGACGAGGTGGACTAGGCAGAAGCATTGGATGAAGAGGTAGAGGTTTGTCCCAAAAGCCTTGAGGATTTGAAGATTTGGAGAGTAGCCTCTTCCCCGCCTGGTCCCAAAGCAACCAGAGTCATTTAGTGGCCAGTGAGGGAGATGTTACACCCCTGGCCATATTTGCTCATCCAAGGGTCAGTGGTGATATGCATCCTGTCACAAACAAAGTTTCACAAGGAATGGGTGATGTTTTCTGAAACATGCTGGTGTAGCATAGGCACAGATTGCTTCAAGAAGTAGTGACAACAGGGCAACTGAAACTGGGGAGCTGCAACGATCATCAGCTATCAGAAACCATCTTTATCCACGAGGCTATAAAGGCAGCATTTCTGTTGCCAACAACTGGGAGATGGTGAAGTTCCAGCTCTTTGATTTGGGATGTGTAGGATGAAATAATCTTTTCCATGACGACAACTGCAGAACCCAGGGCTGGTTGCTGTGCTGAGAGAGGGAGGACTAGGAGGTATCTGACAAACTGTTGCTCTGTGAAGGGGGTGCAGGCCCAGATGTTATGGTGGGATGACAAACAAATGATTTGCTCTGTTTCTTGGATCAGTCAAAACCACCAGGCATGTCTACTTCTGTAGCAGCTGATGGTCTATCAGTTGCCCCAACTATAGTGGGTAAACAAGTGGAGGTTGTGTGGCCGGACATCTGTCCGAAAACACTTGCCACACTGACAGAAGAGGAAAAAGCAGCAGATGCGTTTGATGCACAGACAGTGTTCCCCTAGGCAGTTATACTGCAATAATTTGACCATACTAATATACGGTGCTGGCCCATGTGGTGATTCATGCATGAAGCAGTGAAATTCTGGAGATTTTTGCCTCTACTCAATTTTTGGGTACAAAGTTTGCAAACAACATGAGTTAAATCATATATTGCAATGTCAAAAATCCTCAGGCTAGTCAACTGTTGCCATCACTGCAGACCCGCGAATGCTGCTAGCAAAAGGCAGAGTTTTGGCTGAGGATGCAGCACTCGTTAAGATTGCAGCCATCAATCACTGTATGGGAATATGCAACCTAAACTCCTTGTCTTCCTCTTCCTCCACCTCTACTGAGCTAATAAGCTGCTTTACTCTTGGTTCATTTGAAGTTGGATCCTCAGAATCATCATCCTCTCTTTTGTCCCACTTTTTGCCATGAGAGTCACCCTCCTCCACTTCCTCCCCTGAACATACAGTACAGTGCGGGCATTCTTCAGGTATCTGAGTCTCGTAATTGTCATCACTGTTGCAGGACGGAGTTTTGCTTAGCTTACCTTATACTTCCACGCCGCCAGGCCACAGTGACGTGGGGCATGCGCCTTAGGTTGTACTTGGATGTGGACCCACTGGACCATAGGGGGGACCCGGGCCTGTCTGTGGCAGCTGAGCATGTGGGGAAGGTGGTAACTTGCAGGACTAGATGAGACTGCACAACTTCAGATATTGAGAGCATAATATTTACTAAACGACAAGGTACAATACAAAGGTGATGAGACAGGCTTCCGACTCTGCATGTCCAGCCTGGGGACATCTCAGGTAGGCAGAGATCAGGCCATGGCAAGAGGTCATCATGGGTTGATGCAGCCCAGGGCCAACTGGAATGGGTATATCATGAGAACCTCTCTCTCAGGCCCCAGGCGTAACTCTGGAACAGCAAGGAGAAAATCAGACACTGAACTCAGACCGATGTCATCACAGAATGGACCCCAGGGAACAGGCTAGACATCACAACCTACAGGAGCAGAGGTCCAGGAACACTGACATGGCAATTTAGGACATCGGCTGGTCAGATCCAGGATACACAGGCAGAGCCCTCACCAAAATTCAAGGCTGGAGACTCCCCGGAACACAAAGGAGGATCTCTCAATGAACACAAGCAGGACTGGCTCTGAAACGTGGGCTGGACCACCAGGACCTTGGACTGAACATCTGAACACTGGCAGGACATCTAGGACAAAGGCAGAACATCTGGACTTCGGACATCGGACACGGCTCCAGAAAGGGGACATCAGGAACACTGGCAGAACATCAGGCTTCAGGAACCAGGCAATGGTCATCATGCTCTGGACATCGGACAAGAGTTCAAGGCACCAGGCTGCGGTCATCAGACTCCAGACATCAGACATGAGCTCCAGGCACCAATTAGTGGTCATTAGGCTCCGGACATCAGACATGAGCTCCAGGTACTAGGCAGTGGTCATCAGGCTCCGGACATCAGACACGAACTCCAGGCATCAGGCAACAGTTATCAAGCTCTGGACATCAGACATAAGCTGGAAATGAACCCAATCAAGATGGTGCTGCACCGCAGGATCAGACCAGAGCTGCATGACATGGGTACTGCAGGAGCAAACCGGAATTAAGTAGTGCGGGCACAGCAGAATACCATGAGCACAGCATAGTACATGCTCAGCAGGAACACCGGACTCCATCTTGAAAAACGAACAGACGTTTATTCATGAGACACAGGTTATAGGAAAATCACAGTCAATGGGTACATGGTTCCAGACACAGAAGAAGTATCACACAGCAGGACAGACTTCTGCTATCCCAGAACTGGTTGCAGGCAGGATCAGAGCTGGGGGCAAGGCAGATCAAGAGTAGCATGCTGGACCAAACACACATGGTTAGGTTCTGCAACCTAATGAGAAGCTCTGACAATACCCAAAAAGGAAGAGGAACTTTAAATAGGAACTACCCCTCAGTAATAGGCTGGGGATGGCAATTCAGGGATATACACTGCCCCTAATAAAGGCAGGGAAGGTGTGGCTGTGAGCACTCTAGGCACAGACAGGAACCAGTATACAAAACACAGGAGTTAAAGCCTAGGGAACCTGGCAGCAGCTGCAAGGATGAGCATTCATGGAAATTCATGCAACAGCAGCAGAGGACCTCGCGATCAGCGGATATCTTCCACATGGCAGCCAGGGACCACACACGCGGATGTTCAGACAGCTCATCAGAGGACCTCACTGCACACATACGGCTACATAGCGGAGCAGGGAACTGAGCAGCATCCTTACAGGTAATAGGCAACAGTATCCCAGCTGGTTAAGGTGAAGGAGCACTGGGTAATAGCACAGTCATGCACAGTAACGCTGGAAAAATAAGGTACAAACAAACCGGTGTTACAATCACTTTGAACCCCGGGGGCTAACATCTGGTCACAAGGGTCTGGATTCTACTGAGACTGTACTTCCTCCTTCCCTAGATCCAATGCCAAAAGATTTTGGCTATTGGTGTTGATGCTTTCCTCCTCTGGAGTATGTTTGGAGCACACCATCTGTATTTCCCCACAATCAGTTGTACCATTGGAGATTTGTTGTGACATGGAAGATTGTAATGTTTGCGATGTTGAGGTGGAGGAACAGGAAGACAGGTCACTTGATGCAGTGGTTTCCATGAACTGTAGCAAAAGCTTGGCCTCATCCACAACTCATATTCTTCTGCTGTTGGCAAACAGAAACTGGAGTAGGCTGTTCAGTAACAGAAGTTGTCACTTTGCTTGGGATATGAAGATGAGAATGTTTAGTTGCTATAGCTTTCAGTAACAATAGTAGTAGTACTCACCCCATGTACACCTCCAACACCAAGCCTACTCCCCTTTCCAACAACCTTTTTTCCCTTTCCACAATAACCTCGGGATTCACCACTCATCTTTTATGCACACAGATTTGGAAAGCACTTAGAGACCAAACAGAACCTTTTGGGGGGAAACTAATGGATTCGAAATTCACAGGTTAGAGGCCAAACAGAGCTTTTTTAGGGGAAACTGAAGGATTTGAGATTCACAGGTTAGATGCCAAACAGAGCCTTTTTAGGGTAAACTAAAGGATTTAAGATACTCAAGTTACAGGCCAAACAGAGCATTTTTAGGGGAAATGGAAGGATTTGAGATTCACAGGTTAGAGGACAAACAGTGCCTTTTTATGGAAAACTGCATATAAACGTAAGTTAAGCAAAACGCACACCTGCAATAGATGTGAAGCAGGTCAAAGAGTTTTCTTTATTTTCATGACTATGAAAATTGAAGATTCACTCTGAAGGCATCAAAACTATGAATTAACACATGTGGAATTATATACTTAACAAAAAAGTGTGAAACAACTGAAAATATGTCATATTCTAGGTTCTACAAAGTAGCCACCTTTTTGCTATGATTACTGCTTTACACACTCTTGGCATTCTCTTAATGAGCTACAAGAGGAAGTCACCAGAAATGGTCTTCCAACAGTCTTAAAGGAGTTCCCAGAGATGCTTAGCACTTGTTGGCCCTTTTGCCTTCACTCTGCGGTCCAGCTCACCCCAAACTATCTCGATTGGGTTCAGGTCTGGTGACTGTGGAGGCCAGGTCATCTGGCGTAGCACCCCATCACCATCACACCTCCTCCTCCATGCTTCACGGTGGGAACCAGGCATGTAGAGTCCATCCGTTCACCTTTTCTGCATCACACAAAGACACTAGTGGTTGGAACCAAAGATCTCAAATTTAGACTCATCAGACCAAAGCACAGATTTCCACTGCTCTAATGTCCATTCCTTGTGTTCTTTAGCTCAAACAAGTCTCTTCTGCTTGTTGCCTGTCCTTAGCAGTGGTTTCCTAGCAGCTTAGTTTACCATGAAGGCCTGCTGAACAAAGTCTCCGCTTAACAGTTGTTGTAGAGATGTGTCTGCTGCTAGAACTCTGTGTGGCATTGATCTGGTCTTTAATCTGAGCTGCTGTTAACCTGTGATTTCTGAGGCTGCTGACTCGGATGAACTTATCCACCGCAGCAGAGGTGTCATGGCAATAAATAGTTAATAACCTATATAACTCTTAGGGTACCGTCACACCTGGAGATATCGCTGGCGATTCCATAGGCGACGCCGAGTCGTGGCCTGTCGCCGGCGATATCGGCAACGCCTAATGTAAATGGGCGACGGCGACATGTCTGAGTGGTCGCCTGGTTTCACATCAGAGCTGTGAAACCAGGCGACCATTCTTGGGCGATGTGTGCTGATCGCCCTGTGTAACGTCTCATGAGCGATGTCAAAGGCAACAGCACACATCGCCTATACCATTCCAGTAGGCGTTTCAGGGCGTATTTACTAGCTCTGGCGGTGTGCATGGATTGGTGGCAGCTCGAGCGTTACGATTGGTTGTCTTGTTCCTCGGCGCCATATTTGATTATGTGTGCATCCAAAGGTGTATTACCCAGGAGCGTACATACTGTACAGTAGCGCATTGATGTCGCCTCTGTGTTTGCGGCTGTGTTCAAAAGTGCAGAGAGATGTGCCACAAATGTGTGCTTTAACAGAATTGCCCTTACATCCCAACTAATGTCTGTATGAGCGCTGTATTACATGACGCACAAGCATACAGTGAATACTGTAGCTCTTGCGGCGCCTCTGGGCCCCCGTCAACATGTGAGATATCTCCCGTGCGTTCATTCGCCCTGAGCGTTGTCAATCTTTTGGAGCCGCCTTCCTGCTGCTTTCCCCTTCCCCTGCAGAATAGTCAAAGGGGCGGCACCCAGTAGAGCTGCAGTTTAACCCAAGTTTATATGTTTTTGACAGTTGTATTTTATTGACCATGTGGGTCATATGTTTTATTAAAAATTCTGTTTTTATAATAGGGATGGGCGAATCTACTCGCTAGGACTCGTTACTCGGCGAGTAGTAAGGGACTCGCAGGACTCGGTACTCTGCGAGTTTCCCAGTGATTACTCGCACAGTAAACGAGTCCAATGCAAATAAATATCAATCCTAGTTTTGTCAGAGACGCTGACAAAACTAGGATTGCCTTAGACTCGGCTACTGTGCCAGTGATAGCAGGGAAACTCGCAAAGTAACTGCTGCTGTTACTTTGCAAGCCAAGTCCAGCTCTCTTCTCTGTGCAGGCTGCCGCAGCTCCAGGGTCCTAGAGCCCGCCTGCTGCCTGATGTAGCAGTCTGAGATTGTTCTCAGTCTGCTCATTCCCTGTGCATAGACATCTATATCTATGCACAGGGGATGTAGCAGAGAGGACATCGCGTTTTGGACTACGTCGGACGGAAGAGGATTTTTTTAATTAAAGATGGAGTCCCTAATGGCTTTTTTTTTTTATTTCTAATAAAAATTTTCTCTGTGTTGTGTTTTTTTAACCCTTTATTGGAGATTCTTAGTGGCTGGGTCAAACGTGGCCTGACATTAAGAATCTCGGGCTTAATACCAGCTTGTATAACAAAGCTGGTATTAACCCCTTTATTACCCAGCGTGCCACCGCCATCAGGGCCGCTGGAAGAGCGGGGTTCCACGCCAGCGGATGGCGCTTCAATGAACGCGCCATCTTCTGGGGCGGCTGCGGGCTGCAATTTGCAGCGGGGGGTGCCCAGAAAGCTTGGACATCCCTGCGCTGCGGATTCCAGCCCCCAGCTGCTTAGCTGTACCTGGCTAGACATAGAAATTGCCCCACGCATTTTTTTTTTCATTATTTCATGAAATTCATGAAATAATAAAAAAAAAAGGGCTCCCCTGTATTCTTGTGTCTGGCCAGGTACAAATAGGCACCTGGGGGTTGAGGGCAGCCCGTCGCTGCCTGCTGGATCCGGCTGGTTCCAGAAATACGGCGAAGCCCATGTAATTTTTTTTCTGAAAAATCAATAAAACAATCCTAAAAAAGGACTGCATCTTTATTAACCCCTCGCCCATGGTCCAGGGGTTAATAAAGATGCAGTCCCTTTTATTTACATTGTTTTATTGATTTTTCAGAAAAAAAATTACATAGGCTTCGCCGTATTTCTGGAACCAGCCGGATCCAGCAGGCAGCGACGGGCTGACCCCAACCCCCAGGTGCCTATTTGTACCTGGCCAGACACAAGAATACAGGGGAGCCCTTTTTTTTTATTATTTCATGAATTTCATGAAATAATTAAAAAAAAATGCGTGGGGCTCCGCGCAATTTCTATGTCTAGCCAGGTACAGCTAAGCAGCTGGGGGCTGGAATCCGCAGCGCAGGGATGCCCAAGCTTTCTGGGCACACCCCGCTGCAAACTTCAGCCCGCAGCCGCCCCAGAAGATGGTGCGTTCATTGAAGCGCCATCCTCTGGCGCTGAACCCAGCTCTTCCAGCGGCCCTGGTGGCGGTGGCACGCTGGGTAATAAAGAGGTTAGGGCCAGCTTTGTATTATCAGCTGGCCCTAAGCCCGAAATTTATGGCAGTCATGCCAATATTAGACATGACCGCCATGAATTTCTATTAAATTGTTTTAAGAAAAACACAACACAGAGAAAATTTTTTATTAGAAATAAAAAAAAAGCCATTAGGGACTCCATCTTTAATTATAAAAATCCTCTTCCGTCCGACGCAGTCCAAAACGCGATGTCCTCTCTGCTTACATCCCCTGTGCATAGATATAGATGTCTATGCACAGGGAATGAGCAGACTGAGAACAATCTCAGCTCTGCTACATCAGGCAGCAGGCGGGCTCTAGGACCCTGGAGCTGCGGCAGCCAGCACACAGAGCAGACAGGACTCTTATCTGTGCGAGTTTCCCAGCGATTACTTGCAGAGTAAACGAGTCCAATGCAAATCAATATGCAAGACAAAAAGGGGGGAGGGGTGGGAGCGCATGTGAAGAAAGTTTTTGAAGTGGATTTAGGCCCAGGGCTGTGTGGCCACTCCCCAGAGGTGGTTGTGCAACCCTGCACAACTGCGGTCTTACGTCTGTGAATCCACCTCCGCTTGGAGGTATAGTGGAGGCACCGAAATTTGCTCCGGGAGCTCCAGCTCCTGCCGCGGTCACGTGACCGGATTGATGTCACCACAGGTCCTTGCATCACCTGATGAAGGCAGCGCTTTGCTGCAGAAACGCGTAGTGGCCTGTAAGAGGTTAATAAAGAAATAATTTTCTAAAAATAACCCTAGTGCCATTTTATCTCCAGTCCTAGCGCTCCACAGACCAGGGATTTTTTTACTCTCAATGCAAATCAATGGCAGAGACTCTGACAAAACTAGGATTACTTCAGGCTGAAGCTTCCGAGACACATCTGTGATTTGTAAATCGCACACTACTCGCTATTACTCGCTTCCCCATTCATTAACATTGGACTCGCTAGACTCGCAACGAGTAGCGAGTCCCGGGCTCGGACTCGCTAGAGTCAAGCGATTCCGAGTAATTTAGGATTCGCCCATCACTATTTTATAACCATCAACAATTTTTTTGGTGCATGTATGTATATGTTTATTATTTGATACCCCTCTAACGGGGTTTTACCCCATAACATTATATGTAAGAAAGATTGACACGATAAAACAAGTAGATATTTGTGTCCTCAAAAGTGTTTAGTTCTCCCAGGAAAGAGATGCATGTCCCAGTATATGGTGTACCACAAACGTATGGTGCCATCATGTCAGATTTATAGGGGTATATAAGCACTGGGGACATATGTACGGGACCCAGGGACAGGCCTTTGTGGTGACACTGTATGGTGCCTGTGTGTGTTATCCCCCATATACATGTATTTCATTGCACATATTCTGCACACCCATGTAGAAGGAAATGATAGGTGATCTATACATCCCATAGCTGCAAACACACAAATATCTGTGCACACACATACTTTCAAGGCTGCAATATTATCCAGACCAAGAAAGTAAGAGTGTTGTTATTAGACAATGCAGTAGCACAACACACTTAACAAAAGCGCTGCACATATTGACTGTACAATAAAACATCGTCGTGTTTTGCCTTCTTGGCAACACCAATGCGTATAGCAATAATCCGTGACACATCACACGAGAGTTGTCTATAAAGCACCGAGCCAATACGCACATGCATTTACATGTTACGATGTGGCGCGGCGAACAAGGACACATTAAAAATGACCAATCACACGTCTTCAAGGCGTCACACAACACACCTATCTCCGAGATGCGGCTCAAATTTACGCCCACATCGCTAATATGGTGACTCTGTGTGACGCGGAAGCGGCGACCAGCGACTTGATCGCCCCTGGGCCTTGGGCAGCACTCAGGCAATTTCTGGTCGGGTCGTCGCCCGAGCATTGCCTAAGTTGTCGCCCAGTGTAAATGGGCGAAGTCGACCTTAGGCGACACGCAAATACGTGCACGCGCATGTGCGTCGCCTATGGAATCGCCGGCGATATCTCCAGGTGTGACGGTACCCTTATAGAAGTCATTCAGAAATCTTCCAGTGTACTAACAGCATGTAATGTTGATATAAACCTTTGCTTCTCTTTTTCTCCCTCATTCTCCCCTACTCTAGAATTCCACTGTCTTAGAATTAGCTGCACAGAAGTTCCTTATCAGAATGTCTCTGGAGAGAATGTACTAACCAAGGCTAAGCTGAAATACTAACACACAGAATATAATTGAATGTTCTCTTCAGAATAAAATGCAGCACCCCTTTTAATATCCCTTTAAGGAGCCGTATACAACTGGCTTCCCCTCCCTTAATAAAGGTCTTTGTCATTAAGCTCTACTTTGACATGGTTGTCAGCGTGGTTCTTACCGGTGGCGTGCACACACTTAGACAAAGCATCAATTTGGTGACAGACACTTAAGAGGACAGCCCACCCGAAAGGTGTGGAGGGCATCCATTACAGAGGTGACTCTTGGTCTTCCTTTCCTGGGGCGGTCCTCATGTGAGCTAGTTTCTTTGTAGTGCTTGATAGTTTTCGCAACTGCACTTGGGGACACTTTCAAACATTTTCCATGTTTTCGCACTGACTGACCTTCATTTCTTAAAGTACTGATGGCCACTCGTTTTTTTTTTAACTTAGCTGCTTTTTTCTTGCCATAATACAAATTCTAAGAGTCTATTCAGTAGGACTATCAGCTGTGTATCCACCAGACTTCTGTACAACACAACTGATGGTCCCAACCCCATTTATAAGGCAAGAAATCCCACTTATTATACCTGACAAGGCACACCTGTGAAGTGAAAACCATTTCCGGTGACTACCTCTGGAAGCTCATCAAGAGAATGCCAAGACTGTGCAAAGCAGTAATCAAAGCAAAAGGTGGCTACTTTGAAGAACCAAGAATATAAGACATATCTTCAGTTGTTTCACACTTTTTTTGTTAAAGGGATCCTGTCACCTCTAAAAAGCCTCCTAAGCTAGCAAAACATGTCCCTGCAGCATCCTATCACTAATCTCACACTTCTTTTGTCTCCTAAAAGCAAAGTGGAGAAAAACGTTTTAATACTTACTCATTAGTGATTATAATTAGTAGGCGCTATATTCTTTAGTCACCAGGGCATGTTGTTTTGCAGCCTCGAGTATCCACCCTCTCTCTGTCTGTGCTACTGTGATGTGCAGCTGAAGGCAGGACTAATGATTGGCATTCTGTGAGTGATAGAGAGGGGGGAGGGCAATGCCTGCACAAGCACAGCAAACAGACAGAGACAGGGTGGATACTGGAGCCTGCAAAACAGCCCACCCTGGTAACTAAAGAATATAGCCCCTGCTAATTATAATCACTAATGAGTGAGTATTAAAACGTTTTTATGGACTTTCACAGGATGCTTTTAGGAGACAAAAGGAGTGTGGGATTAGTGATGGGATGCTGCAGGGCATGTTTTGCTAGCTTAGGAGGCGTTTTGGAGGTGACAGGATCCCTTTAAGTATATAATTCCACATATGTTAATTTATAGTTTTGATGCCCTCAGTGTGAATCTACAATTTTCATAGTCATGAAAATAAAGAATACTCTTTGAATGAGAAGGTGTGTCCAAACTTTTGGTCTGTACTGTATATGTACATATACACAAATTCATATATATATATATAATATATATATATATATATATATATTATATATATATATATATATATACACACATCTACATATATATGTGTATGCATAGAAAAACAGACACACTCCTAATATTGTTTTTTCAGGAGGGGTATACACACCAATGTGATCTT
Organism: Allobates femoralis; assembly: GCA_033576535.1. Taxonomy (NCBI): domain Eukaryota; kingdom Metazoa; phylum Chordata; class Amphibia; order Anura; family Aromobatidae; genus Allobates; species Allobates femoralis. The sequence goes on along the minus strand of JARQOC010000002.1, from coordinate 478,185,188 downwards.
GAAATCCTCAGCTGGGTTTTGCTCTTCGGCTCCAAACTCCAAACAGTGTTTCTTGATGGCAGTGATACAGTTTTGCTGCCCCATTGCCACCATCACAGCATGCGCAGTTCGAATGATGAAGTTGGGAATGTACAACTAACTAGACTGTGCGTCATACCCGGGAGAGATGCACAGAACTCAAACGCAGGGGGCAGGGAAACTTATTTACATAATCACACCCAGCAGGATGTCAAAGAAAAAGAAGTGACTAGACACCAGGGACCAAAAGTAAACCGCTCACCCTTCTAGGAATGTCATCAGAATGTGGGAAACTGTAAGTTATTAAGATCATTTAATAAACCTATATAATACACATTTAGCTCAGACAGGTTTGGTTAGGCATGTAGTAGGAAGCTGCAGGGAAAGGTAGTGATAGGTTAGTAGTAGTGATGAGTGAGTAGAATCGCTCTTGCTATACTCATAATGAGTAGTTTTTAATATTTGCATACTGGTCCGAATAGCAAGTCTAATGTTACTCAATTGGTGATTGACTCCACACACACACATCAAGCTATAAAATAAGTATTTCTGGGACAAGGCAGGAGGGTGGGCTTTTTTACAATTTCAATATCTAAAACACCTTGCTGTGCCCCCCAGAGAGAGCCTAAAATTCAATAGGCTCTCATTGAGGTGCCAGCTCACTTTGTGTACTGAAGGGAGCTGGCAATATGTGTCAGATTGGTCACAATCAACACATCACTCACAAGCACCAGTGATACTTGCCAAGTAACAAGTGTCACGAATACCGTACTATCCGAGCGAGTAGCAAATAGTGATGATTACACTCGCTCATCACTAGTTAGAAGGTCCAAACTACCTTACAGGTTCTCTTTAATGTAGGTTTCAGTTAATCAGACCTTGTTGTCTACGTATTAATGTTGCCATCCACATGCAACCTTAAGGTACCTTTACACCCCACTACAACAAGGTGGAAACAACCGGGTGCTTCACGTGCACGAGCACGCACAAATGGTTACAAACGGTACCCAATACCACCTTTACACACCGCTACAAGGTGCTTTACAGAAGGTTGAATCTATCTCTGGAGGCACCGCCGGGTGCCTCAAGTTACCTTCTACAAAGCACCTTACCTCATTTACACGCCACTACAACAAGGTAATATGGGAGGACCTGGTGCAGCAGGGACAACACATAGGCGTGGCAGAATTGTGGATTACGAGACGCTCCTACGCTGATAGGTCAAAGCAATAGCATCATGATTGGCCAGGCAGCGCAGGAGGCTGATTAATACATGACGCTCGAGCAATTGTGTAGTGTGACTGGTCAGCTCCTTAAATATGCCACCATATGCTGCGAGAACCAATCGCAACACAGGAGCTTCCAACAATGATCGCTGAAGGGGGTTGTTTTACGGAGGCTGTGTCACGCCCCAGGGAGATATCTAGGTGGCGAAACAACCTTATCTTAGCTTGTTTAGTCGCCGTTACCTCCGGGTTGAAATCAACCTGTTTTAGAGCACTGCTCTGAAACAGGTGCCGCAAGTGACGGGTGGCAACAACCGTCTTTACACGCCGCTACCTCGGGTAGATTTGACGGTGCAAAATACATTTTGCTCATAAACCCGGTTGTTTCCACCCGGCTGTAGCGGCGTGTAAAGGGCCCTTTAGGGTACCTTTACACGGCACAACCTGAAGAGACATATTTGGCAGCGATATTTCTCGCTGCAATAATAGCTGCCAAATTGCCTCCTTATTGCGGCATGTAATTGGGGAATTTGGTGGCGATATATCGCCTCACCACGGTCGCCTGGTTTTGGATCAGTGCTCCAAAACCAGGCGACCGTGGCGAGGCAACATATCGCCGCCAAATTCCCCAATTACACGACGTAATAAGGAGGTAATTTGGCGGTGATGATTCCAGCGAGAAATATCGCCCCCAAATATGTCTCCTCAGGTTGTGGCGTGTAAAGGTACCCTTACAGGTTATTCAGTAGCTCACATCAGTATAAAAGAAAAATAGTGAAATACTTCCATATATTGTACAAAGTATTAATCTTAATTTGTTTACAGAACACAATAGTATTTTATAGATTGCTTAATTACATTTTGCAGATATTTTAGGTAAGGGTTAATCAAATTTTCAAACACCATATTATGCATATGGCAGTGGAACAGCAACTAGAAGAAAGTCAGATGAATTGCTATCCTAGTTAGTATAAAGGCTAGGCAATTCTATATTAAAGTGATGACAGATATGCTAATTGGTGATGAAATTTACTGATTGATTTTCTTAATAAACACAGTACTGTGTATAAATCCTAGCTGCAGTAATTCATGAAGGATTTTATATGATTTTTTACAAACTTTAAAATTTCAAAGAATGTGGGATATTTATGAGATGATTTTTTTATTTTCTGAATCAACAATGTTACAAGTCATAATTGGGGATGAGCGAGTATGCTTGTGACTACTAGGTACTCGCACGAATATCTCGGTACTCGGGGTACTCGGCGAGTACCGAGTAATCTTGCGATACTCTTGCTATGCTCGGGGTCCACCTCCCTGCATGTTGGCGCTCTTTACAGAGCCAGCCCACATGCAGGGATTGGCTGACAGACACTGTAATGCCACAGCCATGTTGGTTGTGGCATTACAGTGATTGGCTGGCCGCACAGCATCATCAGGTCTGTATAAGGCCTGACCGCGCTGTGCTCGTCACTCTGCTCCACAGACAGTCAGTGAAGGGAGAGGTGCTGCTGATTGAGGGACAGATTTGTGGCCTTTCAGCTAGTGTAGGCGCAGGGCTGACAATATAATTACCACAACAGTCCTTCTGAGGACTAATAGAGCTGTATGCAGGCAGGCAGGGAGGCAGGGTGTATAGCAAACTTCGTTGTGCCAGTATACCAGCCTGCATCTCATCTGGGGCGGGTGTACAGGCTCATCCATCCCAAAACAGTGCTTTTAGGGATTAATTTAGCTCTCTATAGGCAGGAGTAGGTTGTAGCGTAAATTAGGATACGCCAAAAGACTCGGTATTCTCATTCAGCGTTTGTGTCTGACCTGTCCACCTCCAGGGCCTTAATCTCTAATCTCAGTGTCCAGCTAAAAACCAACTCTTGTCTGCATTCATTTAACATTTGTGTGCGCAAGGAGTGGGTTGTAGCGTAAATTAGGATACGCCAAAAGACTCGGTATTCTTGTCAGCGTTTGTGTCTGACCGGTACACCTGCTGGGATTTAATCTCTAATCTCTGTGTCCAGCTAAAAATCAACTCTTTTCTGCATTCATTTTGCATCTTAGTGTGGCAGGAGTGGCTTGTAGCTACAAGTAGTATACGCCAAAACACGGTATATACATCAGCGTTTGTGTCTGACCGTTCCAGCTGCCGGAATTAAACTGCTATAATCTGTAATCTCAATGTGCAGCTAAAAAACATCTTGTGGACTCCTTCATTTTGCTGTATACAGGCAGCACACCATTGAAAATGCACAAGGCCGGTGGCAAGGGACAAGGAACTGGACGTGATGGTGGTGCAGGCAGAGGCCGAGGGCGTGTGCAAGCTCAAATTGCGCCACGACAAACGTCTACATCATCTCACTCGACCTTCCTGTCCCAATTACTAGGGGACCGCAGCAGTACACCACTATTAAACCATGAAAATGCACAAGGCTGGTGGCAAGGGACAAGGAACTGGACGTGATGGCGGTGCAGGCAGAGGCCGAGGGCGTGTGCAAGCTCAAATTGTGCCCGACAAACGCCCACATCATCTTGCTCGACCTTCCTGTCCCAATTTCTAGGGGACCGCAGCAGTACACCACTATTAAACCATGAAAATGCACAAGGCCGGTGGCAAGGGACAAGGAACTGGACGTGATGGTGGTGCAGGCAGAGGCCGAGGGCGTGTGCAAGCTCAAATTACACCACTATTAAACCAAGACAAGTGTAAATAGGTTGCTAGTTGGATAGCGGATAATGCTTCCAGTCAGTTTGGCACCACCACAAATACCCTGTCTTCCACACGGTCAAGTGTCAGTAGCTGTGAGACTGGACCGCACATTCCACACCCTGATCCTCATTCCTCCCACCATGCCAAGTGCTCGACCCCGGACATCACTGATCCCACACTTGGACACTCTGAAGAGCCTCTCGCCAGCTCCAGTTGAAGTGGGTCATGAGGAGATCGTATCTACCGATGCACAAATATTTGAGCAGCCACAGTCTCACGAAGGCAACGTGGGAACGTGTCTCAACAAGAGGTGGACGATGATGAGACACAATTGTCAGAAAGTCAGGCGCAAATACGCTGCCAACGCCCCACTGTGACGACCATCCGCTGTGAGGCCGAGCTGGTGGTAGGCAGCACCCCGAGAAACCCCGAGACCCTTAACCCCTATACAGGGATCTGGAATTACAGCGGAGCCCAGGGGGTAGCTGCCTATATGAGCAACAGAGCCGGGGAGGTCGCCAGGGGAAAATCAAGACCCGAAAAACGAAGTCACAAGTCCGAGTCAAAACCGAGAGGGCAGCTAAGGTACAAAATCGTCAGGCAGTAGCAGAGTAAAAAATCCAGGCAAAGGACAAGGGCAAAACCAAGAGGGCAGCTGAGGTACAAAATCAATAGGCAGAGGCAGAAATCCAGGCGAGGTCAGACACGAAACTAAACACACACTATCACTGGGGAACCAAAACTATATCTGGCGGCCTGCAAGCCAGGCTCCAATGTACTTGAAGGGCGCGGCTACCTCCCATAGGCTGGAGCCCACAGCCTGATGATCTCATTCGGACCGCCCCTAGAACCAGGCCAGATGGTGATGCACGACTGGCTTCGCCCACCCCACTTCTGACAGCAGAACGAAGGCTGCGCCTAACAGACAGCTCTGCAGGGCCCGCTCCTCTGCTACCAACACCACCCAAAGGAGAAACATGGCGGCGCTCAGCGACAGAGGCAGACGTCGCAGGAGCAGGTCCATATGAGGACAAGGCCCTCCTATCACTGGTGCCATCAGCCGAAGGAAACCGGCTCCTCCCAGTGGCCGAGGCAGGAACACCAGCCACCGAGTCCAATGGCGATGTGACACCCACATGTCACAGTTCTAAATGCACACATTTCGCGACTGCTTACGCTGGAAATGTTGCCTTTTAGGCTAGTGGAGACGGAAGCATTCAGAGCAACCTGATGGCGGCGGCTGTCCCACGTTACTCGGTCCCTAGCCGCCACTATTTTCCCGGTGTGCCGTCCCCGCATTACACAAGCACGTGTCACAAAACATCATACGTGCCCTTAACGCAGTGTCAGGCAAAATCGACCTAACCACAGACATGTGGACAAGTGCTTGCGGGCAGGGCCGGACCCGACGCAATGGGTTAATATTCTGGAAGCCGGGACCCAGTCTGAGCTTGGGACGGGACACGTCCTTACAACACCAAGGACTGCAGGCCCTAACTCAGTCAGGGTTTTACCCACAGTGTACAGCTCCGGAACATCATGCTTCTCAGCCTCCTCCTCCTCCTCCACTTCACCCTCCACACCAGTCCCAAGCAGGAAGCATTGCAGCACTGCCTCGGCTAAGCACCAACGGACTGTGCTGATGCTAATATGCGTAGGTGACAAACCCCACAACGCTGAAGAGTTGTGGACAGCTCTGAAACAGCAGGCAGATCACTGGCTCACACCGCTGAACCTACAGCCAGGCATGGTCATGTGTGACAATGGGCGGAACCTTGTGGCGGCTCTGTGGTGAGGCGAGCTGACACATGTTCCATGCGTGGCCCATGTGCTCAACCTCGCGGTTCAGCGGTTTATTAAATCCTACTCAGAGCTGTCAGATCTGCTCGTCAAAGTACGCCGCCTGTGTGCCCATTTTAGAAAGTCACCTACTGCTTCTGCCTGGCCATGTCGGCTTTCAGCGGCGTTTGGAGCTTCCGGCTCACAGACTGGTGTGTGATGTCCCACATGTTGGAATTCCACACTGCACATGTTGGTCAGGATTTGTGAGCAGAAGAGGGCAGTTGTTGAGTACCAGCATCAACTAGGCCGTCGGTATACGGTTCAAACTCCACACATAAGACCTCAGGAGTGGACATGGATGTCTGACATATGTAACGTCCTCCAAAACTTTGAGGACTCCACCAAGATGGTGAGCGACGATGACGCCATCATTAGCGTCACCATCACGCTTCTCTGTCTTCTAAAACGCTCTCTGCTCAAAATCAAAGACGATGCATTGCAGGCGGAGCATGATGAGTTGGAGCAAGAAACCGTACTGGGTCATTACATACAGCCCAGCCTCATCTCATCCAAACGTGCATTGGAGGACTATGACGAGGAGGAGGAGGAAGAAGAAATAGAGATACTTTCATGCGGAATTGACGGTAATACATTCACAACCGTCAGACCGTCGGTTCAGCGTGGATGGTCAGAGGACAGGGAAGAGGAGGAGGAGGATGAGGCCAGCATGGACAGTCATGCTGTTGGTGAGGACCCTGAAGTCTTGCCTGTTAACAGTCTGGTGCACATGGCTGACTTTATGTTACGCTGCCTGTCTCGTGACCCTCACGTTATCAACATCTTGGCGGACACTCATTACTGGTTGGTGACACTTTTAAACCCACGCTACAAGGAGAACTTCATTTCTCTTATTCCCGAGGCGGAGGGGTCTACAAAAATGCTGCAGTACCAGAAGGCCATAGTCGCGGAATTAGTCAAAAAATTCCCTTCTGAAAACGCTAGCGGCAGAGGTCACGATTCGGTGGACAACCAAGGTGTCCAGCCAAGATAAGCACAAGTCCAATTCCAGGGGAACTCTCTCAAAGATCTGGGACACTTTTCTCAGCACCTCCCATAGCACAGGCCCTGAGGTGCGGGGTAGTTTCACAAGAACTGCAAAGTTTGCGAAGATGCTGAGGTAGTACCTTGCCGATCATACAAAAGTGCTCCTAGACTCCTCTGTGCCTTATAATTATTGGGTATCCAAGCTGGACACGTGGCAAGAATTGTCTCTCTACGCCTTGGAAGTCCTGGCCTGCCCTGCCGCTAACGCTTTGTCAGAGCGTGTTTTTAGTGCCGCAGGTGGAATCATTACTGATAAACGCACCCGCCTGTCAACTGAAAATGCTGACAGACTGACTCTGATCAAGATGAACAAGGGTTGGATTGGGCCTGACTTCACCACACCACCACCAAATGATAGCGGAATTAAAATTTTGTGCCGGTAAATTGCCATGCACCTCCGCACACCCACACATGGGTACACACTTCATGACTTTGGCTACTTGCTGTACTGCTCCTCCTTCTCCTCATCCGCCACCATCATATGATCATTGCGACTGTGGTTCATGATGCCACGAAAACATAATTTTTTTACATCATATTTATGATGATGATGACCCTAACTTTTCAAACGTTAGGCAGTAGTTTCATGTATACACCCCAGGGGTAAATGTTTTGGTCCATGCTTACAGAATGGGCATTACAAGTACAGGAGACGCGCTCCTTTGTAATGGGAACAATATTTAGAGGCTCTCCTCCATGTTTCTTTCCAGGGTCATTGAAGTGCCTCACAATTCTTGGCAGCCCTGCCTAGGGCAATCCTACAAAAGATCCATTTCCTTATAATGGGCACAATATTAAAAGAGGCCCTCATGCACTGGTCTAACCATGGGCATCAGAGTGCCACACTATTTTTGGCTTCCCTGCCTAGGGCAATACTACAAAAGACCCACTTCCTTATAATGGGCACATTATTAAAAGAGGCCCTCATGCACGCCTCTATCCAGGGGCATCAGAGTGCCACACCATTTTTGGCTTCCCTGCATAGGGCAATACTACAAAAGACCCACTTCCTTATAATGGGCACAATATTAAAAGAGGCCCCCATGCACGCCTCTATCCAGGGGCATCAGAGTGCCACACTATTTTTGGCTTCCTTGCCTAGGGCAATACTACAAAAGACTCACTTCCTTATAATGGGCACAATATTCAAAGAGGCCCTCATGCACACCTCTATCCAGGGGCATTGATGTGCCTCCCAACTTTTGGCTTCCCTGCCTAGGGCAATACTACAAAAGACCCACTTCCTTATAATGGGCACATTATTAAAAGAGGCCCTCATGCACGCCTCTATCCAGGGGCATCAGAGTGCCACACCAGTTTTGGCTTCCCTGCATAGGGCAATACTACAAAAGACCCACTTCCTTATAATGGGCACAATATTAAAAGAGGCCCTCATGCACGCCTCTAACCAGGGGCATCAGAGTGCCACACTATTTTTGGCTTCACTGCCTAGGGCAATACTACAAAATACCCACTTCCTTATAATGGGCACATTATTAAAAGAGGCCCTCATGCTCGCCTATATCCAGGGGCATTGAAGTGCCTCCCAACTTTTGGCTTCCCTGTCTAGGGCAATACTACAAAAGACCCACTTCCTTATAATGGGCACATTATTAAAAGAGGCCCTCATGCACGCCTCTATCCAGGGGCATCAGAGTGCCACACCATTTTTGGCTTCCCTGCATAGGGCAATACTACAAAAGACCCACTTCCTTATAATGGGCACAATATTAAAAGAGGCCCTCATGCACGCCTCTATCCAGGGGCATCAGAGTGCCACACTATTTTTGGCTTCCTTGCCTAGGGCAATACTACAAAAGACCCACTTCCTTATAATGGGCACAATATTCAAAGAGGCCCTCATGCACGCCTCTATCCAGGGGCATTGAAGTGCCTCCCAACTTTTGGCTTCCCTGCCTAGGGCAATACTACAAAAGACCCACTTCCTTATAATGGGCACATTATTAAAAGAAGGCCCTCATGCATGCCTCTATCCAAGGGCATTGAAGTGCCTCCCAACTTTTGGCTTCCCTGCCTAGGGCAATACTACAAAAGACCCACTTACCTATAATGGGCACATTATTAAAAGAGGTCCTCATGCACGCCTCTATCCAGGGCATCAGAGTGCCACACTATTTTTGGCTTCCTGCCTAGGGCAATACTACAAAAAGACCCACTTCCTTATAATGGGCACAATATTAAAAGAGGTCCTCATGCACGCCTCTATCCAGGGGCATTGGGTTGCCTCCCAACTTTTGGCTTCCCTGCCTAGGGCAATACTACAAAAGACCCACTTCCTTATAATGGGCACAATATTCAAAGAGGCCCTCATGCAGCCTCTATCCAGGGGCATCGAGTGCCACACAATTTTGGCTTTCCTTGCCTAGGGCAATGCTACAAAAGACCCACTTCCTTATAATGGGCACATTATTAAAAGAGGCCCTTATGCACGCCTCTATCCAGGGGCATTGAAGTGCCCCAATTTTGGCTTCCCTACCTAGGGCAATACTACAAAAGACCCACTTCCTTATAATGGGACAATATTAAAAGAGGCCTCATGCACGCCTCTATCCAGGGGCATCAGGTGCCACATATTTTTGGCTTCCCTGCCTAGGGCAATACTACAAAAGACCCACTTCTTATAATGGGCACAATATTAAAAGAGGTCCTCATGCAAGCCTCTATCCAGGGGCATTGGGTGCCTCCAACTTTTGGCTTCCCTGCCTAGGGCAATACTACAAAAGACCTACTTCCTTATAATGGGCACATATTAAAAGAGGTCCTATGCACGCCTCTATCCAGGGGCATTGGGGTGCCTCCCAACTTTTGACTTTCCTGCCTAGGGCAATACTACAAAAGACCCACTTCCTTATAATGGGCACATTATTGAAAGAGGCCCTCATGCACACATCTATCCAGGGGCATCAGAGTGCCACACTATTTTGGCTTCCCTGCCTAGGGCAATACTACAAAAGACCCACTTCCTTATAATGGGCACAATATTAAAAGAGGTCCTCATGCACGCCTCTATCCAGGGCATTGGGGTGCCTCCCAACTTTTGGCTTCCCTGCCTAGGGCAATACTACAAAAGACCCACTTCCTTAAAATGGGCACATTATTAAAAGAAGCCCTCATGCACACCTCTATCCAAGGGCATCAGAGTGCCACACCATTTTTGGCTTCCCTGAATAGGGCAATACTACAAAAGACCCACTTCCAAATAATGGGCACAATATTCAAAGAGGTCCTCATGCACGCCTCTATCCAGGGGCATCAGAATGCCACACTATTTTTGGCTTCACTGCCTAGGGCAATACTACAAAAAACCCACTTCCTTATAATGGGCACAATATTCAAAGAGGCCCTCATGCACGCCTCTATCCAGGGGCATTGAAGTGCCTCCCAACTTTTGGCTTCCCTGCCTAGGGCAATACTACAAAAGACCCACTTCCTTATAATGGGCACATTATTAAAAGAGGCCCTCATGCACGCCTCTATCCAGGGGCATTGAAGTGCCTCCCAACTTTTGGCTTCCCTGCCTAGGGCAATACTACAAAAGACCCACTTACTTATAATGGGCACATTATTAAAAGAGGCCCTCATGCACGCCTCTATCCAGGGGCATCAGAGTGCCACACTATTTTTGGCTTCCCTGCCTAGGGCAATAATACAAAAGACCCACTTCCTTATAATGGGCACAATATTAAAAGAGGTCCTCATGCACGCCTCTATCCAGGGGCATTGGGGTGCCTCCCAACTTTTGGCTTCCCTGCCTAGGGCAATACTACAAAAGACCTACTTCCTTATAATGGGCACAATATTAAAAGAGGTCCTCATGCACGCCTCTATCCAGGGGCATTGGGGTGCCCCCAACTTTTGGCTTTCCTGCCTAGGGCAATACTACAAAAGACCCACTTCCTTATAATGGGCACATTATTGAAAGAGGCCCTCATGCACACATCTATCCAGGGGCATCAGAGTGCCACACTATTTTGGCTTCCCTGCCTAGGGCAATACTACAAAAGACCCACTTCCTTATAATGGGCACAATATTAAAAGAGGTCCTCATGCACGCCTCTATCCAGGGGCATTGGGGTGCCTCCCAACTTTTGGCTTCCCTGCCTAGGGCAATACTACAAAAGACCTACTTCCTTATAATGGGCACAATATTAAAAGAGGTCCTCATGCACGCCTCTATCCAGGGGCATTGGGGTGCCTCCCAACTTTTGGCTTTCCTGCCTAGGGCAATACTACAAAAGACCCACTTCCTTATAATGGGCACATTATTGAAAGAGGCCCTCATGCACACATCTATCCAGGGGCATCAGAGTGCCACACTATTTTGGCTTCCCTGCCTAGGGCAATACTACAAAAGACCCACTTCCTTATAATGGGCACAATATTAAAAGAGGTCCTCATGCACGCCTCTATCCAGGGGCATTGGGGTGCCTCCCAACTTTTGGCTTTCCTGCCTAGGGCAATACTACAAAAGACCCACTTCCTTATAATGGGCACAGTATTGAAAGAGGCCCTCATGCACACATCTATCCAGGGGCATCAGAGTGCCACACTATTTTGGCTTCCCTGCCTAGGGCAATACTACAAAAGACCCACTTCCTTAAAATGGGCACATTATTAAAAGAAGCCCTCATGCACACCTCTATCCAAGGGCATCAGAGTGCCACACCATTTTTGGCTTCCCTGCCTAGGGCAATACTACAAAAGACCCACTTCCAAATAATGGGCACATTATTAAAAGAGGCCCTCATGCACGCCTCTATCCAGGGGCATCAGAGTGCCACACTATTTTTGGCTTCCCTGCCTAGGGCAATAATACAAAAGACCCACTTCCTTATAATGGGCACAATATTAAAAGAGGTCCTCATGCACGCCTCTATCCAGGGGCATTGGGGTGCCTCCCAACTTTTGGCTTCCCTGCCTAGGGCAATACTACAAAAGACCTACTTCCTTATAATGGGCACAATATTAAAAGAGGTCCTCATGCACGCCTCTATCCAGGGGCATTGGGGTGCCCCCAACTTTTGGCTTTCCTGCCTAGGGCAATACTACAAAAGACCCACTTCCTTATAATGGGCACATTATTGAAAGAGGCCCTCATGCACACATCTATCCAGGGGCATCAGAGTGCCACACTATTTTGGCTTCCCTGCCTAGGGCAATACTACAAAAGACCCACTTCCTTATAATGGGCACAATATTAAAAGAGGTCCTCATGCACGCCTCTATCCAGGGGCATTGGGGTGCCTCCCAACTTTTGGCTTCCCTGCCTAGGGCAATACTACAAAAGACCTACTTCCTTATAATGGGCACAATATTAAAAGAGGTCCTCATGCACGCCTCTATCCAGGGGCATTGGGGTGCCTCCCAACTTTTGGCTTTCCTGCCTAGGGCAATACTACAAAAGACCCACTTACTTATAATGGGCACATTATTGAAAGAGGCCCTCATGCACACATCTATCCAGGGGCATCAGAGTGCCACACTATTTTGGCTTCCCTGCCTAGGGCAATACTACAAAAGACCCACTTCCTTAAAATGGGCACATTATTTAAAGAGGCCCTCAAGCACGCCTCTCTCCAGAGGCATCAGAGTGCCACACAATTATTTTTTTTTTATAAATCTTTAATGTAATCCAAATAACTAACCAACTCTGTCTCACAAGTGGGTATGAGCCCTTAATATTTTTTCCAGGAAAATCCATTTTGGTTTCATTTTGTAACGTTTTCTTGACAGTCCGTAAAAGTGGCGTAATAGTCTGACAACATTGTTCACAGCAGTGACCTTGGGGTCTGAAATGCTTACAGGGGTCTTCCCCATGCTGTTCCCATGTTATGTGAGCACTGTTCTGATACGAATGTGACATTTTTAATGTTTATCCATGCTGCCAGGGGTCATGTCAGAAAAATACTCGGGTCTCCCATAGGATAACATTGGGCTCGGTGCTCGGGCCGAGTACACGAGTATCTTGGGATGCTCGACTCGAGCTTCGAGCACCCAAGTATTTTAGTACTCGCTCATCTCTAGTCATAGTTATTTACTGGGGAACGTTAGTTTATTCTTTGATACTATAGTCTGGGCCATTGTAAAAAAAACAGGCACTTTTTCTTTAGCATTAAGCGGGGTAGTGTAAGGCTATGTTCACACGCTACGTTTTTGCTGCGTTTTTTTGAGGATCCATAATTCCAGTGTAATGCAGTGACATTTGACTTCTCAGCCAAATCAATGCACTTTCAAATTTAGTGTTCAGATGCTCCATCTATTTGAGGATCCATTTTTCACTGGAAAGCAGATCCTCAAGAAGAATGAACATGTTAATTTTTTGGCGCTTTTGAGGATGCGATTTTCCATTGCCCCATTGTAGAATGGGCTCAAAAAAAGAGAATCCTGAAACGTGAATGGTAATGCCTTTTTTTTTAAAAGCGCATCCGTTTAATGGATCCTCAACAACAGCTGCAAAAGCGCAGCGCGAGAATGTAGCTTAAGGTCCTTGTTCTAAAACAATCATTGCAACTTGCAAGTAAGCAACAGAAGGTATCTTAAAGTGCAACCTTTGTTTAAATTTTTATTTATTAATAATGTAGAGCAAGTGATTATAATAAACTTTGAAATATACTTCATAAGTGATATCTGGATAAAAACCTTTCAAAAACCTTCGAGAAGATGTCCCCTCTAGGCTCTTTATAAACCTGACATATGGTGGTTGTCAGAGAGGTCCGTCTTCAGCTCCACACAGTGAATACAGTCATATAAGGGTGGGGGGTGGGGCCTACACAGCGTTCACAGATGATTAATGTATAATTTTACCTCAGGCAAAGGGAGCTCCAGGCTGTCAACACACATAGATCACAGTGTGTTTGTGAGATCTTATCTTATCTTCTCTTCATTCACATGGCTCTGCTCCATGTTACCAGCTGATAGCACCGAGCAGAGCGATGTGCATGGAGAGGAGTCAGATAAGATCACAGCTGTGGTCTTTGCATGCTGACAGCCTGGAGCTCCCTTTGCCTGAGATAACCTGATAAAATGATCAGCTGTTAATGCTGTTTAGACCACACCCCCTCACCCTTATATGGCGGCATTCACTGTGTGGAGCTGAAGACAGATTTCCTTGACAACCAGCATATTTCAGGTTTAGAAAAAGCCTAGTGGGGACATCAAAGGTTTTTGTAATGTTTTCTTCCAGATTTCACTCATGGATTGTTTTTAAACGTTTATTATAATCACTTGTGCTACATTATTATGTAATGCAAATTTAAATGGTGGTTATACTTTAATAAAAGATGCATCTTCAACTTTTGTGTTTAACCCCTACAAGATGCTGTCTTCAGATTAGATAGCAAAAACGTGCTGACATATTCATTTTAAAAGGTTATTCATTTTTCACACTTTGATGGCTAAGATGGAAATAACTACATCTAGCTTGCTATGTTACATTGTTTCCAAAACTTCAATTTGTGTTAATAATGACAGTTGAATACAAATGCTTGGATTTGTGAGATTCTTCCCTTAGGGCTTAATTACCTTCACCACTTCCCTACGGTGTAATGGGAGGTTTAATGCCTACCAAGTGGTACTTCTCTAAAGCCATGGCTGAAACTTGGTCTGATATAGGTAAAAATCAGTTTTAGAATAGACAATATCATACAAATGCTTAAAATTCAAACTAACAGTAGACAAGGAGATGCTTTAAGTTTCAGGTCAGCAATGCCAACCCTGGCAGAAGTAGTAAAGTTTATCACTATAAAACAGTGGGAAACAAGTGGGTGTATACCTGGCCTGGAGGAGCATCGTAGAGAGTTAATATGGTGCAGGCAAGGCACAGCTTAGATATTTAACGACAGGAAGATTCAGTACCAGCAACAATGCAGTTGAGCAGTATGGAAAACTGTGAGCAACTAAGTAGTATGTGGCTGGCATGGCTGTACAGTGACTATAGTATGAGCAGTATGGTTCTGTGTTAAGATGAGACTGGTAATGTGATTCTCAATTTAGGATCAGTGATGTCAATGCTGCAAGGAGCAGTACAGTCAAGCTCTATGAAATGCAGTGGGTAGACAGACGGTGTGTCTATGGCATAGCTGTGCACTAGGTATGGTATTTTCATCAACACTTTTGTACTGATGTTTTGCCTTATATTTTGCCTGTGCCATATGTGATGTAGTAAATGTCTGTTTTTTAGATGGCAAGTATGTATCACACAGGCAGAGGTATGTTGCAATATAATGTGAATGTTCTACTTTGCCTTTCAGCATTTCCCAAAGGGTTAAATTCATGAGGCTCTGTGTGTGTCTGATTAAAACACAGCTTCCCACCTGTGCTTGTGTTAGGTAGGATATGTGCTGACTATTCTGGGTAAGGTGTCTGCCACAAGCCTACAAAGGTGTAGGACACGCATAGAGATTGAGAGACTGGATGAGACACTGCAGAGCAGACAGTGTGAGAGCTGGCTGGGAGCAGCAGAAGAGCTCAGTGTGAACGCCGTCCAGGCCTCTGAGCAGACAATGGTTTGTACACCATCTGTACATGGCAAGAGTGGAGTTAAGCTGTGCAGAGCAGTGGAGGTCCAGACACAGAGGGACTGCAGGAGTCTGGAGTGGAGAAGGAACCTCTGAGAGTGGACTTAAGAGCGGCTGACAAGGGGTCAGTGTGTGTGAACGCGGCCCAAGTCACAGTGAGGATTGAGATGGCCTGAAAACCGTGTGTCCACTGACTGAAGGCGGTGAATGGACTCTGTTAGTATCCACTTATGTACTGGCGCATACTTCATTAATACTTGTGTGTGGATATCCATTGAGAGATAAATGGACTATGGTTATATGGACACTTATGTTATGTTGACGATGAAGGAAAGCTCATATTTAAGTTACCCCATGAAGATTTTATGAAGGTGTGCATAAACCCTAATGAACTTTTAAAGAGAAATGGTTGCTGTGTGCCTTTATCCTGCTGCCAAGTGATTGTTCCCCAGTGCTTAATGTGAGCACATTGTCACAAATGTTTATGCACTCCTTCACAACCACCTGCCCCTCCTCCTCTTCCACCTAAAAATACTGCAGCATGTGACATGGACCTTGAGGGTCCTCAATAGATGTAGGGAGATGCTGAACAGGTGAAAATTAGTGTTCATCCTCCATTTCCAACTGCATGAGTGAGTATTTTTTCCAGGACAAATATTAGTGGAATGATATTGGTGGTTAATACATGTTCCTACTAACATATTTTGTTGCCTCTTAAAATGGCTTCAATAAGCAAAGTGAAAAGCGCTGACATGCACTTTGGAGCTCAAAGACAAGTACAGAAAATTACTTACATTCACCTGCATGTGAAGACAGAAAGTAGGTACCTCTTTCTGCGAAAAATAATGGCAAATTGGTATCTAACATCGTGTCTCAAAATACAGAAGAATTTGGGAGCTGATAAGTAGAGATGAGCAAACACCTGAGTGTTTGAATTTGGTTTGGTTCGCCGAATGCGGTTTGCCAATTGTCGATTAACGTTCTCAGTATTTTCTAAACCCCATTGAAATCAATGGCAGGTGACATGAAACACATAGAGAACATCTTCAAAGGGTGATCAAAAGCAGACAGACTTCTCATATTAGTACCAGACAACGGTAAAAGGAACAACAATCTACAAAGAGTAAAAATAGTGTTGTGGCATAGCATGGGTACATGAGACACGGTCTGTGCCAGCCTCACCAAAATCAGTTGAAAATAGGAAGTGGCGAAATTCATATTTCAGCAGTGGGTGAAACTCAGTTTGAGTTGACAGATGGATAGTCAAAGGGGAAAAGTAGCAGCAGTTTTCTACATTAATGGGAACCTGTCAGTTCATTTATGCCCCCCCAATTATCACTGTCTGTCCCTGCAGCTTCATAATACTAGTTTAATCATCCCTGTCTAAGCTAATGGTGTAATGTTAAACGTGAAAAAAAGCATTTATACACATACACTTTCTTATAAAAATGAGCCAGTCAGACTACACCTTGGAGACTGTAGTCTATCTGGCAGGTAATAGTTAACATTTCAGCTAAATGTCCGAACATGTTGCGAGACTTGATGTGATGTCAAACCATGTGACTACAATAGGCAGTGCTAAGTCTTCATAGCACATAATGATTTGGCTTGCTTAGCTCCCCCCACTATGATCACATGATCGTTACATCACACAGGTCCTTATGACAATAGACGTTAATAGTGAGTTAACTATTAACCTGCAAGATAGACTACAGTCTCCAAGATGTAGACTGTGCCTCATTTACATTAGAAAATGTAAGTGCATAAATGCTTTTTTTCATCTTTAACATTACAGTATGAGCTCAGACAGGGATGATTAGAATAGTATTATAAAGCTGCAGGGGCAGACAGGGATAGCTGGGAGGGCAAAAACGACCTGACAGGTTCCCCTTAAGTAAAAAGAGGAGGAGTAAAATAAGGGTTAATTACAGTAGTAGGTATGTCATTCAGAGAGCGCTGCTCAATGAATGAACCACACAACAGAGAAACCCTAACAGGAGTCCCCACTTTTGGTTGTATTCCTGAAGAAGGAGCAAGAATACGCTCTGAAACGAGTTGAATAAAGCACCTTTTCCCTTTGATCCCTTGTGGTCTCTTTCATCGTACAGTTTACGTGGATCGCAATAACACTGTCCATTAGGATCTCTTTCTGAACACCACCAAGACACCATGGTGTATGGATCATGCAGCAGATGATCCATACACATATACTGATTATGGGTCTCACAACCAAATCAGGGGAGCAGTGACATTTGCCATATTTGTGTAACGTTAAAAAGGATAAAACCCTATTGCGCTTTTGTTTCCTCATTTTCAGCTACAGGAGTAGGCATACCACTCAGAGAGCACTGCTCAAGGAATGAACGTCACAGCAGGGAGACTCCAACAGGAGTCCCCAGTTTTCCAAAAATTAGGGTCACACAACAGCAAAGAGGTATGTATCCATTAAAACATTTTGTATTGGGCCACAATAGCAAGAAGGCTGGAGGTCTGGGCCCAGCATTTCAAGGTTGAGTATATAAGAAGTGGTGCACAAATGTCATGAGCAGGTATTGTGCTCAAAGGACCCAGCTCAAGGAATGCACTACATAGAGAGACCCTAACAAGATGCCCACTTTTCTAAAAATTAGGTTCAGCCACCACTAAAGTGGCAAAAATTGCCTCAGGTGACAATATTGGAATGTAGAGCTTAATGCAACACACTGAAAAGTATACCAGTGCCTAGTCTCCCCATTGTGACACTGGGGTGGAAAAGTTCTTGGAGATACATGACTTGTTCATCTTGATAATCGTTATAGGATCTACACTCTCAGTGGACAGCCATATACGCTCATCCGTCAGGACACCACCAGGAGTACTGAAGACATGTTCTGAGAGAATGCTAGCTGTGGAGCACAACAAAATCTTCAAAGTGGTGAGCTCAGGCGACTTTTCCTGTTTTGAAGCACAAAATGTACAAGAGTACAGTTCCACAGTCACAGCATCGATATAAGATGTATGTGTCAGACTTGTCCTTTCTTTAGTATTGTAAAGGCTGGTCTAAAAAAAGGTCAAACAACTCACAGAAATTGCCTGTAACAGATACACTGCTGCTGGTAACATTTCTGTGATGACAATGACTCGACGTTCCCTGTGTTGGAAGCATAGAACTTTGATATGCAATATTTCTGCCACTGGTGTTTTGGGGAACAGAATTCTTCAGATTGTGTAAAAGCTTCTTTTGATACTCTTGTATGCAGGTGTCCCTTTTCAGGGAGGGAATAATTAGGCAAATTTACTTTTGCATCGGGGGTCAAAGAGTGTGGCAACCCAGTAATCGAAATGACTTTGAATCCTAACAATCTGTGAATCATCTTGCAGATAGTGCAGCAAGAAGGTCTCTTGTGCATCCATGAGGCCCAAGTCCTTGCTGTGTTGATGGCAGCGGGGTAATATTCCCGTTTGCTTGTCCTACCTTCTCCTGCTAAGCTCACACAACATAAACATGACCAAAATCTTCCTCATCTGCTGAGTTTTCTGTTAACATCGCCTTTTCCTCCTTTTCCACTGCACCTTCATCAAATGTTTAGCTGATACCATGAGCCCTCGTCAATCCCTCTCCTCTACCCTCCTGTACCAACTGCCTTATGCTGACAACAGTCTGGACCTTTCAGACCTTGTTATCCCTTGCACATGAGCCCCCTCCTCTACTTACTCCTTTTCTTCTTGGACCACCACCTCCTCTGCATGCTGGTCAAAGTGTGCTCTAGCATGTAGATGACCTGAATAGTCATGCTGATAACGGCATTGTCAGAGCTAAAAATCCTAGTCACCATTTTAAAATTCTGCAGAAGGGTGCAGAGGTCCTTGATCTGTGACTACTTCAGAAAAAGTCACCAAAGTAGGACATAACATTACAAAAAAAAATTTCCAAAATTTTGCCAGGTAAAATATCCGTTGCACCTAGCAGACGGCTGCCAGCTCCACTGGTAGGCAACACAAGTGTCCTAACACCAATGCTCATTCCCTACAACCCAAGAATGGGGGTGATTGTAGCATCTGTGACCAGCCATGCTGACAAGGAGGGGACTGGTGGTATTCATGGACACAAGGCTACCAACAGGGTGTCAGCCATACAGGGCTAAGTGAAGCATAGTGTCAGAGCTCAGCCCATTGGTAACGCCCAGCTATTAGACAAGGTGGGACGCTCTTCACCAAATACATGCAACACAGTGCCTCAGCCTCAACTGCAAAGACAGCTTTGTTCTCTATTGTCGAAAAGTGCTCACTGCTCTTGTATGTATTTGGTCCGGTTATGGAATGATGTTATTAAAAATGTTCATGAAATAATAGGATTTTAACACTGCACAGAAGAACTCCTCCGCTGGACTTCATATGCTCTAATACTTGGGCAGCAGCCCCTTACCCTGCAGCCACCAGAATCACCCAGTGCCCAATCAGAGGCATGTAATGCCCCTGGCCATGCTTACTCATCCAGGTATCTGTGGTGAAATGAACCCTGTCACACACAGTTTCTCAAGGAAGCAGTGATGTTGTCTGTGATATGCTGGTGGAGCACAGGCAGTTTTCACCAAGTGGCAACTAGGTATCTGGTACTGGGGACAGTGACAGCAATGAGCTTTTGAAAACCCTCTGTATCCACCAGGCGAAAAGGCAGCATTTCTGCAGCCAACAGCATGGAGATGGTGCAATTTAAGCTCTTTGCTTTGGCATGGGTAGTAGGATATGTTTTTTTACTTGATCAAATTTGACAGAAAAATGGCTAGCTGCTATGATGAGGCAGGGTGGAGTAGGGTGTACCAAACAAACTGCTGGACTCTGAGGGAGTGCAGGTGGAGAGGTTATGTTGCCTTCCTGAAGAAGTGGTGCTTTGGATGTTTGACAGCGCTTAACACCAGCAGGCACATCCACTTCCAAAACAGCTGACAGCCTGACAATCACATTAGCTGTTGTGGGTAAAGAACTGGATGTTGTGGGGCTATAGGTCTGTGTGACAACATTTCCCTCAGTCACGGAGAATGAAGAAGCAACAGATGAGGTGCTCGGTGTTTGGACAGGCCCGCTAAGCTGCATTTTAGCATGGTGAGCTTATCACTGTATCTTATGCTGCATGCTCATGTGATGGTTCATGTATGAAGTACTTAAATTATTGATTTTTTTGCCTCTACTCACATTTTACTAACATATTTTACAGATAACATGAGTTGGGTCATTCTTCTCGATCTGAAAAAAGGCCCAGACAAGGCTTACTGCCCATGTAAACTGCAGAGTCACCACAAATTCTGCACTCTATCTCTGTCCGGAAAGCCTAACCTCATCAGCTTCATCATTTTTCTCTTCCACCTCCACTGCTGAGCTCTTCAACTGCCTGTGGGCTGACAATTCCGATATAACCGAACACCAATTCAATGGCACTGCAAACATAACCAATTCCTAAATAATCAACCCAGGAGTCAGGCCAGTTTACAACCACCAATAGTTAATTTTATTAGAATAACACAAAGATAAAAACAGAGAGTACAAATACAGACTAAACAATAATGTCAGGCAAAGAGTTCATTATTATTTTAAAGATTCTTCTATGTACAACCAATACAATATCCACTATCCACAGTGCATATATGTATATACGAGAAGTCAGAATTCAATGTACATACAACAAGTGCAATTGCACAAAAAATTCCAAGCCAGTGCCAAAAGGGTTAAGTTACCTGTGTGTGACCTCACCCCTAACACACATTTCGCGTTAGCTTCATCTTGAGGGAGTCTGATGGTTGACAGTAAGAGGGATCTAGAACCTCATCATCACTCTCTGTGTTGTCACGCTCCTCTCTCTCAGAACCACCCTCTTCCTGCCATTGGCTGCAAAGTCACATAGGCGTCCACCTCAGGTATATGAGTGTCATCATCATCAGCCTCATTGTCTCCAACAAAACAACAGGGGTTCCATTTTGGTATGAGCATCTTCATTATGCTTGTACCATTCTTCGTTCAGCCCTGGATCTGACTCACAAACATTTTGTGCCTTGGTACAGATCAATTCCTCCTCTTGACTCAGAGAAGCTTTGGAGCAGACCTCTAATTTCCAGGCTATAGCATGTGTGAACAGCTCTGCAGACTCTGCAATCTGTGTTGAACCACAGTCAGTAGGGCAGCTGGAGACTGGTGACACGTGAGGAAACTAATGTGATTGGGCTGACAACTATGAGGACTGAAGTGTGTGTGCTGTCGAAGGTGGAGAAAGGAGAAGCCACTTAAAGAAGCGCTTGATATCTATTGTAGCACCTACTCTTTCTGGGCCTCATCTACAAGTTGTAGCGATGTGCTGCTGCCTAAAAAAGGGTTGATACCAGAAAGTCCACCAAAAGAAGTTGACATTTCTGTTTGCCTAGAAGACAGTGTTTGTTGAGCAGAACTTTTGGCTACTTTAGTACCTACCCCATGAACACCAAGCGTTTTCTCCTTACTACAATGCCTATTCTCCTTTCCACCACGGCTTTTACCCCTTTCATTTGCTGGTAACTGATTTGCAAGTCAGTTGTTGTAGGCCAAAAAAATCTGGAGATGTGAATCCAGCAGACCAGAAACTGGTACCAGGTAAAAACTGTGGTTGCTGCCTGAATGTGGCAATAAAAGGTTTTTCTGCACAGATTTCATAAGCACCAATGTAACACAGGGGATTTGCCAAGAAATGGTACTAGGCAAAAACTGTGGTTAAAGCCTGAATGTGGCAATAAAAGTTTTTCAGCACAGATTTCACAAGCACCAACGTACCACAGGGGATTTGCCAAAAAATGGTACTAGGCAATAACTGTGCTGGAGAGAAAGGAAGCCAGCCAGAGGCATTGTTTAGTTGCTGTCGGGACAGCAAAATCTGTGCAGCTGCATGTGACAGTGTCCTGTGCATTTCCATTAGTGCTCAACTGCCAGAAAATGACAATTAGGAATCAGTAGTGAGGCAGTAAGGGTGTGAGTGGAGAGCTACCATGATGGGATCCTGAGTTTTCAGCAGTGCATAGAAAGCTCAAATACTTTCCTGTAAGCCCGAGGTACTGTGGAAGCCAATGTCCAGGCAAAGAGGAGAAGTTCAAAGGCATAGTATAGAGCAGAGGTCCCCAATGTCAGTCCTCGAGGGCCGAACCAGTGCAGGTTTTCAGGATTTCCTTACTATTGCACAGGATTGGAATCATTGCCTGCTGTGCAATACTAAGGAGATCCTGAAAACCTGCACTGGTTCGGCCCTCGAGGACTGACATTGGGGACCTCTGGTATAGAGCCATAATTAGCGGGAGTGAGGAGAGCTGCGATACACTGCAAGAAAGAGAGCTGACCTCCTCACACAATCAGAGGCTTCGACTCTGTCTGTTGAACTGTAGAAATTTGTATTGTCACCTCCATAATAAACTGCTCAGTAAATTTGAGTGTTATTGTGCTGAACCTGAAGTCAGGACATTATTTATTCAGAGAGGCTGATCTTACATCCCCATCTACAACTTTAACCCCTTTTTATTCTGCTCACAATAGCCTGCCAGCAAGAGAGACTACTGTGACAGTTGACCATCATTACACCCCGGCTCTTTATGTAGTTTTTTTTAAGCTATGCAGAGGTGTGTTTTGGAACAATGTCCTGCTGCATAATCCAAGTGTGCTTCCGGTTAAGGTCATGAACAGACAACAGAAGTCATTAGTGATGGGCAAACTCGAACTGTAAAGTTCAAGGTCTGTACCAAACACCTAGTGTTTGGGCACAGACACCGAACACAGACTTTCCTGTAAAGTCCATTTTATAGTTCAGTTTGGTTTGGGGGCGTGGGAGCTGTAAAAAAAGAAAATAGTGATTAAACTGCCGCATTATAATTACTGGAGTCTGAGCGTCCTTACACTTGTACATCCAGGACTGCCCATTAACATCCTGGGTATTCACTGCTGAAGGGCAGAACAGCTAATCACAGACACTGTCACAGAGAACGGGCGTCTGTGATTGGCTGTTGTAGTAATCTAGAAAAAGCCCTACATTCTAGCAGGGTAGATAATAAAATTAAAATGACGTAGAGCTTTGCTTTATTACAGGTTGCCATCCCCAGCTGCTTGGCTTTACCTTCACCAATAAAATGGCCCTTAATTTTAAGACCTTGTCCAGTAACTTCATTGTTGATTTTCTCATAGCTATTGTCCAATTGACTTCCTGTGTCATAGCAGCGTGTTGAATGATTATTGATCCGAGTAGGATGAAGTCCTTTCCAACTTCCAGTTCATTGCCGTCTATCTCACATGTGTTCCAGTTATACCTGACAGTAGTCAATATCTTTGTCTTCATTGTGTTGTTACAGTCCCATGTTTAAACTTTCCATCTTGACACTCCGTATTAAGTCTTTCATTCCATCTTTGCTTGTTGCTATCAGTGTTGTCTCTTCAGCATATTTTAGATTGTTAATGATTCCAGAGTTATAACCTCATAAATTGACACTGGTCAGAATTGAAAAAAATGGCTTGATCATGAAGATGAAAACTGTCTGGATGGCGAAGGAGTTAAAGGCGTAGTCTGAAAGCTTGGTGTATTAAAATTTTTCTACCCTTCCCTGACTAAACTATCTAACTTCTTTAGATTTTTTCCCTACTGCCTGTCTGATGACTCTTCAATTGAGAATCCCAATGCAAGCTGGGATACTCAAACAAAGCATCATCAGGGGATCACAGACAGCAGTCACTGTGAATGCCCACTCCCTGAAATGAAGCATCATCAATGATGTGTGGCACCCCAGAGTTCGGATGTTACTATGTCATTATCTCCCTCAGGGGGTAGTGTCACACCTGAGAGCAACAGAGGGTATCCACACCAGGCAAAACCAAAGCACACAACACTTTTCTGTCTCCAGGCCTGAAGGGGAGATCTAAAACCAGGGTTCAGGGTAGCTCCCTTATAAATTCTTGTCTAGGGCGGAGTTAGTTCAGTACGGAACAGTACTGAGGAAGACATCCTGTGGACTTGAGCAGTGCTAAGCTTGTCCCAGGAGAGCTAAGCATAGCTGAGAAACCTAAGGCAAGGGTCTGAGGAAGTTGAAGAAAGCCTGGGGAGCAGAAAAGTGTCAAGCTCACCCCAGATGAGTAAGCACCAAGAAGCGGACACCGGAGTCTAAGGCTGTGCAGGGCCTAACGACCTAGCAGCCAATAACAGAAGGTGGGGGATTCCAAGTTCCCCATCCACACCAAGTGCCCAGAGGCAAAGCAGTGTTCAGAGCCCAGGAGTAGCCATCCGTGGAGTGGTGCTAAAGAAGGACTCGAGCTGCCTGTCATATTGGCACATGCAGGAGAGAGAGAAAGAGAGGGGCCTCAGCTAAGCTTTAAGCAGCAGCAGGAACCCACAAAAGAAAGTGCAGTAGGGAGGCCTCAGAACTTGCTGGGTGAGGAAACCCCAAGTTGATCCTAGGTAACACGGACTCACAGAAACATCACCTGTGGCTGAACCAGTGTTGCCAGTAAAGGATTTGAGGAACTAACAAAACGTGAGTTTCTCTGTTAATTCGCACCTTCCATCCTGCACCCTACACCTTGCAACATCCACTGCCCTTGGGACCCGCTCCACCCATGGGGAGCCGCTCCATCCTAGCTGCCCCTTCTTCGTACCCAGAAGTTCTTCAGCAGCAGTGGCCACTAATAGCCACAAACCACGGGTGGCGTCACAAATAGCTTTCCTTTTAAACCACCCTATTCCCCAAAAACTCTTTAACACTTAACCCAGGGTTACGGAGCTGGGTCTCGACCCCTGTGACTCCCCAGATACACCGCAGTCCTGTTTCGAGTATCCGATGGCCCTGGGGTGCATCAGATGCCCATTTCAGGTGTTGTTCTGTACATGCTTTGTCCCTATTCTGTCTATACTTCTTTGCTGTACACTGTACGATCTGCACAGATAAGTAAAGCTGGCAGCACAGAGAACGGCCATGTCCACACACCTGCGCTCTAAGTATTTAGTGGTTCTGCGCTAAATACTTAGGTTTTGTGAGAGAAGCGCAGGTGCGTGTGTGCGGGCGCTTTCTGAGGATGCAGCCACTGGTTACCCGATGTGTATCGTGGTAACCAGTTCACAGACAAGGCTAGCAGCGTTTCCCTGTGCGCTTGCCTTAAGAAAGCACCCGCACACACGCACCTGCGCTTCTCTCACAAAACCCAAGTTTTTAGCGCAGAACCGCTAAATACTTAGAGCGCAGGTGTGTGGACATGGCCAACCATACACTATCAGTACACTTAGAGTACCCTGCAATGTACAGAGACCAGCGCTGCCCAACAGTGATGTCACTTCAAATGAAACATCATCAGAAGGCAAGTGGGTAGAAAAATCAAAAGTATTTATTAAAAGTATGTTAGTGTAAACAGGGAAACGTAGGAAATGTTTAAAACAGCAACTATAGAAATTAGTCTAGATTAGGACAATAAATAGGTAAGCATTTAGATTTGACATTTTTTCAACCTTCAGACAACCTTTCAACAAAACTGCTTATCCTCAAATAAAAAGGTTGCATTGTAAAGTGGCATAGGTTGGTAGTCAAGGGCCAGGAATTGACTCCAGATGCACCGGCATGTTACAAGAAAACTGTATTCATGGCTGGGTGCATGGATTTGTGAAGTGTAGGCCATGCCACTTAGCAGGCTGCAAGTTGCCATTGCCTTCAGTAAGATACGACCAGATAACAGTTCAGAGCAAGACAGAGACCATCAGTTCATTTTTAACAATAGTTCTTTACTCAACAGTTTCCACAGTTCCTCAGTTACAACTTTACACATAAGGTAGTGGGCACATACATCTTTAAGACAGTTTCAGTTTTACAGCACATATTCAGACAAAGTTCAAATTCCTACTGGGTTTTTTCAATTCTTTCTGACTCCATGAGTCCCAATGCAACCTAGTACAGTTTGTGACTGTCAATATCCTATATTTACAGCTCTATGTCTCTTCTCCTCATACAAGAGGAAGTAAAGAAGGTCTGACCACTAAGGCAATAGAGACTCATGCTCCCAGATGCTTCTATGTGAAGGTCTATTTTGCACGTAGGGGAAGATGGTAGGGGTTTTTCTCTAGAGTCAATGAAGAGCCTTTCGTTTCCTGATACTTGCAGAGGGGAATTCTTCAGACTAAGATAAAAAAAAAGTCTTTCCGAACCATTACCATTTAAACTTGGGGCCTAGTCACTATCACCCCATCCTCTGGAACCTCTGAGGCTTGGGGCCATTTTTCTGGATGATCATGCTTTAGGAAATATGATGTCTCCAAGTCTGTGTCTCAGTCAACATTATTGGATCTCGCTATCTGTCTCTGGTCTCTACTTTCCTTTTACCACGAATCACCCACTGCATGCATCCATGACTGAAACCCGAATGCTATTGAAAGTATAAAGTTAATTTTCTCCTGGCAGCAAGATTCAATGTACATGCACTGAGCAGGTTTCAAATGCTGTAAACTTGCCGATTAACCCCATATCTGCAGGTTAATAGCATTTTACACGTAACAGATTTCCTTTAACCACTGCTTGATTCATTCTCTAGCACTGCCAAGCACTGTACATGACTTTTTCTGACATGTCCATAGAGAATAAATGAAGTATTGGACAGGAATTCAACCTGCTGTTCCATTTTCAACCGGGACAAAAACTCTCTTTACAGTTGATTAGTGCAGGTCGAGGTAGTCAGATCCCCACATATAAGTTATCATCTTTCCAATGGATAAGGATAACCTCTATTATTTATAAGCAATAAGAAAGACTCTTATTTTCCTCAATAAATATTGGGATAGATTAAAAAAATTATCTTTAGAATGAAGCATTTCAAAATCAAGACCAGCAAACTCCATCAGCGATGAAAAGGATTTCAGAACAATATGCTTTTCAGAAGGATTAAATTATTTTATATATGAACATAATGTTCGTAAAATTATGCTGTACAAGTAGTACTTTTTCTGTAAGAGCTTGCTCACGTGAACACATTTTTGGTCCAAATGCGAACCCACAAACGATTATCTCACACTCGGACTATTATTATTCTATAAGGCAGATCGAGAGTGTCCTAGGAAGAAAGCTCAGCATGTCCAAGTTACCTCTGTAAATCGCATTCGGCCTTGCCAATAAATAGGTTGATTGAAAAAAATCAGACTTGGATGATATCTGAGCGCAGTCCGATTTTCACGGACTGACAGAATAGAAAAGATAGAGATATTTTTTTTCTTCTTCAGATCCGAGAAAATTGGATCACTCACTAATCAAACTCTGATCTCTCTGATCTGAGTGTGATTAGCATAATTGATCTTATTTTCTAGGATGAGAAAAAAAATCTGTGACAATCACTCAATTAGGCACCCAGGAATCCCCTTTCTTGAGATAGAGGGCCAGGAGATCGAATCCCAATGATAAGACACTCATCCCAATTTATATAAAGGTGGTAATATCTGGTAATACCTTTTTAAATAAGTGCAGCAAAAATTTCATAAAATGTTTCAGATTTAGTTATATACAGGTTCCTTTTCACATGTTTAGGCCCCGTTCACATCACGATTTTATGCCTGTCCGTGGGATCCGTGTAGAAAGGCAGTGCAATAAGCCCCGGCACCTTGCGCAACCCCTTTCCCGTTGTAGATTGTAAGCTCTTTTGAGCAGGGTCACCTTCATTTCTTGCTTTATTTATTGTATTTTTTTTCACATTGATTTTATACCTATTGTTTTGTATCCAATTATTTGTACTTTATTGGTTCTCTACTGTAATTACTTACTGTATTTTCTGTACTCTAACCCTACATTGTAAAGCGCTGCGGAATACGTTGGCGCTATATAAATAAAGTATTATTATTAAGTATTATTATTAAAGGAGGATCCCACGGACAGGCACATATCCACACGGATCCCTGCACTCGGATGGCAAATAGCCATCCAATCCGAGTCTATGCAGGATCCGTGTGGATCCTGTTCTCCCTGCCTGTCACTGTCTGTCCCTGCTTCTTCTCTATCTGTCCCTCCTCTATCTCTGCTCTCCCTCTTCATTATGCTCCCCCTGTCCTCCTCTCTGTGCTCTCCTCTCCGGAATGTAAATAAAATAAAAAATCCTCTCTGAGGATACTTTCCATTCCGGCGACTGCAGGGCTGTGACACAGTGTCTTCTGCTGGGTGAAGGACCTGTCCTGATGTCAGAGTCGGTCACCTGACACATCAGGTGACCGGCTCTGTGACATCACCACAGGATCTTCACCCAGCAGAAGACACTGTGTCACAGCCCTGCAGTCGCCGGAATGGAAAGTATCAGAGAGGATTTTTTTATTTTATTTACATTCCGGAGGGGAGAGCACAGAGAGGAGGACGAGGGGGGAGGACAGGGGAGCATAATGAAGAGGGAGAGCAGAGATAGAGGAGGGACAGATAGGGACAGACAGGGAGTGACAGGGACAGACAGGGTTAATTATATGTACTGAGCATTGCCTCTGGGCATGCTCAGTACATAAAACACGGAGCTGACATCGGATCTGAGTTCAGCTCGGATCCGATGTCCATAGGCTCCTATACTATCGGGGCTCGGATCAGCTCTGATCCGAGGCTCTCCAATTTCATTCTCGGACACTCACGGACACAAAAACGCAGACTGCTGCGTTTTTGTGTCCGTGATGAAATCGGACAGGATCGGATGGTGCGAAAATCGGATGTCAAAAGGCACACATCCGATCCGATCCGAGCCGCATAGGGATACATGGGAGCCGATTTTGGATCCGAGTGTATCCGTTTTGAAACGGATACACTTGGAAGCTCCAAAATCGTGATGTGAATGGGGCCTTAGATTAATAACTTCAGTTAACCACTCATTGAGGTAAACCTGCCATAACATGACATGTGAAAAACAGTAGTAAATACTTTTTTGTGGCACCCTTTTCCTCATGTTTCTCTTTGATAACCCAGGGAATAATTGTGTTCAACCATTTGGCATTTTTACAGTGAAGGCTAACAACTGGTATATTACAAATATAGCAATTGCACAACAATATACAGTCATGGCCAAAAGTATTGACACCCCTGCAATTCTGTCAGATAATACTCAGTTTCTTCCTGAAAATGATTGCAATCACAAATTCTTTGGTATTATCTTCATTTAATTTGTCTTCAATGAAAAAAACACAAAAAGATTTGTCCTAAAGCCAAATTGGATATAGTTCCACACCAAACATAAAAAAGGGGGTGGACAAAAGTATTGGCACCCTTAGAAAAATCATGTGATGCTTCTCTAATTTGTGTAATTAACAGCACCTGTAACTTACCTGTGGCACCTAACAGGTGTTGGCAATAACTAAATCACACTTGCAGCCAGTTGACATGGATTAAAGTTGACTCAACCTCTGTCCTGTGTCCTTGTGTGTACCACATTGAGCATGGAGAAAAGAAAGAAGACCAAAGAACTGTCTGAGGACTTGAGAAACCAAATTGTGAGGAAGCATGAGCAATCTCAAGGCTACAAGTCCATCTCCAAAGACCTGAATGTTCCTGTGTCTACCGTGCGCAGTGTCATCAAGAAGTTTAAAGCCCATGGCACTTTGGCTAACTTCCCTAGATGTGGACAGAAAAGAAAAATTGAAGAAAGATTTCAACGCAAGATTGTGCGGATGGTGGATAAAGAACCTCGACTAACATCCAAACAAGTTCAAGCTGCCCTGCAGTCCAAGGGTACAACAGTGTCAACCCGTACTATCCGTCGTTGTCTGAATGAAAAGGGACTGTGTGGTAGGAGACCCAGGAAGACCCCACTTCTTACCCCGAGACATAAAAAAGCCAGTCTGGAGTTTGCCAAAACTTACCTGAGAAAGCCTAAAACGTTGTGGAAGAATGTTCTCTCTTTTTGGGCAAAGGCATCAACATAGAGTTTACTGGAGAAAAAAAGAGAAATTCAAAGAAAAGAACACGGTCCCTACAGTCAAACATGGCGGAGGTTCCCTGATGTTTTGGGGTTGCTTTGCTGCCTCTGGCACTGGACTGCTTTACCGTGTGCATGGCATTATGAAGTCTGAAGACTACCAACAAATGTTGCAGCATAATGTAGGGCCCAGTGTGAGAAAGCTGGGTCTCCCTCAGAGGTCATGGGTCTTCCAGCAGGACAATGACCCAAAACACACTTCAAAAAGCACTAGAAAATGGTTTGAGAGAAAGCACTGGAGACTTCTAATGTGGCCAGCAATCAGTCCAGACCTGAATCCCATAGAACACCTGTGGAGAGATCTAAAAATGGCAGTTTGGAGAAGGCACCCTTCAAACATCAGGGACCTGGAGCAGTTTGCCAAAAAACAATGGTCTACAATTCCAGCAGAGCATTGTAAGAAACTCATTGATGGTTACCGGAAGCGGTTGATCGCAGTTATTTTGGCTAAAGGTTGTGCAACCAAGTATTAGGCTGAGGGTGCCAATACTTTTGTCTGGCCCATTTTTGGAGTTTTGTGTGAAATGATCAATGTTTTGCTTTTAGCTTCATTCTCTTTTGTGTTTTTTCATTTAAGACAAATTAAATGAAGATAATAATACCAAAGAATTTGTGATTGCAATCATTTTCATGAAAAAACTGAGTATTATCTGATAGAATTGCAGGGGTGTCAATACTTTTGGCCAACACTGTAGAATGGCACAAAATGAAATAGAGAGAGTAATGAAAAATAATAATAATCACTTAATTAGTAAAATTGACAACTCTGACTACTTTGTAGAGTAATGACCAGTAAAACAATGAGTAACCCAGCACCTAATGGACAGTACAACATTTTAGTCCTAGCTGGTCATTGCAAAAGTCAAGATTTCTCCATTTAGTGTTCAGAGCATGCTGAGCTGTCAGCTGCATGAGTGACAGCTTAGTCCTCCAAGTTTTGATTGACAGCTCATTTATCCAATCCTATACTGAGAGGTGCTGGGCTTCTGCAGGTTTTCCATGTTCCCGGTTATTGCCCAGCTACTTATCTGAGAGGGTTTATCACAGCGCTCTGCCAGTCTTATCATTCATCTCTTTTGTGCTTGTTAACCATGCATATCTGTGCTCTGAGTACTGATCATAGCTACCGGACCTTGGACCTCATCTTATCTTCCATTTGCCTTGTCCCTATGCTTTGATCCTCTCCTCCTGGTATTCTGACTCTGCACCATGACCTGACTATGCTTCTGTCTACTCCCTTACTCCTTGAAGTGCTTTTCTGGTATCTGACCCCAGAATGGTAAGAAAAAATGCAGGGGAAACACATATATAAAATGCATCAAAAAGCATGGCAAGAATGTGGCAAAACGAGTGCTTTGGATGCTGCATTTTTCCTGCCAATAAATGCAGAAATGGTGCAAAAATTTTGCAGCCAAATGTTTAAGTTGTGCATAGATCGTAATACTCTGACAAC
Source organism: Allobates femoralis (assembly GCA_033576535.1). Lineage (NCBI taxonomy): Eukaryota > Metazoa > Chordata > Amphibia > Anura > Aromobatidae > Allobates > Allobates femoralis. The sequence goes on along the minus strand of JARQOC010000002.1, from coordinate 478,153,430 downwards.
AATGTTTCCAGCAGCAACCTTGGAGTCAGAGATGTGTTTGGGCATTTTCCCTATGTTGTTGTCATTCAATTTGAGCACTGTTTCCATCCATTTCAGTGATTTTTCTGCCTCTCCAGCCATCTACATATCATCTTCTGGAAAAATTTTTGAGTTTTCCATCGACTTCCATCATACTCAGTACTAGAGTTGAACACATCGGAGCATCTTATCTGCTTGATTAGTGTATAGAGCATTCAAGCATTTTACTGCTCACTCATTACTTATTATAGACATATAATTACCTAATCCCCAACATATAATAAAATTTCACCATGTCTAGCTTATTCTATAGCTTTTTTAATTAAATAAATAAATGGATGAATGAAAAAATCACACATCTCTATTACTAACTTCACAGCTGACATCAACTCCATAAAGCATTACCCGAATTGCCACCGCACCAGTGCAATCGGGAAGTGTTCAGTCAAAGAGACAGAATTGGCGCATCTATGATGATCTATTTCTGGGGTAGCTGCAGGCTGGTATTTTTGACTGGGTATGGCCTAATAACCATAGACCTTCCCAACCTGTTAATATCAGTCCACTGCTGTTTGCTTTACCTTGGCTGGTTATCAATAATAGGGGGCACTCCATGCAATGTGTTCATTTATTTATTTAATCATAAAAAGTGTACAATGGACTTTACAAGGAGCTTTTTCAGTATATGTTTAGGGGTTGTACAATTATATGTCTGCCTGTGTATATATCTGTATGTCTATATATCTGACTGTCTGTCTATATCTATCTTAGTAGATAAAAAACAGTGCATAGCCATGAAAAGGACTTTTGTTTTGCTGGTGTAGCAATAGTACTGCAATAGCAATTTAACACTGCTTATATTCCTGCTCTAATTAATATAACCTATCCCTGCTAGATCAACCTTTCCAGGGGAGAGCATGCCATGCATTGCATCCTCCATCCTTATATAAGTCCCAATGATGTTGTATTGGATGCCCTCCACACCTTTCGGGTGGGCTGTCCTCTTAAGTGTCTGCCGCCAAATTGGATGCTTTGTCTGAGTGTGTGCACGCCACCGTAAGAACCACACTGGCACACAAGTCAATGTAGAGCTTAATGACAAAGACCTTTATTTTAGGAGGGGTTAGCAGTTTTATTACTTATCATTAAAGGGATGTTAAAAGAGGTGTTTCTAGGTGATTGCATCATATTATGCTGAATCTACATTTTATTCTGAAAAAAACATTCAATTATATTCTGTGTGTTAGTTAGTTTCATCTAGCCTTGGATTCGTACAGTACATTCAGAACATGCCTATAAGAAATTCTATACTGCTACCTCTAAGTCAAAACACTATATAAAATCTGAGCCAGAGGAATTCTAGAGGAAAGTGCAAGGATTCACATAACCATGATTTTGGAAGGTTTCTGAATGGCTTCAATAATTCATATAAATTATTAACTATTTATTGCCATAACACGTGATGCAACTGGCCAATCACAGTTATGCCAGTAGCCAAAATAGAGTAGCTACAGCATTACCATGTATGGCAGAAAATTCTAGCATGCTGATTGGTTAATAGTCGCAAAAAATGTTGGGCGAGGACTTGAGATTAGTGCTATTATTATCAATTAGTTACTATTATCATCAAATTTATCCCCTATATCAATGTCAATATTTAATATTTGATGTCTATTTGCACACTGATAAAATGACCTATATTGTACACTGGGTTTACAAACTATTATCACCTGTAAGTGGTCAATAGTTCTTATTGCATAGACTTGCAAAATATTACATCATTCTTTCTTTACATATGTGGATATAATTGCAGTTTAAGAATTTGGGCTATCTTATTGATTCCGCATGTAGAATTCTATTTCTAGAATGTGCTGTAGATACCAGGGTAAATCGGTTGTTTAAATAATCAGATAACAAACTTAAACCTGCGCTCATTAATTCAACACAGGTGTAGCATTTATCTGTTGTAACATGTATATGCTCTGTATACTGTGGGAATGAATGCTGAAGGTCAATAAAATGAGTTAAGAACGACGACCTGTACAGGTGTTCCAGCTTTCTTTTTTGCTCCTACTTCCTGTGTGGCTTCTCAAATGCTTTTAGGGATCAGGGGTCACTGCTTGCTGTTTTAACTTATCTATTAACTTATTATTGGAGAGAACATTATCCATTACGTTTTATTTTACTTTAAAAAGATTTATTGTTAAAGAACTAAAATTCGTACAAATTCTTTAGAATCTGCATTTTACATTCATATTTAGCAATTTTTACAAAATTTGTTGACATAAAATTAGAAAATTCTGTAAAATATGTTATAGTATTTTAGTATTTTATCCCTTATTCTAAAAAAACAGGAAGGTAAAAAACCTGAAATAGAGCAATTGATATCGTCTTGAAAATCTGTATTCAACAGCCTCAATACTATCTATCTATCTATCTATTATCTATCTATCTATCTATCTATCTATCTATCTATCTATCTATCTATCTATCTATCCTCATATACACACTGTCTATATAATCCTTTCTTCTTTTTCAAGTATGCTTCAGTCTCCTGCAGCTCCAGCTGTCATGAGTAATTAAACATTTGGCCTCCACAATTACTCTACAGTGTACATATGCCAGCATTTCAAGCCTGGAATATGCATTTCAAAGGAGAATAATTCCCTAGAAATCCTAAATTGACAGGAGCAAAGACAGCCTGAAGGAAAGTAGTCAGAGAAAACTGTAAGGTCGGGATATAATGATTAAAAAGGAAACTTCAAGAAGAACTTCAACCCTTAACTAAACCAATGGAAAAAGAACGACAGTTGGCAAGCAGATTTCTGCATAGGGATCCTGATTAGGGAACCTCTTGGGTTAATTTATTATTATCAGTTCTGTTCACCTTGTTGTGATATGCTGTTATATTAGTACCATTAAAACCAATATTGATATCATTCTGGGAAATGTATATGAACAAAAACAATATGATGCATTATGTATTAGCACAGATTTATTTTATGCAAAACAAAGTCTTTTACAAGAAAATTATTTTTCATGACCTATACAAATGGTTGTAATGGCCTACTTATTACAAAATCATTTCTAGCTTATTCTAATGGTTGTACGTATGAGATGCTAGAGTCACTAGAAATAGATAAAATACACATGAAACTTTGTGTATGAGAAAATGAATTGTTAAAATAGGTTTCTTATTTTACAAATTATATGAAAATGATTTGCATGCACATATTATTTATACAATCCTAATATACTGTGGATAGCAGGAAATCCCTCTTAGGGTGTGTGCACACAATCAGTATACGGAGCATTTTGGACACAGAGTCTTGCCGCTGCGTCCAAAACGCTGCATAGTACAGTATAAGCATAGTGGATGGGATTTCAAGAAAATCCCATCCTCACTATGCTTAACCCGCTCACAGCGTGTTTGGAGCTGTGGTGCGGGTTGCCGGCATTCCGCTCTTCCGCAGCATGTTCATTTCATGCTGCGGAGTTGGAAGCGGCTCCCATCGGGTGACTGCAGGGAGAAGCCTGCACCCACTGCACATGGTGAGTACAAGGCGGCCACCCGCGGCTTCACTCTGGTCTGGAGGAGCTGCATCCAACACACAGCTCCTCCGGACCATGAGCACACAGCCTTAGCCTGTCTAACAATTAGAGTACAGGTACCATTACATGCTTCAATGTTGTAACGATCTCACCATCGATTTCACGGGAGCGCAGCCATTAGGTCATCGTTTAGAGATCGTTTGTGAGATGTCACAAGTATAGATATCGTGGACGACGCACTAACGATGTGGCGAGCAGCTATCGTCCGCACAACTCAGCGAATGATACTTGTTCACTGTTGTGTATTGGCAAAGTTGTTAACGAGATCGTTATCGCGGTGTCACACACAAGGATGCAGCAGGTTGGCTGAACAACGATCATCTGATTTGAGTACATGTTCTCAAATCTGGGATCAGCGATCCAACGATTTATCGTAGTCGTATCTTGGTGTCACACGCAATGACGTACTAACAATGTCGTTTGAATGACTCCAAACCCGTGACGTTTCAGCGATGTCGTTCACAATATTGTACCGTGTCACTGGCCCTTTAGACACATGTCTATGATACTTGCGGGTATCCTCTGCTTGTGTGACTTTCATACTCTGATCAAGTAGTAATCTCCCCTTTTCACTATTTTGGAATCATATTGGAATCATCAGGAGTAGGAATGAGTGAACACAAATGGTAAGGTTTGATGTTCGTACCAGACACCTACTATCCATGTCTTGAACTTTAGCAAGGAAGTGCATGCTTAGGTTTGGAGGCTGAACATTTTTTTTTTCATTTAAAATTACAGGCTGAGGAGGGCAAGGAAATAAATCATATGGTAAAAAACAGTACTCAAAAGAATAAGAACAGTGAACAACATGCTACTCAAGTTTGCCGGGTACTGACTTTGATCTTAAACCAGAGCCATGACTCATTACCCCGCAAAATAGAATTAATTAGTGAATAGAATGTTCTTAACTGTTCCCATACATTTGAGGGTTGTTTTCTACAACTAAATTGGTTTCCCTGCCATTCTTAGCCCTTAATTTAACTAAAAAAAAAATGATGTTGAGTCCCTCCTATTTTTAGAAACAGTCAAGTGTAAAGCAAATACCTGGGAGGTCCTATCAGTTTGGGAAGGGGGCATATCCATGGCCCTTCCCTGATTGATAATACCAGCCCACAGCTATTTGCTGTACATTGGCTCTTTAGCAAAAATAGAGGGGACCCCTGATCTTTATGGCCATGTGCACATGCTGGGTATTTCATGAGTTATTTACCTCAGGATTTGTAGACAAAACCAGGACAGGAACAATCAGAGGAAAAGTCTAATAGAAACACCTGCACCCACTTCTATATTTAATCATCCACTCCTGGTTTTGGCTACAAATTCTGAGGTAAAAAGCTCATCAAAAACTCAGCGTGTGCACTTGGCGTTATGAATAAATAGTTGAAAAAAACTGTGTGTGGTCCTCAAGCCAAGGTAAAACAGACATCTGAGAGCTGGTATTATCAGGCAGGGAAGATCTATGCTTATTTTTCCCTTCCCAGGCTACAGTTAGGGCCAGAAATATTTGGACAGTGACACAATTTTCGCGAGTTGGGCTCTGCATGCCACCACATTGGATTTGAAATGAAACCTCTACAACAGAATTCAAGTGCAGATTGTAACGTTTAATTTGAAGGGTTGAACAAAAATATCTGATAGAAAATGTAGGAATTGTACACATTTCTTTACAAACACTCCACATTTTAGGAGGTCAAAAGTAATTGGACAAATAAACATAACCCAAACAAAATATTTTTGATTTCAATATTTTGTTGCGAATCCTTTGGAGGCAATCACTGCCTTAAGTCTGGAACCCATGGACATCACCAAACGCTGGGTTTCCTCCTTCTTAATGCTTTGCCAGGCCTTTACAGCCGCAGCCTTCAGGTCTTGCTTGTTTGTGGGTCTTTCCGTCTTAAGTCTGGATTTGAGCAAGTGAAATGCATGCTCAATTGGGTTAAGATCTGGTGATTGACTTGGCCATTGCAGAATGTTCCACTTTTTTGCACTCATGAACTCCTGGGTAGCTTTGGCTGTGTGCTTGGGGTCATTGTCCATCTGTACTATGAAGCGCCGTCTAATCAACTTTGCAGCATTTGGCTGAATCTGGGCTGAAAGTATATCCCGGTACACTTCAGAATTCATCCGGCTACTCTTGTCTGCTGTTATGTCATCAATAAACACAAGTGACCCAGTGCCATTGAAAGCCATGCATGCCCATGCCATCACGTTGCCTCCACCATGTTTTACAGAGGATGTGGTGTGCCTTGGATCATGTGCCGTTCCCTTTCTTCTCCAAACTTTTTTCTTCCCATCATTCTGGTACAGGTTGATCTTTGTCTCATCTGTCCATAGAATACTTTTCCAGAACTGAGCTGGCTTCTTGAGGTGTTTTTCAGCAAATTTAACTCTGGCCTGTCTATTTTTGGAATTGATGAATGGTTTGCATCTAGATGTGAACCCTTTGTATTTACTGTCATGGAGTCTTCTCTTTACTGTTGACTTAGAGACAGATACACCTACTTCACTGAGAGTGTTCTGGACTTCAGTTGATGTTGTGAACGGGTTCTTCTTCACCAAATAAAGTATGCGGCGATCATCCACCACTGTTGTCATCCGTGGACGCCCAGGCCTTTTAGAGTTCCCAAGCTCACCAGTCAATTCCTTTTTTCTCAGAATGTACCCAACTGTTGATTTTGCTACTCCAAGCATGTCTGCTATCTCTCTGATGGATTTTTTCTTTTCTTTCAGCCTCAGGATGTTCTGCTTCACCTCAATTGAGAGTTCCTTTGACCGCATGTTGTCTGGTCACAGCAACAGCTTCCAAATGCAAAACCACACACCTGGAATCCACCCCTGACCTTTTAACTACTTCAGTGATTACAGGTTAACGAGGGAGACGCCTTCAGAGTTAATTGCAGCCCTTAGAGTCCATTGTCCAATTACTTTTGGTCCCTTGAAAAAGAGGAGGCTATGCATTACAGAGCTATGATTCCTAAACCCTTTCTCCGATTTGGATGTGGAAACTCTCATATTGCAGCTGGGAGTGTGCACTTTCAGCCCATATTATATATATAATTGTATTTCTGAACATGATTTTGTAAACAGCTAAAATAACAAAACTTGTGTCACTGTCCAAAATATTTCTGGCCCTAACTGTATATATACCAACCTGCAAACTCTGAAGTTTTTTGCATCCAATTACGTATGCCGGCTCATTCCAATTGTCCTGGGGTGGTGGCAACTGGGGTAATTCTTTTGGGGTTTGATGTCAGACACAACCATTACTAACCCTATAAGTGTAAAGGCTAAGACACACAGACACATGGAAAAATAATTTATTTAAAAAAAAAACACTCCACCGACTATTTCAATAGCTACCGTATATACTCGTGTATAAGCCGAGTTTTTCAGCCCAAAAATTGGGCTGAAAAGTCACCCCCTCGGCTTATACACGGGTCAATATGGTAATCCTGTAATACGGGTGCTGGGGAGGCTGGAGGAGGTGGGGGGAGGCTGCTGACAGCGGCCCATCACGTGGGGCTGCTCATTAGATATGCACCGCTCCCCCCGCCCATCACAGCGGCAGGGGGAGCCGTGCATACAGCCCCCCAGTGTATACAGCAGCCCCCCAGTGGCACTAGCCCCCCCATCATGTTTAGAGCCCCCCACACTTTGCAAAGCTCCCCCGCTGCATTATCTTACCATCCAGGGTCTTCTTCACCGAGGTCCTGCAGTCATCATCGCGCGCTGTGTTCCGGTCTCACGTGACCCGGCGCGATGACGTCATTCCACTGCGACCGCCGGGTCACATGAGACCGGGAACACAGTGCGCGAGGATGGACTGGAGGACCCGCGGTGAAGAAGACCCTGGATGGTAAGATAATGCAGCGGGGGAGCTCTGCAAAGTGTGGGTGCTCTTCACATGATGGGGGGGCGAGTGCCACTGGGGCCTGCTTACACCCCTGGGGGCCTGCTTACACCCCTGGGGTCCTGCTGTATACCCCACGGCTGGGGCCTGCTGTATACACCACTGCTGGAGCCTGCTGTATACACCACTGCTGGGGCCTGCTGTATACCCCACTGCTGGGGCCTGCTGTATACCCCACTTCTGGGGCCTGCTGTATACACCACTGCTGAGGCCTGCTGTATACCCCACTGCTGGGGCCTGCTGTATACACCACTGCTGGGGCCTGCTGTATACTCCACTGCTGGGGCCTGCTGTATACACCACTGCTGGGGCCTGCTGTATACACCACTGCTGAGGCCTGCTGTATACCCCACTGCTGGGGCCTGCTGTATACACCACTGCTGGGGCCTGCTGTATACTCCACTGCTGGGGCCTGCTGTATACACCACTGCTGGGGCCTGCTGTATACACCACTGCTGGGGCCTGCTGTATACACTACTGCTGGGGCCTGCTGTATACCCCACTGCTGGGGCCTGTTGTATACCCCACTGCTGGGGCCTGTTGTATACCCCACTGCTGGGGCCTTCTGTATACCTCACTGCTGGGGCCTGCTGTATACCCCACTGCTGGGGCCTGTTGTATACCCCACTGCTGGGGCCTTCTGTATACCTCACTGCTGGGGCCTGCTGTATACACCACTGCTGGGGCCTGCTGTATACACCACTGCTGGGGCCTGCTGTATACACCACTGCTGGGGCCTGCTGTATACACCACTGCTGGGGCCTGCTGTATACCACTGGGGGGGCCTGTATACCTGTGCTGGAGTTCACCCTCGGCTTATATGCGAGTCAATAAGTTTTCCCAGTTTTTGGGGGCAAAAGTAGGGGGGTCGGCTTATACACGGGTTGGCTTATACACGAGTATATACGGTAATATATTAAAAAATAAAACATAGTAAAACATAAAGATAAAGTTCAATAATGATGACCTGAAATACATAAGAAGAGAGAAGTTACATAAATAATACAAGACATAGTCCCATATTTGCCACTTTATTTGCTCCTCCCTTCCAAAAAATGCAGGTCCAGCGTAATCTATTGCGAATTTTGATCCTATGACATCTAGTATTTCTCTAGTGAAAGCTACTGAGCCTGGGTCTAAGAACAAGTTTACGCCCAGTCAGTGCTAGCTTTGGATTTTCCCACAGGTGCTGAAGTCAGTAACTTTACATAAAGTCACCACTTATAGGAAAATCTGGGTCTGTTGCTGCCCTCTGCAACCGCAAGACTCAGTGAGAGTGGTAAAGTCATGTAAGGTTACTGATATCATCAACACTCTTACTGCCCCCCTGCGAGTGTGGTAATGACATCAGTATCCTTACATAACCTCACCTCTGTTGCCGAGTCTGGCGAAATGCATCATGGGTCAAGAATGCCTCATAAATGGTGATATCAGTGAGTTACTGATTTCATCGCTCATGCAAAATGACCAGGATTAACTTATGGAGCCTGAGAACCAGGCTCCTAGGCTTTTATAAGAGAATCACAGGACATCATGGGATCAGTATTCGCAATAGATTTCATCTGACCTGCAAGGTTTTCTAGGGAGCTTATAAAGTGGTGAATGAGGGACTGAGTATTGTTTTGATTTAGTTAACCTTTCTCTATTATGTTTTTCTGGTTCTTATTATTGCACTGCATCTAATTCCATGGACTACATATAAACTTCATGTTTTTTTTTCTTATTAAATAAATTGGTGAACGAGGGAGTCAGAAAATAACACTACTAGTATGAGGGTTTGTTCTCACCTGTCAATTCACAGCTGACATCAACCCCAAAATAATTATCTTGATTGCCACCCACTAGGACAATCAGAATGAGATGGGCAAAGTGCCAGAAATGATGCTGGGAAGCTCCATGGATATTGGTCCCTTCCCAGCCTGCTATTAACCCCCAGCTGTTTCCTTTATCTTAGCTAGTTACCAAAATAGGGGGAATTAACATCATTTTTTAAAAATATTTATTTTACACTATATTTGCAGCAGTGACGATTTGGTTAGGAGAAACGATAGAGTGTAAGGATTGTAGGAATACAGAAGACTGACTGCAACCAATTACAGACATTAGCACTGAAGTTGAGCATGTATATGTATTATGGATAGTATAATGTATTAGTATTAATATAATGGATTTCTCAGAAATCTTGTTGCATGAGGCAAGACACACTGACGTTTATCAGTGAAAAATGTTTATTGTAACATACAGTGATTAAATAGCAGGGCAGTCTTTTAAGCTCTGTACCACTAGGAGAAGTTGTATTAGATAAGTCAATGGCAAAGTTCATGCAGAGAGGTGCTGTTGCAAAGTCAATAACTCTGTAACACCCAGGAGACCTGGAATGATAGTCTCTGAAAATATAAGTCCAGAATCAGATGCAGAGCAGATTTACTGAAATGTCCAATTCACTAAACAGTCCCGTACACTGCTACTGCATCTTTAATAAATGAGGAAGTTAAAGGGAGCTTATTTAGCAACAAGCTTATGTGACACAGGGCAGCTCTGGCAAAAGCTGAAGCAAGGAAGCAGCAAGACCAACTTGGAACAAAAGATAAGGTGGCAGCAGGTGTGAGAAGCAGAACCTTTGATGAGCTGTCACAGAAAAAAATAGAGTTTGTAGCAGAAGGAGCAGCAAGCTTGAGATACATCAAGGGCCGCTGAAATACTGGCAAAATATACTAGCAGAGGAATAATAGACTGACTGGGGTTTATAAAGGCTGAGGGGCAAAAACCACATAAAGAGGAATGAAGCAGAAGACTCCATCTTGCAAAAGAGATAGAATGCACAAAATGGCATCAGAAAACCCGGAGTCCTGACAGTAGCCTATCAGATGTTCAATAGGAGGAGTCTTCCTCCATACCTGTAAATAACACAGCTGTGAAGGCAAATTCATCTAAGAAGATATGACAACATTCACAGTTCTTAATTGGGATTATCGATGTTAACAATACAACTTCTCTACACAGAGAGTAGAAAGAGCTTACAAAGAAACGCAAATCAAGCAATAAAGACTGTGATAGTGTGTTGTGCAAACATGTTAATAGATGTTTGAATCCATGCTCATCTCATTACAGGATGAGGAAATTATGCATAACTGGATAGAGATGAGCCACCACCCCGGTGTTCAAATTCGATTTGATTCGTCGAATTTGCTGTGTGTTCATCGTATGCTCATCGAACACCGTCGAACACCATTGAAAATGAATGTAAAATATGTTTTAACGTGATTGCCAGGTGGGGGGAGCAACTACAGGGAGGGGGGAGCGCAGCTTCAGGAGCGGGAACGAAAGACACAGGCGGGGAAGCCAGCGGTGAGAAGAGGACTTCACTGCCGGATTTCCTGCTCTGTGCTGCGCTCCCTGCTCCCTGATGTCCCTCCCCTCTCCTTGGATCTGCTCCCCCCGACCGGTCCTAACTTAGCATCAGGCAGGGAGGTGGCGGGGAGCGATGAGGGGGCATCAGGGAGCGCAGCACAGAACAGGAAAGCCAGCGGTGAAGTCCTCTTCTCACCGCCGGCTTCCCCGCCTGTGTCTTTCGTTCCCGCTCCTGAAGCTGCGCTCCTCCCTCCCTGTAGTTGCTCCCCCCACCTGGCAATCACGTTAAAACATATTTCAAATGATCAGCTGATGCAGATCAGCTGTTCATTTGAAGAATTCCGTGTTGCTCTCAGGGAAAGGTTCATGTGAGTTCAGACAGCATGAACTCACATGAACTTTCCCACGCCTGGGTGCAGCACAGCTCAGCTACATCTCTGGTAGAGGTTCTCTACCAGAGATGTAGCTGAGCTAAAGAAGAAAACTTGATTGGACTACCTTGGACTGAAGAAATTTTTTTTAATAAAGATGGAGTCTAAATGTTGTTTTGTTATTTTTTCTATTTCTATTTGTTGTGTCTTTTTTTAAAACTTTACTAGAAATTCATGGCGGTCATGTCTAATATTGGCGTGACCCCATGAATTTCGGGTTTAGGGCCAGCTGATAACTCAAAGCTGGCCCTAACCCATTTGTTACCCAGTGAGCCACCGCACCAGGGCCCTGGATGAGCTGGGTTCAGCGCCAGAAGATGGTGCTTCTATAAACACGCCATTTTCTGGGGTGGCTGCGGACTGCAATTCACAGCGGGGGGTGTCCAGAAAGCTTGGGCCTCCCTGCACTGTGGATTCTAGCCCCCAGTTGCCTAGTTGTACCTGGCTGGACATGGAAATAGTACAAAACCCCACATTTTTTTTTTATTTCATGAAATTCATGAAATAAAAAAGGGCTTCCTTCTATTTCTGTTTCCAGGCAGGTACAAATAGGCACCTGGGGTTGGAGGCAGCCCGTTCCTGCCTGCTGTACCTGGCTGGATACAAAAATATAGCGAAGCGCACGTCAAATTTTTTTAGAAAAATGAATTTAAAAAATACATCTGGAAACTGCATCTTTATTAACCCCTCAAGGCCAGAGCGCTGCGGCATTGTAAGGGGGGTTAACTCAGGTCACCCAAGGATAGCTCAGGTCATGCCACCTAAGCTGTCCTTGGGTGACTTGAGTTAACCCCCCTTATAATGCCGCTGTGCTCCAGCCTCGAGGGGTTAATAAAGATGCAGTCCCTTAATGTATTTTTTAATTTTTTTAGGAATTTTTCCAAAACATTTTGATGTGGGCTTCGCCGTATTTTTGTGTCCAGCCAGGTACAGCAGGCAGGAACAGGCTGCCTCCAACACCCAGGTGCCTATTTGTACCTGCCTGGAAGCAGAAATAGAAGGAAGCCCTTTCTTTTTATTATTTCATGAATTTAATGAAATAATAAAAAAAAAATATGTGGGGCTTCACACTATTTCTATGTCCAGCCAGGTACAACTAGACAACTGGGGGCTGGAATCCGCAGCACAGGTAAGCCCAAGCTTTCTGGGCCCCCCCCAGCTGCAAATTGCAGTCCGCAGCCACCCCAGAAAATGGTGCGTTCAGAGAAGCGCCATCCTCTCTCACTGTATCCAATGCATCCAGAGTCCTGATGCTGTGGCTTACTGGGTAATAAAGGGGTTAGGGTCAGCCTTGTATTATCACCTGGCCCTAAGCCCAAAATTCATGGGTTCACGCCAATATTAGACATGACCGCCATGAATTTCTAGTGAATTTAAAAAAAAAAACACAACACACAAAAAAAAATATTTTATTAGAAATAAAGCAAAAAATACACTCAGAGACTCCATCTTTATTAAAACATACCTCTTCTGTCCGATGTAGTCCAAAAACGCAATGTCACCACTGCTACATCGCTCTGCATAGACACACATGTCTATGCAGATACATACAGTATAGGAGAAAAAGAGCCGGGGTTGTCCGGGGTAGACCACAGGAAAAACCGAGGATGCAAGCAAACCTTTATTTACACTTAAGCCAACGCATTTCGTGGCCACCCGCCCACTTCATCAGGGCAGCAATATTACTGTCAGTTCACAAGAAGCCATTATATACATTACAACCAATGACATCATGGTGATGTCAGTTCCTGTGGGAACGCCCACATTGGATACAATCCTAGAAATTAAGATCCTGATGAGAAATTATTATAAAACTGTGGATAAAAAGACATTTCTATGATATAAAATGCTAAAATCAATGATTAACATGTATTAAAATGTATAAATCAATGTGCAATTCAGCAAAAGGGATAGCAGCATAGAACCCATGTTTCAACGGCTAAAAAATGGATAAAGCAATCTGATTTCCCATTCTAGCTGCTTATAGCTTCTGAGGTCATCATCTAAAGTTACTTAAAAGTATCTAGGTTAGATCATTTTGAAAAAGAACATTAGAGCTGGTGCCGGCTCTTTTTCTCTTATACTGTATGTATCTGCATCCCGGGATCTGCAGTGGCCAAAACATCTACAGGTGGTTGTGACTCTCACAACCATACCAGGTGAGTGGATTACCTTTGTTAATAACACGCTCGTGTCCCTCATTTACCGCCTTAGTGCGCTCCCCCTCTCTCTAAATTTTTTGCATGTCTATGCAGAGGGAGAGTAGGCTGACAACTGGCTGTGACAGTCAGGGTTCACCCCAGGTCATAGCTCAGGCTATGATCACGGGTGAACCCTGCCTGCACAACCCGAACTCTGCCGACGCCGGCGGAGATTCACGAGCGCCGACACAGCAGTGAATAAACCGGAAGTCATTAACCTCCGGTATTATTCATTGCACTGTCTGGCGCTCGGCATTCTTCACCTTCGTCGGCAGTGGGCATCCCTGCACTGCGGATTCCAGCCCCCAGTTGCCTAGTTGTACCTGGCTGGACATAGAAATAGCGCGAAGCCCCACACATTTTTTTGAAAGCTGCATAAATTGTTGAGCAGACTATCATGTGGTTGCTGGACTAAGAGCGTGTGTGCTCGAAACGTCGCCATATCCTGTGCCTATGCTGGATTAAACCTTTGGCTACATCAATCTGGAGTGCTGTGGACCTTTTTGAGTAACGAGATAGATAGATAGATAGATAGATAGATAGATAGATAGATAGATAGATAACCAAACAGAAAAAAAACTGCACAGCACTCTGTGAACTGGTGCCAGCAGGGATGCTGGGTCAAACATCTAGGAAAAAATTCTCTGCAGCACTCAGCTACTACGAATGATGTACAAATGCTAACAAGCTGTATGTATTTGAGAATTTTTTTTCTAGATGTTTGACCCAGCGTCCCTGCTGGCACTAGTTCACATTTTGTCTGTGAGTGCTGTGCAGTTTTCTTTCTGTTTTGTATCATATGGAGTTGCTGGCTCCATGCTGCAATTTGCACCCCCATCACCTACAGGTGATCTAGGGTGGAGATGGTGTCCGCCCACTGAGAAGTGGGTGGGTGGACAAGGAGGATAGGGATATCATCGTTAGGACTCATCAGACCTGAAGTCCCTTTGTCGCAGTTGATGAGCAGGCAGACATTGGCCAATGTGTGTACCAAGAACTTCAGAAATAAAAAAAATAAGATTTTTGAGTTTTTTGAAAAAAACATAAGTTTTTAAACTTTTTTCTCAAATACATACAGCTTGTTAGCATTTGTACATCATTGGTAGTAGCTGAGTGCTGCAGAGAATTTTTTTCTAGAAGACAGATAGATAGATAGATAGATATTTTAATGTAGAAACTTGGCTTTACTGCACAATTCAATCAGTTTTACCCTCTTTTGCCAGTTCTATATTTTCACCAGTCCTATCACCTGTATTCTATCCTGATAAGTATAAATTCAATTCTAAATCTCACATAAATATGTTTCTAATCTGAGTATTTTTTTATGGCACACCCGGACTTGACAATTGGGCATAAGGTAAGCATATCCTTGTACTGCAGAAATTGGTCCAGTTATAGAGATGAGCGATGTTCGATTCGAAATGTTCGCCAATCTCAATATTGAGTTGTTTTGGGCAGTGTTCGAAAGATTCGATGAATGCGAACAGTTCGTTCACCAAAAGGACCCTATAAAGTGGTCTGGGGGCAAAGGAAAAGGCTGAAATGGGGCCATGATTGTTTTAAAGAAAGCCGCCGGCTTTTAAACAATCATTCAGCCCGATCCTCTGCCCCCCGCAGCCTCCCATCCCGATCCTCTGCTCCCCCCACCGCCTCCCATCCCGATCCTAAGTTAGGACCGGGCGGGGAGCGCAGCACCAGGGAGCGGGGAGCAAAGGACCAGGGCAGGGAAACCGGCGGCGGTGAGAAGACTTCACCACCGGCTTTCCTGCTCTGTGCTGCGCTCCCCGCTCCCTGATGCACCCTCCCCACTCATTGGAGCTGCTTCCCCGCCTGGTCCTAACTTAGGATCAGGGGGAGGTGGTGGGGGGAGCGATGAGGAGGCATCAGGGAGCGGGGAGTGCAGGACAGAACAGGAAAGCCAGCGGTGAAGTCTTCTCACTGATGGCTTTCCCGCCAGTTATTTCAAATGATCAGCTGATGCAGATCAGCTGTTCATTTGAAGTAGTCGTGGTGCTGTTAGGGTTCATGTGAGTTCATGCAGCATGAATTCACATGAACTTTCCCAAAGCCACCCAGCGCACAGCTCAGCTAAATCTCTGGTAGAGGTTCTCTCATGTCTAATATTAGCATAGCCCCATGAATTTCGGGCTTTGGGCCAGCTGATAATACACAGCTGGCCCTAACCCCTTTATTACCCTTTGAGCCACTGCACCATAGCCCTGGATGAGCTGGATGCAGCATCATAAGATGGTGTTTCTATGAACTTGCCATCTTCTGGAGTGGCTGTGGACTGCAATTTGCAGCGGGAGGGCCCAAAAAGCTTGGGCCTCCCTGCGCTGCGGATTCCAGCCCCCAGCTGCCTAGTTTTACCTGGCTGGACACAGAAATAGCGTGAAGCCCCACATATATTTTTTTTTTTTAATTATTTCATGAAATTCATGAAATAATATTAAAAAAGGGCTTTCCTATATTGTTGTACGGCCAGGTACAAATAAATAGGCAGCTGGGGGTTGTGAGCAGCCCGTTCCTGCCTGCTGTACCTGGCTGGCATACAAAAATACGGTGAAGCCCACGTCAAAATTTTTTTGAAAAATTCATTACATTTTTTTTAAAAAAAACTATATTAGCGACTGCATCTTTATTAACCCCTCATGGACCACCATGAATTTCTATTAAAGTGTTAAAAAAACACAACACAGAAAAAGAAAGTTTTATTAGGAAAAAAAACAAAACAACCCTTAGAGACTCCATCTTTATTAAAAAATAATCTTCTGTCCGACGTAGTCCAATCCAGTTTTCTTCTTTAGCTCAGCTACATCTCTGGTAGAGAACCTCTACAGAGATGTAGCTGAGCGCTGGGTGGCCGTGGGAAAGTTCATGTGAGTTCATGATGTCAAGCATGAACTCACATGAACACTAACAGCACCACGTGGATACTTCAAATGAACAGCTGATCAGCATCAGCTGATACCTCAGCTGTTCATTTGAAATAACCGGTGGGAAAGCCAGCAGTGACAAGACTTAACTGCTGGCTTTCCTGTGCGGTGCTGCACTGACCGCTCCTTGATGCCCTCTCCCCGCTCCCCTGCCGCCTCTCCTCCTAAGTTATCACCAGGCAGGGAGTGCAGAACCAGGGAGCGGGGAGGGGGCATCAGGGAGCGGAGAGTGCAGCACAGTACGGGAAAGCCGGAGGTGAAGTCTTCTCACCACCGGCTTCCCCGCCCGGGTCCTTCACTCCCTGCTTCCTTGTGCTGCACTCCCCGCCCGATCCTAACTCAGGATCGGAGTGGGATTCGGCAGGGGGAGTGGAGGATCGGGATGGGAGGCGGAGGAACGTGCTGAATGATAGTGGAAAAGCCAGGGGTTTTTTTTACCACCGGCTTTTAAACAATCATGCACCCATTTCAGTCTTTTATGAAAACCAAATTGTAAAGACCGGGCACTACTGGGATTTTGTGTTGGGAGTTTCTCCGTGTATCAGTCGTCTTAGATGAGGCAGCTATGCACCTGGGTGTGCTCACTCAAGTGTATGTTAAATAAAACAGTCCAGAAAAAAGAGGGCACTCACCCATTTGTTGCTTCTTAGGAATTTATTCCCTTTTCAGGGTTCTGTTCAGGATTCCATAAAGTACAATGGAGGGAGGAGGAACGTGGAGGGATGCAGGACAACGGCCCATTTCGTGCCCTGAATGGCACTTCAGCTGGTCCGATCATCCGATAAAGGTTGGGATCAGCCTGTATGTGTCAAATTTTTTTTTACTACAATAAGAAGAGCGACACACAATGTAAAGGCGATCACCAAGATAGAGTACACAGATTTTAAATTTTATTAGTACAGAAATAAACACACAAATCTGCATAGAATAATAAAACCAATTAAAAAAGGGGGTGTAGGGAAGCCCCTTATATCAAAAAATGGTTCCCCAAGCCAAGTTTAGACCTCAAGTGACAATAACTATATATACATTAGAAAACCGTATAATATGGTCCTAAAAAAACAATATATGAATACAAAATAGATATTTTATCACACATCAGATAAGGGCCAATGCGGTGATGACTAACAAAGGAGATAAGAATATCTACACAAAACAGGTAAACTGTTGCCAATCAGCAAAATATTTTGCCGGATATCAAGTCCTACAACTTAAACCACAGTCAAATAACAGGCAGCAAGAAAGGGTGAAAGCCTGCCATCAATGGCATGCTGTAGTCATAGAGGTATAATAGGATCAGGAAACAAAGCAAACCTGCAGTCAGTCAAACCAAATAGAATCCATCGCACCCTGGCACCTATCTCAGGGAGTCACAAATAATGCAGATCTCCATTTTTTTCCTTCCCGCATTTAGGCTGACAGACCGGACCACCCATACTATCAGCAAGCATAGAGCAAAGTGCACTTTTTGTACACAAGGGCTTGTGTCATTGGCTAGGTATGTCAAATGTCCTTGCCATATAAGAACCAGCCATTTTCCCTCCTTGCCATTTTCTCAGTGTTGGAGCTCAGTGTCAGATGCCGTCGCTGCTGCTGTGTGCGCTGCAGAAAAATATAGATAGCAATTCCATTCCAAGTTGGATAGTTAGTAGGTTTAGGGACTCCTTCCAAGAACAGCCCTTTTTAGGGCTTAAAAGCACTGTTTGCCAGGCAGGTCTGTTCCAGTGCTGAGTTGAAATCTACATATATCCTGTGCTTTGTAAGCCTTTTTTACAACATCTGGCAAAATCTAGCCAAGCAAATCTTTTTTGGCTAGTAGCTGTATGGGGAAGGCAGGGGTGTAGCAATGTTGTGAAGAAAGCTACACTTCCTGTGTTCATAAGCCTTTTTTTAATGCATCTGGCCAAGCAAATCCTTTTTGTCTAGAAGCAGTGTGCTACACCCCTGCCTAGCAGACACTGCTGCTAGCCAAAATTGATTTGTTTGGCTAGATGCAGTAAAAAAAAAGTCTTGTAAACACAGCAGGTGTAGCTTTCTTCACAAAAGTGCTAAATCCCTGCCTGGCAAACACTGTTACTAACCAAAAAGGATTCGCTTGGCTAGATGAAGTAAAAAACAGGCTTGTAAAACTGGAGGGGTTTCTTTCTTCACATCAGTGCTACAACCCTGCCTGACACAAACTGCTGCTAGCCAAATAGGATTTGCTTGGCTAGATGCAGTAAAAAAGGCTTGCAAACAATGGAGGTGTAGCTTTCTTCATGGCAGTGCCACACCCCTTCCTGCATATGAAAGACAAAAGAAATACAGGGGGCGCACAAGTGCATTATCAATGTTACCAGCAGGGGATAATAATATGCGTGTTCACTAACCTATTATTGTTGTGCAAGCCCCGCACAACAATGGTGTAGATTTTGGAAGCGGTTGGGGTCTCCTTTCTCCTGTTATAAGTTTTTGCGGTGGTGTGGAGACAAGTTGAATCAGCTCCGTCCCGGGAGTCGCGGCGTCCCCGCTCGCTTCCTTCTGTAACCCCGCCTGCTAGCACCCCATGTGACCGGGCGCACTGACGCAGGCAGGTCCTGTGTTTATCTCCTGGTAAAGGAATTAGCTAGGTCTGCAGGTCCTCAAGTATCAATGAGCTGCTCCAGCCGTGTTCTCTATGCGAGATGATAAATGTAGATTCAAAAGCACGGTCTCGTGTAGGGCGCTCTAATTAAGGCCAGGGACTCTGCTTGTGGAAAGTCCTTTTATTGGAAATCCTCCATCTGCCACGACATGTTTCGACGGTGTAGTGCCGTCTTTCTCAAGTGGAATGGAGGTGGAATAACAATTAAAACAATATATAGAGCAACTGAGTATCTAATTGGACAACAATTATCTAAATAAAAACGCCCTCTTTTTTAATCTTTTGTGTCTCACACCCGAGGGTCCTGATAAAAATAAATAAATAAACAAATAAATAAAAAAATTAAAAATTAAAAACAAATAATAATAAATTAAAAATAAAATTAAATTAAAAATTAAAAAAAATAAAAATAAAAATAAATAAAATTAAAAAAAATGTAAAAAAAAAATTATTAAAAAAAAAAAAAATCCTAAACAACTCCTTCTTCATTAAATAATTACAGTGTTCCATCATCATATACTCTTATATACTCCTCAAAAACCATAATGACATATAAAAAATCTCTATAAAAAACACATTAGATACAATTTTACCGATAAAAAATTAGGTATGTATATATAAATATAATCTTAAAAATAATATTATATTATATTAAACAAAAATATCAATAAAAATATATTAATAAATATATTAAAATGTTATTAAATATTCTTGAATAAAAATCAATATCAATAAGGACGTCCAAA
Source organism: Allobates femoralis (assembly GCA_033576535.1). Lineage (NCBI taxonomy): Eukaryota > Metazoa > Chordata > Amphibia > Anura > Aromobatidae > Allobates > Allobates femoralis. Next base: position 478,133,602 of record JARQOC010000002.1, on the reverse strand, counting down.
ATTATGTCTAAAAATAAATCAATATGTACGTGTGACAAAACTTGGATTGGAAATTGGATATAAAACCACAGATATTATACATGACAAAAAAATCCAATTTTATTTCCTGGACACTTTTTCTATTGTTAGGTTGAGGCCCTCTGGGTACAGAGTCCCCAATCTAAAAATCCAATAACTTTCTTTCTTCACAAGTCTACTTAGTCTCCCCTGACCCCCTTCAGGTATTTGATCAATTATAGTAAGAACCATCTTACTGGGGTCTCTTTGATGATACTTAATGTCGGGAGACACTATGTTGTTGAAACCCTGATCTAATATTTTGTCTGTTTGTTTAGACGATTGTGGGTTGCCTGTATCGTCCTCCCCACATACTGCAACCCACAAGGGCATTCCAATAAGTAAACTATATAGGAAGATTGACATGTCAATCTGTGTCTTATCTCAAAGATCTCATTAGTTGTATTTGATCTGAATTGTTTCATTCCATCCTGTATTATATTGCAACACATGCATTTTCCACTCTTACATGAATAGCAGCCCCATTTCTCAACAATCGGGGAGCTATAGCTACTGGTTTCTCAAACTTCTCTTTAATGTCACTAGGGGCTATTAAATTCTTTAAATTTTTATTTTTCCTAAAGACAATGGTTGGTTTCTCTGGCATTTTTGACCCCAAAAGAGGGTCTCCTCTTAGAACAAACCAATATTTTCCTAGAATGGACCTTAGTAAGGTTCTAGATTGACAGTAGGTAGTCACAAAACTCCATTTCCTTTTGTCATCATTATTATCTATCAACTTTCTCTTATCTGCCATCTTACTAAGACAATTATCTTGGGTCAAAATCTTGGTCTTAGCAAAGGCATCCTTCAGAATTTTTGTGGGATAACCCTTTTCTTTAAACCTATATTTTAAGATGGCAGACTCTGACATGAAATCTATATCCCTGGAACAATTTTTACGTATACGCCAATATTGCCCATAGGGTATATTTTTCAACCAACTAGGTAGGTGCCCACTGCTAAATTCTAGATAGCTATTGACGTCAACTGTCTTGAAATGAGTAGCAGTGAAGAGTTTACCCTCTTCATCAAATTTAATTAATAGATCTAAATATTGAATTTCTAATACAGAGTAGGTTGCTGTAAAGGAAATACCCCACTGGTTCTCATTGAGTATCTCCGTAAACTTCTGAGCCTCACTAACTGTTCCCTTCCAAATAATGAATAAATCATCTATATAACGTCTGTAAAATATTACCCCTTTCATTTTAAATGAATCAAACAGGCTACCCTTAGGGGGCTGTGCAATGAGGGCGGACTCAATTGCACCCATGAATAAATTGGCGTAACTGGGTGCGAATCTCGTCCCCATCGCACAGCCCTTCTCCTGTTTGTATATTTCACCATTAAAAGAAAACACATTATTCTTTAATATGAATTCGATCGAGTTCAATAAAAAATCTTTCTGGGGTTCTAATAGATTTTCATCATTATTCAAAGTCTGCTGGATTACATTTATAGCAAGTTTGTGTCTGATATTATTATATAGTGCCGTCACATCTAATGTGACTAACACACATCCTGCCATTTCGAGAAGCGACCTCAGCTCACTAATCAATTGTGATGAGTCCTTAAGATAAGAACCCAATTTAGTAACATACCTCTGCAGAAATAAATCAACGTAGTGTGAAAGATTGCATGTAATTGAATCATAACCTGAGACTATTGGGCGTAAAGGGGCGTTTTTGGGGTCCTTGTGTATTTTAGGAAGGAAATACATTATTGGCATCCTATATTGAGTTATGTCCAGAAATCTTTTCTCTTTTTTGTTAAGGATTCCTTTATCGAAAGCCTCTTTAATCATGCATTTATATTTTATAAATGTTTCTGTGCTGGGATCCTCTCCTAATTTTCCATAGAAATCTGTATCATCCAATAATTTCTTCCCTTTTTCTATATACCATATATTATCCATAAGAACTACCCCCCCCCCTTTATCTGCGTTCTTTATCACTAAATTATTATTTTTACTCAAGGTTTCAATAGCTAATCTTTCTCCCTTACTCAAATTATCCCTTATCCTAGGTTGTACCATTGTTCTTAATTCTTTCAAAACTAGTTGCTGGAAAGTTTCTATATGGCTACTTCTATGATGAACCGGATAAAACTTATCACTATCATTCTTAACGTTAACATGTGTAAAGCTTTCAACCCTGGAGTACAACCTATGATAAGGGATAATTTGAGTAAGGGAGAAAGATTAGCTATTGAAACCTTGAGTAAAAATAATAATATAGTGATAAAGAATGCAGATAAAGGGGGGGGGGTAGTTCTTATGGATAAAATATGGTATATAGAAGAAGGGAAGAAATTATTGGATGATACAGATTTCTATGGAAAATTAGAAGAGGATCCCAGCACAGAAACATTTATAAAATATAAATGCATGATTAAAGAGGCTTTCGATAAAGGAATCCTTAACAAAAAGAAAAGATTTCTGGACATAACTCAATATAGGATGCCAATAATGTATTTCCTTCCTAAAATACACAAGGACCCCAAAAACCCCTTTACAGCAACCTACTCTGTATTAGAAATTCAATATTTAGATCTATTAATTAAATTTGATGAAGAGGGTAAACTCTTCACTGCTACTCATTTCAAGACAGTTGACGTCAATAGCTATCTAGAATTTAGCAGTGGGCACCTACCTAGTTGGTTGAAAAATATACCCTATGGACAATATTGGCGTATACGTAAAAATTGTTTCAGGGATATAGATTTCATGTCAGAGTCTGCCATCTTAAAATATAGGTTTAAAGAAAAGGGTTATCCCACAAAAATTCTGAAGGATGCCTTTGCTAAGACCAAGATTTTGACCCAAGATAATTGTCTTAGTAAGATGGCAGATAAGAGAAAGTTGATAGATAATAATGATAACAAAAGGAAATGGAGTTTTGTGACTACCCACTGTCAATCTAGAACCTTACTAAGGTCCATTCTAGGAAAATATTGGTTTGTTCTAAGAGGAGACCCTCTTTTGGGGTCAAAAATGCCAGAGAAACCAACCATTGTCTTTAGGAAAAATAAAAATTTAAAGAATTTAATAGCCCCTAGTGACATTAAAGAGAAGTTTGAGAAACCAGTAGCTATAGCTCCCCGATTGTTGAGAAATGGGGCTGCTATTCATGTAAGAGTGGAAAATGCATGTGTTGCAATATAATACAGGATGGAATGAAACAATTCAGATCAAATACAACTAATGAGATCTTTGAGATAAGACACAGATTGACATGTCAATCTTCCTATATAGTTTACTTATTGGAATGCCCTTGTGGGTTGCAGTATGTGGGGAGGACGATACAGGCAACCCACAATCGTCTAAACAAACACAGACAAAATATTAGATCAGGGTTTCAACAACATAGTGTCTCCCGACATTACGATAAGTATCATCAAAGAGACCCCAGTAAGATGGTTCTTACTATAATTGATCAAATACCTGAAGGGGGTCAGGGAGACTAAGTAGACTTGTGAAGAAAGAAAGTTATTGGATTTTTAGATTGGGGACTCTGTACCCAGAGGGCCTCAACCTAACAATAGAAAAAGTGTCCAGGAAATAAAATTGGATTTTTTGTCATGTATAATATCTGTGGTTTTATATCCAATTTCCAATCCAAGTTTAGTCACACGTACATATTGATTTATTTTTAGACATAATTTTGGACGTCCTTATTGATATTGATTTTTATTCAAGAATATTTAATAACATTTTAATATATTTATTAATATATTTTTATTGATATTTTTGTTTAATATAATATAATATTATTTTTAAGATTATATTTATATATACATACCTAATTTTTTATCGGTAAAATTGTATCTAATGTGTTTTTATAGAGATTTTTTATATGTCATTATGGTTTTTGAGGAGTATATAAGAGTATATGATGATGGAACACTATAATTATTTAATGAAGAAGGAGTTGTTTAGGGTTTTTTTTTTTTTTTTTTTAATAATTTTTTTTTTTACATTTTTTTTTATTTTATTTATTTATTTTTTTTTATTTTTTAATTTTTTATTTAATTTTTTTTTATTTATTTATTTATTTTTTTATCAGAACCCTTGGGTGTGAGACACAAAAGGTTAAAAAAGAGGGCGTTTTTAATTAGATAATTGTTGTCCAATTAGATACTCAGTTGCTCTATATATTGTTTTAATTGTTATTCCACCTCCATTCCACTTGAGAAAGACGGCACTACACCGCCGAAACATGTCGTGGCAGATGGAGGATTTCCAATAAAAGGACTTTCCACAAGCAGAGTCCCTGGCCTTAATTAGAGCGCCCTACACGAGACCGTGCTTTTGAATCTACACCCCTTCCTGGCACACACTGCTACTAGCCAAAAAGGATTTGTTTGACTGGATGCAGTAAAAAAAGGCTTGTAAACACAGGGAGTGTAGCTTTCTTCACAACAGTGCTACAACCCTGCCTGGCACACATTGCTTCTAGCCTAAGGGTGCCATCACACTTGGCGACATTCCAGTGATCCCGACAAAGATACGACCTGGTAAGGATTGCTGGAACGTCACTACATTGTTGCTGGTGAGATGTCAAATAGTCAGATCTACTTAATGATGCAGCAACGATACGGCAACCGATATAACGACCTCGGCTGTTGTTGGAACCCTGTCACACAGCAGCTAGTCTGACGACTCAGACCTACGTGGCTGAGTTCTGAGTCGCCAACGAGGTCGTTGTTAAGGTGTCAAATACAGCAGTGCATGCTGGCCAGCGGGAGCTCGACGATCAAAAAATGGTCCAGGCCATTTCGAAATGATCTCAAGGGGGGGGCCTAGTCGCTGCTACATGTCACACATAGTAAAATCGCAGGCGAGGTCGCTGTTACGTCACAAAACCTTGGAAGTAACAGCGATCTTGCTAGCAATCTCGCTGTGTGTAACGGGGGCTTAAAAGGATTTGCTTGGCTAGATGCAGTAAAAATAGGCTTGTAAACACAGGAGGTGTAGCTTTCTTCATAACAGTGCTACACCCCTGCCTGGAACACACTGCTACTTGCCAAAAAGGATTTGATTGGGTAGATGGAGTTAAAAATGGCTTGTAAACACAGGAGGTGTAGCTTTCTTCACAACATTGCTACATCCCTGCCTGGACCACACTGCTACTTGCCAAAATTGGATTTGATGGGCTAGATGCAGTTAAAAAAAAGGCTTGTAAACACAGGATGTGTAGCTTGCTTCACAACAGTGCTACCTCCCTGCCTGGCACACATTTCTACTAACCAAAAGAATTTACTTGGCTAGATGCAGTAAAAAAGGCTTGTAAAAATAGGTGTAGCTTTCTTCACAACAGTGCTACATTTGTGCCTGGCACACACTGCTACTAGCCAAAAAGGAATCCTTTGCTAGATGCATTAAAAAAGGGTTGTAAACACAAGGGGTGTAGCTTTCTTCACAACAGTGCTACACTCCGGTCTGGCACACACTGCTATTAGCCAAAAGGATTTGCTTGCCTAGATGTGGTAAAAAAAAAGGCTTGTAAACAAAGGTGGTGTAGCTTTCTTCATAACAGTGCTACACTCCTGCCTGGCACAAACTGCTGCTAGCCAAAAAGGATTTACTTGGCTAGATGCAGTATAAAAAGTCTCGAAAACACAGGAGCTGTAGCTTTCTTCACAACAGTGCTACACCCCTGCCTGGCACATACTGCTACTAGCCAAACAGGATTTGCTTGGCTAAATGCAGTTAAAAAAGGCTTGTAAACACAGGAGGTGTAACTTTCTTCACAACAGTGCTACACCCCTGCCTTCCACATTTTTCTACTTGCCAAAAAGAATTTGCTTGGCTAGATGCAGTAAAAAAGGCTAGTAAATATAGGAGGTGTAGCTTTCTTCCACAACAGTGCTACACCCCTGCCTGGCACACACTGCTACTAGCCAAACAGGATTTGCTTGGCTAGATGCAGTAAAAAAAGGATTGTAAACAGGAGGTGTGCCTATCTTCACAACAGTGCTGCATCCGTGCCTGGCACACACTGCTACTAGCCAAAAAGGAATCATTGGCTAGATACAGTAAAAAAAAAGGGTTGTAAGCATAGGAGGTGTAGCTTTTTTCACAACAGTGCTACATCCCTGCCTGGCACACACTGCTACTAGCCATAAAGGATTTGTTTGACTGGATGTAGTAAAAAAAGGCTTGTAAACACAGGTTGTGTAGCTTTCTTCACAACAGTGCTACACCCCTGCCTGGCACACACTGCTTCTAGCCTAAGGGTGCCGTCACACTTGGCGACATTCCAGCGATCCCGATAAAGGTACGACCTGGAAAGCATTGCTGGAACGTCGCTTCGTGGTTGCTGGTGAGATGTCAAATAGTCAGATCTACTCAATGATGCAGCAACGATACGGAAACCGATATAACGACCTCGGCGGTTGTTGGGACCCTGTCACACAGCAGCTAGTCTGACGACTCAGGCTGGGGTCACACATAAGCCCTTGGTCCTTTTTTGGCTTCATTTTTGTCATTTTTTTTTTCTAAGTCCAAAAACTGACAGAAAAACGGATTGGATGTAATAAACACCCTGTCCGTTTTTTTCTGGACCTCAAAACATTGCTCTGTCCGTTTTTGAGCCAAAAATGTTGCTAGCAACGTTTTTGGCATCAGTTAAAAAACGCATGCGTTTTTTTAACATGGGGCCCTATGGGAAACGCATGCGTTAACGCATGGCACATATAGGCACTTGCGTTAACGCATACGTTAACGCACATGCGTTTTTAATGAAAAAATGACTAAGTCCAAAAACGTTCAGAGGTGCAGGAGGCTCAAAAAGCACCCTATAAAAAACGGATTGGTGATGAAAATCACTTCCAAAAACGGACTTCTATGTGTGACCCCAGCCTCAGACCTACGTGGCTGAGTTCTGAGTCGCCAACGAGGTCGTTGTTAAGGCGTCAAATACAACAGTGCATGCTGGCCAGTGGGAGCCCGACGATCAAACATTGGTCCAGGCCATTTCGAAATGATCTCACAGTGGGGGCCTGGTCGCTGCTACGTGTCACAAATAGTGAGATCGCAGGCTAGGTTGCTCTTACGTCACAAAACCTTTGAAGCAACAGCGATCTTGCTAGCAATCTTGCTGTGTGTAACGGGTGCTTAAAAGGATTTGATTGGGTAGATGCAGTAAAAAAAAGGCTTGTAAACACAGGAGGTGTAGCTTTCTTCACAACATTGCTACATCCCTGCCTGGAACACACTGCTACTTGCCAAAATTGGATTTGATTGGCTAGATGCAGTTAAAAAAAGGCTTGTAAACACAGGATGTGTAGCTGGCTTCACAACAGTGCTACCTCCCTGCCTGGCACACATTTCTACTAACCAAAATTAATTTACTTGGCTAGATGCAGTAAAAAAGGCTTGTAAAAATAGGAGGTGTAGCTTTATTCACAACAGTGCTACATCTGTGCCTGGCACACACTGTTACTAGCCAAAAAGGAATCCTTTGCTAGATGCAATAAAAAAAGGGTTGTAAACACACGAGGTGTAGCTTTCTTCAAAACAGTGCTACACCCCGGTCTGGCATACACTGCTATTAGCCAAAAGGATTTGCTTGCCTAGATGTGGTAAAAAAAGGCTTGTAAACAAAGGTGGTGTAGCTTTTTTCATAACAGTGCTACACTCCTGCCTGGCACAAACTGCTGCTAGCCAAAAAGGATTTACTTGGCTAGATGCAGTAAAAAATTCTCGAAAACACAGTAGCTGTAGCTTTCTTCACAACAGTGGTACACCCTTGCCTGGCACATACTACCACTAGCCAAACAGGATTTGTTTGGCTAAATGCAGTTAAAAAAGGCTTGTAAACACAGGAGGTGTAGCTATCTTCACAACATTGCAATATTCCTGCCTGGAACACACTACTACTGTAGTTGCCAAAAAGGATTTTTATTGTATAGATGCAGTTAACCCTGCTGTTCTGTTCCCATGTACTATACACTTGTATAGCTCCTGGGTCACTATGACCCGGTTTATTAAATCTTGATTTCAGATACTCTAACTCAATTATTTTTATACCTTTTGTTTACTAGACTGTATGGGAACATGTTTGGAAATAAAAAAAAGAAAAATGAAATTGAAATATTTTTTTTTTTTATTAAAAAAACCTTTACTAACAAACAAAAAGAAAAATAGCAAACTACACATATGTGGTAAAAAAAACAAACCAAAACAAGCAAATCAAACATTTTGTGAAAAAAAATTCAAGATAAACACTTCAATTTGCACATATTCACATGGTAATATTACTTTATGTACAAGGCCTGCTGCTCCTTCCGTTCTGGGTGTTACCTTTCTTTCCTCAATATACGGCCTAACCAGTGCTTTTCCAAGTTCTTCTATAAAGAGTCTTCGTTTATGGAGTTTGTTTGTATTCCAATTCGGGTTCATTTCATCATTTGAAGGCCTCAGCTTTACAAAATAAGGCCCTCTTACACAGCGCGTTCTGCGCAGTCCGTTCTGCGCAGAATACACACATGTAGTGCACAACTAGTGTTCTCTCTGGATGCGCTCTACATTTAAGTATAGACTGCGCACCAAAAATAATCAATATAAAGCCATTTTTATGGTGCTCAGATCTCAATGCATACACCCGGCAGATCATGTGTACGACCCCATTGAAATAATTTAGGAAATAAATAAATTGACATACAATAGTAGATACAATAAATAGACCCAACTGAGGTTATAACTCTTTTATTTCACTGAAAATATGGCCTCACAGCTGTAAAAAATTATGCCGGGTCACTATGACCCGAACATGACAAGTGTACAAATCGGCGTGTAGCTAAAAGTAAACACAAAATAATTAAAAAAAAATACTCATAGATAGGTCTTCCCAAATGAGGAAAAGTCAAGTAACCTCAAGTTTTAGAAACTTATCGAAAAATATCTACAGGGCCACAAAAAATGGTCTATGGGTCACTGTGACCCGAGCAGAACAGCAGGGTTAAAAAAGGCTTGTAAACACAGAAGGTGTAGCTTTCTTCACAACAGTGCTACACCTCTGCCTGGCACACACTGCTACTACCCAAACAGGATTTGCTTGGCTAGATGCAGTAAAAAAAGGATTGTAAACACAGGAGGTGTGGCTATCTTCACAACATTGCTACATCCCTGCCTGGAACACACTGCTACTTGCTAAAAAGGATTTGACTGGCTAGATGCAGTTAAAAAAAGGCTTGTAAGCACAGGAGGTGCAGCTTTCTTCACAACAGTGCTACATCCGTGCCTGGCACACACTGCTACTAGCCAAAAAGGAATTCTTGGCTAGATGCAGTAAAAAAAATGGTTGTAAACATAGGAGGTGTAGCTGTCTTCACAACAGTGCTACATCCCTGCCTGGCACACACTGCTACTAGCTAAAAGAATTTGCTTGGCTAGATGCAGTAACAAAGGCTTGTAAAAACAGGAGATGTAGCTTTCTTCACAAGTGCTACACCCCTGTCTGGAACACACTGCTAGAAGCCAAAAGGATTTGCTTGACTAGATGCAGTAAAAAAAAAGGCTTGTAAACACAGGAGGTATAGCTTTCTTCAAAACAGTGCTACACACCCTGCCTGTCACACACTGATACTGTTATGTCCCCTGGCACCGCTCCCTAGCTCACCTCTCCTGAGTTGGCATCCTCTGCTCCTCTGCTGACCGGGCATCCGGCATCCAGGCGTACTGTGTCTCGGAGCCGTTGCCGGGTCCCCTTTCTGTTTGCTGACTGCCCAACTCACGCACCATCATGCTGCAGGGGTCAGGTTTCACGAGTGTCATGAGTGGTGCATTGGGCACGGCAGCGCCCTTCCCCTGTGACTCTTGGGGCCTGCCCATCCCAACCTGACACTCTCCTTGACTAATAACTACCCGTTCTCTGGTATATCAGGCCACCTCCACTGATGGGAGGTGCTGATTATTAAGTTAGTTTACTTTTGCCTTGCTGTTGGTCAGGCCTTCCTTGTACTCTCCTCCAGTAGAGCCATTTCTGCTCTCCCAGTCTTGGGCTCTGTACCTGTGTTTCCTACCATGCTATACCGTAGTATAGGCTAACCCTCCGAGCCGTCCCCCTGATACGAGCAGCTGTGGTATTTAGACCCCCTGGGCTTGCCCCTGACAATCCCTATATAGGGGTTGGTTTAACCAGGACCAGCTCACCCAGGGGAGTTCGGTACCATGGCCAGTGGGTCCACTCCAGAAAGCGTGACAGATACTATGCAGCCGTGATATAGGTAAACCTTTTTTGGGCTACTATATAGTGTAAATCCTCCTTGCCTAATATGCAACAAGGTTGTTGTGAGTATATCATTTGTGTTATAAGCAATTATGACCTTGTACAATTAGAGAGAAGCTTGTGCAATCTGTTTGGGCCTGCTTAAACCCTTATGGATACAGTTTGGCGTGAAGTGGAAACGTAACAACCCTTTGTGTGAACATGGACATATAGGATCGTCCCTGGCTGTGATTAGTCCATTGGATCTCAATATGAACCAATATGTTCATGGTATGAGAGATAGGGTGTTATAACCTGAATGTTCCTCACCTGCTAATTATAGATAAAAAAATCCCCTATGTGCATAACTCTTAACATCACGTTTTACCATTATAAAATTGATGTCACTTTATTGGAATCACAAATATATCAATGCTAATTAATTGCCTGCATGTAATGAGTATTGTATGTGTATCTTTTCATGTCACACTCATGGCATCCCTGCTATTGTTTTTTTAAGCTGTCATCACACCTGCCACTTGGAATTTAAATAAAATGTATACACTTGCAAATATCTGGACCTTAGTCGTTGTTGTTTATAGGTTGTTTGTACATGTATATATGCGACTGTCCTGAATTATTGAGATCCCTATGATGACACATAGAGGTTAAAGGGATCCTGTCACCTCCAAAACGCCTCCTAAGCTAGCAAAACATGTCCCTGCAGCATCCCATCACTAATCTCACACTTCTTTTGTCTCCTAAAAGCATCCTGTGAAAGTGGAGAAAAACGTTTTAATACTCACTCATTAGTGATTATAATTAGCAGGGGCCATATTCTTTAGTCACCAGGGCATGTTGTTTTGCAGCCTCGAGGATCCACCCTCTCTCTGTCTGTGCAGCAGTGATGTGGAGCTGAAGGCAGGACTAATGATTTGCATTCTGTGAGTGATAGAGAGGGGGAAGGGTAAAGCCTCCACAAGCAGGGGAACACAGAATATAGCCCCTGCTAATTATAATCACTAATGAGTAAGTATTAAAATGTTTTTATGCACTTTCACAGGATGCTTTTACGAGACAAAAGAAGTGTGAGATTAGTGAATGGATGCTGCAGGGACATGTTTTGCTAGCTTAGGAGGTGTTCTGGAGGTGACAGGATCCCCTTAATATAGGTACCTGTATGTAAGATTGAAAGGGTGGAATTTAATACACCCACAACCTGAGTCTAATAGGATGTGTCTTTTTCTAATTCACACTGATACTAGCCAAAAAGGATTTGCTTGGCTAGATACAGTAAAATAATGGCTTGCAAAACACAAGAGATGTAGCTTTCTTCACAACAGTGCTACACCACTGCCTGGCACACACTGCTACTAGCCAAAGACGATTTGCTTGCCTAAATGCAGTAAAAAAAGGCTTGTAAACACAGGAGGTGTAGCTTTCTTCCCAACAGTGCTACACACCTGCCAGGCACACACTGCTACTAGCCAAAAAGGATTTGTTTGGCTAGATGCAGTAAAATAAAGCCTTGCTAACTCAGGAGGTGTAGCTTTCTTCACAACAGTGCTACATCCCTGCCTGGCACACACCGCTACTAGCCAAAAAGGATTTGATTGGCTTGAAGCAGTAAAAAGGCTTATAAACACAGGAGATATAGCTTTCTTCACAACAATGCTACACCCCTGTCTGGCACAAACTGTTGCTACCCAAAAAGGTTTTGCTTGGCTAGATACAGTAAAAAAAAGGCTTGTAAACACAGGAGGGGAAGCTTTTTTCATAACAGTGCTACACCCCTGCCTGGCACACATTGCTACTAGCCAAGAAAGATTTGTTTTGCTAAATGCAGTAAAAAAAAAGGCTTGCAAAACAGGAGGTGTTGTTTTCTTCACATTAGTGTTATACCCCTGCCTGGCACACACTGCTACAGACCAAAAAAGATTTGCTTGCCTGGGTGCAGTTAAAAAAGCCTCATAAACACAGAAGGTGTAGCTTTCTTCACAACAGTGCTACACCCCTGTCCAGCACACATTGCTACTAGCCAAAAAGGATTTGCTTGGCTAGATGCAGTAAAAAAAGGCTTACAAGCACAGGAGGTGTAGCTTTCTTAACAACAATGCAACACCCCTGCCTGGCACTAACTGCTGCTAGCCAAAAAGAATTTGCTTGGCTAGATGCTGTAAAAAAGGCTTGTAAACACAGGAGGTGTAGCTTGCTTTACAACAGTGCCACACCCCTTCCTGGAACACACTTGCTTGGCTAGATGCAGTAAAAAAGGGCTTTTAAACTCAGGAGGTGTAGCTTTCATCCCAACAGTGCTCCACCTCTGTCTGGCACACACTGCTAATAGCCAAAAAGGACTCACTTGGCTAGATGCAGTAAAAAAAGGATTGTAAACATAGGTGGCGTAGCTTTCTTCCCAACAGTGCTATACCCCTTCCTGGCACACACTGCTACTAGCCAAAAAGGATGTGCTTGGCTAGATGCAGTAAAAAAAGGCTTGTGAACACATGAGGTGTAGCTTTCTTCACAACAGTGCTACATCCCTTGTCTGGCACCACACTGCTACTAGCTAAAAATGACTTGCTTGGCTAGATGGAGTGAGGCTATGGTGTAGAACTGTTGTGAAGAAAGCTACTCCTCCTGTGTTTACAAGCCTTTTTTTACTGCATCAAGCTAAGTAAATCCTATTGGCTAGCAGCAGTGTATGCCAGACAGGGGTGTAGCACTGTTGTGAAGAATCTTACACGTCCTGTGTTTACAAGCCTTTTTTTTACTCCATCTAGCCAAGCAAATTCTTTTTGGCTAGTAGCAGTCTGTGCCAGGCAGGGGTATAGCACTGTTGTGAAGAAAGCTACACCTCCTGTGTTTACAAGCCTTTTTTACTGCATGTAGCCAAGCAAATCCTTTTTGGCTAGCAGCAGTGTCTGCCAGGCAGGGGTGTAGCACTATTTTGAAGAAAGCTACACCTCCTGTTTTTACAAGCCTTTTTTACTGCATCTAGTCAAGCAAATCCTTTTTGGCTAGTAGCAGTGTGTGCCAGGCAGGGGTGTAGCACTGTTGTGAAGAAAGTTACACCTCCTGTTTTACTAGCCTTTTTTTACTGCATCATGCCAAGCAAATCCTTTTTGGCTAGTAGCAGTGTGTGCCAGGCAAGGGTGCAGCACTGTTGTGACAAAAGCTACACACCCTGTGTTTACATGCCTTTTTTTACTGCCAGGAAGGGTTGTAGCACTGTTTTGAAGAAAGCTACTCTCCCTGTGTTTACAACCCATTTTTTTTTACGGAATCTAGCCAAGGAAATTCTTTTTGGCTAGTGTGCCACAGTGACCCCTGAAGAAGTCTCACCAGACGAAACACCGTTGGGGTGATTGGAGCTCTGACCGCTTAGGTTGGTACTACTTGCTGGTAGATATGTGAGGAATTGTTTCCTTTTATTTGTGTTATATTGGCATCTGAGCTAGTAATGGGTAAGGAATAGACCTATCATTACTATGGATGGTGATTGTGACTGAGCACAGTTTACCTATTGAAGGAACCACTTTGCTATTACTTGTGCTAGGTTAGAATACAGGTAGTGACAGTGGTCAAATGTAGGTGGCCACTTGGCCCATATTTGCATATTGATGCTGAAAATATAAAAAGGCTATTCTTGTAGGTGTTGGTAATGTCTATAACAGGGCTGAACACCAGATGCTAACTATATATGAAAGAGGAATCACTAATTATCCCAGTATAACTTAGTATGGTTATCTCCTATGTGAGCCCTGAGGTACCTAATACAATATTCTGACCTCATTTTTGACCTTTCCAGATTGATGTTTATTCTGTTTCCTCAGTGAATAACTGTATTGTCTTTCGTGATATTTGTAATTAAATATGCATTGTTATGCTTTTTTAAAGGTCTTTAATAAAGAATTGAGATTTTAAAGACATCCCATAGTCCCTTCTGGGCCTTTTTTGATAGTATGTTTAAAACAGGGAATGCATTTGAGCAATGAGATTGTGATTTGAACCAGAGTAGAAATGTAGAAAAGAAGGGAAAGAGAATGAGAAAGAAAGATAAGCAGGTAGGTAGAGTGGGTACGATGGGGTTGGTAGGGGGGGAGGGTGCATGTAGTTGTTTAGAATGTGAGGTGGTGTCGATACTATATTATAGTTATTTTGGGTAGTGACTGTATCTAAAAAGTGACCAGGCTTGCCAATGGTCCCTGAAGGGTGTTTGTGTATGGTTAACTTCGGCTATTAATGCCGCCATATTATATAGTTGATTGGTTTTATCCAGGAGTTGTTGGAGGGTGGGTATTTGTGTTGATCTCCAGAGGGTTGGTATAAGTAACTTTGCTGCAGCTAGGACATGGTATACTATGACTGATGCATTATTGTGTTGAGTTCCAATATGGAAATTCAAGAGCGCTATTTCTGAGGTTAGTACCATTTTATATCCGGTTATATATCGGATCAGGCTCTCTGTTAATTTCCAGAAAGGACTTAAAGTCGGACATTTCCACCACAGGTGGAGATAGTCTCCAACATCTTCTCCACATCTCTAGCAGTTGATTTGTGTGTCTGTTTGCCAGATAAGTGTTTGTCGTGGTGTGGTATACCAACGCGTAACCATCTTATAAGAGTTTTCTTGGGTTTTTACACATTTTGTGGGGCCATGAGAGTGAGCATAAATATGTAGGATTTGTGCTGTTGTAAACTGAAATCCTAGTTCTTTCTCCCAGTTAGAAATATATGCTCTTTTTAGGCACAGGCTGTTTTCAAATAAACTTTGATAGATCGTGGAGTGGGTCTTAATGGGTTTGTATAATTTGGCGCACAATGCTTCAAATGGTGTGGGTTTGCGTGTCAGTTCAGAACCGAACTGTATTTTGCGGAGTTTAGTCTGAAGTGTTTTGTGATGAAGGAAATTAAAATTCTCAAGGCTCGAAAATTTTTTGTAACTCTGACAGCGGGAGGAGAGCCCCGTCAACAAACATCGGATCGAGATATTTTTAAAACGTTAATCGTGAGTTTCACTTGGGTTTAATAGTTGATCCGTTTTTGTCAGAACATTGAATAGTGTAAGGAGGGGGAACGATGGGGGTGTTAAGCATTTGTATGTTTTCGACCACACGTGGAGCATTGTTCAGGTGATGGGATTGTTTTGAGTTGGATATAGACTTTCAGGAGTGTGAGTGAGTTAATATATGATCGAAGGGGTTGTGTTGATAACCTGTTTTCAATGTCAACTCAAAGCTTGTTTCGTGAGTTCCGTATAATGTCAACTGTGCAGGAAAGAACTGCTGAATAGTAATAGGTTTTGATATCCGGTGCGCCCATACCACCCTTCGCTTTTGGGAGTGACATGGTGCGGGAGTTTATGCGGTGTTTTGTATTTTTCCATAAGTAAGCAAAGAATAAATAGTTGACCTTTGCCAGATAAGTATTGGGGACCTGGATAGGGAGCATGGTGAAGAGGTATGTGAATTTGGGCAAGATCAGGCATTTAAAGGGATCCTGTCACCCCCAAAACACCTTTAAACCTATTAAAACCTGTCCCTAGAGCATATTAACACTTTCCCTACACTCCTTTTAGCTCCTAAATGCACAGAGTCAAAGTGAATATAAACGTTTTATAAGTACCTCATTAGTGATGATAATGAGTGACTATGCTATTCATAGTCACTCATTCAGGCTGCCCCTCTTCATACTATGAGATATAGAAATTGGTTGCGCCACGCTGCTTTATGTTTTATATCCACCCTCTGTTAAGTCACCGTTACACTCACCTTTTCCTGTTGTGCTGTCCGTAGTGAGTGCACGGGGTCTCTCTCTATGCGGTGTGGAATTCTTTCCCTTTTTCCTCGGTGTCCGCCTGTGCAATTGCACGTGATCCCTCACGTGTTTTCCTCTCCTCTGTTAGGTTTGTCTTCTCCTCCGGAGCTGCTCCACCACTCTCCCCATAGGGAGATGGATATGCAGGCAATGGAATAAAACGATGTTTGGGTGAGCGCTGGGATATGAAGACAGCTACACTTCAACAAGATCCACTTGAGGAAGACGCCCTGAGCGTCGAAATATGTTGTGGGAGAGGACCTAGTGTGATTTGAACAATAAACTTACAGGTAAAATACTTGTTGAAGTGTAGCTGTCTTCATATCCCAGCACTCACCCAAACATCGTTTTATTCCATTGCCTCTTCATACTATGACGCCTCCATAGGCGTGATCTTCATGAGAGATTCAAATTGCCGCCTCCCTGCGCGCCTCCCCGCTATGGCTTGTGTCGGCCGGGCTTCAGCGTGGGTTTGTATGACGCGATTTGCGCCATTTCCGGCGCCGGGTGACGTATACAGCCGCGCCGCTCTGTCAGCTTCAAAATGCGCACTGCGCATGCGCAGTGCGGGACTTGAAGCCAACAGCGGCGCCGGTATAAATACATCACCCGGCGCCGGGAATGACGCGGGGAGGCGCGCAGGGAGGCGGCAATTTGAATCTCTCATGAAGATCACGCCTATGGAGGCGTCATAGTATGAAGAGGGGCAGCCTGAATGAGTGACTATGAATAGCATAGTCACTCATTATCATCACTAATGAGGTACTTATAAAACGTTTATATTCACTTTGACTCTGTGCATTTAGGAGCTAAAAGGAGTGTAGGGAAAGTGTTAATATGCTCTAGGGACAGGTTTTAATAGGTTTAAAGGTGTTTTGGGGGTGACAGGATCCCTTTAAGTAGATTTTTTCATCCTGTCCATGATAGAAAAGGATCACGCCAAGATTTCATAGACCTATTAAGGGAGAATAGGTCTTTGTGGGATCTACTTATTTTGATACCAAGGTAGGTAATGTGGTGTTTGGCCCATGAGAAGCCGTATAGTGTTTTTAGTTTGGATAAGGTTTGCAGTGGTACATTCAGGTCTAGTGCTTCTGATTTTGACGCATTTATTTAGAATTTAGTGAGTGCACTATACTCGTCAAAAATCTGTATCAAGGCAGGGAAACTTTTTCGAGGTGTTAGTCATCAGTAAGATACCCAACTAACACCTTACATCTTTATTATAGTGTTTACTTGCATATTTTTATCCATTGCAGTTAAGGTTGTTTTCCTCTAGGGGGCGTCTGACACAGAGATGCATATTTTCAGTGCTGAGCAGCCCGCCCGGTCTAAAAGGAGGCGTCACCAACAGACTGCTCAGACACTATGTATCACCTGGATGTGAGCGGCAGAGGCCTAATGGTGTCCATATGTCTGTATTCCCCACCAGCCCCTCCTTGCTAACATGGCAGGTCGCCTGGTTGCCACAAACCGCCCCCATGTTTAGGTTGCAGGGGACTGAGCACCATTGTCTGGACGCATGTGTTACCTCCTGGGGGAATCTGCAGACACCTGCTAGATGCAAGGGATAGAGAAAAAAGTGTCAAAACTTCTGTGAGTTTTTTTGTCTAAAAAATGTTCCTAACTGGATTATACGATGTTAGTCATCAGTACCAATAGATCATCGGCAAAGGCAGCTGATTTGTGGTGTTCGTCACCCATTTTGATGCCACTTACCTCTTTATTGGATTGTATATTAGTCAGGAGAGGTTCCATCGCTAGTATGAACAGTATTGGTGATAGTGGGCATCCTTTTCTCATGCCATTATGGATGGTGAATGCATCTGTCAAGGAGCCGTTTATTCTGATGTGCGCAGTTGGGTTATTATACATTTTTAGAATGGCCTCAACTAATTGTACAGGGATGCCAAAGCTGAGGAGAGTTTCTTTTAGATAGGTCCAGTCTACCCTGTCGAAGGCCTTTTCCACATCAGTCCCCAGGAGGACTATTGGAAGTTTCTGTGGGTTCACATAATGTATGAGATGGAGTACTTTTTGTGCATTATCCTTTCCCTCCTTTCCACCCACGAAGCGTGCCTGATTCAGAGAGATAGATTTTAAGAGGAAAACAGCTATGCGTCGAGCGGTCATACTGGCGAATAGTTTTAGATCTACGTTTAATAAGGAGATCGGTTGGTAACCGCTACAAAATTCTGGGTCTTTTCCCTCTTTGTAGAATAAGAAGATTTTGGCTTCCAGAGCTTGAGTCGGGAACTGGTCGCCACTTAATGTGTGGAAGAAGGATCAAGGGAAAGGATTTGTAGTATGCACCAGGTAATCCATCCGGACCCGGTGCTTTGCTAGATGGACACCTCGACAGGGCAGACTGGAGTTCATCTAATCTAAAGGGTCTATTTAGTTGGTGTTGTTGTTGGGGCGTGAAGCTCAGGAGATTTAGTCGGGATAGGAAGGACTTGATTTTTTGTCTCCGTATTATTTTGTCTTGGATGTTTTCATCTGGGCGTAGATTGTATAGTTGCCTATAATAGTTTAGGAATTCTAGTTCTATTTGGTCGTAGTTAGTTGTGGAGTGTCCGTTTGAGTTTTTAATGGAATAGATATACGTGCGGGTTTGGCGTTGTCTAATTCTAGATAGCATTAGTTTGGAGGCTTTATCACCGTGCACGTACATTCTCATGCGCCAAGAGGAGTACCATTTTGCGGTTCTCACATTAAGATCTCTTTAAGTTGTTGCCTTTTATGGGTTAACTGAGCTAGTATTTGAGGGGTAATCTGCCTTTGTGCTTGATTTCTAGGATTAACTGTGCTGGGACCGCGTCTGCAGTATGAGCGGCAGCGGTCATAGCACAGTTAACACGCTGCTGTGTTCGGTAAGCAGGGAGTTAAATCCTGCAGCTTGTGAATGAGTCGGCTCATTCATAAGCCACTGTGATTTCGGCAATGCTTAGCGTTGCTATAGTAACCACTAATTTGGTAACTATAGCAATGGGGCCAGCTGTGATATCACCGCTTAACGCCCACAGTCTCACTCACTCATCACACAGCACAGTTAGCGCACATCCACCCCCTGCTGGATAATGTAGCAGAGCTGATTCAGTTCAAGGAGAAGGAAAAAAAAAAACAGAAGAGAGAAGACCTGGATCGTTGGAGGGCTGAAAAAGGGAGTAATAAAGATGGAGTCCCTAATGGTGCCTGTCTCTTTATTTCTAATAAAGTATTTTTTTTGTATGTGGTATCTTTTTTTAACCCTTTTTTGGGAGATTCCTAATGGCTGTGTCAAACTTGACCTGACATTAAGAATCTCGGGCTTAATACCAGGTGTAAAACTAAGATGGTATTGACACCTTTATTATCCAGCGTGCCACCACCACCAGGGCCGCTGGAAGAGCCCGGTAAGGCACCTGGACATGGCACTTATTATTAATGCGCCATTTTCAGGGTCGGCTGTGGGCTGCTATTCTTTAGTGGGGGGAAAGCCCTATAACAATGGGCCCTCACCTGGCTGAGAATACCAACCCTCAGCTGCCTAGTTTTACCTTGGCTGGCAATTAAAAATAGGGCGGAGCGCACACATTTTTTTTTGCCAGCCAAGGGAAAATTAGGTAGCTGAGAGTGGCAGCACGCAATTTGCCTGCTTTCATCAGGCTAGACTTAAAATTGCTGAGAAGCCTCACACTTTTTTTTTAATAATTATTTATTTAACACCTATAACGCCAGCTTGGTTGCCATACACTAATGTGTATGGCAACCAAGCAGAATCACTGTCCAGATTGATGAAATCCAGTCTGAATACAACAGCCAATCACTGAGGCACCCATAGAGTGATTGGCTTTTTGTTTGACAGTGCAGTGAATATGTAATGAGCTTAATAGGCGGCCCCGGAAGTAACAGCGGAAGACTGTTAAAACTGATCTAGCTATTCAATCCATTCTAATATTTACCGAGCATGGTGCTAAAAACTTGCACAGTGTGCTGTCTGGGTGCGAGATTTTCTCGACCTATACACTTGCATTGCCCGCACGCACATTAGAATCACATGCAGTCGCAGCATGATGCAACTGCACTTGCTTCTGAATCACAATGCGAGTTTAATGCAGGGGACTCGCGCCAGTGTGCCCTGCCTGATAGGGCAACACTGGTCCGAGTGCAATGCGGGTTTTTCTTGCATTGCACTCACGCGAGTCTTACGCCAGTGTGCCTTCAGCCTAAAAGTCAAGCTACAGATTTCTTCAGTGAAAGTATGTATTAAATCAGTATACTAATCCATTATGGCAGTGACTTTAAACCTGATTACAGGTTCTGCTTAAAGCACTATTCAAGCAATTTATTTATTGCACCATGCCAGTGGTGCTTTAAATCTATCACATAGAGATAAAACTTGACACCCCCATATTTTGCACTACAATAGTAGATTCTAACCCTCATTGCAAAGAGAAGATGGGTGCACACTGTTGAAAAAAGGTAACTTGAAATCTAGTTTGTAAAAAAAGCAAAAAAAAAAACAGTGGCACTCACCATTTATACAAAAGTCTTTTATTCAGTCATTTTAAAAGATGTTACAGGAGACAGAGGGACCTGTAGAAGTGTATTAGACAAGTGAAACAGCTGTAGTCGGTTTCCTCCTGAGTCGCTCCTTCTCCTGCATTACATTTTAAAATGACTGAATAAAGGCCTTTTATATGGATGGTAAATGCCACTGTTTTTCCTATTTACACATTGTGCTTTAAATCTAAGTCCCATGACCCCTGTCATATGCTCACCTCTTTTCGCTTCATCTTCCATCACTGCCACTCCGGTCAGTCTCCTGTGATTTGTGGCCTGCTGGCAGCTCTAGTGTTTTATGGATCATGACAGAGGTCAAAAACTACTCAAAAAAGCAGCATCAGAAAAAACTTACCATCAATGCCAAAAACATAAACCAACACTGCACTTGCAGAAAGCAGTCAGACCCCACTATGTGAAACAAGCACCAGGTGCAGGCTGATAAAAATCACCTCTACCTACAACAAAGTGTGGGGGGGCGACTTGCCATGCACATAATGGGCTTGCTTAGGACACCATTCACACTGATACATATTATGCAGAGTGTCTGATAGCTACCCATTGGTTCTACCACCTGACCAAATGGGCCGCCCAGTACGATGTCTCCGCACCACTACATGAATGGTGCCCCATGGGGCCCAGCTGCCAACCGATATTGTTGTAGGTAGAGGTGATTTATCTGCTTGAACCTGGGCTTGCTCTACATAGTGGGGTCTGACTGCATTCTGCAAGTGCATGTTGGTTTTTGTTTTTGGCATTGATGGTAAGTTTTATCATGACAGAGGTCACAACTTTATACATCTCTATGAAAGAATTGTTGTGGTCTTGTTTATGGCTCTCATAGAGATGCACTAGGAGCGTTGTCAGAACATCTGACTTCCAGCCCATCAGAAGTTACAGTCACAAGGTGGTGCTACGGGGCATGAGCTACATTGGTTAAAAGGTGAAGCCACCTGAAGTTAAGTATATGACAGGAAGCTTAGATTTAAAGCACTGAAAAATAACCCCACTGGAGTGGTGCGTTAAAGAGGACCTGTCACCACCTGGTGCTATAGTAACTGAATGCAGCACATGCGTCCCCAATGTTTCTAGCCCCCCTGTAAGTTGTTAAAAAGACATTATAAAGTGTACAGATAAGGATTCCGGAGAAACAAACTCAGTAATGAGTCATCGCTGTTGCTGGTGTCCTCCCTGCCTCCGGCCTTCTCTGTGCCACCTTCAGCCGTCTCTTTATCAGCCTCCTGTATGTGTCATCACACAGGGAGGGCTGGAGGCAGGGAGGACACCAGTAACAGCAATGGAGGCACACTCAGGAGGCATGACCATACAGAGCTGAAAAGAGGGCTGGAGGTGGCACAGAGAGGGCTGGAGGCAGGGAGGACACCATACAACAGCGATGACTCATTACTGAGTAAGTCCCTCAGGACTCGTTATCTGTACACTTTATAAAGTATTTTTAACAACTTACAGGGGGGCTAGAGGCATGGGGGACCACTCCCCTGAATGCAGCAGACATGCTGCATTTAGTACTGCATTCAGTTAGCATAGCACCAGGGGGGTGACAGGTCCTCTTTAAATTTGAATGGGTAAATGGGCTTCAAATAGGAAAAATTTGAAGTTAACAGACATCATTCCCTCTGGGATTAGATGATAGTGAATTTTTTTCTACACAATTTTTCAATCTCATTTTATTTAATTGTGTTGTTGTATAATGAGAAAGTTACATTTTTGGCACAATTTTTTCTTTTTTTTTTTAATGGTGTTCTTTGTAAGGGTTATGGTACAGTTTTACAGCTTAGATCATTTTAGATATGATGATACAGTGGTGGCCAAAAGCATTGACACCCCTGCAATTCTGTCAGATAATACTCAGTTTCTTCCTGAAAAAGATTGCAATCACAAATTCTTTGGTATTATTATCTTCATTTAATTTGTCTTCAATGAAAAAACACAAAAATAATTGTCCTAAAGCCAAATTGGATATAATTCCACACCAAACATAAAAAGGGGGTGGACAAAAGTATTGGCACTGTTAGAAAAATCATGTGATGCTTCTCTAATTTGTGTAATTAACAGCACCTGTAACTTACCTGTGGCACCTAACAGGTGTTGGCAGTAACTTAATCACACTTGCAGCCAGTTCACATGGATTAAAGTTGAGTCAACCTCTGTCCTGTGTCCTTGTGTGTACCACATTGAGCATGGAGAAGAGAAAGAAGACCAAAGAACTGTCTCAGGACTTGAGAAACCAATTGTGAGGAAGCATGAGCAATCTCAAGGCTATAAGTCCATCTCCAAAGACCTGAATGTTCCTGTGTCTACCGTGTGCAGTGTCATCAAGAAGTTTAAAGCCCATGGCACTGTGGCTACCCTCCCTAGATGTGGATGGAAAAGAAAAATTGATGAGAGATTTCAATGCAAGATTGTGCAGATGGTGGTTAAAGAACCTCGACTAACATCCAAACAAGTTCAAGCTGCCCTGCAGTCCGAGGGTACAACAGTGTCAACCCGTACTATCCATCGGCGTCTGAATGAAAAGGGACTGTATGGTAGGACACCCAGGAAGACCCCACTTCTTACCCCGAGACATAAAAATGCCAGGCTGGAGTTTGCCAAAACTTACCTGAGAAAGCCTAAAACGTTTTGGAAGAATGGTCAGATGAGACAAAAGTAGAGCTTTTTGGGCAAAGGCATCAACATAGAGTTTACAGGAGAAAAAAGAGGCATTCAAAGAAAAGAACACGGTCCCTACAGTCAAACATGATGGAGGTTCCCTGATGTTTTGGGGTTGCTTTGCTGCCTCTGGCACTGGACTGCTTGACCATGTGCATGGCATTATGAAGTCTGAAGACTACCAACAAATTTTGCAGCATAATGTAGGGCCCAGTGTGAGAAAGCTGGGTCTCCCTCAGAGGTCATGGGTCTTCCAGCAGGACAATGACCCAAAACACACTTCAAAAAGCACTAGAAAATGGTTTGAGAGAAAGCACTGGAGACTTCTAAGGTGGCCAGCAATGAGTCCAGACCTGAATCCCATAGAACACCTGTGGAGAGATGTAAAAATGGCAGCTTGGAGAAGGCACCCTTCAAATATCAGGGACCTGGAGCAGTTTGCCAAAGAAGAATAGTCTAAAATTCCAGAGAGCACTGTAAGAAACTCATTGATGGTTACCGGAAGCGGTTGATCACAGTTATTTCGGCTAAAGGTTGTGCAACCAAGTATTAGGCTGAGGGTGCCAATACTTTTGTCTGGCCCATATTTGGAGTTTTGTGTGAAATGATCAATGTTTTGCTTTTTCCTTCATTCTCTTTTGTGTTTTTTCATTGAAGACAAATTAAATGAAGATAATAATACCAACGAATTTGTGATTGCAATCATTTTCAGGAAGAAACTGAGTATTATCTGACAGAATTGCAGGGTGTCAATACTTTTGGCCACAACTGTACCAAACATATATACATATTTGTTTACTTTAGTTCCAACAGAAAACTGCATTTTTAATGGCAAATGTTTTCTTCAATTACGTTTTCATATTTATTTAGATTTTTTTTTTCACATTTTTTTCCTTTTATATTTTTGACCACCATAAATCCATATACAGTAAGATTGTCTAACAATTGGCTTCTTATGGTAATATTGTTCCCTACCTGGCTCCATAACATAATAATATGAGTTCCTCATTCTTGTCTCCATCTTGTAAAATTATCTTCTGTTCTCACCCATATCCTGTAATAATGTCCTCTGTCCTGGGCCCCATTTTGTAATATTGTTCATCATTTTGACTTATTTTCTGTAATAATGTTCCCCATTCTGGCCCTATCATGTAAAAATATCCCACATCCTGTAGTAATGCCCCCGTCCCTGGCTCACATCATGTAATAAATCCCCCACTCTGTAACAATAACCACCCTCTTTGCTCCCATCCTGTAACAATGTCCCACATAATGGCTACTTTACTTTAATAATGTCCTCCATCCTGTACTAATGTTCAACATTCTGGCACTTGAATCGGTAGGACTCCTCCTTCCATGGGCCCGGTTGAATTATTACACCCTTGGTCTCAGGAGCTCTGTTGCCCTGCATGCAGCATGTGGGTCTGGTGTTTGAGACCCCTTCTCTACACTGAGTGATCCCTCGTTTAATTAGGCTCAGTTTGGGTTGCTTAGATAATAATGTTCATTATACATTGGTCATGATTCTGTGATTATTCTAGTCAGTTAGTAGGCATAAAATACCATTCAGGTGTCAAGATTCCTCTCGGGTAGCCATGATACAATGATAGGATGTGGAACCCAGAGGCTGTATTCATGGAATTTGTCAAAAATTCAAATACAACTTTGAGATACATAAGAAAATTTTGAACTACCTAAGAATGCTGAAGTCTAAACTACATTTGTACTCGCCTGTATTGTATGGGTCTTAAAAAAAGAAGCAAAAGCACCTATACTCTCTGTAAGGTAGGCATATGTCTTAGGCCCCTTTCACATCAGCGGTAAGCGCTGATAGCGGCCTTGCGGTGAAAAAAACACAACTGCCGCGATTACTGCATAACGGCATACAATGTCTATGGGGCTTGCAGTAAGTGTGCGGTAGGTGTGGCAAGTCGGTTTCAGCGCTTGTGGCAGGTGCGGCCGCAAAAAAACCAGCATACCGCATTTTTTTCGCGGCCGCACCTGCCGCAAGTGCCGAAACCGCACCTGCCACACACTTACGCAAGCCCCATAGACATTGTATGGGGCTTGCCGCAAGTGTGTCCGGCCATTATGGCGGTAATCGCGGCAGTTGCGTTTTTTTCACCGCAACTGCCGCGAACAGCGATTACCACTATGTGAAAGCAGCCTTACAGAGGTAGCTACCACTTTGATTATTGGGTTAGTTTGCTGCTACTCTGTCATTCTTCATGGGGGCACATTCATCACATTTGGATGGGGTATTTATGCTAATAAGTACAGTCTAAGCATCATCTTTGGTGTAAACCAGTTGACTATTAGGTATTGTCCAATTTTCTTACATACATTAAATTCTACATAACCCATTTAATGTTTAAAATATTTGTAATGTGTGTTTTAATGCTTAGAGGTAATATCCAGCAAATGATAGAATAGTTGTATATTATTCTTACCGTACTTTTACTATTTACCTGTTTCTCTCCTTAGCATTGTGCCGTATTCTCATTTGCCATATCTAATCTCAAGCAAATTATAGAAACAGAATTACATCAATCCCCTGAGTTCAGGATTTGAGAAGGCAGATTAACTTTATTGTCACCACCTTTTTAAAAACCAAACAGTGAGACTGCTCAGTAAAAATTGAGTCAGTTCCCAGTTCATAATGGTTCAATCAAGCAGATGTTAATCAGGAAACCACACAAAAAGAGAGCAATCCTTTCTACAGTCTCTCAGCTTCTGGCCATAGAATCCATTCTTCTAATTTTACAATTGGAAAAAGGAGTAGGTTTCTTTTCATTCCATGTTGTATTCAACCATAAAAAAAGAAGTTTGATCTTTCTTTTACCTAACCTCAGCAAAACTAATTTTCCCACAAATTAGTTGGTGGCCATAAACAATTTTCTATACCTGAATTCTGGCTCTGATTTCTCCCATGGCTTATTGATAGTATGTAGTCTATACAAAGTCACTGTAGCTTTTAGAAAGTGTAATGCTAGCCAATGTGCTTGGCTATCACCTGCAATCCCAAAGACAATGAATTAAGTGAAAGTCATCTTCTTCTCCAATTAAGATGTGGCTCTGTAGAGACAAATTCCCAGGGGTGTTGGGCATCCCTGTTATCGGACTTCCAATAATCTAGAAGTTATCTCTTACAACATAAACATATATAAAAATTCTAAGGGTAGAGGAAAATACTGGGCACTGCAGACCACCTTCTTATTTGCTGCACATATATGGATCTGGTGTGGACCAGGTGCTGACGCTCCTTACCAGAGGTGCACGCTCCTATAAAGTCCGTAAAACATATTCCATGGAAGAAAAAATAAGCGGCACTCACCGGTATGAAATCTTCAATTTATTGCTCCAGCCAGGTTACAGGTAAGGTGACATGGTGAGGGGAGGGAGTGTGGAGTGCAGATGACAGGCACCGTTTCACAGCGGGATGCCGCTTCTTCTGGTCAGGTCTCCAAAAGGCGGAAAGGCAGTGATGTCAGAGCTGGAGGCCGGCCGCCCCGCCTCCTGCAGTGACATCACCGCTTATACCCGCCCTGCTCTATGTTAACCATTGAGCAGGGCGGGTATAAGCGGTGACATCACCGCAGGGGGTGGGGCTAAGTGGCCATTACTGAAATAAGTTCTGTGTTATTCTGCAGGAGAGGGAGACAATGATTGGCATCAGGGAGGCAGCGGTAGGCAGATTAAACATGCAGGGGGTGTGAATCTGCCCTTTGGCTCCAGCCACAAGCCCCCTCCTATTTGGCTCCACAATGTAATTTTTGAAAGTGTATTATCTCGTGGTACAGGGGGGCTCAAGGGCTAGGGGACCTCTTGCCTGGATGCCGCAGACATACTGCATTAAGTGCTGTAATTAGATCACCATGCCTGGTTTGGTGACAGGTCCTCTTTAATATGCCTCCCCACTTAAAGGGAACCTGTCACCTCCTAAAAGCCACCTAACCTATTAAAACATGTCCCTGCACCTTCCTATTACCATTATAACTATCCCCCTCTCTGCTAAATGCTTGCTTTCAATGTTCATAACACGTTTTTATACTTACACATTAAGATGATAATGAAGCAGGGGCTACATTCATATGAAAAAGTTTGGGCACCCCTCTTAATCTAACTCTTTTTTTTTGTTTAAAATTGTTTTTTTGCAACAGCTATTTCAGTGTGATATATGTAATAACTGATGGACACAGTAATATTTCAGGATTGAAATGAGGTTTATTGTACTAACCGAAAATGTGAAATATGCATAATTTCAAAGTTTAACAGGTGCCAAAGTATGGGCACCCTTCTAAATTTCCTGATTTGAATACTCCTAACTACTTTTTACTGACTTACTGAACCACTAAATTGGTTTGGTAACCTCATTGAGCTTTGTACTTCATAACCCGGTGTATCCAATCATGAGAAAAGCTATTTCAGGTGTCCACTTGCAAGTTGTTCTCCTATTTGCATCTTCTCTGAGGAGTGGCATCATGGGCTCCTCAAAACAGCTCTCAAATGATCTGAAAAAAAAGATTGTTCAAAATAGTTGTTCAGTGGAAGGATACAAAAAGTTGTCTCAGAGATTTAACCTGTCAGTTTCCACTGTGAGGAACATAGTAAGGAAATGGAAGACCACAGGGACAGTTCTTGTAAAGGCCAGAAGTGGCAGGCCAACAAGAATATCAGAAAGGCAGAGAAGAAGAATGGTAAGAACAGTCAAAAACAATCCACAGACCACCTCCAAAGACCTGCAGCATCATCTTGCTGCAGATGGTGTCACTGTGCATCGGTCAACAATACCGCACACACTGCACAAGGAGAAGCTGTATGGGAGAGTGATGCGAAAGAAGCCATTTCTGCATGCACGCCACAAACAGAGTCGCCTGAGGTATGCAAAAGCACATTTGGACAAGCCAGTTTCATTTTGGAAGAAGGTCCTGTGGACTGATGAAACAAAAATTGGGTTGTTTGGTCATACAACAAGGGGTTATGCATGACGCCACAAAAACACAGCATTCCAAGAAAAACACTTGCTACCCACTGTCAAATTTGGGGGAGGGTCCATCATGCTTTGGGGCTGTGTGGCCAATGACGGCACCAGGAATCTTGTTAAAGTTGAGGGTTGCATGGATTCCACTCAGTATCAGCAGATTCTTGAGAATAATGTTCAAGAATCAGTGTCAAAGTTGAAGTTACGCCGGGGATGGATCTTTCAGCAAGGCAATGATCTAAAACACAGCTCCAAATCTACTCAAACATTCATGCAGAGGAACAATTACAATGTTCTGGAATGGCCATCCCAGTCCCCAGACCTGAATATCATTGAACATCAGTGGGATGTTTTAAAGCGGGCTGTCAATGCTCGGCGACCATCAAACTTAACTGAACTGGAATTGTTTTGTAAAGAGGAATGGTCAAAAATACCTTCATCCAGGATCCAGGAACTCATTAACAGCTACAGGAAGCGACTAGAAGCTGTTATTTTTGCAAAAGGTAGATCTACTAAATATTAATGTCACTTTTCTGTTGAGGTGCCCATACTTTTGCACCTGTCAATTTTGAAATAATGCATATTTCAAATTTTCGGTTAGTACAATAAACCTCATTTCAATCCTGAAATATTACTGTGCCATCAGTTATTGCATATATTACACTGAAATAGCTGTTGCAAAAAACTATTTTAAACAAAAAAAAAAAAAAGAGTAAGATTAAGAGGGGTGCCCAAACTTTTTCATATGACTGTATATGCAATAGTCCCGCTGGCCGTGTTCGTTTGCAGCCTCCATGATCCAGCGCATGTGCAGTGTGCTGCTCGAAGCCGGCCACTAAAAGAAGGTGTACCAATGTCATCAGAACCGGAAAATACATGATTCGCATCATACCCGGAACTGGAGAAGGACGTCAGACACACGCATGGGGCAGAGAGGATTCTTATTACAATATCACGCCCATCATGGCGTTATAAAGAATCATGGAGGCTTCAAACTATTGCATATAGCCCCCGCTTCATTATCATCTTAATGTGTAAGTATAAAAACGTGTTTTAGAACATTGAAAACAAGCATTTAGCAGAGAGAGGGATAGTTATAATGGTAATAGGAAGGTGCAGAGACATGTTTTGATAGGTTAGGTGGCTTTTAGGAGGTGACAGGTTCCCTTTAATTATAAATGTTTTTTATTATGAGCTCTACGGAGAATATATTCTCAGCACAATGGCTGGATACTGAAGATTTGTTGTTAACATTTTCATTAGAATTATCCAATAAATTTTGCCTAATGTGAATTTCTAATCTTATCTGTGGGTTTAAGTTTCACAAAGTAGTCAACTTGTTTATCGCAGTCCTTAGTTGTTAGTTGATTAACAGTGTTGCTATTAAGCTGGTTGACAAACATTGCCCTATTTTTAAAAGATCAGCCCGAGGCCAGCAACTTTTCTCCTAACTTCCTATCTAATTTATCATTCTAATCTAAGATATTTTCTAATATACTTCCTTTATTAATTCCCTATGGCTCCCTCTCTATTCTGTCTAACAGTTGTTTTTTTTTCTATTTCCTGCTTCATGACATACTATGTGAGTAACCCCCAGTGCATCCTGGACTCCTCACATGGAACACTGTCAAGCTGACAGGCCCCGACACTTCCTCAGCACTTCCTCAGCACCTCCGTGAAACAAGGCATCACTATGACGCTAGTTCCACGGGAGGGGCTATCACATGTTTACAAGGGTCTCTAGCCCCCCTTCTCCCCTCCCCACAATGTGTTTTCTCAACCCCCCTTCTCCCATCCCCATAGTGTGAATTCTAAGCTTCACCTTTTCCCCTTCCCACAGTCAACCTTTTCAGCCCCCCCCACCTCCTTCACCCCTCCACACCTTGTGTATTCTCAGCCCCCGACCTTCTCCTACCCATTCTTTCCTGCTTCCCGCAATGCATCTTGACATCTTTTCCAAAAGGCTGTGTCTCTCCCTGTGCGATCGGGAACGTCAGAACATCTGTTTAAGAAGACATAAGTGATGTCAGTGGGTATCCAGGGCTTATGTATATGTATGACCATGGAGATTTTACTAACATCACTTGTGGTCAGTGCTTATGCCCACCTGCATAGCAGGTCTGACATTCACAATCTCACAGAGGGAGAAACCAGCATGTCAGGGAAGATGTCACACCGCACTGCAGGGAGCAGACAAGAACAGGGAGGGAGGAAGAATGTGGGGGGCTGAAAAGATACACAGCACTGTGGGGTGGAGAGTAAGGGGGGCTGATAACTCACACTGCAGGGAGGAGAGAAATAGGGGCTGGATCCCTATGTGAACATTTGACAGCCCGGCCCCTGGAACTAGCATCACAGTAACGCTTTGTTTAAGGGAGGGGCTGAGGGCCTGGGGCTTGTCAACTTTGACTATGCTCTATGTGAGTTTCCCAGGATGCGATGGGGCACTCACATGGTACATTATGAAGCAGGAAATAAAAAAAACAATAGCTGTTAGACAGTGTAGAGAGGGAGCCATAGGGAATTAATAAATGAAGTATATTAGAAAATACCATATTTTTCAGGCTATAAGACGCATCGGACTATGATGCACCCAGATCGTAGAGGAGGAAAATAGGGGAAAAAAATAAGTAAAAAATGTGGTTATAGTTAACTGTTATGGGGGAAATCTGCTGATGACACTGCTGTAGGGTAGTGTCCCCATCCCTGGCTCCTTCCAGATAATATACAGCCTGCCTTCCTACTATATAGCATCCAATCCTGGTATATAGCCTCCATCCTGATATATAGTTTTCCATCCTGTTATATAGCCTCACATCCTGATAAAAAGCCCCCATCCATGTATATAGCCTCCCATCCTGGAATATTGCACCCATATCCTAGGATATTGCACTCATATCCTAGGATATTGCACCCCCATGCTGGGATATAGAGCCTTCACCCCCATCTTGGGATATAGTACCCCCCATCCTGAGATATTGCACTTCCCTTTATGACTGTATATGGCCCCCCCATGCTGCCGCACACACTAACATAATAAATGGTGCAACTTATCTGTCCGGCGCTCCCCTCCATGTCTCCCTCTGCAGACACAGCAGCATTGATCTCTTCCTGTCTGTGCGTCCCTGGGGCATCCAATCATGTGACCTGGCCCAGTACAGTGATTTCATCACTGTGAGCCCCGGTCACATGATCAGATGCTCCAGGAATGCACAGACAAGAGATCAATGCTGCTGCGGCTGCAGAGGGGGAGACAGAAGGGAGCACCGGACAGGTATGTTACACGGTTTATTATTTTAGTGTGTACAGAAGCATGGGGGGCCATATACAGGATGGGGGGGTCAGCACACTTAGTGTACTGCAATATGCACTGCCTCCCAGTCACCTCTCAGTGCCAGCTTTAGTACTGAGAGGTGGACAGCGGGATGCAGTGAATATTACAGTAGACGAATGAATGGGGACATGTGAGCATGGGCTGCAGCAGATCACGTAAGCCTCCTCCAGCCAGCTCCAGCCTGCTCCCCCTCCAGCTCAGCCTGTACAGCACCACAGTATATTTGGACCATAAGATGCACCCCACTTTCCCCTACAATTTCGTGGAAAAAAAGTGCATCTATGGTCACAAAAATACAGTAGCTTAGATTATAGGGATAAATTAGATAGGGAGTTAGGAAAAAAGTTGCTGGTCTCAGACTGACCCTGTAAGGCTTTTTTCATAGCAAAATACACTTCCTCTTGTAAAGTGCTATCTAAAGTTGCATCTTGAATGTAATACAAAAATATTTTTTTTAATAATTCCTTTAAAGGTGATGTCTGGGCTTTTGCTATAATTCATATGTGTATGTAGGCTGCAAAATGTTGGCAGTTTGTAATATACATGCTGTCAACATTTTGCGGCAGCCAGGGAACATCCAGGGGTCGTGTTTGTGTTGGAACTTGCACGAAAATGGGAAACTGGTCATTTCCTTCCAGTCTCCTACAAACACGCTCCCTTCCCCACCCCCAGGGCTCCAACAGGCCCTCCCAGCCCCTAATGTCACTACCCAACCCCACTGTACACAGCGGTCCCCACTGCACTAACACACTATGCCGAATCCGCTGCTGTGAAGGAGATTCAGCACAGTGTTTCAGTGCAGTGAGGACCGCTGCATGTGTGTGCACTCACCCTGTGGGCTCTGTGCAGTGGAGCCGAGGTCCGTACTCTGCAGCCCGGGTCTCTGCTGGGGAGCCTGATGCTTCTCTCCATACCTCCAGTACCATAGAGCACAGAGCTGATGGAGTGGTCTTTTCTAACCACAGCTACCGGCTCTATGGTACGGGAGGTATGGAGAGAAACATCGGGCTACACAGCAGAGACCCAGGCTGCGGAGTGCGGACCTCGGCTCCCCTGCACAGAGCCCACACGGTGAAGGGACAATTACAGTGGTCCCCACTGCACTGACACACTGTTCCGAATCTCCTTCACAGCAGTGGATTTGGCACATTGTGTCAGTGCAATGGGGACCGCTGTGTACAATGGGGGTAGGAGGCGACATTAGGGGCTGGGTAGGGCCTGTAGAAGAACTGGGGGCGGCTGCTGCGGCTCCAGAGGGAGACATGGAGGGTATCACCAGACAGATACTGTAAGTTGCACCATGTATTATGTTAGTGTGTGCAGCAGCATGGGGGTCCATATACAGTCATGGGGGTGGCTCCACGAAAGGGTGGCTCTACTATAGGCCTCTTTAGCGTCCCTAAAAATGTGAAATTGACCTCGCCAAAGAATATAGAGATCCCGACTGACTATTTTCTTACATAAAATAAAAAGGATAACAGTGCTATCCATATTAAAATCATGGCCATGCATGATAATGCATCATTTCATTCTGGAAAGAATACCTCTGAGTGATTGACTGCTATTGGTAGAAAGGGAGAGAATGTTAGGGTGTGGCTACCAGCCTCACCTGATCTCAACCCTACTGAGAAGCATTGGAGTATTCTCAAACAAAAGATCTATGCAGATAGGAGTCAGTTGACATCAAATCAACAGTTCTAGTTGGCTATCCTGACATCCTGCAAAGAAATTTAAGCAGAAACTATCCAAAAACTCACATCCCTCAATAAATGCAATAATTAAAGGGGATGTCCACTACTAAGACAATCCCTTCTCTATCTTGTTTCCCCCATTTAAAATAAGAAATCCAATACTCACCTCCAGCTCTGCTGTTATTTCAGCGCTGTCTGATACCGCGGCTCTGGACTGACGTGACATTGTTGTGACATGCAAGTCCTATGTCCAGTCACCACCAGCTTCCTTCTCTTCTCCTTCGTACAAAATTACAGGAATGTATTGGTGCAGTGTCACTTCCTGTGATTTTGTATGAAGGTGGGGAAAAGGAAGATGGTGATTGGCTTGCAAGGCATTACAATGTCACTTGAACCATGGAAAAAAAGTCAATTAAGAGAGGGTTGTCCTAGTAGTGAACAACCCCTTTAGGATGATATGACGAAAGGGTTCCAATGTTGACATGTAACTTAATTTGTAAAGATGTTTTTGACTGGAAAATCATCTGATTTCAATGAATGTGACCCACATTTTCAGCAAATTACCATTTTCTGTTCTTTTCAACTGTTAAAATGTTTGGAAACTCTGTTGTGCATAATAATTTAGAAAAAAATGAATGATCCTATGGTCTGCAGCTAATATGTGAAAAAATGAGTTTGCTGAGTCTAGGCAGTAAAAGAATCAACTTCTTTTTATGGCTGAAATCAAATTGGCCTGAAAAGAATATGGTTTGTAAAGATTTATGAATAGATTCTGTGGCCAGAAGCTAGGAAATTATAAATAAAGATACTTGCTCACTTTTTGTCCATCATGAATGCATAGGCTGGTTTAACACTGCAGGTTTTTCACTGATTAGTGTCCATCCAGTTTGTGTGCCAAAACGAGGATTGTCTCCAAAACCCAGAACAGGTGTCAATCTTTCAATTATAGTTTTGGAACCTGATCAGGGTAAAAACTGCAGTGTGAAACCCGCCTTATGGCTGCTTTACACGTCCCGATATCGTTCCGATATTGGATACAACAGCACAGGTGCGCACACATTTTTGGCAGTAGTCCAAGATCGCATAGGAGATGTTACACAGGGAGATATCAGCAGGCAACGCAACTGCGATGTATACGCCCCCTCGTACGAGCGATCCAGGGAACGACCATTTAACATGGTAGTGAATAGGGGAAGTTGTGCTCCAAATCGTTGTTGGGCCGTCACACAGCACGATCCTGCCAGATCTTCCATCTAATATCGGGCAGTTGGAGGGCCTGCCCAATTCCCCAACGATATCGGTTTTGCATCGTTCTGGCATCGTATTGCTCATTTACACCACACAATGCACGAACGATATCGGCGCCAACGCACAAACCATGTGACTTTTTATTGGTGTTGGACAACGATATCGGGACGTGTAAAATGGCCATTAGGCTGGCTTCACACCACGGCACAATCAGGTCTGGGGCTGTCAGGGGTAAACCTGACAGCCCCGGACCCGATTTGCAAACTGTTTGTAGCTGGATGCATCAAATCGCAACTGAGGTAGCTGTTCTCCTCCACTTCACAGGAGACAGCTCCCTGGTTCTGAAGTTCAACGTAGCTCACAGTGTCCAGTTCCCGGATCCTCCCGGATCCTCCCGGATCTGGGCAATCCGGCGCCATATACTCTTATGTTAGGGAGCGCTGCATTGCCCCAGAACGTTTTTGTGTCCGGGAGAAAAATCCGAATTGTCCCGGATCCTCCCGGACAGATGGATGGAACCGGATGGCAGATAGCTCAAATCCGGCTCCATCCGGCCCCATAGGCAACATTAGCGCAAAATCGGGTCCGGGGCTGTCAGGTTCACCCCAGACAGCCCCGGACCTGATTGTGCCGTGGTGTGAAGCCAGCCTTAGTCTTCACTTTATTCAGACAGTGATGTGCAACTGCTCATTCTGAGGATTATATACAAAACACAAAGCATCTCATTTTGTACATGTATAAATTCAGAAATACCAGGTATAATAGAAGGATTAATTACATGATATTATGATTACAAAGATTTAACATAAATGATAGTGGATTAAGGGCAATCCTATTTACTAGAGAAAAACAACATGAAAAATTAATATCAGCCCATTTTTATGACAATAGATACATTTTATTTACTTATCATTGCAAAAGAGGTAGGATAGGTAAAATTGAGAAGTGCACCATAAAAAGCTGCAGGTGAGAGCAGCAAAAGGATATTTAGAAAAATCTCAAAATATCCGTACATGGATTAAATGATTAATGTCAGTCATAACTATACCACTACAGATGGGTAACAGTGCAGTCAAATCCAACACATTTTTTATCTACTCTATAATTGCCGTAGGCATTTTCATGTCGGCCCCCGACGTGCCGCTGTCTGTGCCCCTGTGCCCCTGTGCCTCAGTGCCCCTGTGCCCCTGTGCCCCAGTGCCCCTGTGCCCCTGTCACCCGCTCCGGAGCAGCTGCTGTCAGCAGGCCATTGCGAGCCGTCGCAATGCCCACGAAGCGGGCATTGCGACCCCTCGCCGCTGTCATCCCGCTCTGGAGCAGCTGCTCCGGAGCCTGTGCCCCTGTGCCCCTGTGCCTCAGTGCCCCTGTGCCCCTGTGCCCCAGTGCCCCTGTGCCCCTGTCACCCGCTCCGGAGCAGCTGCTGTCAGCACATGCTGACACAGTGCTCCGGAGTCTGTGCCCCTGTGCCCCAGTGCCCCTGTGCCCCAGTGCACCTGTGCCCCTGTGCCCCAGTGCCCCTGTGCCCCTGTCACCCGCTCCGGAGCAGCTGCTGTCAGCACATGCTGACACAGTGCTCCGGAGTCTGTGTCCCTGTGCCCCTGTGCCCCAGTGCCCCTGTGCCCCAGTGCCCCTGTGCCCCTGTGCCCCTGTGCCCCAGTGCCCCTGTGCCCCAGTGCCCCTGTGCCTCTGTGCCCCTGTGCCCCTGTGGATTACCGCAACCGCGCCGCATATGTGCCGCACCTGCCGCAAGTCCCCCTATACTTTCTATGGGGATTACCACAATCGCGCCGCAAGTGTAATGCAATTACACTTGCGGCGCGGTTGCGGTAATCTCCATAGAAAGTATAGGGGGACTTGCGGCAGGTGCGGCAAGTGCGGTTTTGCACTTGCGGCATGTTTGCCCGCGAAAAATCCCGTGGCAGACTGCGTTGTTGCTGGGTGGCAACACATTTTGCCTACCAATCACTATACTTCCCTTTGCCTACCAATCACTATGCTCCCACCTGAAGCAATTTTATAGTGTTTACTTTAACTTTTCCTCACAAATTATTCCTGCCTTGGTGATCCTGTGGACGGACGTCGGAAAACCAGTGCTGGAACCTCATCCCTACAAGACATCTTTTTGGGCCAATATAATCGATTAGTAATTATTATTAATTATTAATATTATTATTATTAGTATTAATATTAATTATTATTATTAATCGATTATGCCTTGGTAATCCTGTGGGACGGACGTCGGAAAACCAGTGCTGGAACCTCATCTATACAAGATCAGCTAAGATATCTTTTTTAACCAATATAATTGATTATTCATTATGATTATTTATTAATATTATTATTTTTAGTTTTAATATTAATTATTATTATTTATATATTATTATTATATTTATATATTCATAATTATATGTCTTTTTTGATCACTATAATTGATTATTCATTATGATTATTAATTAATATTATTATTAGTGTTAATATTAATTATTAGTATTAATCCATTATTAATATTATTATATTGATATATTCACAATTATATATATATATATATATATATATATATATATATATATAGAGAGAGAGAGATATATATATATATATATATATATATATATATAGAGAGAGAGAGAGAGAGGTCATATTATATATATGTATATGATTAGTATATATATATATATATTGTATATCAATCTATATATATCAGCTAAGATATCTTTTTGGCTCAATATAATCGATTATTTATTGGCTAATATAATCGATTATTTATTGATATATTCATAATTAGATATATATATATATTGATATAGATATATAGAGGTAGATTAATATATATCTATATATATATATACATGTCATATTATATATATGTATATGATTACTATATATATATATATATATATTGTATATTAATCTCTCTCTATTATTTTTTTTTTTTTTTATTTACTATTTTTATTATTATTAAATTGATTTATTATTTTTTATTTTAAGTGAATTTATTTGTATAATCATTTTATTTTATTAAAAAACCGCATCTGCGGCGCGGTTGCGGTAATCCCCATACTAAGTATAGGGGGACTTGCGGCAGGTGCGGCAAATTTGCACTTGCCGCACCTGCCGCAAGTCCCCCTATACTTTGTATGGGGATTACCGCAACCGCGCCGCAAGTGCAAGTTGCGGCGCGGTTGCGGTAATCCTTATGGGTATTACCGCAACCGCGCCGCAAGTGCTCCCACTCAGCCAGCGACTCGCAATGCGGCGCGGTTGCGGTAATCTTTATGGGGATTACCGCAACCGCGCCGCAAGTGCTCGCACTTAGCCAGCGACTCGCAATGCGGCGCGATTGCGGTAATCCCTATGGGTATTACCGCAATCGCGCCGCAAGTGCTCGCACTCAGCCAGCAACTCGCAATGCGGCGCGGTTGCGGTAATGCTTATGGGATTAATCTATATATATATCTTTTTGGCACAATATAATCGATTATTTATTGATATATTCATAATTATATATATATATATATATATATATATATATATATATATATATAGATGATATATATATATAGATATATAGAGATAGATTAATATATATATATATATCTATGTCATATTATGTATATGATTAGTATATATATATATATATATTGTATATTAATCTATATATATATATATATATATATACTAGATGGCAGCCCGATTCTGAAGAATCGGGTAGTCTAGAATATATATATATAGTTTATTTAGTAATAGTTAGGGGAGTGCGGTGAAATTAATTGTGTGTGTACAGGTGGCTCAGGGGTCAGCAGTGAGTGCGGTGGCTCAGGGGTCAGCAGTGAGTGCGGTGGCTCAGGGGTCAGCAGTGAGGGCGGTGGCTCAGGGGTCAGCAGTGAGGGCGGTGGCTCAGGGGTCAGCAGTGAGGGCGCAGCCTCAGGGGTCAGCAGTGAGGGCGCAGCCTCAGGGGTCAGCAGTGAGGGCGCAGCCTCAGGGGTCAGCAGTGAGGGCGGTGGCTAGGGGTAAGCAGTGAGGGCGGTGGCTCAGGGGTCAGCAGTGAGGGCGGTGGCTCAGGGTCAGCGTGAGGGCGGTGGCTCAGGGTCAGCAGTGAGGGCGGTGGCTCAGGGGTCAGCAGTGAGGGCGGTGGCTCAGGGGTCAGCAGTGAGGGCGGTGGCTCAGGGTCAGCAGTGAGGGCGGTGGCTCAGGGGTCAGCAGTGAGGGCGGTGGCTCAGGGGTCAGCAGTGAGGGCGGTGGCTCAGGGTCAGCAGTGAGGGCGGTGCAGGGTCAGCAGTGAGGGCGGTGGCTCAGGGGTCAGCAGTGAGGGCGGTGGCTCAGGGGTCAGCAGTGAGGGCGGTGGCTCAGGGTCAGCAGTGAGGGCGGTGGCTCAGGGGTCAGCAGTGAGGGCGCAGGCCCTCAGGGGTCAGCAGTGAGGGCGAGCTCAGGGGTCAGCAGTGAGGGCGCAGCCTCAGGGGTCAGCAGTGAGGCGCAGCCTAGGGTCAGCAGTGAGGGCGCAGGCTCAGGGGTCAGCAGTGAGGGCGCAGGCTCAGGGGTCAGCAGTGAGGCAGGTCAGGGGTCAGCAGTGAGGGCGCAGGCTCAGGGGTCAGCAGTGAGGGCGCAGGCTCAGGGGTCAGCAGTGAGGGCGCAGGCTCAGGGGTCAGCAGTGAGGGCGCAGGCTCAGGGGTCAGCAGTGAGGGCGCAGGCCAGGGGTCAGCAGTGAGGGCGCAGCTCAGGGGTCAGCAGTGAGGGGTCGCAGGCTCAGGGGTCAGCAGTGAGGGCTCAGGGGTCAGCAGTGAGGGCTCAGGGGTCAGCAGTGAGGGCGCAGGGTCAGCAGTGAGGGCGCAGGGCAGCAGTGAGGGCGCAGGGGTCAGCAGTGAGGGGCAGGGGTCAGCAGTGAGGGCGCAGGGT
Organism: Allobates femoralis; assembly: GCA_033576535.1. Lineage (NCBI taxonomy): Eukaryota > Metazoa > Chordata > Amphibia > Anura > Aromobatidae > Allobates > Allobates femoralis. Next base: position 478,094,149 of record JARQOC010000002.1, on the reverse strand, counting down.
CAGCAGTGAGGGCGCAGGGTCAGCAGTGAGGGCGCAGGGGTCAGCAGTGGAGGGCGCAGGGGTCAGCAGTGAGGGCGCAGGGGTCAGCAGTGAGGGCTCAGTGGTCAGCAGTGAGGGCGCAGGCTCAGTGGTCAGCAGTGAGGCGCAGCTCAGGGTCAGCAGTGAGGCGCAGCCTCAGGGGTCAGCAGTGAGGGCTCAGGGGTCAGCAGTGAGGGCTCAGGGGTCAGCAGTGAGGGCTCAGGGGTCAGCAGTGAGGGCTCAGGGGTCAGCAGTGAGGGCTCAGGGGTCAGCAGTGAGGGCTCAGGGGTCAGCAGTGAGGGCTCAGGGGTCAGCAGTGAGGGCTCAGGGGTCAGCAGTGAGGGCTCAGGGGTCAGCAGTGAGGGCTCAGGGGTCAGCAGTGAGGGCTCAGGGGTCAGCAGTGAGGGGGTCAGCAGTGAGGGCTCAGGGTCAGCAGTGAGGGCTCAGGGGTCAGCAGTGAGGGCTCAGGGGTCAGCAGTGAGGGCTCAGGGGTCAGCAGTGAGGGCTCAGGGGTCAGCAGTGAGGGCTCAGGGGTCAGCAGTGAGGGCTCAGGGGTCAGCAGTGAGGGCTCAGGGGTCAGCAGTGAGGGCTCAGGGGTCAGCAGTGAGGGCTCAGGGGTCAGCAGTGAGGGCGCAGGGGTCAGCAGTGAGGGCGCAGGGGTCAGCAGTGAGGGCGCAGGGGTCAGCAGTGAGGGCGCAGGGGTCAGCAGTGAGGGCGCAGGGGTCAGCAGTGAGGGCGCAGGGGTCAGCAGTGAGGGCGCAGGGGTCAGCAGTGAGGGCGCAGGGGTCAGCAGTGAGGGCGCAGGGGTCAGCAGTGAGGGCGCAGGGGTCAGCAGTGAGGGCGCAGGGGTCAGCAGTGAGGGCTCAGGGGTCAGCAGTAGGGCCAGGGTCACAGTGAGGGCTCAGGGGTCAGCAGTGAGGGCGCAGGGGTCAGCAGTGAGGGCGCAGGGGTCAGCAGTGAGGGCGCAGGGGTCAGCAGTGAGGGCGCAGGGGTCAGCAGTGAGGGCGCAGGGGTCAGCAGTGAGGGCGCAGGGGTCAGCAGTGGAGGGCGCAGGCTCAGTGAGTCAGCAGTGAGGGCGCAGCCTCAGGGGGTCAGCAGTGAGGGCTCAGGGGTCAGCAGTGAGGGCTCAGGGGTCAGCAGTGAGGGCTCAGGGGTCAGCAGTGGAGGGCTCAGGGGTCAGCAGTGAGGGCGCAGCCTCAGGGGTCAGCAGTGAGGGCGCAGCCTCAGGGGTCAGCAGTGAGGGCGCAGCCTCAGGGGTCAGCAGTGAGGGCGCAGCCTCAGGGGTCAGCAGTGAGGGCGCAGCCTCAGGGGTCAGCAGTGAGGGCGCAGCCTCAGGGGTCAGCAGTGAGGGCGCAGCCTCAGGGGTCAGCAGTGAGGGCGCAGCCTCAGGGGTCAGCAGTGAGGGCGGGCAGGCTCAGGGGTCAGCAGTGGAGTGGGCGCAGGGGTCAGCAGTGAGGGCGCAGGGGTCAGCAGTGAGGGCGCAGGGGTCAGCAGTGAGGGCGCCAGGGGTCAGCAGTGAGGGCGCAGGGGTCAGCAGTGAGGGCGCAGGGGTCAGCAGTGAGGGCGCAGGGGTCAGCAGTGAGGGCGCAGGGGTCGCAGTGTGAGGGCGCAGGGGTCAGTACAGCAGCTGAGGGCGCAGGGGTCAGCAGTGAGGGCGCAGGGGTCTAGCAGTGAGGGCGCAGGGGTCAGCAGTGGAGGGCTCAGGGGTCAGCAGTGAGGGCGCAGGGGTCAGCAGTGAGGGCGCAGGGGTCAGCAGTGAGGGCGCAGGGGTCAGCAGTGAGGGCGCAGGGGTCAGCAGTGAGGGCGCAGGGGTCAGCAGTGAGGGCGCAGGGGTCAGCAGTGAGGGCTCAGGGGTCAGCAGTGAGGGCTCAGTGGTCAGCAGTGAGGGCGCAGCCTCAGGGGTCAGCAGTGAGGGCGCAGCCTCAGGGGTCAGCAGTGAGGGCTCAGGGGTCAGCAGTGAGGGCTCAGGGGTCAGCAGTGAGGGCTCAGGGGTCAGCAGTGAGGGCTCAGGGGTCAGCAGTGAGGGCTCAGGGGTCAGCAGTGAGGGCTCAGGGGTCAGCAGTGAGGGCTCAGGGGTCAGCAGTGAGGGCTCAGGGGTCAGCAGTGAGGGCTCAGGGGTCAGCAGTGAGGGCTCAGGGGTCAGCAGTGAGGGCTCAGGGGTCAGCAGTGAGGGGTCAGGGGTCAGCAGTGAGGGCGCAGGGGTCAGCAGTGAGGGCGCAGGGGTCAGCAGTGAGGGGGCAGGGGTCAGCAGTGAGGGCGCAGGGGTCAGCAGTGAGGGCGCAGGGGTCAGCAGTGAGGGCGCAGGGGTCAGCAGTGAGGGCGCAGGGGTCAGCAGTGAGGGCGCAGGGGTCAGCAGTGAGGGCGCAGGGTCAGCAGTGAGGGCGCAGGGGTCAGCAGTGAGGGCTCAGGGGTCAGCAGTGAGGGGTCAGCAGTGAGGGCTCAGGGGTCAGCAGTGAGGGCTCAGGGGTCAGCAGTGAGGGCGCAGGGGTCAGCAGTGAGGGCGCAGGGGTCAGCAGTGAGGGCGCAGGGGTCAGCAGTGAGGGCGCAGGGGTCAGCAGTGAGGGCGCAGGGGTCAGCAGTGAGGGCTCAGTGGTCAGCAGTGAGGGCGCAGGCTCAGTGGTCAGCAGTGAGGGCGCAGCCTCAGGGGTCAGCAGTGAGGGCTCAGGGGTCAGCAGTGAGGGCTCAGGGGTCAGCAGTGAGGGCTCAGGGGTCAGCAGTGAGGGCTCAGGGGTCAGCAGTGAGGGCTCAGGGGTCAGCAGTGAGGGCGCAGGGGTCAGCAGTGAGGGCGCAGGGGTCAGCAGTGAGGGCGCAGGGGTCAGCAGTGAGGGCGCAGGGGTCAGCAGTGAGGGCTCAGGGGTCAGCAGTGAGGGCTCAGGGGTCAGCAGTGAGGGCTCAGGGGTCAGCAGTGAGGGCTCAGGGGTCAGCAGTGAGGGCTCAGGGGTCAGCAGTGAGGGCTCAGGGGTCAGCAGTGAGGGCTCAGGGGTCAGCAGTGAGGGCTCAGCAGTGAGGGCTCAGGGGTCAGCAGTGAGGGCGCAGGGGTCAGCAGTGAGGGCGCAGGGGTCAGCAGTGAGGGCTCAGGGGTCAGCAGTGAGGGCGCAGGGGTCAGCAGTGAGGGCGCAGGGGTCAGCAGTGAGGGCTGAGGGGTCAGCAGTGAGGGCTCAGGGGTCAGCAGTGAGGGCTCAGGGGTCAGCAGTGAGGGCGCAGGGGTCAGCAGTGAGGGCGCAGGGGTCAGCAGTGAGGGCGCAGGGGTCAGCAGTGAGGGCTGAGGGGTCAGCAGTGAGGGCTCAGGGGTCAGCAGTGAGGGCTCAGGGGTCAGCAGTGAGGGCTCAGGGGTCAGCAGTGAGGGCTCAGGGGTCAGCAGTGAGGGCTGGAGGGTGCAGAGCAGGGCTGGAGGGTGCAGAGCAGGGCTGGAGGGTGCAGAGCAGGGCTGGAGGGGGCAGAGCAGGGCTGGAGGGTGCAGAGCAGGGCTGGAGGGGGCAGAGCAGGGCTGGAGGGGGCAGAGGAGGGCTGGAGGTGGCAGAGGAGAGCGGAGGCAGGGTGGCGGAAGACTTACTGGGCTGTTGGCGGGCGGCGGGCAGCGGCAGTGCTGTTGGCGGTTCCGGAGGCCGGGGGCGGAGTGTGGGCGGGGCTAGCTGGGTGATGGAGGAGCGTCAGCCGGTCTGTGGAGAGAGCGGCAGGACTGGGAGCTGTGCCGGCGGAGGCCCCACACTCGTTCCGGGCCGGTTGGCGGATGTTGGTGGGCGGTGAGCTGCAGGGCTGTGGGCGGGATGTGGGCGGCCGCAGACGGGGCTCTGTGCAGGGCCGGTGGCGCCGCTCGTGGGTCTGGTGCTTCCGGTTCCGGAGTTGGACACAGGAGGGAGGCCATCACGGAAGCGGAAGCGGATTTTGGGCGGAAGTGGCCTTCGGGTTTTATATAATAGATATATACACATTGTAATAAATTGTAATATATAATATACATAATTTATTTAACTTAATAATACATATAATATTTTTTTTGATATATTTTTATGATATTATTTATATATAAAAATATTTTGCATATATTGGTATTAAATAAATTATTGATCTATATGTTACACAATTATATAAATCTTTTTCAGGCTTATATTAAATTTTTGTCTGAAATTATGTCAGTGCCTGAATATTAAATCTATATTATCTGTTTATAATTCTTTTAACATTGATTGTCTTCTATATCTAAATAATGCTCCTTACTTCGTTAACTTCTTTGTTGACTTTTTTTGATCTTAATTTTTGTTCTTGCGACCACTTGCCGCTGTCAGCACACAACTCCAACCCCTGTCACTATACACCCCCATATGTCCTCACACCCCCCTCCATATGTCCGCACACCCCCGCTAATTCGCGGCAGATGCAGTGAAAAAACCGCATCTGCCACGTTTGCTGCATAAGCGTTACACTTGCGGTGCAGTTGCGGTAATCCCCATACAAAGTATAGCGGGACTTGCGGCAGTTGCGGCAAGTGCGGTTTTGCACTTGCGGCAAGTGTGACTGCGAAAAAAACCGTAGGTTTTTGCCTAACATTCATTATACCCCCCCCGCCGCCATTTTAGTGATTAATAATATGTTTAATCCGCCATTTTATAGTGTTTCCTTTAACTTTTCCTCACAAATTATTTCTGCCTTGGTGATCCTGTGGAAGGACGTCGGAAAACCAGTGCTGGAACCTCATCTCTACCATATCAGCTAAAGATATCTTTTTGGGCCAATATAATCGATTATTTATTTATATATTCATAATTATATATATGTATATATATATATAGATATATAGAAATATAGATATAGATTAATATATATATATAGATATATATGTCATATTATGTATATGATTAGTATATATATATATTGTATATTAATCTATATATATAATATATATATATATATATATATATACACATTGTAATAAATTGTAATATATAATATACATTATTTATTTAAGTTAATAATATATATAATATATTTTTATTATATATTTTTATGATATAATTTATATATAAAAATATATTGTATATAATAAAAATTATCAATATAAATATTACTACTTTGACTATATTGCTATGCAGAATGTATATTGATTGCTTCCTTAAATAATATACTGTAGCTATTATTGCATACATTTTCCTGTACTGTGCTCAATATGAGCTCTGAGAAACAAAGAAGCTCTGTTAGAGCTAAGAATGCTGCACGCCAGCGCAAGAAGCGTGCGCAGGAAGATCTGGAAACAAGACGTCTCCGTTTGCTTAAGCTCACGGAGGATTTGAATAAAAGAATTGTAAAGGAGTCTGCTGAAGAAAGAAGCAGTCGGTTGGCAAAAAAAGCTGATGCGGAACGCAAAAGACGCAAAAAACAACAGGTGAAGGTGCAAGGAGAACCATTTACCTCTGATATGGCGTCCATATCTGGGTGTCCAACACTTTCTGAAACTCAACTGCCTACAAGATCTGGCCGTAAACAAGAAAAGGTGAAGGTGCAAGGAAAACCATCTACCTCTGATATGGCGCCTATATCTGTGTCTCCAACACTTTCTGAAACTGAACTGCCTACAACATCTGGCCGTAAACAAGAAAAGGTGAAGGTGCAAGGAAAACCATCTACCTCTGATATGGCGTCCATATCTGTGTCTCCAACACTTTCTGAAACTCAACTGCCTACAAGATCTGGCCGTAAACAAGAAAAGGTGAAGGTGCAAGGAAAACCATCTACCTCTGATATGGCGCCTATATCTGTGTCTCCAACACTTTCTGAAACTCAACTGCCTACAACATCTGGCCGTAAACAACAAAAGGTGAAGGTGCAAGGAGAACCATCTACCTCTGATATGGCGTCCATATCTGTCTCTCCAACACTTTCTGAAACTGAACTGCCTACAACATCTGGCACGGGTAAAGTGAAGGGCAAATGTTCTTCTAAAAAAAGAACACACAAGATTGCTTCTGCCATGACAAAACATCAATTGGCTAAAGTCAAACGTTTACAAATTATGTCACCTACCTCAAAACAACGCCATTTGGCTCATTTGGCTGCCTTACAGCGTCAACTACGCCAAAAAAAAATCCTCTGTAAGAAGTCTCCAGTCACTACTTCTTTTCTTGAATGTGTTGACAGTTCTACACAGCCACGCCTTATTTATGTAGGCATCTACAAAAAAGGTCATCGGTTGCTCACTTCACCTACGTCATCAATCCCTATTGGCTTTACTAATGACGATACCGGTATTTTAGAACATACCTGTGGGCCCATGAATGTGTTATGTGAACATTGTGAAGCACAACATTTTGAAGCTGAAAGGCCATCTGATGGACAGTTCTCCCTTTGTTGTCACAAGGGCAAAGTTAAGGTACCATTACCTCAGTACCCTGAGCTCTTCACTACTTTACTGAAAGGAGACAGCCCATATAGTAAAAATCTCATGGAGAATATCAGGAGCATTAATAGTTCCTTTGCATTTGCTTCGATGGGTGCAAGTGTTTCTCAACCACCTGGACACGGTCCTTATTGTTTCCGGATTCACGGCCAAATTTACCCTAGAACTGGAACTCTCCACCCCGCTGAAGGTCAAGTTCCAGCATATGCACAGCTCTATATTTTGGATAGTGCTACTGCTACTGAACAACGCCTACAGTTTCCAGAAAATCTCAAGTGTAATCCAGCCTTGATGAGAATTATTGCTGAGCAATTGGAAGGTATTAATCCCTTTGTTTCAGCTTAAATGTTACGGCAAGTGGAGGAAGAGGAAGAACAGAAAGCATTGGAACATGGCACAAAAATGCCTAATATCATCATGGCAATTAAACAAGACAGAGAGCAAGACCCAAGACGGTATAACAACCCTACTGTCCATGAAGTTGCAGTCATCTTTGAAAATGCTGATGGAGAGCCACCATTTAATAGAGACATTTTAATACATCTAAAACCAGACATAAATAATCCGTTGGCCCCCAAAACACAGCAAATAAGTATTTTACACAGTAATTTGGATGCATTACTGTATCCATTGTTTTTCCCTCATGGAGAGCAAGGGTGGCATGAATCACTCATGCACCAAGGCCAAAATGTTCGCAGGGTGACACAGCTGCAGTATTACTGTTATTTGCTGTCAGTACGGACAGAATTCAATCCTGTCCTTAATGGAGGTAAACTGACACAGCAGTACTTGGTGGATGCCTATGTTAAGATCGAGGCCAATCGTTTAAATTTTATACGACAACACCAGAAGGATTTGAAGGTGGAAGATTATTGTCTCCTTCAAGAACATTTGCTGAGAAAATCCGTAGAAAAAGGAATCCCCATTGGCAAAACCGTAATTTTACCATCTTCCTTTGAGGGAAGTCCCCGAAACATGCAGCAGAGGTATCAAGATGCCATGGCGATTGTAACTAAATTTGGAAGACCAGATCTTTTTATAACGATGACCTGTAATCCAAAATGGAGTGAAATTGCAACGAATTTACAGCCATGGCAGCGTGCTGAACATCGCCCGGATTTAGTGGCCCGTGTATTCAGGATTAAACTTGAAGCCCTTTTGAAAGATATTAATTCTGGATTATTTGGTAAGGTTTGTGCTATGGTTCATGTGATAGAATTTCAAAAGCGAGGCCTACCACATGCTCACATTCTAATTATTCTGGATCCCAACTCAAAACTAAGAACTGAGGTGGAAGTGGACAATACTGTTTGGGCTGAAATTCCTGATCCATCACATTACCCTGTGCTCCATCAAATTGTCATTCAACACATGATCCATGGCCCCTGTGGACAACACAATCCCAATTCTCCATGTATGGAGAATGGAAAGTGTAAAAAAGCTTTTCCCAAAAAGTTTCAAACAAAAACTGTTATACCTGAGGATGCATATCCAAGTTATCAAAGAAACGAAGGACCTTCTTTTCAACACCATTCCAAGATGATTGATAATTCTTGGGTGGTTCCATATAACCCTTTCCTTCTATTAAAATATAAGTGCCATATCAATGTGGAAGTATGTGCTTCCATTCAGAGCGTAAAATACCTCTTCAAATATGTGTACAAAGGTCATGACAAAGCCAATGTGGAAATTTGTGAAACCAACATCAGACACGATGAAACTCATAAATTCATGGATTCCAGATATGTCAGTGCACCAGAGGCAGCTTGGCGAATCTTTGCTTTCCAAATGCATAGACAATCTCACAGCATTATTCGTCTTGCAGTACATCTGCCTCATTCACAATCACTTTTTTTTCACGAGGGTGATTCTGCGGACAACATCAGTTATTCAATGGACAGACAATCAACATTCATGGCCTACTTTACCCTCAATGAGAATGATCCCAATGCTCGGGAGTACTTATATCGTCAAATTCCTGAGCATTATGTTTGGAAAGAAGGTGCATGGGAAGTTAGAAGGAGAGGAGGTGCTTCAGTCATTGGTAGACTCTACACTGTTAGTATTCAAGAACAAGAACGTTATTTTTTAAGGCTGTTGTTACTCCATGTTAAAGGAGCTACAAGTTTTGATAACCTTAAGACTGTTAAGGAAGTCACATACCCAACGTTTAAAGAGGCGGCATTAGCCCTTGGATTGCTCTTCGATGACAGTGTTTGGAGAAAAACTTTATTGGATGCCTGTGTTCTCAATATGCCTGCACAGCTCCGTGACATGTTTGCATATATATGTGTCTTTGGTCCTCCTAATCATCCCCTGGAGTTGTGGCAAGAATTTAAACAACACTTCGTTCAAGATTACTGCCATGCCTACCACCCTGACACTGATGATTGTGAGCATTGTGAAGGATATGCCATGACTGATGTTGAACATGTTTTAAAATTTCATGCTAAACATTTTATTGATTTTAATCTGCCACGCCCAAAAAGAAAACCACACATTCGTCCTCAATACAACAAAGAAGAAGAGTTAGTAAGAGCACATGAAATGAAAGCCACCTTAAATGATCAACAACGTTTGGCCTATAATGCAATCCATAAAGCTTTAGAGGATACAAGTGATAAGCCAAAGTGCTTTTTCCTTGACGGTCCCGGTGGAAGTGGGAAAACATATCTCTATCATCTATTGATTCATGAACTGAGAGGAGAAGGAGAAGTTGTCTCACCTGCAGCCAGTACAGGGATTGCTGCTAATCTATTGCAAGGAGGAAGAACTATCCATTCACTGTATGGCATACCAATACCAATTAATGAGACATCCGTTTCAAGAATCAAAAATGATACTGATGCGGCCCAACATTTGAAGACTACCAAACTCTTCATCATCGATGAGTCTACTATGTTGTCAAAATACGCTTTGCATGTAATTGATCAATTATTACGGGATGTCATGACAACTGATGTCTCCAAGAAAAATAAATTACCCTTTGGAGGGAAAGTCATTGTTCTGGGAGGAGACTTTCGGCAGTGTCTTCCTATCATCTCTCATGGAACAAGGACAGACATCGTAGAGAGCTGCATTAAATATTCACGACAATGGCAGCTTTTCAGTCAATTGCCGCTCATTAACAACATGCGCTCCATTGATTCTGAATATAGCAATTGGTTCATTCAATTGGGAAATGGAGAATTGTCCAATGATTACAACCTTGGTGATGATGTCATTGAGATCCCGCAAGACATGATCTGCACTGGCTCTTTAATCTTGGACATATTTGGTGAAAACATTGTCATTGATGTGAATAATGACGAAAGTATTCAGAATGCTGCATCACATGCCATTCTTTGTCCCAAAAATGACGCTGTGGATTTGATCAATTCAAAAGTGATGGATTGTATTCCTGGAGAATACATGGAATATATGAGCCATGATTCCATTGATCCAGATGAGACGGAAAATCCCGAACAATATCCCGTGGAATTTCTAAATTCTCTAACACCAACAGGAATGCCTTCTCATCTCCTGAAATTAAAAGTTGGTACAATTATAATGCTTTTGCGTAATTTTAACAGCAGAAAAGGACTTTGCAACGGGACTCGGATGATTATTATTGCTTTGTTTGACAACTTGATACAAGCAAAAGTAATTTCTGGCTCGGATGAAGGAAATGTAGTCTTCATTCCAAGAATTGATCTCTGTCCATCAGAGACTGGATTGCCTTTCAAACTAAGACGTCGGCAATTTCCCGTGAAGCCTGCCTTTGCCATGACCATAAATAAATCCCAAGGACAAACTTTGGAGAAAGTGGGGATTTATTTGCCAGAACCTGTTTTTGGTCATGGACAATTATATGTGGCTTTCTCACGTGTGAAGAGACGATGCAATGTGAAGGTGAAAGTGGTGGATTCATGCATTCAAGGCAAATTGGTGCCTAACTGTGAGAAAGTCTTCACCAAAAATATTGTCTATCGGAATATTTTGGGATGAACTTTTGCATATTTTATATTTTTACCTTTTCTATTTAAAAAAAAAAAAAAAAAAAAAAAAATTAGTTTAGTCTTTTCAATTTCAGTTTTTTATGTGCATAGTTTATACAATGTTTGTGGAAAAACACATTTCAGATTTCATTGGAGATGTGTATCATTCTGATTTTCTCACAGGGTGATAGAAACCACTATTTAAAGCTCCAGTGCTTTACGTGCTGAGAGATTTGATTCTTATTCTTTAAAGGGAGAGGTTTTTGTGAACAGCTAAGAGACGGGTGGGACGGCTGTTCACACACATCTCATTAGCAAGGTGTGTTCCACATGTTTAGATAGATAGGGACAAACATAAATTATTAATTAGATTCTACCACGACATTTTTCTTACATTTTTTCACTTTGTTGAGGAATATACTAAATGATAATAATTGTTCATGAAGGACTTATCAAGAACATACTTGCTGTAATTTTCATAATTGCATATATGTAATTTGTACTTAACTTGCAGTTTGTGCAGACAACATAGTTGCGGCAGTGTCATCCACATCAACTGCAGTCACCTGTGGTTAGTTAGTGGATGCATCTTATGCACCTGCTGAAGCTATGTTAACTCCATTTACTGTAGGTTAACTACAAGTTTTTTTGTTATTGTATGGATATTGCTGCAAGTCTGTAGTTGGTAACTCCTTCTGTATCAATTTACAAAATTTTATTATTTACATCACAATCCTCAAAAAATCTAAGAAAAATCCAGCTATTAAAAATATCTAAATTATATCAATTCGGATTTAGTTAGAGTAGGTCCCACCAGGCGTAAGGGCATCTTGACGCGATTGGTGGGCTTACACAAAGTGGCTGATACATATATTAGTACTGTTAATTCATCAATTCAAAAAATTGACATATTAAGAAGTATTGCTACTTTGTGTTCTAAGACCCTTACAACATAATAGTTCAATTTTCCTTAAATGATATCAACCATACTAATATATGTAGTTGGTGTAAAGATGTCATTGGAATAATTGGATTATTATTTGAAAATCTAAAAAAAAATTTAAAAATATTCTAGACACCCGATGCATTTGCATCGGGCTCACAGCTAGTATATTAATATATATTTAGCTCTGGTAAAAACTAAAGAGACCACTGCCAAATTTTCAGTTTCTCTGATTTTTCTCTTTATAAATATATTTTTGAGTAAAATGTACTTTGTTTTTTTATTCTATAAACTACTGACAACGTCTCCGAAATTTAAAGCTAAAAATGTTGTATTTATTTGCAGCAAATGAGAAATCGTCACAATAATAAAAAAGAAACAGTGCTTTCAGACCTTAAATAATTCAAAGAAAACAAGTTCATAATCACAGCTTTCAAGTTTCTTGGCATGATTTCCCCCAGTCTTTCACACTGCTTTTGGGAGATCTTATGCCACTCCGGCCCCAACTTTTAAGCAGACTACCCATCTTCCTTTTGATTACATTCCAGAGGTTTTCAATGGGGCTCAGGTCTGGAGATTGGGCTGGCCATGACAGGGTCTTGATGTGGTGCTCCTTCATCCACACATTGATTGACCTAGCTGTGTGGCATGGGGAATTGTCCTGCTGGAAAACCAGTCCTCAGAGTTGGGGAACATTGCCTGAGCAGAAGGAAGCAAGTGTTTTTCAAGGATGAACTTGTATGCGGCTTGATTCATATGTCCTTCGCAAAGATTAACCTGCCCAATTCCAGCCTTGCTAAAGCATCCCCGGATCATCACCGATCCTCCACCAAATTTCACAGTGGGTGCAAGACACTGTGGCTTGTACACCTCTCCAGGTCTCCGTCTAACCATTAGATGACCAGGTGTTAGGCAAAGCTGAAAATTAGACTCATCAGAGAAGATTTTCTTACTCCAGTCCTCTATAGTCCAATCCTTATGGTCTTTGAGCCCTTCTTTTCCTCACTTAAGACTTTTCTTTCCAACTCTTTTGGCATGGTTAAAAGCTATTTTTTTTCATTCAAATTACTTTTGGGCTATTCCTAGCACTTGTTTTGCCATCCAGCTTGTCCTATTGCAAGAGGATTGTGAAGACCATAGCAGTGTTTTTTATACTTTCCCTTGTTAAATAGGATTTGGATCAGGTGATCACCCATTCAGAATTACATTACGTAGAATGAGGTGTACTTTGGTTGGAATTCAACTGACACTGGAATTGAATGGCTGTAAGACATGTAGAGATGGTGATTTTTAGAAAACTGTGCAGTGGTCTCTTAATTTTTGCCAGAGCTGTATATATATATCTAATATATAATCACCAATAATGGTTGTCACAGACTTATGTCGCTATCCCACAATCCATTGTGCCGCCCAGGAAGTGCGCCGACCGCCATATTAGGACACCCATCACAGTATGGCAAGCGTCACACTCCCGGCTGTCACCCATGCTGTACCCACCTCCATCACCAAATCTACACCACCAAGTCCCCGCACTCCCCCTCCACTTCCTGCCACCCGCTCCCAACAGTCCACCCGGTGTCCCCCACTCATACGCAACCCGATCATCCCAGCCAGGTCCCTGAACCCCGCATACCCGCAAAAATCCATTGCAGAAGCTGGGGGACCTGTGTTGATGTCACAGTTGTGGACGGAGTTACGCATCACATGACTATGACATCACCAAAGGCCCTTTTGCACAGTGGGGAGCAGAGAACAGGTACATACAGCAACTCCCCCTGCTCTCCCCCAGTATCCCGGTTCTGTGCCCTGGTTATCATTTGAGTAGGTGGTGAGGGAGAAGGAAGTATTTACAAGGGGACGTGATGCCACCTTTAGTTCCCGGTAAAAATGGAGCCGGCGCTGCAAGCCAGCCGCTGAGGTGATGGTGGGTGAAGCAGAGAATGGTACAGCTCCCCACAGGTGGAGCTATTTCCTCAGGTTAGCGGTAATGGAGCAGGGTTGTGAGGAGGATGTTCGGAGTAGTTGGTGATGCAGTTCTTACCCCTCTGATGAGCTGCTGATGTTGGTGTTGAAGCCTCCGGGCACCAGCAGAGAGAACAACGGAGACTAGTTCAAGTTTTACTCCACTTTTCTAGGTACCGGCTGATGATAAAACATAACATGGTACAGTTTGGTTTACCCAGGTGGATGTTGCCAGCTCAGGGTCTCCCTTATAGAGTCTCTAGATGTTTGCTCTCTTTGTCCTTCAGGGTTTACTTCGCTCTTCCCATACCGCCCTCGCAGAGCTCTCCCGCCAGTCCTACGGTCTGTAGCTAGTAGGCAAGGTCTGTGCCTTACCGGTCTGGATGGGGGGCCCAAGTAAGCAAAGCCTCCAGCCACCACTTTAATTGTGGTTCTTCTCCTCTAGTGTCTTAAACCGGTTCTTAGTCCTGAGGGGCGAGGTACTTTGTGGTGCTGTCAGCAACCCGGTCACTAGAGGCCTGCAGCTCGTCGGTCTGCTGTCAGAGTTAAACTTCTGGCCGCCTTGGCTGTCCGCATTGCCGGTGTTTCCCTCAACATGACCAGCTGGCTACAACCAGTCCTGGCCCGTTGCCTTCTGTCCTGGGGTCCCACTTAAAGATGGGGCTTCCTCCTGTAGGCTGTGCTGTCAGGCCTGTCCTTCCTGACTGCCTTCCCAACACCGTCTGAATCTAAACTGTCACTCTCTTACTAGCTCTACCCTAGGCTCCACTCCTTTTTGGGACCTACTAAATTATCGGTCCCCCCTACTCTAAGTGGACTAGAAAAAAAAACTTCAGAAAGAATCCAGGAGTAAGGCCAAAATATTTTGCAGTCCTGAAACAAACTTTATTAACAACATGGGTCAGCTTAAAACAGAGACATTACAAATAGCAAGCACTCAAGCAATAAACCCAACCAAAATGTATCACATAGGTGCAATCCAATATATCTCAAGGCCAAAAGCCCACCTAAAACAACATTGCCAGAACCCCAAAATATAAACCAAGTGGTGACAATCAAAATATAGTAAAGGCAAAAGACTGGGTCAAGATAACTACCTGCTTGTGGCTGCCTCCCCTGACGCGCGTTTCGCGTTAGCTTTCTCACAAGGGGGTTAAGTGGACTAGTCCTAGGTGTGTGCAAGAACAGACTCCATAGGTTAAACCCTGAACTGACAACTTACAGAGATATCACATTTGGTTGTCATACTGCAATACCTCCCTGTGGTGCCCAGCCAGAGGGGTGCCACAATGGTATCTTCAGACCTTCTTCCAGCAACTACATTTTGCATATGCTGGGCTTCTTATACATCACATTACATCTGTTCCATATTCCATTTTCATTATTCAATTTACAACATAAGAACAAATTACAATCAAATGCCATCTTCCCCATAAACATTAAATACTCCCCCACGTGTTTCATTTTTCTATACATCATCTCCTTGTTTCTCACGTGTATTATCATTATTTGTGGGTTTATTTTACTCATATCAGACTTAATTGAGCACTCTTTTGCACACCTTAGTCGCATAATTAGCATTTTTATCATTTCATCATGTCCCTCTATACATACCACATGCTGCCACTGCTCCCGGTGTTGCGGAAGTTCATCTGCGCATGCGCGGGCGACCTCCAATGTCAGTATCTCCATGGATACCCGAAAGTCACGCCACTGCCCTCTTGCTGCTCCCGCACATGCTCAGAGCGGCTTTTCAGTCTTCTTACACCTTTATTGTGCATTCATTATACACATCCTCCTCAATCTATTTACTCCTTCTACAAACTGTATCTCAAGCACCTGATTCTTTACTTTTAACACTTAATATTACTTTTTCTAATGTCTATATTCAATAACACTAAGTTTTAAATGAATTATCTAAAAGTGCCTTATATGAAAAAGTGCTTTGTGCATATAATTACCGCTATGTCTTTTTTTTTTTTTTTTTTTAAATGTACTTAATACTAAAGTGCTTTATAATACTTAAAGTGCTTTGTGATTATAAGAACTATTTTAAATATATATCACTAGATGGCGGCCCGATTCTAAAGAATCGGGTAGTCTAGAATCCATATATAGTTTATTTACTAATAGTTACGGGAGTGCGGTGAAATGAATTGTGTGTATACAGGCGGCTCAGTGGGTAGCAGAGTATACGGTGGCTCAGTGGTTAGCAGTGAGTGCGGTGGCTCAGTGGTTAGCAGTGAGTGCGGTGGCTCAGTGGTTAGCAGTGAGTGCGGTGAGATTGGTCAGCGCAGCGACGTGGGCAGAGTGGTCAGCGCAGCGACGTGGGCAGAGTGGTCAGCGCAGAGGACAGGGGGCAGAGGAGGCTGGGCAGAGGACAGGGGGCAGAGGACGCAGAGGACAGGGGGCAGAGGACGCAGAGGACAGGGGGCAGAGGACGCAGAGGACAGGGGGCAGAGGACAGGGTGAAGAGGACACAGAGGGGGCAGAGGACACAAGAGGGGCAGAGGACGCAGAGGACACAGAGGGGGCAGAGGACACAGAGGGGGCAGAGGACACAGAGGGGGCAGAGGACGCAGAGGACAGGGGGCAGAGGACGCAGAGGACATGGGGAAGAGGACACAGAGGGGCAGAGGACGCAGAGGACAGGGGGCAGAGGAGAGGGGGCAGAGGGCAGGGGGCAGAGGACACAGAGTGGGCAGAGGACGCAGAGGAGGCAGATGACAGAGGACAGGGGGCAGAGGACAGGGGGCAGAGGACGCAGAGGACAGGGGGCAGAGGACGCAGAGGACAGGGGCAGAGGACACAGAGGGGCAGAGGACGCAGAGGACAGGGGGCAGAGGACGCAGAGGACAGGGGGCAGAGGACACAGAGGGGGCAGAGGACGCAGAGGACAGGGGGCAGAGGACGCAGAGGACAGGGGGAAGAGGACAGGGGCAGAGGACACAGAGGGGGCAGAGGACAGGGGGCAGAGGACACAGAGGGGGCAGAGGACGCAGAGGACAGGGGGCAGAGGACAGGGGGCAGAGGACGCAGAGGACGCGGGGCTGAGGACAGGGGGGAGAGGACGCAGAGGACAGGGGGCAGAGGACGCAGAGGACAGGGGGAAGAGGACACAGAGGGGGCAGAGGACAGGGGGCAGAGGACAGGGGGCAGAGGACACAGAGGGGGCAGAGGACGCAGCAGGACAGGGGGCAGAGACAGGGGGCAGAGGACGCGAGAGGGGCAGAGGACGCAGAGGACAGGGGGCAGAGGACGCAGAGGACAGGGGGAAGAGGACGCAGAGGACAGGGGGGCAGAGGACGCAGAGGACAGGGGGCAGAGGACAGCAGAGGACAGGGGGCAGAGGACACAGAGGACAGGGGCAGAGGACACAGAGGACAGGGGGCAGAGGACAGGGGGCAGAGGACACAGAGGAGGCAGAGGACGCAGAGGACAGGGGGGAGAGGACGCAGAGGACAGGGGGGAGAGGACGCAGAGGACAGGGGGCAGAGGACGCAGAGGACAGGGGGAAGAGGACACAGAGGGGGCAGAGGACGCAGAGGACAGGGGGCAGAGGACAGGGGCAGAGGACACAGAGGGGGCAGAGGACAGGGGCAGAGGACAGGGGGCAGAGGACAGGGGGCAGAGGACAGGGGGCAGAGGACAGGGGGCAGAGGACACATAGGGGGCAGAGGACGCAGAGGACAGGGGCAGAGGACACAGAGGGGGCAGAGGACGCAGAGGACAGGGGGCAGAGGACGCAGAGGACAGGGGGCAGAGGACAGGGGGCAGAGGACACAGAGGACAGGGGGCAGAGGACACAGAGGACAGGGGGCAGAGGACACAGAGGACAGGGGGCAGAGGACACAGAGGACAGGGGGCAGAGGACACAGAGGACAGGGGGCAGAGGACACAGAGGACAGGGGGCAGAGGACAGGGGGCAGAGGACACAGAGGAGGCAGAGGACACAGAGGACAGGGGGCAGAGGACACAGAGGACAGGGGGCAGAGGACACAGAGGGGGCAGAGGACACAGAGGGGGCAGAGGACACAGAGGACAGGGGGCAGAGGACACAGGACAGGGGCAGAGGACACAGAGGACAGGGGGCAGAGGACACAGAGGACAGGGGGCAGAGGACACAGAGGACAGGGGGCAGAGGACACAGAGGACAGGGGGCAGAGGACACAGAGGACAGGGGGCAGAGGACAGGGGGCAGAGGACACAGAGGACAGGGGGCAGAGGACACAGAGGACAGGGGCAGAGGACACAGAGGACAGGGGGCAGAGGACACAGAGGACAGGGGGCAGAGGACAGGGGGCAGAGGACACAGAGGAGGCAGAGGACACAGAGGACAGGGGGCAGAGGACACAGAGGACAGGGGGCAGAGGACACAGAGGACAGGGGGCAGAGGACACAGAGGGGGCAGAGGACACAGAGGGGGCAGAGGAGGCAGAGGACACAGAGGACAGGGGGCAGAGGACACAGGACAGGGGGCAGAGGACACAGAGGACAGGGGGCAGAGGACACAGAGGACAGGGGGCAGAGGACACAGAGGTCAGGGGGCAGAGGACACAGAGGAGAGGGGGCAGAGGACACAGAGGACAGGGGGCAGAGGACACAGAGGAGAGGGGGCAGAGGACACAGAGGACAGGGGGCAGAGGACACAGAGGACAGGGGGCAGAGGACAGGGGGCAGAGGACAGAGGGCAGAGGGGGCACACAGGTTGGAGGGCAGAGCAGCGTGTATGGCTGCAGATGCAGACTTACCGGTGGCCGGGGTCGGGTGTAGGAGGAGAGGAGGGGCGGGCAGAGCTGCAGGAGAGGAAGTCCCGCCCTCCCTCCTCTCCAGGCACACGGCAGGGAGCACGGGTACCCCCAGGGTGTGTGTGGCCCTCCGAGGTGGCGGGCAATGGGCCCCCCTGCCCCCCCCCGGTATGTAGGTACTGGCTGGAGGGCAGAGGGTGGAGGGGAGTGGCAGGAGGGCACACGGAACTTCCGAGATCGGAACGTTCCGTGTGTCGGTGACTGTAGCCGGGGGCAGGCTGGCTACAGTGCACTGGATGAGCCTGGGCGACGGCCATCACGGAAGTGGGCGTGGCCTCCTCCGGAAGTGGCCTTCGGGTTTTATATAATAGATTAGAGGAATGATTTTTATTTTTTATTTTTTTTATTAATTATCATCTTCTTCCATAAAGGCTCAGTTTAACCAAAACTTTTCCATAGACGGCAATTATACCAGTCTACTAATTTTTTCAGTGACTTCCCCTTTCTTATACATTGTATTATACAGGGTATTTCTTTATTCTTAGTAATATCCTATAGTGTTCCACTTTTCCGTAGTTTAAACAATACTCTTGTCAGTATACAGACTTGAAGGGTATATACCTCTCTCATCTGCTCCTGCCCAAAGTACAGATCTTACGTTTATATATAGATATATATACCCCTTCTTTCTCCAATGGGTATTGTGACTGATTTACTTATTTAAGATATATATAATCATTTTCCTTATTTATTAATATTCCTCTTTATTATTCTACATATATATCTAAATAATTATATACAAAGACGTGTTCTTATAATTTACAATTTCTTTTATTAATTACTATGCATTAAAATTATTGATACATTAAAATCGTGTTTAAAGTACAATAAAGTGCTCACATACATAATGTGCATTAAGGTGCTTGCTTAAACAGATATAATCAGGCCGTAAATTATGGAGGGTGATTTTTTTTTAAAAAATGGGGGTGTTATGATATAATGAACAATTTTTTATGTGCGACTAGTGCCTTGAGTGTCCAATTCTTTCCTGTATTTTTCATTCCTGTGCAATAGAAAAGAAGAAATTTATAAAAAAAAAAAGTGATTATTTACAACATACTACAAAAAATGGTCACTTTACACAGTATTAACGTATATGTTAATCAAACCTTAAAGGATAGACTGCAGTTTGTAATCTACGTTCAGTCCCCCAGGCTTTAATGTCCCCAATCTATGTATCCACTGGACCTCTTTAGTCCTCAAAATTTTAACCCTATCCCCTCCTCTCCTTTTCTGTGTGTTTTGCTTCAACAAGATGTTTAGGGACCGGTAAATTAAGGGTTTTCTTTCCAATGCTATAGAAGTGTTGGTTTATTCTGGTCTTAACATCCAGGGTGGTTTCCCCAACATACCACATTTTGCATGGGCACTCCAGTATGTAAATTACATGATCTGAGCTGCATGTTAATAGATGTTGGATTTTATATTGGGCTCCTGTGACTGGGTGGTTAAATCTATCCACTTTTAACATCAAATTGCAATTAATACAATTTACACAAGGGAAACATCCTGTTCTTTTATTTCCTGTCAAGGTACTCTGTTTAGACACTTTTAAAGGCCCTATGTCAGATTTCACTAGGGTGTCCTTTAAATTCCTTCCTCTCCTATAAGCAACTAAGGGAGGGATTTTATACTCTTCTATATATGGCAAACATCTTCCAAGCATCTCCCAATGTTTTATTATCCTCACCACTTCTCTAGTTTCTTCCCCAAAAGTTAGAATTAAAGGGATTCTATTTTTGTTGTCTTTTCGTACTGTAGGTTGTTTTGCCTTTACTCTCTGTTCACTCAAAATTTAATTTGGATATCCTCTTTCCCTAAATTTTTGAACTAGTGTTTCTACTGTCTCCTCCCTTTTCTGCTATTCACTGACTATCCTATTCACATTTCTGATTTGACTTTGTGGAATTGAGTTTTTCATTTTTATTGGGTGACTACTCTCGTAGTGTAAAAGTTTGTTCTTGTCGGTAGTCTTCACATGTGGTCTAGTCTTGATATTTTCACCTATCATCATTACCTTCACATCCAAAAACTCAATTTCAGTATTTGAACTGACCATGGTGAATTTTATTGTTTCATCGATGGTACTCATGAATCCAAAAAAATCACTCAATTCATTTTCTGTGCCTCTCCATATCAAGAAGATGTCATCTATGTATCTCCACCACCTCTGCACTCGGGAGAAGTGGTGGGATACATAGACACATCTCTCTTCCAATGACGCCATTACTGCTCCGCCATACGTGCACACCATCTTGTCGTCTGTCACACCATTGCCTGAAGGCCAATAAAGGCGCTATCTACATCTTAAAACAGAGTGCTGCAGTCTTGATTACAGGTCTATATATACATTTGTGGCCAAAAGTTTTGACACCCCAGCAATTCTGTCAGATAATACTCAGTTTCTTCCTGAAAATGATTGCAATCAAAAATTCTTTGGTATTATTATCTTCATTTAATTTGTCTTCAATGAAAAAACACAAAAGAGAATGTAGCAAAAAGCAAAACATTGATCATTTCACACAAAACTCCAAAAATAGGCCAGACAAAAGTATTGGCACCTTCAGCCTAATACTTGGTTGCACAACCTTTAGCTAAAATAACTGCGATCAACCGCTTCCGTTGTGGAATTATATCCAATTTGGCTTTAGGACATTCTTTTTGTGTTTTTTCATGGAAGACAAATTAAATGAAGATAATAATACCAAAGAATTTGTGATTGCAATCATTTTCAGGAAGAAACTGAGTATTATCTGACAGAATTGCAGTGGTGTCAATACTTTTGGCCACAACTGTATATACACTACCGTTCAAATGTCTGGGGTCACACAGACAATTTTGTGTTTTCCATGAAAACTCATACTTTTATTTATCAAATGAGTTGCAAAATGAATAGAAAATATAGTCCAGACATTAACAATGTTAGAAATAATGATTTTTATTTGAAATAAAAAATTTTTCTTAAAACTTTACTTTCGTCAAAGAATGCTCTCTTTGCAGCAATTACAGCATTGCAGACCTTTGGGGGGTACTATTTAATGAAGCTGCAGTTGAGGAACTGTGAGGCGATGAATTCTCAAATTAGAGATTCTAATGTACTTGTCTTGTTGCTCAGTTGCGCAGCGGGGCCTCCCACTTTTTTCTCTACTCTGGTTAGAGCCTGTTTGTGCTCCCCTCTGAAAGGAGTAGTACACTCTGTTGTAGGAAATCTTCAGTTTCTTGGCAATTCTCGCATGGAATAGCTTTCATTTCTAAGAACAAGAATAGACTGTTGAGTTTCATATGAAAGTTCTCTTTTTCTGGCCATCTTGAGAGTTTCATAGAACACACAAATGTAATGCTCCAGATTCTCAACCTCCTTCTCAAAGGAAGGTCAATTTTGATAGCTTCTCTAATCAGCCAAACTGTTTTCAGCTGTGCTAACATACCTGTGCAAGGGTTTTCTAAACATCCATTAGCCATTATTTTATTTATTTATATAGCACTATTAATTCCATAGTGCTTTACATACATTTGTAATACTGTCCCTATTAGGGCTCACAATTCAAACAACCTAACAGTATTTCTTTGAAACACGCAAACACGGGGAGAACATACAAACTACTTGCAGATGTTGTCCTTGGTGGGAAAAAAACCCAGGACCACAGCAATGCAAGGCTGAAGCTAACCACTGAGCCACCGTGCGGCTTACACAGTTAGTAAACACAAAGTACCATTAAAACACTGGAGTGGTGGTTGTTGGAAATGAGCCTCTATACACCTATGTACTGTAGATATTGCATTAAAAACCAGACGTTTGCAGCTAGAATTATCATTTACTGGTGGAATAGTTATTTACCACATTAACAATGTACAGAGTGTATTTCTGATTCATCTAATGTTAGCCGCATACAAAAAAATATGCTTTTCTTTCAAAAATAAGTACATTTCTAAATGACCCCAAGCTTTTGAACAGTAGTATATACATATATATATATAATATATATATAGCACTATATTATATGCCACAATTACTAAAAATGCCCACTATACTCCATATAGTAGACCTGCCAGTACTGGTACTTAGTGGAATCAGCACTAGAACTAAGAAAACATAATATCATGATGTCAATCAATAAAAAAACGATGAATGTAAATACATTGGTGGCTGTTAAATCTCCATGCATACTGTAAATCAAAAATGCATAAATCAAAATGGTCCAGGTATTATAGTCACAGGATTATATTAGGTGATTTCACGTGAACCAATAAAGAATTACATCAGAAAATAATCAAAGACTTATGTAAGTGATTACAATGATTAACCCCTTTACCCCTGGACAATTTTCCATTTTTCAGTTTTGTCTTTTTCCTCCCCTTCTTCCAAGAGCCATAACTTTTTAATTTTTTATTTCAATATAGACATGTGAGGGCTTGTTTTTTGCGGGACGAGTTGTACTTTCAGATTAAATAATTTATTTTACTATATAGGGTACAGGAAAATAGAAACAAATTCAAATGCGATGAAACTGCAAAAAAGTGCAATTACATGTTTGTTTTTTGAGTTTCTTATTCATCACATTCACTATATGGTAAAACTGACACATTGATGTAATGCCTCGGGTCAGTACGGGTTCGTAGATACCAAACATGTATACTTTTATTGTTACCTAAGTGGTGAAAAATATTCAGAAGTTTGAAAAAAAGAAAAAGTATTGCTCTTTTGGCACCATTTCCACAATTCACATCGTCACTATTTTTCAGGATCTGGGGCTGTATGATAGCTTATTTTTTGTGGCTTGAGCTGACATTTCTAGTGATACCATTTTTGTGTAGATATGCTGTTTTGATCGCTCGTTATTACATTTTATGATGCGGTGACCAAAAAAACATAACTTTGGCATTAGGACTTGTTTTACTGTTCCACAGTTTACCGATCTGATTAATTGATTTTATATTTTGATAGAACGGATAGTTCTGAATGCGCCGATACCAAATATGTGCATTTTTTTACTTCTTTTATTTTGAATGGGGGAAAAGGGGAGTGATTTGAACTTTAAGTTTTTTTGAAGTTTAAGTTTTTATTTATTTTACATTCCTCCACAGGGTGCCACAGTGCTGCACTGTCCGATCACTTGTGCTATGTCCCGATAAGCTACAGCACATGGGGGCATAGCACAAATGATCACTTCTTGTGGTTGGCAGCGCTTGCCAACCATCCACAGGAAGTGAACTCTGATAGTTTCCGAGGTCACCACAGGACCAGGGCTATTAGGTGACACATGGAGATCCTGTGATCTTATTGCGGGTTCTCTGATCTAAGTGGGGAACTTCACGATCCCTGTAGCTGGGCTTTGAATCCCACTGTCAGTGAATGACAGCAGGATTCAAATGGTTAATACCACCAATTGGATACTTGATCCGATTGGCGGTGGTAGCCCCACATTTCAGCTGATGATATCAGCTGAGACATCAGGGGAAAAGATGTGAGATCACCGTTGGAGCTCACATCAAAGGCAGGCACCTGACATATGACGTACCCAGTACATCATATGTCAGGAAGAAGTCAATGTTAGCCCCCCAAACATGAATCTTAAATACATGAATTTAAATAATCACTAGAATTGTCCTAATATAATTAACCCATAATTGTATACTAGCGTGTACATAGATACATCCAAGTCACACAATCATAGTAGTGGTAATACAATAAACAATTCTAAGTCATCATTAGACCCATATACCTGTCACAATGATACCGGGGTCTACGGCAATGTGTCACTAACCCGACATATGTTTCGGTCTAGGACCTAGGTCAAGAGATGTGTGTGAAGTGAGAAAGTAAGGGCTTATGAGTGGGCCTGCAGCCAATCATCGTCCCGTAATCTAGGTTATGATGTCCGCTTCATCTAAGGTCCTATAACCCTTCTTCAGCACAGCTGTGTCAAAATTCCACCCCAGTAATGTGAAAAGCACATGACCAGAGCTACAAGTACTCTTAGACACTGCTGAAATGAAGGGGCTCCGGAAACATTGAGCACGCACATTCTCAGGGGGGCAGGAACACAGCATGATGAACATATATATAGTCAGCACTGAGGAAGAATTAATGGACATAGAGACATATGATCCAAAGGAGATATATAGGCTCCAAAGATTTAATTATATAATAGTTACAAAGCAATCAATTTATATCTATTTATCATGTTGTTATGCTGTATATAATATTTTCAAGCCAAAAAAACAAGATCCATATACATAATTGGCACATGACTATATAAATAATTAAGGCTATTACACATACAATCTGTGAATAAACAGCAAGCGGCATGCCACATTTATATTATGTACTAGGGTCACTAATAACAATTCATTACAAAATAAAACACATATATGCCTCACCATGCATTTAATCCATCTTGCTGCTCATATCTTTTGGGCTCAGACCCACAATGCCATGACTCTCGGCCAGTATATACAAAGAAAAAGTGGGAGGAGTCTCCAATAAAAAATAATTCTTACTTTTTTTGTGCAAAATATTAAAATATATGACAGTCCATGATAGCGGAGATGCATTCTCGATGCGTTTCTGGCTTATGCTTACACTGACTAAGGGCATAAGCCAGAAACATGTTGAGATTGCATCTCCGCTATCATGGACTGTCATATATTTTAATATTTTGCACAAATAAAGTGAGAATTATTTTTTATTGAAGACTCCTCTCACTTTTTTCCATAATAACAATTCATGTTTTATAGCAAAAATTAATTTGACAGAAACTACAAAGAACACAGAACATGTTATTATATCATAATACACCTTCAAAATTCCTGACAAATGTTGATTAAGGACTTAGGTGTATTGATCTTCAATTCACTGATGATAAAGAATGTGTGTTGGAAATATAGGGTGATTAAATCTGCTCTATAAATAAAAAGAAGGGTAATTAAAAACAAGAACAAACCTGCCGCCCAAAAAATGATTTTATACATGACTATGTGTATGTGCATACATCTTTGCACACACAAACACTAAAGAGGGTAGAAAAGCCCATAAATTATATAAATGGCATGAGAGATTTTTGTTTAGTTTATGAAGTTGGACAGTGTTAAGTCTCCAAATCCACCTGGTCTCCATCTGAGCCAGAAGTCAACTAATGTTACCACCCCTAATCCCCACATTCGGCATGTCAATTCACTTTACCCTCAACAGTTTACTATTACATCCATCACATAAAGTCTTGCTCTGGCATATTGTGATTAAAGGTCTATCCAAAATTATCTTAGCAAGAACAGGATCCACATGCAGGATAGGCAAGACCTAGTTAATCAGTCCTTTACTAGCTCAAACTCAGAGCTGAATGTAGTAATAAAACTAACAATTTTTTTTTGTTTTATTTCTATTGGCATATAGGAGGGAATCCCTAGCAGAATGTTCAGCCTTCTGATATGCTGATTTGATAGCACAGCGACTATAACTGCATTCTAGAAACCTATCTTTAAGGTCATCCACCTGCTTTTCAAAGTCTTTATAAGATGAGCACGCTCTCTTTAATCTGAAGAACTGACCTATGGGAAAAGAATTAACCATAATTTGTGGATGTGAGGAAGAGGAGTGAATTAACGCATTGGTAGCAGTGGGCTTGCGATACAAATCCGTCTGAAGATAGTACTCTCACGTTTGACCGTAATGTTCAGGAAAATGGACATGTGTTGCAGACTACTGATAGGTGATGTGGATGTTGTGCCCGTTTGAGCTCAAATGATTAAAAAATGTATGTACGGTAGTTCCTCATTAGAATATTGCCAGATCATAAAGATGTCATTGATGTACCATGCACAAAAGAGGACACAATCCATCGACACATCTTGATCTGACATGAAGACGTCCCTCTCCCACAGTCATAGGAATAAATTAAAATAAGGCGGCGCAAAAGTAGAGCCCACAACAGTACCCTGGAGCTGCAGGTAGAAGGACCCTTAATATCAAAGAAATTATGAGTTAACACGAATTGCAACAGACACAATAATAGTCCGTAAATCTCCACAAAATGACTGGAGGACTTCAAGAAGGAGTCATCAGCAGCGAGTTCATTTTCATGTTTAATATTCGTATAAAGAGACTCCACGTCAATACTTTCACTACAAATTGAAAGGCTATTGATCATCCTCAGGAATCGCCCATATCTTTAATAAAGAATGGGAGACCAATTGTGGCTGCGGCATATAATCTATCCACCGATTTACATTGTCAAAGAAATTATTATTTCCCGAAATAATCAGTCTGCCCGGGGGTGTTAGTGCATTCTGATGAAATTTGGGTAACAGGTACATCGTTGAAATGGTTTGCTCGTTAACCCATAGTGCAGACGCCAGCACACCGGTGATAACATCGCCATCGAGTGCCTCCTTCAGGATTGATTTCACTTCATCAGTGTATTTATTCAATTAATTGAATGTAAGTTTTGTATAACATATTTATTTATAAAGCTGATGAAATGCTTCTTTCTCATAAAGAGAGAAATGCCTAATCACAATGGCTGGCTTCTAACTCTTTTAATCCGCTACATTCATCATGGGTCAAATTATCTTGTGTGCCTAAGACAAGAAAGATCCTTAGACAAAACTTGGACAAATAGATCAATATTTGGACAATTAGATAGAGGCAAAAACTTCTTAGATTTGGGTCTTATAGAAGAAGGAATCATACCTCCTCCAGGAATTGTTTGCTCCTCAGACAGAATATCCAGTGTCTCTACTGCTGTTTGCTCTTCTGTAGAAAAAATTATTTTAAAGAATCATCAAAAAAATGCTTTTTGAACAATAGCGATCTAGCAAAAAAATGCAAATCTTTAAAAGTGGTAAACGTATCAATTCTAGAAATGGGAGAGAAGGATAGACCTTTCTCTAAAAGTGTTGACTCAACAGAAGACAATTGATGTGTACTCAAATTAATTACCTTATTATTCCTCTTTGATGGTGGTTGATTAGGTGATTTAAATGAATGTTTATTGCTTTAATAATGGTTAGGATAACCATTTCCACCACCAACAGCACCTGATCTGGTTGTCACACCCACAGCCAGACCCTCAACCTGTTTGCCACAAGAGGGTAATGAGGACTGTGAAGGAGTACGATCAATTCCATCAGGTGATGGTGTCAGTTTTCTCATTGATACATTTTATTCAAAGCAAAGTCCTTTGAATCACAAATAAATTTAGACGATTGAACTTCATAAATTTTCGTTATGACAGAGGCCAATTTTTGCTCATATTGTGATTCATATATTTGGATTCTGTCAGACATGCAGCTTCAAATTCCTTCTTTTTCTCATTAAGGAAATTCTGAGGATTGTAGAGAACAGTTGTCATTAGAAGAAAACAATCCAGTATCTTACGTAAAAGGGATAAAATAGACTTGATATAATTACATCATGACACAAATTCCTTAAAGAGGTTGTTCAGGATTTATATATTGATGACATGTTGTTAAATTATATAAGTATAAAACTGATGGGGTTAAACACCTGGAAATTCCATGATCAGCTATTTGTAGCTGCCTCTGCAACTACATGTACACAGTGAATCCAACTAAATACTATGACTCTGTAGTGGTCATTCTTGGGTACTACAGCTCTCTCATTCACTTTCAAAGTAATTAAACTGCAGTAGGATTTGAGATCATAAAGTTATATCATCAATATATCTGTCCTAGATAAACCCTTTAAGTGCACTAGAAATAATCACACAGTTTTGAAGAACCCTGGTCCAAAAACCACTGTAGTAGTTATGTGAACTCTTTAGATCATCTCAAGTGGACCTAATGAATCTATCCTAGACTGATATTTTGTCTACATATTGTTACAATAATTCAGCTCCTGTTGCAACTGAGCCCCTACTATGATCATGTAGAAACAATGACATCTTACCATGACTAACAATCAGAATAGATACTCAGGATTCTGGTATGATGTATGTGGTTCAAAGAGCCCTGAACAGAGGCCATGGACTAGCAGAGTGGTCCTATATTTTTTTCAGTATTTCTATAGTCCACATATCACTAGACTAAATGAAAAATCTACAACAGAAATTAAAAGATTTTGTTTCAATTATTGTTTTAAATTGGTTTTGCTCTTTCATTGATGCAGTTTTATTCCTTTTTTCCATTTTCAGGCAAATCTAAATCTAGTTCAGTGAATGCTCCTTGCAGAATAAATGCTTTATAGTGCTCTTTATTGAGTAGAGTTTACTTTGTGCAGTAAATGTAAAACATTAGCATCCCATTCATCTTTTAGTCTTCAAATTAATATAATTCATGTATTTTTAGGGCAGTATCTATTAAAGGGAGCTGACAGCTGATGCGCACTTCCCAAATTTTGGGAAGCATATATCTGCCACTGGCTCTCAGTAGCTGAAAGGTCTCTACGTATCTGTAGGCAGAGACATTTTGTTATGCTCGCAAGAAGTGAGCCTCTGGGAGTGGACCCACTGGGTCATGACAACTTTGCCGACTGGAGAAGATAACATGGCTAAGCTTCCTGATACAGTTGCTGCCAAATGCAGCATCAGCTGGGTCTGGGTGCCACGGCAGCTAGAACTAGGGTCCGGTTCTTACACAGCAGATTATACAGTCTCTAAGTAGATATGGCTGGAGAGACCTGGTGCTGGCAATAGCAGACTGTAGAATACAGGCGATGGCTCTAACCAGCTGTAGCAGGCTGTTGCAGACAGAGGAAGGTTATGGTGAATAGATGCAGGCAGGTGCCATTTGTAGTAGGCAGGTGCAGGTCATGGTGGACAGATAAAGACAGGTGCAGGCTGTAGCAGACTATAGCAGGCAGGTCCAGGCTGTAGCATGATCTAGGATGAGATACATTTTAGTAATTATACGAGGAAGATGGGTCCAGAGTACAAAGTACAGGGTAAGGGTCAGGATCACAGTATACAGTACAAGGTTGGGGACCTGAGAACTAGCAACATCTCTAGGAATGAACCAGAGTGCTCAGGCACCTCCCAATGGGTGGAGATGCCTTAAGTACATCATGCTTGCAAGTAATAGGCTGAGAGGCAGCTCTGGATTAGTCTGTATTGGCCCAATAATATTGTCAACGTGTGGCGCACGCCACCTAAACGCACTCCCAGGAGACCTATGCAGAATATGCCAGAGCCATAAGACACAGAAGGAGAGCGGGCAGATGGAGCAGGATTGCAGGTAGGGTGAGTATGCTGTGGATGCACAGCCAAGGACAGTGCACCATGAATACTGGTTTCCATGCTGCATAGAGACCGGCATCACAGGCACCAGTGTTACATCTATCCATCCATAAATGTCAGTTTGTGTGACAGAGATGCTAGTTCTTAAAATGTTAGGACAGGTTTTGAGTCCTCTTTAAAGTAAAAATAAAAAATAAAAATATATATACCGATGTATATATATATATATATATATATATATATAGATATATATATAGATATAGATATATAGATATTATTAATTGCAACATAAAATACAGTATCATTGAAAAAAGAATACAAGTGCATTTCCTCAGGTATCTCGAGGCATTCATCATAGTAAAGTACAAGAGAAACTTGAAAGCTTTACAGTCATCTATCTTGCTGCTATGCTTTATCCTTTGAGAAACTGCCCCCAATGTATCTGTATCTAAAAAAAATGCTTGGGCTCTGCCCTATTTTTAATTGCAAACCAAGGTAAAACTAGCTTAGCTTATTTGATCACATAGAACAACTACCAACATTTTTCATCTGCTACTGGGCAAAAACATGTGTACTGTGCTAAATTGGATGAGCATATTCCATATATGAAGTCAGAATTGTAACATGTCAGGAAATGTTTTTATGCATACGTTTGCCCAAATTAATTAAGCACTTGGAAAGTATCGCTTAATTTTGTACAAAAGAGTTGTACTCCAACAATTACCTTATCTACATAAACGTTTCATAGTAAACAGTGTATATAAATGTGATGGAATAACAACATTTCAAAAGTGTGGTGTTCTAGTTTAAAATCATTACTTGAGTAAGGCCCATTACTGTTAAAAGTGATGCACACATTTGCTTTTGCACTTGTAAGTAGTGATGAGCGGGCATGCTTGCCAGTACTCAGTACTCGCCCAAGCATCTCAGTGCATGGGATGCTCGGAGCTCTCCGAGTACCGGTGAGATGCTCGGGCTCATGCTTGGGCTCATGCTCGGGTCCCCATCCCTGCATGCAGGGATTGGCTGCCACACACTGTAATGCCACAGCCATGTTGGTTGTGGCATTACAGTCATTGGCTGGCCGCGCAGCGCCATCAGGTCTATATCAGACCTGACTGTTCTGTGCTCGAGTCGACAGATGTTTAAGTTTCCTGCGCCGACATCATCTGTTCGGTGTTGGCGCAGGAAACAGCGGTCAGATCAACTGTGTTTTATTCTCCCGTGCCATCTGGCAATGAGCGGCTGCCACTCTTGCAGTCCCCTGGTGTCACCCGATCACCCCCTGCCCCCACTGCACCGCTGGTAGAGCCCATAGGGGTAGAAGAAGTTGTGGAGGCCATGGTTTCACTTTCCTGAGCATGTTTCTGGATGCTCTGTACAAGGCCTGCTGCTCCTTCCGTTCTGGTGTTACCTTTCTTTCCTCAATATACGGCCTAACCAGTGCTTTTCCAAGTTCTTCTATAAAGAGTCTTCATTTATGGAGTTTGTTTGTATTCCAATTCAGGTTCATTTCATCATTTGGAGGACTTTAGAGCTTAGCTTTACAAAATAAGGCCCTCTTACACAGTGTGTTCTCCGCAGTCTGTTCTGCGCAGAATATACACGTGTAGTGCACACCTAGTGATCTCTCTGGATGTGCTCTACATTTTAGTATAGACTGTGCACCAAAAATAATCAATATAAAGCCATTTTTATGGTGTGCAGATCTCAATGCATACACCCGACTGATCGTGTGTATGACCCCATTGAAATAATTTAGGAAATAAATAAATTGATATACAAAATTAGCTGTAATAAATAGACCCAACTGAGGTTATATCTCCTTTATTTCACTGAAAATATGACCTCACAGCTGTAAAAAATGATGCCGGGTCACTATGACCCAAACACGTCAAGTGTACAAATCGGCGTGTAGCTAAAAGTAAACACACACACAAAAATAATACTCATAGATAGGTCCCCCCCAAATGAGGAAAAGTCAAGTAACCTCAAGTTTTAGAAACTTACAGAAAAATATCTACAGGGCCACAAAAAATTGTCTACGGGTCACTATGACCCGAACAGAACAGCATGGTTAAGACCCAGCGCTACACTGTCCCCTTGTAGATATAATGTATATACAGAGGACACTATTATTAAAAGTTTTACCCGTATTATATTGGGATGTTTATTACTACACAAGTGTTTTAAATAAAAACTAAAAATACATAATCACATACATAAAATAATAATCGTGATATAAAATGTGCTAAAAGTTTCATTCAGTCTACAGTAGTTATTAAAATTTGCCCAATACTTAATGGAGGTTTTATTGCAGTATCTGTCTATGTAGTTTTCTGTATGTTCGTGACTTAAAAGGAATATAAAATGTGCCTTTTTAGACAATCAGTTCTGTAAATTAATTATTGGAAACACATTAAATTATTGCTTCTTTTGCTTTCATGGCATCTCCTAAGCTCTGGAAAAATCCTTAGTAGTGCATGGAGATCTTGTTATTCTATTAATCTGACTATGGTTTTTATTACCTGGAAGAAAATAATGTGTGTCAGATTTTCGTTCAGTTGTGTACTGTTCAGAGCTCATGTGGAAGAATTATATAGTATCTATATATATATATAGTATCTATATATGGTAATCAATAGGGCTTTTTTGGCTAGTAGATGTTTTCAGGTTTAAAGTTATTTATCGGATCGCATGTCAAAAACAAGATGTTTGGCACTCACCCATTATAGTACCTTTTATGTTTGTTGTTCACGTAATACTTTGATTTAACAATCAAATCCTAAATCAGGGGTCTGAAACTCGGCTGGGTTGGTGGGCCGCACATAGAAACATTTTTTTATCGGGGGGCCGCATTGCTTGTAGGACTAAGTAACATTTTTAGTAATACCAGAATTTTTTGCTCAATGTAGTACTGTCCAAATCCTTATCCCCTTCTTGTAGTAATGTCCCCATCTTAGTCCCTTTCTTGCTGTAATGTCCCCATCCTTGTCCCCCTCTTGTACTAATATCATCATCCTGATATCCTTCTGTAGTAATGTCCACATCATGATCCCCTTTTGCAGTAATGCCCCCATAGTGTAGTAATGTCCCCCATGCTGATCCCCTTTTGTAGTGATGTCCACATCCTGGCCCCCATAGTGTAGTAATGTCCACTTAAAAGGGGATCAGCATGGGGATGTCCACATCCTGGCCCCCATAGTGTAAGCATGTCCTCCATGGTGGTCCCCTTTTGTAGTGATGTCCACATCCTGGCCCCCATAGTGTAGTAATGTCCCCCATGCTGGACCCCTTTTGTACTGGTGTCCCCAACCTGGTCTACTTTCTTCTTACACACACACATGCTCTCAGACACGCACACACGCTCTCAGACACACACACGCTCTCTGACACACACACACGCTCTCTTACACTCACGCTCTCTGACACTCACACACACTCTGACACACACACATGTCCCCTATGGCGGGCACACGTCACCCATGGCTGGCACATGTCCCCCATGGCTGGCACATGTCCCCCATGGCTGGCACACGTCCCCCATGGCTGGCACACATCCCCATGGCTGGCACACTTCCTCCTGTGCTGGCACACTTCCTCCTGTGTTGGCACACATCTCCTATCGATGGCACTCATCCCCCATGGCTGGCACACTTTCCCCGTGGCTGGCACACATTCCCCGTGGCTGGCACATGTCCTCTGTGGCTGGCACACGTTCCTCATGGCTGGCACACGTCCCCCGTGGCTGGCACATGTTTCCTATGGCTGGCACACGTCCCCTATGGCTGGCACACGTCCCCTATGGCTGGCACACGTCCCCTATGGCTGGCACACATCCCCTTTTGCTGGTACACGTCCCCTGTGGCTGGCACACATCACCTTTTGCTGGTACACGTCCTCTGTGGCTGGCACATGTCCCCTGTGAGTGGCACACATCTCCTGTGGCTTGCACATGTCACCTGTGTTTGGCACACGTCCCCATGGCTGGAACATGTCCCCTGTGGCTTGCACATATTTCCCATGGCTATCACAAATCCCCCATGGCTGGCACATGTCCCCCGTGGCTTGCACATGTCCCCCATGGCTGGCACACGTCCCCCATGGCTGGCACACGTCCCCCATGGCTGGCACATGTCCCCCATGGCTGGCACACGTCCCCCATGGCTGGCACACATCCCACATGGCTGGCACATGCCCCCTGTGGCTGGCACACGCCTCCTGTGGCTTGCACACGTCCCCTGTGGCTTGCACATGTCCCCTGTGGCTTGCACATGTCTCCCATGGCTTGCACATGTCCCCCATAGCTGGCACAGATCTCCCTTGGCTGGCACATGTCCCACATGGCACACGCCCCCTGTGGCTGGCACACGCCTTTTGTGGCTTGCACATGTCCCCTGTGGCTTGCACATGTCCCCCATGGCTGGCACACATCCCCTGTTGCTTGCACTTGTCCCCCATGGCTGACACTCATCCCCCATGGCTGGCACACTTTCCCCATGGCTGTCACACATCCCCTGTGGCTGGCACACGTCCCCTGTGGCTGGCACATGATGTCCCCTGTGGCTGGCACATGATGTCCCCTGTGGCTGGCACACGTCCCCCGTGGCTGGCACATGTTTCTTATGGCTGGCACATGTCCCCTATGGCTGGCACACGTTCCCTATGGCTGGCACACGTCCCCTTTTGCTGGTACACATCTCCTGATGCTGGCACACGTCACCTTTTGCTGGTACACGTCCCCTGTGGCTGGCACACGTCCCTTGTGAGTGGCACATATCCCCTGTGGTTTGCACATGTCACCTGTGGCTGGCACACATCCCCATGGCTGGAACACGTCCCCTTTGGCTGGCACACATCCCCTGTGGCTGGCACACATTCCCCATGGCTGGCACATGTCCCCCGTGGCTTGCACATGTCCCCCCTTGGCTGGCACACATCCCTTAATGGTTTTCACGCATCCCCTATGGCTGGCACATGAACCCTGTGGCTTGCACAATTCCCCCATGGTTGGCACACATCCCCTGTGGCTGGCACACATTCCCCATGGCTGGCACATGTCCCCCATGGCTGGCACACATCCCCTTTGGCATGCATACATCCCCTGTGGCTGGCACATGTCCCCTGTGGCTGGCACATGTCCCCTGAGGCTGGCACACATCCCCCCTGCCCTGGCTATGGCTCCCATGCTCTTTCCTCACCCTCCTCCAGGTCTCTTTCCTGCCGCTGCACTCCTCCACTTCCTGCTTCTCAGCGCTGGTCATGTGATCGGCACAGCAGAGAGACATTATCTCTGCGTGCCCGTTCACAGTGGCAGCAGGGAGAGCGGGGAGACAGCAGGAGA
Organism: Allobates femoralis; assembly: GCA_033576535.1. Lineage (NCBI taxonomy): Eukaryota > Metazoa > Chordata > Amphibia > Anura > Aromobatidae > Allobates > Allobates femoralis. Next base: position 478,059,514 of record JARQOC010000002.1, on the reverse strand, counting down.
TCAGTGCTGAAGGAGGTGAGTAAAGCTTTTTTATTTTACTCTGGGCAGCAGCATGGGGGGCCATATGGAACACAGGGGGGTACATGTGTCATCACTGGGGGGCACAGGCACATATAATATGCGTTGCTCCCCCAGCCCATCACTGCGGTGCGATTTCAGCACCATGGTGATGGACAGCGGCAGTGCATATTATATGAGCGGGAGCAGGAGATCTCCTGCTGCCTCCTGCAGCCTCCCCCAGCCCCCGGACAGGCTCCAGAGCCCTGTCACCTCCCCTGCAGTATAATCCAGTCTGCCGCCGGCATGATTCACTGTCCACGGTGTCAGGGACCCCACTGAGATGCCCCGGGGGCTGCATGCGGCCCGCGGGCCGTGTGTTTGAGACCCCTGTCCTAAATCATATTACAAGGCTTGTTAAAGAGTCAATTATGATTTTTAGGATTGCTATCTTTATTAGGTGGTACTAGATTTCATCTACTTCCTCACTGAAATGGCAATTGCAGCTATAAGTCTCCTCAGCCAGCAGGCAGGATGCTCTCCACAAGAAGAATAGGTATTCCCCAGACCTAGGCTTATCCTCTCATATAGCCAGATCAGAATCCCACACACTGCACTGATGAGGGGCAATCACCCCGAAACGCAGCGCCTGCAGTTTGGGGCTCTGATCTGGCACAAATCCTGAGTCATATTAAAAGGCTTGTTAAAGAGTCAATTATGACTTTTAGGATGGCTACCTTTATTAGGTGGCACTAGAGTTTGTCTGCTTCCTCACTGAAGTGACAATTGACTCAGACTGAACAGCAAGACTTGGTCAAGACAAAAATGTAGGGTATGCTCATTCGCAATCTTGTTCTACAGGTTATTTCTTCACTATTTTTTTTTTCTTATCTTCAACTTTGCAGCAAGATCTTCAAGTATGTAGTACTCTGTGTTAATATGTACTGAACATCCAGTTGTTAATGATATATCTATGATAGAAACTTGGTTAGAATAGACCGAGCATTATTTTTTTAATACATGGGGAGTATATCTTGTAATTTGTGTACCTTAACTGCGATTTTTTTATTACTTTTCGGGGAAATTTTTTTTTCCAGCAATTTGCAATAGTGAAGCAAACATAAAGTATTTATTAGCAAATGCTAGGGAATGGAAGAGCGCATTCCATTTTGTAAACATTACTTTATTATGAAGAAATGGTCATGCAGGGAATAGAAGTTTGTTAAATCATGAAATGTACAAACAATTATTGGCACAAGATGTGCAAACATACTTTTTCATGTGATTTTTTTTTTACAGTATTTCCCCGCATCTTCAAAGCTTGCCTTGATGGTTTGCTAAGGTAATTGAACCACTCTTGAGTTGTTTTATATGAGACATCTTATCTTTCTTTCATTATCCAGTCTGTGGCTTCTGTTTTATTCCCATGAAATCCGTGTACACACTTTAGAAGCTCTCCTGAACGAGCTTGCATCTAACTTTCACAGAGCCCTTAGCACAATTTAAATACGAAAGAGATACTCAATAAAAAGCTTTAATCTCTTGTCTGCAATTCCACTTTCTTGCGTCACTTCATATCCCATTCTTTTAGAGCTTTTTTTTTATACATATAAGATGAATGGTGTCTATATGAAGTTTGTTGGAGGACAAAGTAAGTGGATTTATTAGGAGAATAAAATCTGAATCTGGCTAGAAGTATCTCTCTGGCAATATTTAGGCTAGGTTTACTTGTGCCTGAGCATGTGTGTTTCTTAAGAATTCTTTCAATCGGAGCAAGGCAAGCTTTATTAACTCTGCCCTATCCCACCTCAAATGTTGCGGAGATCTTTTCTCTTACCTCTTCCTTTAGTTAACTGAATCTTCTTTCAAAGGAGTCTCTGTTTCTTGGTCTCTTGTCAACCTGAATGCCTCAAAATGAGTCCCTTTTGTGAGATTAATTAATAGCATGAACTGATCGTTCAAAACCCAATCACCGTGCAACAGGGATGGAATTGCTACTTTGTGGAAAGGAAATAAGTTTAGGTTGAAGTTCCAGAAGTGGGTTTAAAGAATGTTCTGTTTGAACTGGAGTAGCTGGAGAATCAGATTAAGACAAAAAATAAGGTTTCCTTTGAAGTTATTAAAAAAGGTTTTTTAACAAAAGCTGGGTAGCAAAATGGAAAAAGTTCATAAATTGTTCTTTGAAATGTACATTACTCTTAGTGTTATATCTATGTTATATTTGTATACTAACTTTTTTCCATGTGGAACAGATCATTTTGCAAAGCAGTACCTTGTTTTGATTAACATATTTATAAAAAAATATATATTTTTTTCTTCTTTATACTTTGCTGTGAAGTGTCATAGTGCACACCAACTTGCAAAAGACCCTTAAAACAGGCAGTATGAATCTTTTTGCCATTGACTTTTAATGGGAAAATAACAAGATACAAAAATGTGATGTGTACTTTAACAATAAATTTTAAATATGTATATTAATTTGAGAAGAGAACAAGTTTCTGTTTGGTTTTATTATAAAAAGGTAATTCCAAAGTAAATCACTGTGACATAGCTACATATATTCCTGCCCGCTACTGAAAGTGTTACATGTTAAGCAACTACATTTTTAAAGGGGAGTTTCCTACCATACAATCATATAAAACAAAAGAGTAATACAATACAAATGTCTTGTTTTTTTGCTGATATTTCTTAGGTCTACACTACTCTCTCTTCACCCAACTCCTGTGATGACACAGAACATGTGACCACCGTGGCTTGACTCCCTATGTTGCATTGACATGTCATCATTGGAGTATGGAAAACAAAGGCCAGCAGGGGAACATAGAAGCACTAAACTAGCAGGGTATTAATAATGTATTACTTCTATGGGTATTTTATACAATTATACACTGTTTGCAAAAAGAAAACTCCTTTACTTTGACAGCTAATGTCAGCAAACATAAGATAGACAACTAGGTAATATTATTTCTTAAGACGTTCTCAGTATTTTATTAGAACATTACACATTCAAATACTGTAATACATTTAACTAAAGCCAGTTATTAACAAGATTGATTGACTGAACATGAGCAAAGAATCAAAAGCAAGAATTGTCATGTATTTGATGTTATACTGTAAGGTTACTTTATAAACAAACATATCTTATAATTATGTGTAAAACTGATCATCCTTTATGCTCTATATGCAAATTGTCACTTCAGGAAGGAAGTGAAAAGACTCTAATGCCACCCAATAAGGGTAGCAATCCTTAAAGTCATAATCGACTCTTTAACAAGCCTTCGGATTTGTGCCAGATCCGAACCGCAAACTGCAGACGCTGCATTTCAGGGTGACTGCCCATCATCAGTGCAGTGTGTGGGAATTCTGACCTGGCTGTATGAGAGGCTAAAGGCCACGTTACACACACAGATATCTGTTCAGATATTGGTCACAGTTCTCTGGTTGCAGTGAAATCATGGACACATTGTTACATTTTGTGGCTGTGTACAATGGAACAATGTGTCCATGATTTCACTGCAACCAGAGATCTGTAACCAATATATCTGTGTGTGTAACGTGGCCTTAAGACGAGGTCTGGGGAGCTAAGTTTCTACCTTATGGAATGGAATCTGCCTGCCACCATAAGGAGAGAGATAAGCTGATAAGCTGATATGGAGACTTATAGCCGCAATGCTCCTCTGGGAAATATGCAAATTGTCACTTCATGAGTGCTCTATATGCATTTATTAAACATCTTACTCTAAAAGAATGTTTACTAGCCTCCCAATTCAAGCTTTACCACTTAATGCTAAATGATGGACATAACACATTTTAAGAAAGTGTCAGTTACTACATGATGACATGCTATGTTCATCATGGATTTGTACTGTCACTGTGTGAAAACACACAGTGACAGCTTTGTTCATCAGCTGTATCTGACAACTTACCGACACAAGAAAAGGTACAAGCACCAATTACAGTAATCCATGCTCTCTGATCTCTGTGAACAGTCAGTCAGGTTGTCCGACCAATCACAGTATGCGTTGACAGATGAGCTCCTGAGAAATTAAACAGTGCCGATGCCATAACAATCCCCTGCAGAGAAAACCTCCAGATGCTTAAATTGATAGCGATCATGGTTTGTAGAAGAGTATGAGAGAGTGGGCTCATTCTCTCTTACCCCCATCTGCATCCCCTCGACAAAATCATAGGGAGCCAATGGTTGTCTTAGCACCTGGAAGTCAAACAATGATCTCCTGGTGTGAAAGGTATGGCAGCCTGTTAGACTCAGCCACAGGTAGAGTCTAATAGGCATTCTATTAGTGTACCTTTACACGTCGCAACATTGCATGCAATTTCACTTGCAACTTACTGGTTGCAGTGAAATCATGGACACATTGTTCCATTTTTACACTGCAACAAAATGAACAATGTGTCCATGATTTCACTGCAACCAGTAAGTTGCAAGTGAAATTGCATACAATGTTGAGACGTGTAAAGGTACCCTAAAGGTACCTTTACACGCCGCTACAAACAAGAGTGGAAACAACCGGGTTTATGAGACAATGTATCTTGCACCGTACAAATCAACCGCAAGACGGTAGCGGCGTGTAAAGTCGGTTGTTGCCACCCGTCACTTGCGGCACCTGTTTCAGAGCACTGCTCTAAAACAGGTTGATTTCAACCGATGGTAACGGCGTCTAAATACGGTAGGGTAAGGTTTTTTCGCAACCTAGATAATTCCCCGGGGCGTGACACAGCCTCTGGGAACCACCCCCCTTCAGCGATCATTGGTGGAAGCTCCTGCATTGCGATTGGTTGTCGCTGCATAGGGCGGCATATTTAGGAGATGACCAGTCACACTACACAATTGCTAGAGCGTCATGTATTAGATGTATTAGTCAACCTCCTGCGCTGCCTGGCCAATCATGATGCTATTGCTTTTCCTATCAGCAGTACGAACGTCTCGTAATCCACAATTCTGGCACGCCTATGTGTTGTCCCTGCTGCACCAGGTCCTACCATATTACCTTCTGTCACGGCGTGTAAATGAGGTAAGGTGCTCTACAGAAGGTAACTTGAGGCACCCGGCGGTGCATCCAGAGGTAGATTAAACCTTCTGTAGAGAACCTTGTAGCGGCTGTAAAGGCTGGTATCGGGTACCGTTTGTAACCGTTGCTACGTGCTCGTGCACGTGAAGCACCCGGTTGTTTCCACCCTGTTGTAGCGGCGTGTAAAGGTACCTTTAGTGTTATCTGAAAGGTTTCATGTATTACAATACATGTCTATTGCAATGCATGAGATCTTTGATCATAAAAATAAAAATTAAGTCCCATAAAGGGACTAAGGGAAAAAGAAAAAAAAAAGTTAAAAAAATGCAAACATTATAAAAAAAAACACAAAATAAAGAACAAAAAAATATTTCACAAAAAAATAAGAATATTTTTGTAATGATAATTTGAGGTTCACAGTAATACAACAATAAAATATTGTTTGTCAACTTGGAATATCAAAAAAGAACCAGAATAAACAGCATGTGTAGCAATAAAGGCACCCCTGATTAATACTTGGTTGCACACCCTTTGGCATTGATGACAGTCTCCAAACCTTTCTTGTAACCATCTTGCACTTCTCAGCTGGTATTTTCTCCCACTCTACCTTTGCAGTTTGTTCAGGCTCTTGAATGTTTGCAGGATTCTTTTTCCCAATAGCAGATTTCAGCTCACCCCAAAGATGTTCAATGGGATTGAGATGAGGACTCATTTTTTTCTTTTAAACCATTCCTGTGTTCTTTTGGATATGAGCTCGGATCATTGTCATGCTGCAGGACTACCTTTTACTCAAACCATGTTTTCTTACACTAGGTATGACATTTTGTTGTAAAATATCTTGATCATTCTCTGATTTCATGATTCCTGTGATACAGTTTAGGCCTGCATTACCATTCGCAGAAAAGCAATTCTACAGTATTATGGATTCTCCACAATGCTTAAATGTTGGTGGTGTGTTCTTTTCCTTATAAGCTCCACTGAGCCATCTGTAAACAAACTGTTACTTTCCATTGCTGAAAAGGTCTATTTTTGATTCATCTGTCCACAGAACATTTTCCCAGAAGGATTGTGGTTTGTCAAGGTACTCTTTGGCAAACATCAGTCGCTCCTTTTTATGTCTTTTCTTCAGCAATGGTTTCTTTTTTGCCCATAAAACTCTGCTTTGTTTAGTGTGCGTGCGGTGTATGGTACTGTATATGTTGAACCATGACCCCAGGCTGTCCCAGATTGGCTTCAGGTTTTGGATGTTTGACATGGTGTTTTTTTCTACCATTCGCACAAACGTTTTAAATACATCTCTTGTCAATTTTATTCTTTTCCCGATGTCCAGAGAGGTTCCTGATGGTTCAATGCTTAGCAAACTTCATAATATGGCAAGGGTCACACTTGCATGCGTTTAAGGTTGCTTTTGCAGCCTGCGATTTTGGGCTGCGTTTTTGCTGTTAGGTATGGAGCAGCCTTAAAAAACACAAGCAAAAACGCATGCAAATGCATGGTACCATTTAGTGCCATGCATTTTCGCATGCAGTTCCCATAGGGCCCCATGTTACAAAAACGCATGCGTTTTTGAAGAATCACCAAAAAATGCATCATGATGCTGAGCCAAAAACATTGGGCATTGGGAAATGCGTTTTTTGCCATTATATCCTATGGATGTGATTTTGCTTGCGATTTTCACACAATCTAAGTGTGAAAATCTCATGGAAAATCGCATCCAGCCTCATTAGTGAATAGATTCATAGGGGGTTTTATCTGAATTACGTATTTTGTAGATTTATATGGAAAAGTGTTCAGGGTAGAGCACATGATGAATGTAGTACAAAATGTTCTATATCCCAAAATACCACTAAATGTTTCTACTCAACCCACAAAAACAAGTCCCACTCAGGTTCATCACCTGTTAACAGAAATATAAAAGGTTTCAAATTACTGGTAGCACACACACTCTGGAAAGATATCCAGAAGCTCAAGATATGTGCGGGCAGTACAATGTAATTTCACAGAAAAAAAAACTCATAAAATACACAAATTTTTCGCAAACATTAAAAAAGTCACACAATATGACACCAAGATACAAATTTGTGCTCAAAACAAACAAAAATTCAACAAATAAGACAATACACTGGGCTAAGGTAACGTTGCTGTTACCTCAAAAAGATTATCTCTACTTTACAGTGGGGGTCAGTACCCTACAATATAGTACGCAGAATATTGGTGCCCTCACTGATGCATAGCTATCCCTTGTATCCCTAAAAATAAAACCTAGGGCTAGCCCAGGGTTTTTAGAGTAGAGGAATTGGAGGACAACCACGTGCATGAGAAGATAGAGCAATGGTGAGGTAAATATATAAAAAGAATACATTACCAAGCAATGATGTTTTAACATACTATTTTGCTGGCTATTATCTATCTATCTATCTATCTATCTATCTATCTATCTATCTATCTTATCAGTCTGGAATATACTCTCCCTGAGAGCCTTCTATATATTTATATACCAGATGGGAGCCCAATGCTCTTGCATCGGGTCTCTTGCATCAGGTGGGCGGTGAAATTACAATGGGGGTGGGTTCTGTGTTACCGGGGATGGTGGCTATGCCTATCCCCCTTTTGGTCGCACTCAGGGCCCCCCAGTCACTCTCTGCCCACATGTGCTGCCTCTCTGCCCTTCACTGTGCTGCCTTTCTGCCCCACGTGGTCCCTCTCATCCCCCCTCCTGTGCACACTCTCTGGCCTCCCACCCCCACTCATGCTCTTGGGCCAGTTACTCATGGTGGGCTGTGGCTATGGGCCGATTGATGAGTGGACCAAGTGGTGAGTGCATGCATGTGAGCGAGTGCAGGCTGAGGGGGGTGAGCAAGTGTGGGCTGCAGAGGGGTGAGCGAGTGCAGGCAAAGGGGGGGTGAGCAAGTGTGAGCTGAGGGGGGTGAGTGAGTGCAAGCTGAGGTTCGATAAGTGAGTAAATGCTGAGGGGGTGAGTGAGTGCAAAGCTGAAGGGGGTGAGTGAGTGTGAGCTTAGGGGGTGAGTGAGTGCAAGCTGAGGGGGGTAAGTGAGTGTGAGCTGGGGGGGTGAATGAGTGAAAGGGGAGGTGGGGTGAGTGAGTGAGAGCTGAGGGTAGTGAGTACATGCTTAGGGGGCTGAGAGTGTAGGCTGAGGGGAGTGAGTGAGTGCAGGCTGAGGAGTGTGAGAGTGCATGCTGAGGAGATAAGTGAGTGAAGACTGAGGGGAGTGAGTGCAGACTGAGGGGGTTGAGTGAGTGCAGGGTGAGTGTGGGCTGAGGGGGGTGAGTGAGTAGGCATTGAGGTTGGTGAGTGCAGGCTGAGGGGAGTGAATGAGTGGGTGTTGAGGGGGTAAGTGATGGAAGGCTAAGGGGGATAAGCGAGTTAAGCCTGAGTGAGTGAAGGCTGAGTAGGGGTGATTGAGTGGAGGCTGACAGGGTGAGTGGGTGCTAAGGGGGTAAGTGAGTGCAGACAGAGGGAGAGTGAGTGAGTACAGGCTGAGTGAGTGCAGGCTAATAGGGGTGAGTGATTGGGTAAGAGAGTGGGCACAAGGGGGTAATTGAGTGCAGAATGATAGGGGTAAATGAGCGCAGGCTGAGGGAGAGTGAGTGCAGGCTGAGTGAGTGCAGGTTCAGTGGGGTGAGTGAGTAAGGGCTTAGTGCAGGCTGAGGGGGGTGAGTGAGTGGGGCTGAGTGAAGGCTCAGGGGGTGAGTAAGTGTGGGCTGAAGGGGTGAGTTTAGGCTGAGGAAGGTTGAGTGGGTGCTGAGGGGGTGAGTGCAGGATGAGGGGGGTGAGTGAGTGGGGACTGAGTGGATAAGTGCAGGCTGAGGGGGGGTGAATGGGGGCTAAGGGATGAGTACAGGCTGAGGGGGTGAGTGTGCACTGAGGGGAGTGAGTGAATGGAGGCTGAAGGGGTGAGTGCAGGCTGAGGGGGTGAATACAGGCTGAGGAGGGGTAAGTGCAGGGTGAGTGAGTGGGGGCTGAGTGCGAGCTGAGCAAGGAGAGTACCTCGCTGCTCTGTGCTGCTTACAGGATCTGTGGTGATATCACAATCATGTGATCAGTCACATGACTGTGACATCACTGCAGGCTTTGTCAGGACAGGTGTCCAGTGACGCTACAGGGGTGTTGTATGTGACAGGAGAGCGACAGTGGTGGCTTGCTGGTGACAGTTGCAGGGGTCTGCAGGTGGCGTGTGCATCGGCAGCATCTGTTGTAGGTGCCGCCACCAGCATGCACCATATTAGCAGACCCATCACCTGGGAGTATATGGCATGCAGCATGCTTTCTGTACACTGCACATCATTCTGGGATTCGGGGATATCATGACGGAAGCTGATGACACACACAAGTAGGTATGTATATGGGGCGGACTATATGGTGCTGGGGCGCCATCACTTCCCCTGTGTGGTCTGTCCCTTGCCCGCTGTTTTTTACCCTCTGTCTCTGCCACCCCCTCTGCTGCATCTCTTCCTACACCCCCTGTGCTTGCTCTCTGCCCCTCTCCTCTGTGCTTGCTCTCTGCTGTCCACCCCTGTGCTCGATCTCTGCCCCGTCCCCTGTGCTCGCTCTCTGCCCCTTCTCTGTACTCACTCTCTGCCCCTTCCCTGTGCTTGCTCTCTGGCCCCCTCCCCTGTGCTTGCTCTCTGGCCTCCCCCACTGTACTCGCTCTCTGCCCCCTCCACTCTGCTCACTCTCTGCCCCCTCCCCTGTGCTCACTCTTTTCCCCCTCCCCTGTGCTTGCTCCCTCCCCTCGTACTTGTTTTCTCCCCCCCTCTCCTGCACTAGCTCTATGCCGCCCTCTTCTGTGCTCACTGTCTACCCCCTCAACTGTGCTTGCTTTCTGCCCACTCTCCTGTGCTTATTGCCTGCCTTCCTACCCTGTGCCCATTGTCTGCCCTCCTCCCCTGTGCTCGCTCTCTTCCCCTCTCCCCTGTGCTTGTTCTCTGCCCCCTCCTCTGTGCTCACTGTCTGCCCCCTCCCATGTGCTCGCTCTCTCAGTGCAGGGCTGAGTGCAGGGTTGAGTGAGGGACTGAATGTGTGGGGCTGAGTGTCTGTGTGTGTGTGTGTAGTGAGTGTGGGGCCCAGTGTGTGAGAGTGATGAATGTGGGACTGACTGTGTATTAGTGTAGGGCTGAGTGAGTATATGTGTGTGTGGTGTTAGTGTGAGGCTGAGTGTGTGTGGTGTGAGTGTGTGGCTGCATGTGTGTAGTATGAGTGTGGGGCTGAGTGTGTATGTGGCATGAGTGCAGGGCTGAGTGTGTGTGTGTGTGTGTGTGTGTGTGAGTGGTGTGAGTGCAGGGCTGAGTGTGTAGTGTGAGTGCAGGACTTAATTGTGTGTGGTTAGTGTGGGGCTGAGTGTGTGTGGCAAGTGCATCGCTGAGTGTGCATGTGTGTATGTCAGGTGAGGGGCTCTGTGTGTGTGTAGTGTGCAGTGAGTGCGGGACTGAGTGTGTGTCTGCGTGTGCTGAGTGCAGGGCTGATTGTGTGTGTGGTGAGTGTAGGGCTAAGTGTGAGCATGTGTGATGAGTGTGGGGCTAAGCGTATGTGTGGTGAGTGTGGGGCCTAATGTGTCTGTGTGGTAAGTGCAGGGTTGAGTGTGTGCATGTGGTGATTGCGGGCATGAGTGTGTGTGTGTGTGTGGGGCCCAGTGTGTGTGAGTGATGAATGTGGGGCTGACTGTGTGTGTGTTTATTAGTGCAGGGCTGAGTGAGTGTATGTGTGTGTGGTTTTAATGTGAGGCTGAGTGTGTGTGGTGTGAGTGTGGAGCTGAGTGTGTGTGGTATGAATGTGGGACTGAGTGTGTGTGTGGTTTGAGTGATGGGGCTGAGTGTGTGTGTGGCATGAGTGTGGGGCTGAGTGTGTGTGTGTGGTGTGAATGCAGGGCTGAGTGTGTGGTGTGAGTGTGGGACTTAATGTGTGGTGTGTGGTGAGTGTGGGGCTGAGTGTGTATGGTAAGTGCATGGCTGAGTGTGCATGTGTGTATGTTAGGTGAGGGGCTCAATGTCTGTGTGTGGTGTGTAGTGAGTGCGGGACTGAGTGTGTGTCTGCATGTGGTGAGTGCAGGGCTGATTGTATGTGTGGTGAGTGTGGGGCTAAGTGTGAGCAAGTGTGGTGAGTGCAGGGCTAAGCGTATGTGTGGTGAGTGTGGGGCCTAATGTGTCTGTGTGGTAAGTGCAAGGCTGAGTGTGTGCATGTGGTGACTGCAGGGCTGAGTGTGTGTGTGTGGTGAGTGTGGGGCAGTGTGTGGTGAGTACAGGGCTGTGTGTGTCTGTGGGTGGTGACTGTAGGGCTGTATGTGTGTGTGTGTGGTGAGTGTGGGGCCCAGTGTGTGTGAGTGATGAATGTGGGGCTGAGTGTGTGTGTATTAGTGCGGGACTGAGTGAGTGTATGTGTGTGTGGTGTTATTGTGAGGCTGAGTGTCAGTGTGTAGTGAGTGCAGGACTGAGTGTGTGTCTGCGTGTGGTGAGTGCAGGGCTGATTGTGTGTGTGGTGAGTGCGGGGCTAAGAGTGAGCAAGTGTGGTGAGTGCGGGGCTAAGTGTATGTGTGGTGAGTGTGGGGCCTAATGTGTCTGTGTGGTAAGTGCCAAGTTGATTGTGTGCATGTGGTGACTGCAGGGCTGAGTGTGTTTGTGTGTGTGGTGAGTGTGGGGCTGTGTGTGGTGAGTACAGGACTGTGTGTGACTGTGGGTAGTGACTGCAGGGCTGTGTGTGTGTGTGTGTGTGTGTGTGTGTGTGGTGAGTGTGGGGCCCAGTGTGTGTGAGTGATGAATGTGGGGCTGAGTGTGTGTGTGTATTAGTGCGGGACTGAGTGAGTGTATGTGTGTGTGGTGTTATTGTGAGGCTGAGTGTGTGTGGTGTGTGTGGGAATGAGTGTGTGTGGTATGAGTGTGGGGCTGAGTGTGCGTGTGGCATTAGTACGGGATGAATGTGTGTGTGTGGTGTGAGTGCAGGGCTGAGTGTGTGGTGTGAGTGCGGGACTTAATGTGCGTGTGGTGAGTGTGAGGCTGAGTGTGTGTGGTAAGTGCATGGCTGAGTGTACATATGTGTATGTTAAGTGAGGGGCTCAGTGTGTGTGTGTGTGTGGTGTGTAGTGAGTGCAGGGCTGGGTGAGTGTATGTGTGTGGTGTTAGTGTGAAGCTGAGTGTATGTGGTGTGAGTGTGGGGCTGAATGTGTGTGGTGAGTACGGGGCTGTGTGTGTGAGGTGAGTGTGGGGTCTGTGTGTATGTGCGTGTGTGTGTGTGTTGCAGGGCTGAGTGTGTGTGAGTGTGTGTGGTGTGAGTGTGGGGTGAAGTGTGTGTGTGAGTGCAGGGCTGAGTGTGTGTGTAGTGAGTGTGGGGCTGAGTTCTTGTGTGTGAGTGTGTGTAGTGAGTGTGGGGCTGAGTGTGTGTGTAGTGAGTGTGTAGGCTGAGTGTGTGACTTTGGTGGGGGGGGTCAATGCGCTGCATTACCTTACTGCTGTTGTCTGTTCTCTCCAATCCATTAAGTTTAAGGACCTGATGTGACATCACAGTCATGTAACCTGCTCTGCCCATGATTGTGACATCACCACAGGTCCTGTAGGTAGGTTTTAGCTTGTCGGGGGCACCTGGCAGGGGAGCATGCATCGGGTTGCGTTTAGGAGCAGAGGTGGGTACAGCCTAGATATCAGTTGTCATATTAGGAGATACATCACTTGGGTGTCCCAATATGGCAATCGGCGTACTTCTGGCCAGCACAGTGGATTGTGGGATTCATAGATGTCCAGCGGAAGTCAGTGACGGACGACATAAGGCAATTATATATAGAGATTGTTTGCTGGCAGTATTTTATATCCTTTGTTTAATATAATGTTGGAAGTAATTCTCTATGCACATATATAAAAATGTTCTGGTTTAATTTGCTACCTAGCATTACCAGGCCCCTGAAGAACCTTGTTCCCAGCAAGGTGAAACTCCTAGGATCATTCCTGTTGGTCATTTTGTTTTTTTGTACCACAGACTAAGGCCCCTTTCACATCAGCGTTTTTTTCAAATCGCGGCAGGTTCGGTGAAAAAAAACATCTGCCACGATTACCGCATACCGGCTGCACTTGCGGAACGGTTGCGGCAAGCCCCATACAATGTATAGGCGGGCTTGCGGCAGGTGTGGCAAGTGCGGTTTTGGCACTTGCGGCAGGTGCAGCCGCGAAAAAAATGCTGGAAATATTAGATTTTTTTTATTTTCATAGATCAATATTTATAAAATTCTGTGAAACCCCTACAGATTTAAAGACCTCATCATGCATCTAGATAAATTGCTTAAGGATGTCGTTTCCAAAAAGGGGTGACTTGTGTGTGGGTTTCCACATTTTAGAATACTCAGGATTCTGCAAACATGACATGGCATCTTCTATCTATTCCAGCAAATTTTGCGTTTCGAAAGTCAAATGATGCTCTTTCCCTTCAGTTTCCATCACATTTTGGGTATCATAATACTGTGGAAAATTTTCACAACAACTTGGGTGGGCCTTTTTGTCAAGTTACCCTTGAGAAATACAAAATTTGAGGCTAAAAAAACATTTTTGTGGGAAAAACCAAAATTCTAATTTTTTCCTTCCACATTGTTTTCAATTTCTGTGATGCACCTAAAGGGTTAATAAACTTTGTAAATTTTGTTTTGAACACTTTGAGGGCTGCAATTTTTAAAATGTCGTCATGCTTAGGTATTTTCTGTTGTATACGCCCTTCAATGTCACCTCAAATGTGATGTGGTCCCTATAAATATGTTTTTCTTTAAATTTTGTTGCAAAAACGTAAAATTGCTGATAAACTTTTAATGTCACACTTCTTTTGTCTCCTAAAAGCATCCTGTGAAAGTGCATAAAAACGTTTTAATACTCACTCATTAGTGATTATAATTAGCAGTGACTATATTCCTTAGTCACCAAGGCGGGCTGTTGCAGCAGCTCCAGGATCCACCCTGTCTCTGTGTGTTCTGCTGTGATGTGCAGGCATTGCCCTCCCTCTCTCTATCACTCACAGAATGCAAATCATTAGTCCTACCTTCAGTTTCGGTTTCACAGCAGCACAGAGAGAGGGCTGGATCCTGGAGCTCCTAAACAGCCCGCCCTGGTGACTAAAGAATATGGCCCCTGCTATTTATAATCACTAATGAGTGAGTATTAAAACGTTTTTCTCCACTTTCACAGGATGCTTTTAGGAGACAAAAGAAGTGTGAGATTGTGATAGGATGGTGCAGGAACATGTTTTGATAGCTTAGGAGGTGTTTTGGAGGTGACAGGATTCCTTTAAAGGAATCCTAAAAACTTGCAGTTTTTCAGACCTTGAGGACTGTAGTTGGCCACCCCTTCCCAAGAAGTCTCTTTGGAAGTAGTCAGGGGGCTAGAGGAATCATCAAGCCCTTTCACACAACTGTGGCTCTCCCTGTACCCTCTTAGGCCCTGTACCCATAGTGTGTTGTTTGATGCTCTTTCTGATGCAAATATTGAGAATCTACATCAAAATCTACAGGTCTATCTTGAGACCAGCAAAGTCTATGACAGGTCAGAACTGTTGTGCCCACGTAGATTTTTTTTTTTGTAAATGTGGTTCAGATTTCTTTTTTCTGGCCCAAAATATGCACCAAATCTGCAAGGAAAAAAAAATTTTGGCACAGCACTTCTGAACTCTAGCATACTTTTCTGACTTCAGGATAGACATGTAGATTTTAATGCAGATTCTCAAAATCTGCTTCAAAAGAAGCATCAAACAAAGATCTATGGGAACGGTGCCTTACAACAATATGTGTGGTCACATTCACCGAAAGCATCTTCCATTTTCTGTGAGAGAAGGCACACGTGAGAGTTTGACAACCGGTACCATTACAAACATTAGTGAACTTCAGACTCGAGGGGTCACACAAGGGGTATCCCTCAAGTTTGAACTATGTTGCACTCCCTGAAATCACCGCACCTTACATGCTGTCCCACGATAACGGCAAGATGTAACAGTTACTTCTAGCGTGATATCGCCATTATCACGAGACAGCTAGTGTTACAAGCACTGATGCCATTGAAGTAATCTCAGATTACACAGCGAAATTCCATTCTGCATGATACCCACTGTGTAACCTGAGACAACATCAGGGAAGTCATGAGGATGTCTGAGGTTGATGAGCGGGCTCCCAACCATGGTGAATGTTACAGCGGCATTGAAGCTTGCCAAGTAATAGTGTGGGAGCTAATGTTTGGCAGCTTTGGGTCCTTTTAAGGTGTTTGTAGGCCCTTGATTTTGCCTTCCACTGATTTCAATGGGTTTCAGATGTTCGTTGAACTGTTAGTCAAACTTGTTTGGCAAACACTCCCCATTCGGCTAACCATACTGACTTTGAACTTCCAAAGGTTTGCTCATCTTTATTCTTGGCTGGGTGTTTGAACTTGTGCTATGGGGTCAGTATGCCCATGCAGGCCGTATGATGTCTTCAGCTGGCCAGGTCCATATTTTGAACATTTCAAGAAAGAGACCACCACTCCAAAATAAACGTTTCACCCAACAGTAATTTGGTGGGGAGTATGTGCAATGGGCACAAGGACCCGGGGTACTCGGTAGCCGGGCCAGCTGACTTTTAGTGAGGTCAAGGTGGCTGTGGCCCAGCTCTGTGGCCCAGGCCATACAGTGATGGGGGTTTATTTACAGGGAATATGAGTCTTTTGTGACGCCATCTGTGGTACCTGATCATAGATGACCAGCGCTGCTGGTTTGCACCTCTGTGGCAGATGGCGCACCAGCTGGGATGGTAGTGCTCCCCACAGGTGGAGCTGGGCCCTAGGATTGTATAAAAGTCTATAGGGATGATGGGAGTCATTGGTTAGGGTGCAGGAGGTGGCAAAGAGGGCACGGGCAATAACAGGAGTACACAAGGGTTGCAGTTCTTTTACCTTTACTGGCGGTTCTCAGCAGTTCCATCCCTGCCGGGGCACCATGCCCTTTGGGTCAACAATCCGGTCAACTCTCAGGTAATTCGGGTCCACTCCACCCAGACACCTTTCTGTATGCCTTTCCAGGTTGCCCTTCTCTGCGCTGGTTTACTTGTCACTCCTACCCTGAGCCTTTGTGCTACAGTGTCCCAAGCAGGTGGCTGCGGGTCCTCTGACCTCTGTCAACATGTCCTCTGACCCTAAGTCTAGCCACCATTTTGCGGCTTGTCCACAGTTGTTGGCTACTGCGCATTCAGCTCAGCAGCCTCCGGTTTCCTGGTTCAACCTTACAGCATTGTTGCCAGATTGGGGCCGGTCCCCTCTTGCAACCAACTCTCCTAGCAATGACCTCAAAGGCAGTTGCAGGTTTGGGGTCTTTTTGCTTTGGTTTTCTCTTCCGACCTACCCACTGGTCTTGTTAGGCCCCAGCACTAGCCTCTCCTAGAGCTCCACCTCTCTTGGTGTTCCTCAGACTAACCAAACTCCTCTTCTTCCGGATCTGTTTTCTACTCTCTGTTCCCACCCCCTCTGTCTATTCCCTCCTCCTGCCAGCAGATAGGGCTCCCCGTATGGGGTCACTTCCGCCTCCTATATCTCCTTGCCGAGAGTGAGAATGGGTGTTTGTTGCAGGTGTGAGGGTCTCGGTATTATGTCCCCATCTTACCTGTTAGTGGGATACCACACCTATGGATTAGGTGCAGTACCTCTGTGTTGACCAGACCGCAGGGGCGCCACATATGCATATTAGATGGCTGATACACAGCTTAAAGAATGTTTCACGACATGAAGCATTTCCATACACAGACTTAGTTCCTTTCTCTTAACTTTCTTGAACTCTGTTTCAACTGGTTCACCAGTTTTCACCATAACCCAGCTCAGTACTACAATCCAGTAATTGATATTCCTATTTTCAACCTGTGGTTCCACATCTTCTTTACTCTTAAATGGATTAGTTTGTCAATATGACAACTCATTTTTTTCTTTTTCATTTTTTTGACACTCTATGACGTCAGGGTGGTTGGCATACACTAATGTGTATGGCAACCAAGCACAAACATGATAGAAGATTGTGGGAGCGCAGTCTGATTGCAAAAGCCACTCAGAGTCACTCTCACAGAGAAGTGAGCATCTGTAATTGGCCATTGTCGGTCAGTGCAGTGAATATGCATGAAGCTTAATGAGTGGCCTCGGAAGCAAGCAGAGGAGGACTGGTAAGATTGATCTATCTATCCTATCATCTATCTTATTTTATCTATCTGTCCAAAAAAATTCTTTGAGCAGCACAGCAAAAAGGAAAATGGGTGCAAATTCTTTCCATACAATATTCAATTGTGCATATACAGACCAAGAGAAACCGGAAAGCAGCATTCCTTATTTCAAAAATAGTTGATATGACTTTATTCAGCCATCCAGTGTGTGCCAAGGCTGGAGGTAGGCCATTTGTGACTGAAACGTCACACTGTCCACACTGGATCGGCTAATTAAAGGCATACAACCATTTTTGAAATAAGGAGTGCGCTTTCCATTTCTCTTGGTATATTATATCTATCTATCTATCTATCTATCTTTATCTATCTATCACTATCCATCCATCTATCTGTCTATCAATTTTAACTTTTTACAGCATGGGAAAGACCATGATAAAAACTCCCTCCTTTTGCTGTGAGATTTTTTGTATCGCACCCATTTACTTGCATTAAAGGAATCTCAGTTAGATACACTGCCATACGCAGCAAGTTGCAAATTTTTCCTCAGTACATTTGTCACTGAGGAAAAACTCACAGATGGGCATTGTTCTATAGTTTAACCTTGTTCCGAATGCAATCCGATGATTTATCGGATTGCACTCGTCGAGTTTAAATGCAGATAATGAGTGAACCCAGACATAGAGTTACATTGATTCTTGACTTCCGGCGTGCCCCATGGAACACTGGAGCTGCCGGCAAGGTCACAAAATGCCAGAGAACGACATGAGCAACACTTGAAAAATATATACTATTCAATTCTAAAATATCTAGAATTACTAATGTTAATATTTCATATGAATTTTATAAATTAATATTTGTCAACACTAAAGATATTGTTCATATGCTTAAAGTTGTCAATACTGAAGACATGTAATATAGCATACTAAAATCTAAATGCAGAGCCCGTGGTTTTCTTTAAGGTATAAATCTGCAATTATGCTTTTAAAGATAAGAAGAAACCATTAGTCATGTCTGTGGGCAAATAAGCTGCTACATATTGCAGGCATCTAAATGTAAGTGTGGTAAGGCTCTTCTGATTTGCATTTTGTTGTGTTACTATTTTGCTTCGGGCCTGTCTCCACAGTGAATAAGGTAGCTGTGCATGGCAGCTTTTGGTTGGCATAAAGTGTATGTCAAAGTCAAGCTGCTTCACTAATCAGCTTGCTGGGCTGGATACATGATAGGCCATGTGAAGACATTTAAACTGTGCTCTCAAGAACAGAATATATGGTACAGAATATATAGAACACTCCATCTCTTTCTCTAAGGAAAGTCTGAGCAGTGAGGTTCTAGTGACCTCTAAAGGCAGATGGCATGAGATTTCTGAAGTGCAGCATCCATGTCCTGTCCTACACTTGTTTCTTATTAACTGTATTTCCGTCTTCATTATTTGTTTCTAATAACTTAAAAGTTCTCGACATTCAAGTCAAATGTTCGGACTATGCTAAAAAATAACTCTAATCTAAATATGATATTTGAAGAACCTAATTATAGTTTTGCTCCCTTTACAAGCACGTTTAAGCGATTTTTTCACAAATACTGGATTTTAAGTTAAACTTGCAGAATGTTTTCTAATTAACCGGCAGTTTGTCCTGAAAACTTGAAGCAGGAATTTCCGTCTGCGTTTTCTTTCCCATGGAAGAAGATAGTTTCAAAATAGCCCAATAAAAGCCCTAAAAAACTGAATAGTGAGAAAGATAATAACTGGAATGGTAAAGGTCCCTGCATATGTATACCACCCTGCCTCTGGCACTAATCCTGGCTTTAGGGATCTGAAATTTCCTAAAGATGTATTAGTGTCTTATACACATGTGCTCTTGTGCACTCATAATCCTTTTCACTAGGTTCTTAGCTACTTGCTTTGTATTTAAATTTTCCCTCTGACCAAGTAAATCCCTTTGGATGAAGTGACAGGAGCTTTTCAGCACCCATAGCCGGGTGACAGCTGGTGTAGAGGCTCTGAAAGACTGCAAAGTGTTCCTTACTAGTTTTTTTCAAGACCAGTGTCAGCCACCAGCTGAGCGATTTGTTAGTTCCCCTTTGGGCATCAGTCAGCTGAAGAGCCTCACACTAAATGCTAAAAAACCACAATAGGTATATAAAAGACAATGTCTGGGTCTACAGCTTAACCGTGCCTTTAATTGGGCAACTACCTATTAAAAGAGAGGACTGCGAGGCCACAATTATTGCATTGTAGAAAAGAACACAATTTTCTTGTTTTGAAGGCATACCATGCAAACGGATTTGGCATATACTAATGTACGTGGCACCTACATGGTAATTTATTCATCAACAACTTTCCTGTGTGAACACCCATTTAGTGCTTTTGGTTTCCAGGACTGACACATCTGTTTACCAGAGGCCTCCAGAAACTGTGCTGGCAACAAGCTGGAAAAATATCTATGGTGAAATCATTCTTTTCAAGTAAAATTCCATATGCCCAGGGATATAGTAAATTCTTTCTTTTTTTTAATTTTTAATGTCATCCAGTATTGCTAATGGATTTCAGATTTTAAAAAAAATGCTATAAGAGAAAAAATGGACGTGAAAGTAATCACACGTTTGCTTTATTTTCATGCCAGTAAGTAAAAACGTATATCATTTGAGTAATTAAAAGAAACAAGAATACAATAGTCATTATAAAATAATTAAAACCAATGGATGTGTGTAATCTTAACCTCTAGGTCACATTCATTATGCCTGGATTCTATCGTATGATATTTGAATAAAAAAAATGAATAGTTCTAAAAATATACCATTGAAGCATTTTTGCATAATTTGCTCTATTTTATTTGCAGCCCTTCATTTTTTCCACTTCAAACAATAAGCATAACTCGACACAAAAATGACCCACCCGGTTTATAAATACCCTTAAATGGAACCTTAGTGAAGCTGTCTCTTAGCTTCTGGGGAAGAGATGGGAAAAAGGAACGGCGCAGATCTAATTGCAGTATCTCTATTAAAACAGGTGAGGTAACTGAAAACTGCTCACCTTTGAGATGTCTTGAGGTTTTGCATTTAGTATAAAACTAGCTGTAGTACCCGCCGCCGGGTTAATAAATAACTGATGTTAGCTATAACAAAATAGAATTTGAATATGTCATATTAATGATCTGTAAGAAATAGAAGCTGAGCTGTGATTGATTGCTATAGGCAGCCTAATAAATCTCCAGCCAATAGTAAACCCTCCCCCTGGCCGGGCAGTATATATTACCTCACACATACCATAAAAGACAGCTCATGTGATTGACATCTGCCTTATTTCCCTATATGGCACATGTGTTGCATATTGGCTGTTTTTAATCATGGTGAGTATCCAATGTTGGGGCTCCACCTTAGCTGTTACTCTTTGTGTGCATTGGTGTGTATACATGTCCCCATGTGTGGTGAATATTCCATGTCAGGGCCCCACCTTAGTGACTATATGCTGGTATATGCGGTTAGTCTTTGGTGCTGTCATTAAGCCCCTCTCATTCACAACTGTCAACTGGTAACTGACACTTTCTCTCCATTATGTAGATAGGGCCAAAATTGTTTGGTGAACTGGAATGCGCGGGGTTAAAATTTCAACTCAAACTTAGCCTATGACGCTGTCGAGGTCCAGACGTGTGACTGTGCAAAATTTTGTGACTGTAATTGCGACGGTGTAGATGCCAATCCCTGGACATACACACACACACACATACACATTCAGCTTTATATATTAGATGGATCCTTGTGGCTTGCAGCACGCTTTACCGGAGGGATCAAGTCCTCGTACTGGAAGATCCTGTGTTCAGTTGATCAGTTTAAGGAAATCCCTTTTTTTTGTGTCGTGGCGCTTTCAAAAAGAACCCGGGATTATTTTCATCCGTAAATTTATTCATACAATATATAAAAAAGCCAGATACAACGCGTTTCAACTCATTACAGAGTCTTCATCAGGTACAGTTTCATAGTTATACATATAGAGAGTCTCTTCATTATGTAAAGCTATGGTCTGGTTAGTCAAGGTCATGTCCCGCCCAGTTAATTAATCATACTAATTGAGTTGGTTAACGCATGTGGTTAAATAGTCCTGCAGTCTAAAATTGTATCTAGTAAACTAAAGACAGATTGGGTATATAAAACATGACAATTCACTTTCTTAGATAAATAACTAAATAAAAATGGAGGAATTGAATCCTCCTCTTTGTTATAAAGGATCAATTTTTTATTATTGTATTTTTATGTGTTTTTTTTAAAAAAAAACTATACCTGATGAAGACTCTGTAATGAGTTGAAACGCGTTGTATCTGGTTTTTTATATACTTGTATGAATAAATTTTGGCCAAAATAATCACGGGTTCTTTTTGGAAGCGCCGCGACACAAAAAAAAGGATTTCTTAAATGGTACCTGTCACATAAAAAAATGCTTTTAATCTGCAATGTGGAGTAATCTCCAGATTAGTAGCATTCTGAACCTGCCCAGCACCTGCACATTAAACCTTGATGTGGGGAGGAAATTAACTTTAATCCTTCCGGCTGTGTTCTGGTTTCAGTCATGAGGGAGGCGCTTGCGTCAGTCATGACTTTTTGCATGGAGAGTGATGGCTGTAATGGCTCCTCGAATTAACTGACAACCTCCTTTAATGCTGAGCAGCTGTTCAGTCAGTAGGGGGGGTACAGCACAGGTGCTATTTCTCCATATACAGAGCAGTGCGGGAACCCAAGCCGGTGCCACCTTCATGGCTGAAAATGGAAAGAAGCCAGGTGGATTAAAGTTCATTTCCTCTCGGCAGCAAGGTTTAATGTGCAGGCACCAGGTAGGCTTACATTGATATTAACCTGCAGTTTATATCTGCAGGTTAATAGCATTTTTCTGCATGACAGGTTCTGTTTAAGTAACACATTCTGGAGAGGAAAATGTAATACGTAAGTAGGGCATTGCATCAATTCTGCTTACCAACAATTGGGAGAACCTGTTGTGTTTCATGCATCAGAATTCGGATTTGCATCAATAAAATGTCTTTTATAACTTACATTATGTGGTTCAGATTGGTGGACTAGGGTATATTGGGACCCACAAGAGTAATTTATTTTGAGAGCCCAACGGCCAACTGAAGAAGACCAATGCAAGATTAGTTTAACCCTTTTACCCCTCAGCGCATTTTTCACACTTATTATGAACCAAGGCACATGTTTTTCCATATTTCACCATGCATACTCTAGAGGTTATAACCTAGAAATGCGTTAATGGATCCCAGCTGTTTTCAATTTTTTTTTCTTTTGCATCACTCATATGTACTTTATAACTTGCAAATTCTTCAAATCATTTCAATTTTTTTTTTCTTGCTAATATACTTCATAATAGTGAAAACATAAATTATTTTTTATTTTCACTTTCATTTATCCATCTTAAACCAAGAGATATTATAGTATTCAAATAAAGTTAAATAAAATCTAAGCACAAATTTAATAATAACTTTCCACACATTTTTTAATCAGCAACATTTTTTATTTTTTTAGGAAGTTAGAAAGATTAAAAGTTCATCAGCAATTTCTAATTTTTCCAACAAAATTATAAAAACATTTTTTAGGGACTAAATCACATTTAAAATGACTTTAAGGGGCCTATGTGGCAATACCCAAAAGTGCACCATTTTAAAAACTGCACCCTACAAGCTTCTCAAAATCATAATCAAGAAGTTTATTAACCCTCCAGGTGCCTCACAGGTGAAGGTGATTGCACAGACACAGCCTGCAAAATCTCCATGACATAACTATACGTCCAAGGTTGGTAAGTAGCACCTATCTATACCGTATGGGTATATCAAAGGTTGGAAGCCAGCTGTATTATACAGTTGTCTCTATCTGCCAGGATCGATGGTAACACAGATGATGACTATTTAAGCAATGATAACCCACTGATGATAAAAACAGGCAGACATACCTTACAATGATGGCCCACAGATGCAAAAGACTGATGACACAGGTACAATTTTTTCACATGTGTATTATGGTATTGAAAATTGCAACTTGTACTGCAAAAATCAAGAATTTGACTATGCCTATTTTTCTATCGTCAGAAAAATGAAAAAGGTACGTTCTCAAGACAAGGATGAAAAAAATATGTAATATGTACAGTCAATATCTACATACTTGCAAAATCAGAATTAAGACATACAAATAAAATGTAAGATGCATAGTGCAGCTATAACTGTGTGCAGACTAAGCAATGCTTACAAGGTAGCAGAACTCTGGAGCCGAGAGGAGAGGGACAGTGGATATCACTAAAGTATGTAGAGCTTAAAGGAAATCTGTAAGCAGGTTTTTACTATGTAAATTGACAACAGCATTAGGTAGGGGCTGAGACACTTATTTTAAGGATGTGTCACTTAATAGTCTGGGTGCAGCTGTTTCTATACAATGAGTGATTTATCAGCAGGAGATTTCACTGTCCAGACTAGGTTTTGTGTGCTTGCTAGTCCACTTTTGCACTCAGTACTGAATAGCAGATTACTGTCAATAGACAATGTACATACTAAGGCTGGTGTTGGCAGGGCTAGCTTTCTCAGCCCTGCTGTATGCTACATCTAAGGACTCTGATTGTATCTAACTACTGTACCCAATAAACTAAGTGATACATCTTTGGAATTCAGCCTTGTCAGTCATATGCATAGGCCTAGTGGACAGGGAGCACTCATACCTCTGCTCCAATAAATTTTATGCTCCTCCACACTCAGGTGGCACAAGCATAAGCTTCACTGACTACTACCAAAATAATTAGTCAGGTGGGTCAGTGACATAAATAGACCTAGTGGGCAGTGGGCCCTCATACCTCATGCAACCATTCCAATAAATGTTATACTCCACCACATTCAAGTGGCACATATATACTGTAAGTTTTATAAGCTACTACAAAAAAAATTGGCCAGGTGGGTTTAGGACATCTATAGGCCTAGTGGGCAGGTGGCCCTCAAACCATTAAAATGCTCCAATAAGTTTTATGCTCCACCAAAGTCATGGGCCACAAATATAATCTTCACTATTACTGGAAGTAGGATTCAGGTGGGTCAGTGATATATGTAGGCATGGTGTTAAGAGATCCTTGCTAAATTCACAAAACATACAACAAAGACATCCCAAGATGAGTCTCCACATTTAAAATAATTAAGGCCAGACGTGATGAAAATGGAATCAATTGACCCAGAATAAAAACTGAATAATGGTGCAGCCTGTATGCATGGCACAGGGTCTGGAACAGGGTCTGGCCTAGCATTTTAAGTTTAAACATTGATTGCTAATAGGTTTTTGAATGAATTTTGAAGGCATTGTGTTCCGAGAGCCATTCAGAATACAGACAAGAAGGAGACACCAAGAAGCGTCTACACCTTTCAAACACTTAGGGCCAGATACCTGGAAAGTGGCATCCATTGAACCAGTATAAAAATTGTATAATGCTGAGACCAATGCAGCACACTGAAAAGTACAACATTGCCTTGTCTGTATATAGATTCCAGCTCACCACAATGCCTAGATCCTGTCTTCATGAAGCACAGAAAACTGGTCCTTCCTCAATCCGGGTGTCCATTAACGAAATAAATTGAATTAAACCCTTGAACATGAAGAAATGTTTTCTTTTTAAGTAAGGTGCATACAGAGGATAATATTCATGGTCAGCGTGACCTAGGTTGATGTGTTTCAGGTGCTACGTGTATCCTTACACATTACTAGTCTGCCACTGGGGTGGAAAAGTCCCTGGAAATCCATGACTTGTACATCTTCAGGAGAAAGCCTGTTGTGTTTATCTTTCAGGACAAGTGATGGGTGAACTGGGCAATGTTTGAGATTTTTTTTTAAAGTTCGAGTTTGAGGACGGAGATCACTCGAACTTGAGTGCAAACCTTGAGCTCGGGCTTTAAAGTTATGGGACAGGAGCAGAGGGGGATTCAAAGTTGGATCTGGAACCTCATCGTCATCATCTCTGTTGTCCCACTCCTTGCAATTAAAGAGTGAACCTCCTCCACTTCCTGCCCTGAATGAACAGTACAGTGCAGGTGTTCCTCAGGTATTTCAGTCTCATCATAATCATCATCTCCACCCCCGGGGGTTAACGTCTGGTGATGAGGGTCTGTATTCTGCTTGAACCATTCTTCTTCCATCCTCGGATAAACCGCCAAAAGATTTTGGGCATCGGTCAATTGTGGGAGCAGACTTCTGATGCCAATGGAAATAGAGTATGTGAACATTTCTGCAGAATTGCCCATCTGTGTTTCAGCACAATCAGTTGTGCGGTTGGAGAGTTGTGACAAAGGGTGATACATGGGAAATTTGGGTGCCACCTTTGAGGGCTCTACTGTTTATGATGTTGAGTTGGAGGAACAGAAGGGCATGCTACTTGATGCTGCGCTTGCAATGAACGGTAGCAAAAGCTCTTTGTGGGCCTCATCCACAGCTTGTATGACTCTGCTGCTGACAAACAAAAAGAATGGATACAAACAGTAGAACATAAAGCATTTGAACATTGACTCTAGGAAGTGCTGGTAAGCACGAAACGTGCTTTATCCATCCCCCCTGGTGTTATCTGCATCCCCTCCTATGTGAACCATGCCTGTTTGTTTGTAACTTTGTGCCATAAAGCTCCGGTCACCTTGTCACAATATTTGTAGTTCTTACATGGCTTATTCTATTAGCTTAAACAAAAAAACTGTTACTTCCCCTGGGATATGACGTGGAAATACTTGGTCAGTATTGCTTTCAGTAACAGCAGTGGCACCTACCCTACCTACCTACGTACACCTCAAACATGTAGCCTACTTACTTTTCCAGCAACCCTTTTCCCTTTTCCACCACGAGCTTGGGATTTTTAACTCATGTTTTATGCGCACAGATTTGGAAAGCATTTGTTTGAGGCCAAACCCAGCCTTTTTAGGGGAAAGTGATTTATTTGGCATTCACTGGTTAGAAGCAAAAATGCCTTCCTAGGGGAAAGTAAAGGATTTTGCAATCACTGTTTTGAGACAAATATATCCTTTTTAGTACAAACTGAAGGATTTGAAAATCACTGGTTAGAGGTCAAACACAGTCTTTTTAGGGGAAACTGACAGGCACAGGCTGAATACCCAGCCTTGGGAAAGGTTATCTGAGTTCACACCTGAGCTGCGCTCACTTCCATCAGTGTTAGCAGGGACGTGAAAATTGGAGTTACCCCAGTTCACACTGCCTCAGTCTGTGCCTGCTTGTCTCTACCAGCAGACATGTGTGTGTCAGCTGGTAGAGATTTGGCTGGGGGGGGGGCTGTTTTCCTCAATAAAGAAGGAGTCACTAATTGTGTTGTGTTTTATTTCTAATAAAAATATTTTTCTCTGTGTTGTGTTTTTTTTATGTTTATTAGAAATTCATGGTGGCCATGTCTAATATCAGTGTGACACCATGAATTTTGGGCTTAATGCAAGCTGATAATACAAAGTTGGCCATAACCCCATTATTACCAAGCAAGCCACCCGGCACCAGGGCTGCTGTAAGAGTCAGATACAGCACCACAAGTTGGTACTTCTATGAACACACCAATTTCTGGGGTGGCTACAGACAACAATTTGCAGTGAGGGGGGCAAGAAAGCTTGGGTCACCCTGCACTGAGGATTCGAGCCTGCAGCTGCCTAGTTGTACCTGGCTGGAAACAAAAATATTTTAAATTATTTGACTAAATTCATGAAATAATTAATAACAAGGGCTTCCCTATATTGTTGGTTTCCAGCCAGGTACAAATAGGCAGCTGGGGGTTGGAGGCAGCCTGTTCCTGCCTGCTGTACCTGGCTGGCATACAAAAATATGGCAAAGCCCACATCAAAATTAAAAGATAAATAAATAAAAACACAAACACATATAGGAACTATATCTTTATTAACTCCTCAACCCTCATCTCTGTGCTGAACACTCTCGGCTCTGCTTCATCAGAAACAAAGTGGACGAACAATGCTTCTATCCTTGTGGTCCCTGAAGGAGAGCCCAGAGCGCTGTGGCATCGTAAGGGGGGTCATGCACCCTGAGCTATCCTCTGGTGACCCTAGTGTCACCCTGGTTACAATGCCGCAGATCACGCTCCTTACTCCACTTACACACTGAGCTGTCAGAAGATTGCGCTCCTTCGCAGTGATTATAATAAAGTAGTGGGTTAGACAATTGCCTGCAGCCCCTCACCAGGTGCCCCCACATTATATACATCCACCCAATGCATTTTGCTCACATGAACACATAATGACATAGAGCACAAGCCCTACCACAGGCAGGGTATTGGGCAATAGAAAATACTGCAAAGCCCACGCCCATTTTTGTCAGTTATTTATTTTAATAACTTAAAAAAGGTCTCCTCTGAGAAGACAGGAAATGACATCAAGGACCCTTTTTTCTCAACAATCTTTATATCACTGTTATTAAAGTGCAAAATACAGAAAAAAATTCATTCGGAAAAAAATGCATAATGTGAATGCAATGCGTTTTTTCATCTGCTCAAAAACGTGGTTCCTCAAAATTCAGAAAAAACGCATCCTCAAAAAAATGCAGCAAATAAGCAGCATGTGAACGTAGCCTTAGGGACCTTTCACGTCAGCGGTAACTGTAATTTTGCAGCAGATCTGGCAGATGTTGCTGCACCTGCAAGATCTGCCACGTAACGGCTTCTCTATGGGGCTTGTGGTCAGGTGCGGCAAGTGCAGTTTTGCCGGATCCGGCAGATCCAGCACTTGCGTAGGTGCAAAAAAAATGCTATTAGAATCGTTTTTTTTGCGGTGCCACAAGTGCCAGATCCGCCAAAATCGCACTTGCCGGACCTGACCACAAGCCCCATAGAGAATGAATGGGGCTTGCCGGATCGGTGCCGAAAGTCGGCCGTTACACGGCAGATCTGGCAGGTGCGGAGACATCTACCGGATCTTCCGCAAAATTACATTTACCACTGATGTGAAAGCAGCTTAAACATAGTAATGCTTTTTTAATTCCATCAGTTTATGAACAAAGCTGCGCTCGATGATTTTTTTGGAAAATTGCTAATGTTTCCAATCGCAAACAAAATTTGCAAAGTTCGTTACAAATTTGAAATTGGCGAAAATGTTCAGGGAACAATTGCTTACTTCTACTGATTTTAAGGACCTGTAGCATTTTTTTCAAATACCCAAACTATATTTCGTGGACTTTACACCTGCGCGAATGAAGCCAAATACTAATAGCAAATATTCCCCCAAAAACTCTGAAAACAAAAAACTTCACATCATTTCATCTCATGATTCAATTCTATTTAAATTACCGTATATACTCGCGTATAAGCCGAGTTTTTCAGCCCAAAAATTGGGCTGAAAAGTACCCCCCTCGGCTTATACGCGAGTCAGTGCTGTATACCGATGTATACATCGGTACATACCAATGTATACATCGGTATACAGCAGCCCCCGCATCCCCAGTAATGCAGGCCCCCCCCAGCGTCTCTCCGGTCACCTGTAAAGCAAACTATACTTATCAGTGTCCCGCTCGCACCCGCTCGCAGCTGCCGTCCGCGATCCTCCATCTTCATGCGACTCCTTCCTGTTTCTGTGCGCGTCGCCGGCAATGACGTCATTCCCTGCGACGCGCACAGGAAACAGGAAGGAGTCGCATGAAGATGGAGGATCGCGATGTCGGCAGCGGCGGGCGCGGACAGCGGGACACTGATAAGTATAGTTTGCTTTACAGGTGACCGGAGTCAGGCTGGGGGGGCCTGCATTACTGGGGCTGCCTGTATACTACCGCTGGGGCTGCTATATACCTCTGGGGCCCTGTATACTAACACTGGGGCTGTATATACTACCACTGGGGCTGTATATACCTCTGGGGCCCTGTATACTACCACTGGGGCTGCTATATACCTCTGGGGCCCTGTATACTACCACTGGGGCTGCTATATACCTCTGGGGCCCTGTATACTACCACTGGGGCTGCTATATACCTCTGGGGCCCTGTATACTAACACTGGGGCTGTATATACTACCACTGGGGCTGTATATACCTCTGGGGCCCTGTATACTACCACTGGGGCTGCTATATACCTCTGGGGCCCTGTATACTACCACTGGGGCTGCTATATACCTCTGGGGCCCTGTATACTACCACTGGGGCTGCTATATACCTCTGGGGCCCTGTATACTAACACTGGGGCTGTATATACTACCACTGGGGCTGTATCTACCTCTGGGGCCCTGTATACTACCACTGGGGCTGCTATATACCTCTGGGGCCCTGTATACTACCACTGGGGCTGCTATATACCTCTGGGGCCTTGTATACTACCACTGGGGCTGCTATATACCTCTGGGGCCCTGTATACTACCACTGGGGCTGTATATACTACCACTGGGGCTGTATATACTACCACTGGGGCTGTATATACTACTGGGGCTGCGTGTATACTACCACTGGGGCTGCTGTATCTACCTCTGGGACTGGTGTATACCACACTGCTGGGGGCTGTATACTTGTGCTAGGGTCCACCCTCGGCTTATACACGAGTCAATAGATTTTCCTAGGTTTTGGGGGCAAAAGTAGGGGGGTCGGCTTATACACGGGTCGGCTTATACACGAGTATATACGGTACATTTTTCATAATTGTGCAGCTTATAAATTGTATTTTAATTTAATATAATTGATACTAAATCGATAAATATGCCTATGGGATTCGAAGTCAGACTTTTTATGATAGTTTGTCTAACATCATAATATAAAATTTCTGCTCTGTTGGTGCGGTATGCTAATTTTTCTTTTCTACTTCACAATTGTACAGTCTGTTTGTTTTCGTCCACTTTTAAAAGCTAATTGTTTGTCTTTTGCAGAGTAAAATATGGAGCATACCTGTATATTTGGTGTCTGTTTACATTTCCTGTAATGCAGTCATTAAGCATACAACGTAGACCTAAAGGATGTCAAAACTGACAAGCACACTATGATTGATGATGCTGTGCTAGACTAATTCTTACCAGGTGTAGTGTGATGTGAATTCAAATGGCTCTCACAGTCCCTACTTGGATTGGTTAAGTTGCTGTTTGTCAAAGTTCCTTGACTTTCCAACCCATTAAATCCATATTCTACATCAAGATTTTATTTCTCCTCTTTATGCACAATGTGTGTATGACCTTGTGTCATCTGAACATTTGTAGATCTGAGCAACAGCTACAAAACAGCAGACCCAAGGACGTTCTTGGTGATCTTAAAGTAAATACTTTCACATCATTTTTACCTTTCTTGCCCCTGCTTTTTTCCAAATGTGTGCATATAAAAAAGCAAATTAAAAAGGAAAAGATTGATATTGAAGGAGATCAACTTATCAAATCAAATCGGTTTACTTTTATTGTTATGTTAAAAGGGTCTTTTCTATACCTTTACATATGAATGGTAATTAAAACACCCAATAGCTAACAGTCTATGATATATTACCTTCATAATTCTTAAATACTATTTTGTGAGGACGATACTAATGCTAATAATGATGAAGATGATGATGACTGTTATTACTATGAGCTCTCAAGTCAATTTGACTGTTAATGACAATACAATGAAAATAGTATATCTGTACAATTTTCTTTCTGCTTTAATAATTCAGGCTTCTCAGTAGCAGATTTATTATTTTTAGAATATCGTCTGTCATGGTCATCTTTACTTGCTCATGCTCTTTATTACTTCCAAACATGTCTTATGGCCGCTTTACACGTCCCGATATCGTTGTCCAACAACGATAAAAAGTCACGTGGTTCGGCCATTGCCGCTGATATCGTTCGTGCGTTGTGTGGTGTGAATGTGCAATTTGATGCAAGAACGATGCCAAAACGATATCGTTGGGGAATTGTGCAGGGTCTCCAACTGCCCGATAGTGGATGGACGATCCGGCTGGATCGTTCTGTGTGACAGCCCAACAATGATTCTGAGCACAACTTCCCCTATTCACTCCCATGTTAAATGGTCATTCCCTGGTTCGCTCGTACAAGGGGGCGTATACATCACAGTTGTGTTGCCTGCCGATATCTCCCTGTGTGACAGCTCCTATGTGATCTTGGATTACTGTAAAAAATGTGCGCGCTCCCGTGCCGTTGTATCCAATATCGGGACGATATCGGGACATGTAAAACGACCATTACTCTTTTAATTAATTGAATCTTTTCATAGTATGCAAAACTATGTATGTATACTTACATAAAAGTATGTAAGAGTATCACTGAAAAATACTTTGTTTTACAAAGATTCATTATTACTTGCAATATTTTATTTTTATTTCCAACATATTGGTATTGTACATGTAGGTTTTTGGATGTTTAAGAGGACTTGTCTTCATTGTCAAAAAAGACCAGTTATTGCTTTACTTTTTCCTCGAGTATTGAAGTTCTATATTTTTACTTTCAAATCCACCATTCAGTTTCACAAACATGGGTCTTTCAATTTAGCGCAAAATTGTATGGTGTATACTCATCAACTATGGACAGGGAACATGTCCATACACACAGTGCAACACCAATGGAAAGTGGGATGGTAAAAGAGTAAAGGTACCGTCACACGGTTCAACTTTTCAGCGTTGTCGGAAGCAATGCCGCGCGTGCGCGCTCGCTTCCGACATCGCTGCCTTGGGTGTCAGAAGCAGCGATGTTGTTAGCGACGCTGCCACGAAGTTGCAGCAGCTATCGTTCGCTGGATTGTGCACAACCCGGTGAGCGATAACCATCAATGTTGCACATAGGCGGCATCGCCAGCAACATCAGTTTCACTGCATCACACGGAGAGATGTCGCAAGATTGCTGGATCAACATCGCCAGGTTTACCAACATGTTGTTGAACCTGTCAACTGCAATCCAGCAATTTATCGCAGTTGCATTGTGCTGTCACACAGCACGATGCACTTCCAATGTCGCTGCAACATCCCTGAAGCCAGGACTTTTCAGCGATGTTGCAGACAACATCCCCCCATGTGATGGTACCTTTAGGGAGACCTTAGCAGTAAGGAGAAGGGGAGAGGGACATCTCCTAACACTGGCCTGTGTCTGTCTCTTACTGCCCTGTACACTCTGATTAGGTCCTTCCCCCTGATGCCATCACATGCCTAGCCCTGTCTGTCTCCTAAGACAACCCTGGCTAGTGCACTGGCTGAGGAGGGTGCTAGCCTCGCCACTGCAGATGAGGTACACAAGGTAGGTAAAGACAGACAGGGGAAATGACAATAAGGATACTTGGTATCGGTTGCAGAATTTCAAGGCAGAAAAAGGCATCTACAGGAATACCTTTAGTTGCAGCAGAGTACTACTACCACACAGCACAATGGTCAGGGAGAGAATGATCAATGACATCAGGTGATGGGTCATGTGACTATTCAATGGGTGGAGTCATCAACTGCCTCATCTGATTTAAGACAACAGTAGCATAAAGAAAAAATTACATTAACCCAAAAGGAAATTAAGAACATTTAAATAGACTGAAAAGCAGTCAAATTGTGATATTACTAAAGGGATATTGCTTACAAGATTCTCTGGGGCATATCTTTCATCTGCTCTGCATTATTATACTATGTGGAACATTGCATAGGGAAAGACTATAAAAATGACACTAAACAAAAACATCCATATCTCTGGAATTGTATGACAGATTTAACCACCAAGGACGACATCTGCAAGGAGTTTGTGTGTTCTCCCGTGTTTTCGTGGGTTTTCTCCAGGTACTCCGGATTCCTTCTGCACTTAAAGGGCATACAGATAGGATGTCTAGATTGTGAGCCCCAATGGGGACAGTGTTTTAAATGTATGTAAAGCACTATGGAATTAATAGCGCTATATAAATGAATAAATTATTATTATTATTTAAAAAAATACTCAGAGGAGCAGCAGGACTAAAACAAGAGCAAACAACTGACCTACTTTTGAACTAATGATTTAGTCTAGAATATATTATTTGACGTTTTTCCTGGAACAGACTAGAATTTCTTCTATTTTTCCAATGATTACCATACTATTGAGAGATAACCTGTACTTCACAATGTCTATGACCTACTTTGTATACATAGATTTTATAGCCATTCTTGAAGAGCCCAAGGACAGTGGAATCTTATTTAATCTTGCAGACATTGCAGTCTTGAGCTCATAACTTCCAAGGTTGTAGATTTATACTAAATTAGTTGGTTATGAAGTATGTTTTTTCAGTTAACTTCACACCTTAATGTCTGAATGTCTAACTACCTTAATAATTATTATGACATTATTGATTGGGTTTCTGCACTGCATGCTGTATCTTAATGGTGAGAGGACCTGTAGGTCACATGACCACTTGTTCCTCCTCTCCATGATGCAGCTTGTTGATGCTCTATCCCTCATCAGTGCTGATGTTGATGCAGTACCAGTGATTGGTAGGCTGTCCTTTTAATAAACCCCTTCCTGTCTCTGATTCATGCCTGCTAGTGAAGGCACCTATCGAAATGTGCATTTGGCGTGCTCACCAGTACAGGACGTATCTGGGTCATTCCATGTCAAGTGAACCAATGATTATTACCTCTAGATTTTTAATTCTTTTGAGATTTTGTTATTTGATAATAGCATGTCAGACAATGCAAAATGTGAAGAGAAAATTTAAAAAAAATTTTTTTTTTTTTTTAAATGATTTTCAAAGTTCGGAAAAAGTGCGAATTTCGCTGTTGCCTGCCTTTACGTTTCTCCTCATAACTAAGGCTAGGAATAAGATAGAGAGACAAAATAAACAGAATTCTACTCAGAACTATACAGGCTTTCACCATATATGTCACAAGAGGATCTTTGTTAATATTTTACCCATGTGATCACAAGCGCAAAACTTTAAAACGCATTTCCGAAAAATCGGCGCGCTTTAAATATTTCAAAAACTGCCCATGTGTCTGCTTTGCTCTTAGCCACATCTGTACCAAATTTCAAGTTGGGATCGCGATGGGATAATATTTTAAAATATTTTACTATTAATAGCGTCAATGGGTCATTACATATCAAGTGATCTAAATATGAATATTTTTTTTTACCTGACGTCTTTAGATTTTTTTTATTTTTTTTCCTTTATGAAGTACAAATTAAAAGTTCAGAATTTTTTTCTTTATCAGTTAATTTTTTACAGATTTTTAAAGTTTAAAAAAAGTGTGAATTTTGGCCTGGTATGAATTTACATTTTTTTATCTTGGGCTAGAAATAAGATAGAGAAACAAAATAAACATCATTCTACTCAGAACTGTCCAGGCGTTCACCAGATATGTCACAAGAGTATATTTGTTAATTTTAATTTTTTACTCATGCGAACGCAAACGCAACATTTTGAAACGCATTTTCGAAAAAACGTTTTAATAAAAGTTTTCCAAAACTGCCCATGTGTCTTTTATGCTCTTAGCCACATCTGTACCAAATTTCAAGTTGGGATCGTGATGGGATCATATTTTAAAATATTTAACTATTATAGTGTCAATTCAAAAATCTTGAATTCAGATCTGTTCAACCTGTGGTCTAAAAGCGTGGGGTCTATATTTATCAAATCCATTATTTTTAGACATTACTGTATTATTTTGATATGTTACAGCTTAGAAGCAGGAGAGGACATATAGGAAAAGGTTTTGTTAGGGCTCAACCTGAGAAAGCACAGGGATAGACAGTGAATGCAGAGCAGATGATAGGCCAGCAGCTCTGTCAATCATGTTAAGTGTCTACCTACTGCATTCAGAAAGCACAGGGATAGACAGTGAATGCAGAGCAGATGATAGGCCAGCAGCTCTGTCAATCATGTTAAGTGTCTACCTACTGCATTCAGGAAGTAAGACAGCTCGTTCAGACCTTTCATGTCCTGACATGTCTGGACATCTTCACTCCTGAACAAACAATAGTCTGTACAAAGCCATCAAGGCTGTGTACTAAAATATGGGTGAGTAAATATATTAATAGTTTAATGGTTTTATTATTAAGGGCCAATACACACAGTGCTATTCTTAGGGATCATCATTCAGAAAAACAGCCCCATTGATTTCTATGGGGTTCACCACATGCAGTGTTTTTGGAAACACTCAAGAGTGAGTAAATCACTGCTTGAACTACTTTTTAATCGCTGCAATAAACGCAGCATTTATCATTTATATAAAAAAGCTGCCATTTTTTTCACTAGCGATTAAAAAAACTAACACATATGTGGTAAAAACTTGGTAGAAAAACAAGCTGGCAAAACTGCAGCGTGTATCTGCAGACAGAAAAAACTGCGCGCGCTAGCCCTAAAACTCACTTTATAGTAATACAGTTCTATCTCAAGTGTACTGTAAATCTTTATTTTTATTACTTATCTTCCTTACTTAATATTAACTGTATTTTTCCCACACAGCAATGGCTGCTACTTCTCAAGAAACAGCATTTTATCATAGACACTGTTGCAATCCTTTTGAAAAAATATGAATATGATTGGCGCTGGTGGCTGGCTACTCTCCAAAGATTGTGAAAATGAAGAAGTAGAATTGACTTTATTGCATCCTTCTGGTCTAGCGCCATCCTTTGTGTATCCAAGAAAGCCAGACATTTTAAAAGTGCACAAAAATCAGATATTAACTCAGGCGGAGCCTAACACCGTGACAGGCCGGACATACTCTTTGACACACAAGGAAATGGCGATTGCTAGTAAGCGTTTA
This sequence comes from Allobates femoralis, assembly GCA_033576535.1. Classification (NCBI taxonomy): domain Eukaryota; kingdom Metazoa; phylum Chordata; class Amphibia; order Anura; family Aromobatidae; genus Allobates; species Allobates femoralis. The sequence goes on along the minus strand of JARQOC010000002.1, from coordinate 478,023,669 downwards.
TGGACAAGATTACATTTCACCCACTAGAAGGGACAAATTAATAAAATGCCACTTTAAAAACATACTATTAATTGTTTGATTAGTTCATAATTTATAGAACGATGATTTAACTACTGTACTATTCTTATTAAACACTTCATAAATCACATGTTTAGTGATGGAATAGAAAACAAATTTATATGTATAAATAGGGGCTAACATTTTTGGTTCTTTTAATCTTGTTTAATCAAACTTGAGGATATGATCACCTTTCTTCTTTTGGTTTGTTCAATACATTCAAGTTGAAAATGCTGAGCGTTGTGTTCTGATGATTAAGATGTATTTATCCTGGCACTTATGGGATTTGTTTTTTGTGTTTCTTTTTTGTTGCATATAAATGTTTTATTCAATAAGTTGTGATAACTCATACAACCATAAAATAAAAAATATATAAATTTGACAGGTCCCAAGTTGAATCTCTGCACAAATATAACCAAGAACACAATCAGAATCCTGGACAAAGTGCCTCAGTGTCCGCGCTGCTGCTCCGAGACCAAAGACACACAGACACGGGAATGTCTGGATCAGCAATAGCCTTTATTTTCCGACGCGTTTCGGAGCCTCCTCCCGAGCTCCTTCCTCAGGGAACATGATGTTCCCTGAGGAAGGAGCTCGGGAGGAGGCTCCGAAACGCGTCGGAAAATAAAGGCTATTGCTGATCCAGACATTCCCGTGTCTGTGTGTCTTTGGTCTCGGAGCAGCAGCGCGGACACTGAGGCACTTTGTCCAGGATTCTGTATTACAACCACGGTCACCGTTGGGAGTGCGGTCCCTGCAGCAGCTGCCTGTACGCTATTCTACCAGTTGTGGGTTTCACAACTGACAAAGGTGAGCAATTCCACATCGATAAGCGACAGTGTATCATTGAGATAAGACCCTATTGCGCATTCTTTTCGTTCACAAGAACACAATCAGTCATTTTTTCACAATTGCCCATCAATAGTTTGAATTTGATATAAAGAAACATAGTCTTGTAACATATCAAATGAAAGCTGTTACCGTTCTGAGTAAAATGATGCCTCTCCCACTTCATTATCTTATTTCTAGCCTGAGATAAAAAAAATGTAAAGTCGTACCAGGCCAAAATTCACCCTTTTTTAAACTTTAAAAATCTGTAAAAAATTAACTGATGAAGAAAACAATTCTAAACTTTTAATTTGGAATTAATTAAAGTAGTACTTCATAAAGAAAAAGAATAATAAAAATCTAAAGACGTCAGGTAAAAAAAAATATTCATATTTAGATCACTTGATATAGAATGACCTATTGACGCTATTAATATTAAAATATTTTAAAATATGATCCCATCGCGATCCCAACTTGAAATTTGGTACAGATGTGGCTAAGAGCATAGCAGATACATTGGCAGTTTTTGAAATATTTAAAGCGCGCCGATTTTTCGGAAATGCGTTTTAAAGTTTTGCACTTGCGATCACATGGGTAAAATATTAACAAAGATCCTCTTGTGACATATCTGGTGAAAGCCTGCACAGATCTGAGTAGAATGGTGTTTATTTTGTTTCTCTATCTTATTTCTAGCCCGAGATATGATAGAAAATGTAAATCCATACCAGGCCAAAATTCGCACTTTTTTAAAACTTTAAAAATCTGTAAAAAATTAACTGATAAAGAAAAAAATTCTAAACTTTTTTTTGTAATTAACTAAAGTTGTTCTTCATATAGAAAAAAAATTAAAAAAAATCTGAGGACGTCAGGGAAAAAAAATATTCATTTTTGGATCACTTGACATGGAATGACCCATCTAAGTCATGGTAGTACTCAATAGTGTTTTATTGTACTTTGCACATATGGAGTCACTTTTCCTGTGGATGTGGTACTCGTCTGGGACCAATGGTTCCCATGGCCTGGAGAAGTTTTGTTTTCATCATGTTATTTCGTTTTGGTTGTATTTCTTACTTTTAATTTTTCTTTCCTGGCCTCTCATGGTAACTATATTGGTGCCACTATAGTCAGTTTTTATAAATCTTGACCTTTAACACCTTGCCCATTTGCTCAGCTGCAACGAGCTCAGTCACTGCCCTTCCCTATTCCTGGCAGTCCCGGGTCCTCCCTGTGGTCCGGTGGGTCCACATATACAGTGTTGGCCAAAAGTATTGACACCCCTGCAATTCTGTCAGATAATACTCAGTTTCTTCCTGAAAATGATTGCAGTCACAAATTCTTTGGTATTATTATCTTCATTTAATTTGTCTTCAATGAAAAAACACAAAAGAGAATGAAGCAAAAAGCAAAACATTGATCATTTCATACAAAACTCCAAAAATGGGCCAGACAAAAGTATTGGCACCCTCAGCCTAATACTTGGTTGCACAACCTTTAGCCAAAATAACTGCGATCAACCGCTTCCGGTAACCATCAATGAGTTTCTTACAATGCTCTGCTGGAATTTTAGACCATTCTTCTTTGGAAAACTGCTCCAGGTCCCTGATATTTGAAGGGTGCCTTCTCCAAACTGCCATTTTTAGATCTCTCCACAGGTGTTCTATGGGATTCAGGTCTGGACTCATTGCTGGCCACCTTAGAAGTCTCCAGTGCTTTCTCTCAAACCATTTTCTAGTTCTTTTTGAAGTGTGTTTTGGATCATTGTCCTGCTGGAAGACCCATGACCTCTGAGGGAGACCCAGCTTTCTCACACTGGGCTCTACATTATGCTGCAAAATTTGTTGGTAGTCTTCAGACTTCATAATGCCATGCAAACGGTCAAGCAGTCCAGTGCCAGAGGCAGCAAAGCAACCCCAAAACATCAGGGAACCTCTGCCATATTTGACTGTAGGGACCGTGTTCTTTTCTTTGAATGCCTCTTTTTTTCTCCTGTAAACTCTATGTTGATGCCTTTGCCCAAAAAGAGAGAACATTCTTCCAAAACGTTTTAGGCTTTCTCAGGTAAGTTTTGGCAAACTCCAACCTGGCTTTTTTATGTCTCGGGGTAAGAAGTGGGGTCTTCCTCGGTATCCTACCATACAGTTCCTTTTCATTCAGATGCCGACGGATAGTACGGGTTGACACTGTTGTACCCTCCGACTGCAGGGCAGCTTGAACTTGTTTGGATGTTAGTCGAGGTTCTTGGTCTTCTTTTTTTTCTCCATGCTCAATGTGGTACACACAAGGACACAGGACAGAGGTTGAGTCAACTTTAATCCATGTCAGCTGGCTGCAAGTGTGATTTAGTTATGGCCAACACCTGTTAGGTGCCACAGGTAAGTTACAGGTGCTGTTAATTACACAAATTAGAGAAGCATCACATGATTTTTCTAACAGTGTCAATACTTTTGTCCACCCCCTTTTTTATGTTTGGTGTGGAACTATATCCAATTTGGCTTTAGGACAATTCTTTTTGTGCTTTTTTCATTGAAGACAAATTAAATGAAGATAATAATACCAAAGAATTTGTGATTGCAATCATTTTCAGGAAGAAACTGAGTATTATCTGACAGAATTGCAGGGGTGTCAATACTTTTGGCCAATGCTGTAACTACTACCTTGGATGCATGGCCCACGCGCTGTGGCCTGGTGGCGTGGGAGTGTAAGCAAGCCTTTTGTGACAAAATGGTGATAATCTCTTATGTAATTTGCATGTAACCTCCATTTATACTATTTTTGTACCTCCAGCCCAACTTCATTATTTTGTTTGTATTTATATTATATGATTACTGGTTGAGTGTCTGCTTTCAATTCTGGTAATCACACCTACCCCTGTTTTGTAATTAATAGAGTTTTTCCACTTTTCCATAAATTGTGGACTTTTGATCATTTTCCCTTTCCTTGTTTTGTAACTCTTTTAGCAATTTGTCCTATATTCTTAAGATATCTTTGTGATTGGTCGCATTTATTTATGGATTATTAACTGTAATATATATCTGAGCATAATTCAACATTTAGTGTTGTGGTCTGTAACTTAATAATCTACTGTAGTACTTAATTGTAACAGTAAATATGATAGAAAGCTGTTGGCTGAACAATGGTTCAGCCAATTGTTTGGCCAGCAACTATTTGTCCCGCAGTGCTCCTGTGTTCTTTATGAGATTACCACTGCCAGATTTATCTGGTGATAGTTTATTTCAAAATGACTGGCTATCAAAAATTGGACATACTGGATCCTTTCCTCTCTGATATTATCTATTCCAAGAGAGACTGGACGTCCCCAAACAAATTAAACTGTTGGCTAAGTGAGTTTGAACAAAGTTAGTCTAATGTGTATAAGGGCCATAAAAATTGGCATACTACGAGAAGAAGAGGGTGGTCTGTAGGTCCAAGACAATAGCATAATAAAGTAATTGGTTTGTAGATGCTTATTATAGAGTCAAGGGTTTTAAATCCCATTGCTTCTATATTTTTTGAGTATAATATTACAATGGGACTCACAGCTATTATGGTAATTTTTTCAGATCACATGATGGTTCTTCAGGATCCATTAAACATTTTCACAATTTTTGGATAATCAGCATTGCATATCCAAATGGATATTGTTGATTTGTCTTGGTTTTATGACACCTTTCGAAACCTGGAGAAAATCAAAAGGGGCGATAGATTCTAGGGCTAAAATATTTTAGAACACAATGCAACACAATGAGATCCCTTAGGGTACCGTCACACCTGGCGATGTCAGCGGCGATTTTTTTTTAGGCTAATGTGACTGGGCGTGGGCGACGCATTTGAGTGGTCGCCTGGTTTCAGAGCAGCAGCGGGGAACAGCGATCTGCCAGGCAATGGGAGCCATAGGCTCCCATGTTAAGGCATCGCCACTGGGGTTTTGAGACACTCCAGCCGCGACCCCGCCTGTCAGATTGCCTGTGCGTCGCCGTAGGTGTCGCCGCATGTAAACATGTGACGGCGATTCTGGCGGGGCACCAAAAACATGCACGCTCCTGCCCGTCGCCGCCGACATCTCCGGCAACATCACCAGGTGTGACGGTACCCTTATCCACAGCTTTTTAATGAAACATGAGTGTTGCAACTCAAGTGTTGTCCACAATGCCAGTTTATGGTCAGAGTTATAGACACCACGGCCACCATTTGCATGTATACATGCCAGCTATTATACTGAGCTATATATAAGTACTGCTGATGGCAAGACGATTGCTGATCCAAGTCCTGCAGAGACTGAGGGTAAAGGTACCATTACACACAGAGATATATTGCTTGAAACTCACTGGTTGCAGTGAAATCATGGACACATTGTTCCATTTTGTTGCCGTGTACAAATGGAACAATGTGTCCATGATTTCACTGCAACCAGTGAGTTGCAAGCAATATATCTCTGTGTGTAATGGTACCTTAGGAGTAAATTTAATTTTGTGAAAATAGCAACAGTTTTATGAATGAAGCTCATAGTTTAGAAGGCATTTCTATGAAAGGGCCAGACATGTTGCATTTAATATCATATGTAAAAAAAAAAAACTATTTTTTTAAGATAATCCAAAAAATATAATAGTTTTGTTTACAGTTTATATTCAACCAGCTGTTCCCTTAGTGCAGCAAAACTACATGTGTTCACTGCAAATATTTAACTATAGCAAATACATACATAGGCCTGTGTAAAAATATATGTATGACTGATGTATAAATAAACTGTAGTTGTAATTTTTAAATCACCTAAAGACCGCAGTAGTTTAGAAATTATTGTTAAACCAGTGTAACAATAATTGAATTTAGTGCTTAGAACCTTTTTCAACAAAAGTAGTAAAACGTCTTGTGCTACTCGGAATCCTGTTGGTACAAAAATTGAATGTTTTAGCAGAAAATTCAATATTATCTTTTCTCTAAAATAGGGCATGAAGAGCAACGGTACCACTTTGCATTTTGCTGAGATTTAGTAAATCTTACATTTTAGGCCAGGGTCACATTGCAGTGGCTTATAGCATCTGATGATTCCCTCATGTAAGAGAATCGGATACTCTTTGCAAATGACACTCGGCTCAAACTCTGCTGTGAGCGTGAGCCAAGTGTCATTTTGTATGCTCCAATTCTCACACTGCAAGAATCAGAGCACAGGTGAGGAGAAGATGTAGGATTTTAGATTGTGAACCTCAATAGGGAAAGTGATGAACCCGTCTGTGGGATCAATAGCGCTATATAGGTTTGTAACATAAACAAACTTAAAATCTCCATCTTCTCCATTGTCTCAACGAATTGTTGATTGTGCTCCGATACCATTGGAGTACAATCTGATTTTTCACATGCACCCATAGCCTTGTATGGATGCATGTGATCCAATTTACAGAGGCAATCGCAGCATTGCTTCACAATATAATATTGGTCCAAGCGCTATCAAATAAAACATCAGAAATCACTCAGCCATGTTATATGCTCATGTAAGCAAGTCCCTACTGATAATACGTCACAATATTTAATAAGCACAAAAAATACAGTACCCAAAGAGTATACGAAATATATATGAAAACCAAAAACAATGAGTATCTGGGTGGGTTAGTACACCCCCATTGCAGTCACTCAATAATCCAGTCAAACTATTTAAGTGATTATGTCACTCATCACTAGTGATTAACGGGGTACTCCATGGAGATGAAAAATTATTTTACTGTTCCTGCTGTCATAAACTATAAAGATGAAATCCACAGTGCTGTTCCACATCCACTCATTACTTGTAATTCAGTGTGATGCTTGAGCTGCTCTTTGCTGATCCCCCTCACTTCTGGGTTGTTACCTCACACATCAGGGGATTTAGCCTTCTCAATGCACTAGTAACAGCCAGCCCCCTGATAATATCTGCATCTTTTTTGTCAAGAGAAAAGGGAGTCTTAGGGCATGTGTGGCACCCCAATGGTTAATGTGCCACAGAAACAGCAACACAGGTTTACTCCCCACACAACACTACACTAGAAAGTGGGAGGAGCTTAGGTGGCACCTGAAAGAGTGGGAGGAGCTAATGTTGTTTACCTCAGAACAGGAGTGACAGTCAGTTTTTAGTTTAGTTGAGTCTGGAGTTGGAGGAAAGTGGAGTTGGAGTGGAGGTCCTGAGAGGTCTGAGGGAAGGAGTCAGAGAAACAGAGGAACACACCCGGGACAAGGGGTTACCCTGAACTCACACCGGAGAGGCGCTTAGGACAGATACCGGATCCGATGCTGTGCCTGAGACAGACAGGACAGTGAATACCGGAATAGTGAAGGTCCACCATCTTCACTGTACCATAGCAAAGCAACACGGAGGGGTCAGTGACACAGAGGACTCAAGTTGCCAAGCAGATTGGTACCCGAGAGGGGAGACCAGGCCAGCAGTTCAGCTAAAAGTGGCAGCAGGGCCACTCACAAAGCGCAGAAGTATCTATAAGAATCAAGAATGCGCACATAGGGTGATATCTTCTTTAAAGAAGAACAAAAGGTTATACAAAGAGGCTGCTCACCTGATGCAGTTGTGAAAACCCACAACTGGTGATGATCGCTCAAATATAGGACATTCCTTGATGAAGGAGTTGGGAGATAACTCTGAAACGCGTTGGATAATAAAGAAGAATCGTTGATCCAGACATTCTCTTGTACTGGCTTCTTTTGTCCCTTTCTGAAGTGGCAGAGCGGACCTCGAGGTACTGTGTCCTGGGAGCCAAAGCGCAGAAGTAGGAAGCCAAGGACCCGGTCAGGGTGGGAGCAACTCAGCCCCGGTACAGACTCCGTGGACAATACTCTGCTTTACCATCTGCACAGTAAAGACTTGGAAAATGACAACAAACGTGAGTGTGTGTGATCCTTGTGCTGAAACCCTACTTTCCCTCTCAAACTGCCATTGCCTCCACTCTCATCATCTCTACTACTACCCCTACTTTCCTGTAACATCTATAACAACCATCACAGACTTTAATTACCACTGCCCTCAGGAACCAGGCTCTACCTGCGGGGAGCCGTTCCATCTACAGCTGCCAAACATCATCCCCGGAGGTTCTGCAGCAGCGGTGGTCACCCTGACCACAACCCGTGGGTGGCGTCACGACAAACCTAATCCCTTGTAAATACACCCCATTTACTTGTGTGAACCCGGGATATTGTCCGGACCAGGAACGCCGTGACATCCCCCAGCAGTACCCTGGTCTGGTACCGAGTATCCCGTCCCAGTGGGCTCCACACATGGCCACCCCCCAGTTCTTAAACTGCAGAAAATCAGTGATTATCAGGAGCCTAGCTTTTACTATGACATGTAGCAGACTACGCCCCATGTGATGTACTGACCCAGATGGGTAGGGGTGCAGCAAAGAGAAGCTCCAGCATTACAATGAATTACAGGTAGTGTGAGGATATGGAAAAGCATTTGTACATCTCATCTTTATAGTTTATGAGGGCAGAGACAGTAAAATAATTTTTATCTCTGCAGATAACCCCATTTAAGAGCCTCATTTTAGCAATCAGAGTAAACAATACTGATACAGAACTTAATCAGATGCCTGACCTTGGCATGTGCCTGGTCTGTTATGTTTTAGTGAAATATTGTCAACCATTTGAATTCCATACTGATGACTGAAAATGTACAAAGAAATAGGTTCTAGTAAGCATAGTTTAAACAGTATAGAGAAAGTATATGTCTAAAGTTAATGGACTATTGTATATGCACTTTAAAAATAGTTTAAAAAAGTAATCTTTACAATATCTCGTGGAAGTGAGTTTCTTAGTGGTCTCCATGTGTTGTGGAAAACAGTTTTTGTTAGTACAGGAGGGTTGCGGCCTTCTATAATTTATTTATCTTGGCATACTATACAATATATAAAATATATCTAATTGTTCAAAAAAGGTGTGGATAAGAGACCAAACTTCCATTTGATTCACAATGATTTTATGCCGAGTTTTGTATGTTTTGTGTTTATTTTGCATTCAATTCATTATTCTATTTGTGCCATTTTTTATATCTATTGTAGATATCTGGTTTGCCCTCACCTTTATTATGTGGGGCCTGATGAGTCCTGCTCATGCACTTGAATTTGCGTTGGTTTATGTCTGTTTCTGGTGAGGGTTTTTTTCCATTCTTAATTTATGTCCTTTTCTGTGAACTATTTTTGAATGTAGTGAAGGAACTCATAAGTTTGGGAACCCTTGATGTTGGGTTACGAGCTTAAGTATTTTGGCCAAAATATCTATCAATACCTTATATTATTAATTACTATTGTACATATGCACTCCTTTTTTCCGCTATGTGGGCATACTCTAGCAATTTCATGTATTGTATCCTGATTCAGTTGTAAAATTTAGTGCAACCATACCAGTCCACTTCTGGTCTATTTTGGAGCACAGAAAAATGTAGTCACAATTTTTGAAACTTCGGCACACACATCCCCTTTTCTCATGTTCATAGGCGCACCCAAGGGGGGGGACCTACGTGTCTGGACCCCCCCCTTTGGACGGCCCTGAGAAGTGGTGCAGTACACAAGGAGCTGGGCCCCTATGTCAGGAGACAGGGACAATTACACAGCGCCCAAGGGCCCAAAAAAGAGGCTGCTTTTAGGGGGGCTTTGCTCCCCCAAACACCCCCACCGGGGGCTTTGCCCCTCGGAACCCCGCTGGGGGGGTGACACCCCCCTTTCAGGGCCGGTGTGTGTTTCTTGGACCCCTACCTTGGGAAATTTCTGGGTGCGCCACTGCTCATGTTATAGAGGGATTAGCAACACTGCAGATAATACTTCGTGCTTAGAAGGAAAGGACAGTGGTCCTATTATATCATAGGGGTAACCTCTGCACAGAAAAAGATGATGCTTTTGAAAAACTTCCATAATGCAACACATCATCATTTACCCGGGTCTTTCCTCATACAGATATCTCTGAAAAATTTCATCACTCTGGTTGAAACATTGGAATTCATCTGTTTTCACTAATGCTGGAGCCTACTAATTATATTCACCTTTGCAAAAGCATAAAGCCTTCATCTTTTCTGTGCTGAACATGCCACTATTACAACTAAAAGTCACAAACCCAGTTCAATAGAAAAAAAAATATATAAATATTTCACCCTATGCCAAATTCATGAATTGCATGCCTTGTTTTGAAAAATTTAGCCAAAAAAATTGCAAATATTACAATAAGACAAAAAAAGGAGTATGGTTTAAATAATGCAACTAATCAGGGCCATTTATTTTTATTAATAAAAACAGAGTTTCTGTCCATGTAGACATCAGAAAATGTTATTAGTTGGAGGGCATGGGTATAGAGATAGTTTATCCCCAATTGTTTGTTAAAAAATCATCAGTTGTATATCTCTGTACTGTTAATCGTTATATTAGTGCATATTACTTGTATCATCTTTTTTTTCTATTTAGCCTATTGTCGTACTTGTTCCGTTCATCATGTAGAAGGACTGCAGATATTTCCAATTTCCTGCAAATTTTTCGCATCTCAATAAAAAGAATACTGGTACTATCAAGTACTTGTTTGTAAAAGATGTATTTTGCCCAAACAGCCTAAATATTCTAATGATCTACAAAACATTCTCTGCACAATCTTTATTTTTTTTTCTCATTAGTTCATAATAGAAAGATATATTTATGTATATATATATATATATATATATATATATATTTAATTATCTATATATCTTCACACTATGAATTGTCTATATTCTGTTAGGTTCTTAATCACTTGGTCGTGTTATTGTCGCTATCTTTGAATTGGTGTTTTTAATACAGCACTATAGTAACAAATTGGAAGTGACGTAAACAGGGTTTCCTGTTAAATGAGAGGGTCTGACATCACACACCATACACAGGACCCGTTGAAGTGCACATTGCATGAAACGGCAAGCCGTGGTCCGGTATCTCTACTCCCCCTCCCTGCACTGATGTAACCCGCACGTTTAATAAAATCTGCACAATCGGAAGACTGGTGAGTGCCAACCATTTCTATTTTTATCAATTATAATAGAAAGATGCTAACAATTATGAATTTCACTCTGTAGTGGGCCAATTAAAAACCTGATATTTGCTTTCCAACTTTACACAGTCTAAAAAAAATAAATAAATAAGAAGAACTGTCTCCCAAATGCACGAGAGTCCTGAAAATAATAAGAAACTCTGTTCTCTCCTATGTTCTAGTCTAGACAGCTTGCAGCATTTTTGGAGGTTTACAACAGCACATATAGTTTTGTTGTATGCCAGTCAGGTCTACGACTTGCTAACATTACAGAATAACAGCTACTAGTTACTGCACACAATACAAATATGGAGAATAACTTCACAAAAGTCACTAAAACATTGGCATTATCAACATCTTTTGTTCAGTGAAACCAGCAGCATTGTGCGTTCTGTCGAGAAGTCATATATCATATTCAGTATTTTCAATCATATCGGTTAGATGATTTTGTTGTTGTTTTATTCATTTTGCTGAATCTGCTCAATCTGACACAAATATATTGCATGTGTGCGGGACTGTGGTAATGTATTCAAAGAACTATTTACCCTGAATCCTTATAAGTGTCGTTTTTTTTTTCCCTACAACTAAAATGCCTTTAAACTCACATCTAAAAGGAGACGAATGGTGCTCGGAAAGTGGCAGATCAAGGTATGACTATAGACAGTTCTGCAGCTTTCTCAGCATTCTGATGTGTGGGAATTCACTAAATGCAGAAAGAAAGCCAAGCAGAAAGTGGATCTCTTTATATGTGTCACCTGCTTCACTTCAAAATAATCCCACATTGCTATACCCAGTAATTTTATGTGTACTTACTATATTATTACTCAGTATGCACAGTACTTATAAAGCCTGAAATAAAGATATTTTTTGTTTTAAAATATAAAAATATTTAACGAAACTGGTAAATTAAATATTTAAAAGGGAAAAACATACAATTAGTCAATCATACTATCATTATAATTTAGCTATTTTACATAGACTGTAATTTATACACTATTACAATTTCTAATAATATGCCATTATGAAAATATCTTAAAATAAATTACAAACTCTCAGTGATATAACATGAAATATGCTTTCAGAAAATTATGTGCCACTTCTGGGACATCTGCGGGTTGGTACTTTAAGGCTAGAAAAGGCCCAATAACGATGGAGCTTTGAAGATAAGGATACCTCACCTCATTTTCTTTCTTTATTTAATTGATTAAATACCCTTATGGTATTATAAGAACACTGTTTGCTGTCATCTGCATCTTCTAAGCTGGGCTTCCACTATCATTGCAACCCTTATGGTATTATGACAACACTGTTTGCTGTAATGACCGCCTTTGCAATCTCAACCTGACTCACATACCCTTATAGTATCTATCTCTACATTTATTGTAAACTCTCCTATGTTATGTGTATACATTATATTCATCACTCACCAGTATATGACTATTTCCCACATTGTAAATGTTATCTTGAGGAAGATGTGAATCTCTGGTGCAAGACTCTAGCATAATGTTGAATGGCTGCCTTTAATCATCTATTTATCCATGCTGTGAGGACCAGCTGCTAATTACTGAAACTATGTGATGTCCCACTATCCCCCTCACCTAATTCTTTAGTGAGCTCTATAAATTTAGTTCTGTCTTAAGGGGTGGGTAAACGCATGGGGGGTGTGCATGTGTGTCAACTCATGCAAAGTGGCATCAAGTGCTTAGTGGCCTGCAGTTACTTGAATGGCTGTTAGTCAGGGCAGGAGTCAGTTAACCCACTCTCTTTCACACTCACTTTTAACAATGTCCTTTATTTCAATGTCAATCTTCCGATGTGCCTTTGCCATCCACTTTCATCGCCCCATCCCTCTACCATTAGCCCTCATCCACTTAACCCCCTCTCTCCTACTTTTTACTATGTACAGCTCCCATACTCTCTCTACCGTACTCAATAATATAAGTCTATCTTATTCCAGAGTCAATGCCCATCATATTCCAGAGACAATGTCACAATTCCAAAAATGTAATGGCTATTTCTCTTTTACTGCTGCTCCCGTCAGGTGATATCTCTCCAAATCATGGTCCACCCTCCGCCAACTTTAACCCCTCCCCCACCTCACATAGAAACCCTACTAATCTTATCAACATTACTTGCACACCTTCATCTCCACCCAGTTCCTCGACCATTTTTCTGCATGGCTGCTGCATTTCATGCCCTCAGAATTACCAACCTTTATTCTGGGAGACTTTAGCATCCCCTAAACAGCCCCATCTCCTCATCTGTATCCCAGCTCCTATCTCTAACCGCTCCTCTTGGCCTCTAACAACTCTCAACCTCTGAGGTATACAAAGATGCTAACACCCTTTATCTGGTCTTTGTCTAGCTCTGCTCAACCTCCTCCTCAGATAACTCACTTCTTCCTCTCTTTGATCACAACATTCTCTCCTTCACACTCACAGAACCTCGCGTACCCCTACCTATAACACATTCAGAAATCTAAAGGCCAGTAACCCTCATACACTTGCAAACTCTCTACTCTCATCACTGTTCCCAATCTCCTCCTTCTCCTGTCCTGATCTAACTGTGAATTACTACAATGACACTCTCAGAAGCACCCTGAACCAAATAGTGTCCCTCAGAACCTCCAAATAAAGAGTAAAACAACCCTGGCTCACATCACAAACTCGATTCCTCCAGCGATGTTCTACAAGTGCTGAATGCCTATGGAGGAAAACCCACACATCAGAAAACTTCATTCACTATAAATTTATGCTGAGATTTTACAACTCTGCACTTTATCTCGTCAGACAGACCTACTTCACCACCCTGATCTACTCACTATTTAACAACCCAAAGAAACTCGTTGACACTTTTCACTCTCTCTTCAGTCCTAAAGTGCAGGGCCCTTATCACTGACCTCTGTGCTGATGATCAGCCTTCGTACTTCAGAGAGAAAATAGAAAACATCCATCAGGAAATCAGGTCTCGACCCCCAAGCGATGCTACCCCCATTCTACATCTCCTTTGGCTCACTCCACATTTATCCCAGTCACAGAAGAAGTTTCCAGGCTCCTCTCTACTTCTTGTCCAACTACATGCACCAATAACCCCATTCCCTCACACCTACTCCAGCCTCTCTCCGGTGGTCACCATGCACATAACCAAAATGTTCAATCTTTCTCTTTCTTCTGGCATCTTCCCCTCCACCTTCAAACTCTATATCATTACTCTATTATTAAAGAAAACTTATCTTGACCCATCCTGCTCAAATTACTACAGACCAGTCTCCAATCTCCCCTTCATCTCTAAACTCATTCAACGCATGGTCTACTCCCGCCTCACCTGCTATCTCTCCACTCACTCTCTTCTAGATCCATTCCAGTTTGGTTTCCGCCCCCTTCACTCTACAGAAACTGCCCTCACCAAAGTGACCAATAACAGCAAATCATAATGGTGAACACTCTCTGCTAATTCTTCTTGACCTCTCTGCAGCTTTTGACACTGTCGACCACCATCTCCTACTTGCCATGCTACACTTTATCGGCATAAAGGACACTGCTCTCACCTGGTTCTCTTCCTATCTCTCTGACAGTTCTTTTAGTGTATCATTTTCTGGCTCCATTTCTTCTCCAATTCCTCTCACTATTGGAGTCCCTCAAGGATTGGTCCTTGGACCTCTGATCCTTATCCCTGAGGAAGGAGCAGAGGCTGCTCCAATATGCGTTGGAATAAAGGACAACATTGCACCAGACTTTTTGGTCTTGGTTCATCACTTTTGCAGCACAGATCACCAGCACTTTGTGCTGTTTTTTTCCAGTCGTTTGCCACGCTGCACGTGGGTGTGTGGATCCAGTGGCAGCTGTATGAGCATTTATATTGGTTGTGGGTTCACACAACCTGACCAGGTGAGCACATTTCATCGGGCATTTGCCTCTCTATGCCACGAGATAAGACCCTATGCACTCTTTTGTCTCTCATATTTCTAGGATCTTTATGCTAATTACACACAACTATACACATCTTCCCCTGACCCTACTCCCACTCTAATAAAGAACGACTGTCTAACCCCAGTTTCCAATATCATGTTTACTCCCTATCTGAAAGTTACAAAACTGAGCTCCTTCAGCTTCCACCCTCCTCTAACCTCCCTAAATCTGACATCTCTTCTCAGTGTGCCGCACCACAATAATGCCTAGGCAGCAGACATGCTGTCTGGGAGTTATATTAGACGCTGATCTTACCTTCACCTCATATATACAATCTCTCACCTGGTCTTGCCGCTTGCAAATGAAGAATATCTCTAGAATCCGCTCCTTTCTCTCCATGGAAACAACAAAAACCTTCACTGTGGCTCTGATTCACTCCTGCCTTGACTATTGTAGTTCTCTATTAATTGGCTTCCTCCTCAGTAGGCTTTCCCCTCTCCAGTCCATCCTTAATGCAGCAGCCAGGATCACCTATCTAGCTAACCGTTACATTGGACGCTTTTGCTCTATGCCAGTCATTGCAATGGCTGCCTATACATTATAGTATCCAATTCAAACTTCTAGTTCTCACTCACAAAGCTCTTCCCAGTGCAACACCTCCTTACCTCTCTACCCTCATCTCTGTCTATCACCCCAGCCGTTCTGTGCACTCTAGGAGCGACTTTAGACTCACTTCAGCATTAATCCAAACCTTCCAATTCCAGCTCCAAGACATCTCCCGAGCAGCACCAATACTCTGGAATGCTCTACCCCAAGAAATTAGGTCTATCCACAACTTACATGGTTTCAGGCACAAGTTGACTATACCATCATTGTAAATAAACCCCTGTACTTTGTGTCACCCCCTCCTCATTGTTAGATTGTAAGCTCTTATGAGCAAGGCTGTTATTATTTACTAGATTAAGGCCCGAAGCTATCGCATCGGGAGTGCGGTGAAATGAACAGGTGCCCTAGAAATAGCCGCTGAATAGTACAGTCCTCTCTCCAGAAAGAATGCTGTTGTTGCGGGATTTACATGGTGTATTCTAAAGAATCAGGTAGTCTAGAATCCAAATATAGTTTATTTATTAAGAGTTAACAATAATGCAATTAATACATGATATCTATCCATCAACTACCTATGTTTGTATGGTGTATGTAATTTTTGGAAATTTAATTGTCATATGCTAAGGCACTTGGTACACATACTGGCCAATACATGTGTGCCCATCAAGTAGCTCCATTTAAGAAATCAATGTTCATAGTCTACGTATTTGCCAGTCTGTGTTTGCCCATCAACCACGTCACGGTAGCCTTAGATCTGATGGGTCCCTAATCTACCTTATTACTATTTAGTAACACTTAGACCCCTTTCACATCAGCAGTTTTCTGCTAATTACAGAAGGTGGGGATGAAAAAAATACAATTTGCGCACTTGCTACCTAAGGGCCTACCTGAGGCACACTTGCAGCATGTCCCATGCAATGTATATAGAACTTGCGGCTACCTTGCTGTAGATGCGGCAAACGCACCTGCTGCAAGTGAACCACAAATCCCATACACATTGCATGCGACTTGCCGCAAGTGTGGCGTAGGTCAGTCCTTAGGCAGCAAGTGCGGAAAATGTTTTTTTTTCACCGCAACTTCCGCAAATAGCAGAAAAACGCTGATGTGAAAGCTAAATCTCTATTTTTCATATCTATCTACCTATTTACCTATCTACCTATCTTTAAAGAACACACGTTGAGATGGAGATGTGTGTGAACAGCCATCCCACCCGTCTCTTAGCTGTTCACAAAAACTCCTCCCTGTTTAAAAAGAGAAGAAAATTTCTCAGCAACTCTACTGCTGGAGTTTAACATGCGGGTTCATATCACCAAATAAAGGAATTTGGATGATACACATCTACTGTCTTCTATTTAATGTGTGTTCCAGTAATATAGATAATTATGTTTAAATATAAGACACTTAAGCTTCAATGTGGATAGGATGTTTACATACTGAGCCTCCACACGGACAGTATTACTGATGTATGTAAAGTGCTATTGAAATAATAGAGCTCTATAAATAAATGAAAAATGTTTTTTATTATGACCAAAGTTATGAAGGTATGTGTTACCTATGCAGTTGAAATCTACCTATGTGTGCCTAATTGTTTTTGTATTTTTTTTGTATTTTTTGTTAAATCTATATATGCCTATACCAATGTATGTTTGTATGGATTTAAATGTGTGTATGACATATATGTAAAAGAGATAATTAGTGTACGATATATCTCTATCTGTTTATAAAATGTATAGATGTAACATATCAAGCTATGTGTAGAAGTCTTAGAAGTCTATGATCTATATCTATTTTAAATGTAACTATTATTTCTATATATACTGTACATATTAATGTATTCCAACACCAACTTAAAGAGTTTAAAGTAATACATTTTTGTAAACCACATTTCTAGTGAAGAATTTTGGGCTATTAGGTAGCAATTGTCCTTGCAGTGGTGTATCGACCACTTTGACCCTAACATTGATGCGTTGCTTTACTTGGGAGAACGCAGCATATAATTGTCCATGTGCAAATACAGGTTGTGGTAAAAAAATGCCAACGCGATTGAGGGTCTGTCCTTGGAATTTGTTAATGGTCATAACAAAGGCAGGTTTTATGGGAAACTGTCGACGTTTTGATTTAAAAGGTAACCCAGTTTCTGAAGGACACAAATCAATTTGTGGAATAAAGACAATGTCTCCTTCAGCTGATCCAGTAATTTACTTTAGCCTGTATGATGTTGCGGAGTAAGGCAGTGACAATGAGGTGAGTGCCATTGCATAGACCTTTCTTGGTGTTTATGTTTCTTAACAGCATGACATGGTGCCAATTTTAAGTTTTAACCTCCCTGGCGGTATGATTATGTCAGGAATTTTGTACTAAAAGTGGTACCTTTTTTTGGTAAAAAATTTCTTTTATGGGTAGAAATTTTATACATTTGTATTTCCCGCCCTGTTCTGCCTCCAATGAGCCGCTGCAGCTCACAGAGACGGAACCAGGAAGTCATATGGAGGCATCTGAAGGGGGCTCTCACCGGCAATCACAGCGGTGACATCGCTGGATCACCAGGAGAAGGTAAGGAGACTCCGCTGTTCCGAGCGTCAGGGGCGGACCTACGTGGTGCAGCTGGTTCAGCTGCACCAGGGCCCCGACTGGGTAGAGGGCCCCTCAAGCATCAGTAGGGGGCTCCCGTGACCCTGTGACAGAGGAGAGGAGGGTAACTGAGGGAAGCATCCTGCTTCCCTTGGGTGTTTCCGCCCCTCCTCTCGTCTGCAGCCCAGGCTCTAACCCTAACCCTAGCCCTAACCCTAGCCCTAACCCTAACCCTAGCCCTAACCCTAACCCTAGCCCTAACCCAAACCCTAGCCCTAACCCTAACCCTAGCCCTAACCCTAACTCTAACCCTAGACCTAACCCCAACCCTAGCCCTAACTCTAGCCCTAACCCTACCCCTAGCCCTAACCCTAGCCCTAGAAGAAGGGGGCGGTGCCCTGTCATGGCACCGGCAGCAAGGGGCGGGTAAGACCTCATGCAGGGGCGGCCCCCCCGGTCCTTGCCCGCGGCTGCAGCATGGGCGGCGGTGCTCTGATGACAGCACCCGCCCCGGAACCCTCACCCCCGGCTGCAGCAGGGGCAGCAGTGCTCTGACAGCACCCCCCGGACCTCACCCGCGGCTGCAGCAGCAAGAGGTAGTTGAATGTGCGGGATAGGGACGCTGGCAGCGGTACCGATGCCGGAAGTGAGGCTTCGGGAGCCCCGCTACCGGCAAAGGTCGACCATATTGGATCACCCCGAGCGGGTGTATACATGCAGCTTCTGTCCGGATGTGACGTAGGGATACGGGTGAATCCGGACGAAAGCTGCATTAGGGCTTTTATACTAATAGATGCTATAATTATTGTATTTTCTGATAACTGTTACTTGAGATTGTTTGAATATAAACCTTTGAATTGTGAAGCGCTGCAGGATATGTTGGCGCCATATAAATAAAGATTATTATTATCATTTTTATTATTATATAAGACTAAAAAATCCTTTGGTGCCACATTAAAGGCACCAAAGGGTGCAAGAGTATATTATGTAAGGGGGGTTGGGAAATTAGATATCTACCCTAATATATTTCTATCATCTAGCTATATATTTTAGATTTTTTTTGTATCTCTATATGTGTGTTTGTGTGTATCAGGACGTGTAAGGTTAAGCTGACTGGGAAAAAAGTGCTATACTATATTCCTATACTGCAGCAAAATGCAAGGTAACTTAAGGGAACCATACAGTAAGAAAAGCCATGTATATTACCTGTGGTCTCTAATGCCAGTCTTTAACCTCCGACGCGCGTTTCGTCTCCATCATCAGGGTAGGTTCTGTATCACCTATCTCTTGAAAGTGGGACCTGACAACTCCCGTCTATTGATCCCTGGATGACTGTGCTGGGTGAAATGGGTCCTATTTACTATATGTGACAAGATGTTAGCATGTTTGTTGTCTAACTGATCTCACTTAGAATATCTAGCTATATACCCTGTGGTGTAAACCATCTTTTTTATCTATAACTACTTGTATATTGTTTGTATATTTTCAGGGTATATAATTAGCTTAGTTATTCTATGTGTGCCTAATTCATTTATTTATTGAACACTGTCTTTTCTTTAGGCATTTCTAATGTTGGTCTTTGTCCCATAGCATTGAACTAGTCTTTTTTCATATGGGATAAACCCTATACATAATACATTGTGTACATGAGCCTGTGCTGTATCTGTATTATAGTGTAGGCTCCAATATTGATGGTTTCTACAAAGTGTGTGTTTTGGGCTTTTTAACTGTAGCTAGATTTAAAATTATGTTTTGGATATCTCTCACAGCGATTTCAGGTTGGAAGTTGATTTCCTGATGGATGATTTCTATTTTCTTAGTGAAGAAAGAAGAAAGAAGCCAGATAATCAGCACAAAGGTCAGTGATAGGGGCTTGCACTTTAGGACTGAGGAGAGAGTGAAAGGTGTCAAAGAGTTTCTTCCAGTTGTTGTATAGTGAGGAGACCAGGGTGGCGAAGTAGGTCTGTTTGGTGAGGTGGAGGGCAGAGTTGTAAGTTCTCAGCATAAATTTATAGTGAATGAAGCTTTCTGGTGTGCCAGTTTTCCTCCATAGACAATCAGCACTCCTAGAGCATCGCTGGAGGAATCGAGTTTGTGATGTGAGCCAGGGCTGTTTAACTCTGTGTTTGGAGGTTCTGAGAGTGATGGGCGCTACTTGGTCCAGGGTGCTTTTGAGAGTGTCATTGTAATGATTCACCACCAGAAGGAGAAGCAGGAGATTGAAGACAGTGATGAGATGATAGAGTCTGTGAGTGTATAAGGGTTAATGGCCTGTAGGTTTCTGAATGTGTGGTAGGTCTGAATGTGCTGGGGTGGGTGAGGATTTGTGAGCGTGAAGGAGAGAATGTTGTAATCAGAGAGAGGAGCTATTAGAAGGTGATCACTATGGCTAAGTATTACACTCTGGAATTTACATCTTGTGTTGCTGGGAGACTAGACAGCGTTGTTTTCTGATGATTATGCTCTTTAGGGTCTCCAAAACACCAGGTCCCCTAGTGTTAGCTGTTGTCAGCATATTCAAGGTGCCATGTCTGCTGGTCCAGCGAGTTAGTGGGAGGTTCATTCCACTCCTATCCATCTCCTCCTCTCCTCGTTTATCTCCCTCGGCTGAGGATGGAGATTGGGCATTGCCTCAGCAAGGTCATGATATCTGCGAGACAGATTTAAACCTGCAATATCCTCTGTGTAGTGCTGATTATTTCAGTTGTGTTTGGGTAGTAGACATAAGTAGTTTTGTGTGCTTTTCAGGTTTTTTTGTTTTTTTTTTGGTCTTGGCTTTGTCCCTGATTTTCTTTACTTGATTTTGTACTGCATTGCTTCTTTTGGTTCACTGGTTTGTTTGATCTGACTGGGGCCTGTGTGTCCAGTCACTAGCCACCGCACTACATGTCACTTGGGAAGGGCTCTGCCGAAGTCCTTCATTCCAGGACTGGGAGGCAGGTGAAAAGTATCCTAGCCCTTAAGTGTGGGCAGTAGCGTGACGGCTAGCGTACATTGTGACCGGCGTACTGCACTTGCTAGCTTGCAGTCCGGTCATTCTACCATTACGCTAGCATTACATTTTCAAACCATTTGATTCTGGCCAAAATAATTTTATAGTAGTGATACCCAGTTACCCAAATATTATTGCTCCATTGGTTTTATGAGATTAAATGCATTGTAACATCATGTGACAAAAATGAAACTCAGAGAGAAAAATAATAAACAAAGCCAGAATAAACCAATTTCCTGAACTGAGCTCATTAACCTTTGTTTTCAAGATTGATTAGTTCACAAAGAATGTTTGATTATAACAAGCCATAATTTGGGAGAACAAAGATAAGAAATGTAAGTTTTTTCTGCACCTACAAATAATTTGCAGTTAATGAGTTGTTATTATTATTGTGCTAAATTAATTGTTTTCAAGTTTGACATTTTCAATTTTTTTGCTCATGTATGTATTAGAAGTTCCAAAACTTTTTCATCAATCCTTGATGAAGCTTTGTGTTTACCAGCAAGAGTAAAGAAAAATGTAAAACGTCATGCCATACTTTCAATCAGGATTGCTTTTACTCCTTATACGTGTTAATATACAAATAGGGGCGCAGTTTACCCTACTGTTTTGGATTATAAAAATCTCATATGTTTACATAAAGAGTTATTGCACACACATTTTAGTGTTTTTTTTTGTTAAAGGGGGCTTGGCTTCTGAGGTGTAGCAGAGCCTAGCATGGATAAACTATTTTTAAATGGTGTAAATGATAACAGAAATATATTTTAGCAGATTTCAGATTCAGTAGTGGACAAAAGTTGTGAGACTGACACAAGTTTCTGTTTTCACAAAACTTGCTTCAGTACCATTTTACATTAACTCTAGACTATTATGAAGAGCGTTAAATTGCCAAAAACTGTAAAGAAATTCCATAACATTAAAAATTTGAAATAATCACAAAGAACCCTACTCAGCCCTGACGCAAAATTACCGTATATACTCGTGTATAAGCCGACCCGTGTATAAGCCGACCCCCCTACTTTTGCCCCCAAAACCTGGGAAAACCTATTGACTCGTGTATAAGCCGAGGGTGGACCCCAGCACAGGTATACAGCCCCCAGCAGTGTGGTATACAGCAGCCCCAGAGGTATATACAGCAGCCCCAGAGGTATATACAGCAGCCCCAGTGGTAGTATACAGCAGCAGCCCCAGTGGTATATACAGCAGCAGCCCCAGTGGTTAGTATACAGCAGCCCCAGAGGTGTATACAGCAGCCCCAGTGGTAGTATACAGCAGCCCCAGAGGTATATACAGCCCCAGAGGTATATACAGCCCCAGTGGTAGTATACAGCAGCCCCAGTGGTAGTATACAGCAGCCCCAGTGGTAGTATACAGCAGCCCCAGTGGTAGTATACAGCAGCCCCAGAGGTATATACAGCCCCAGTGGTACTATACAGCAGCCCCAGTGGTAATATACAACAGCCCCAGTTGTAGTATACAGCAGCCCCAAAGGTAGTATACAGCAGCCCCAGAGGTATATACAGCCCCAGAGGTATATACAGCAGCCCTAGTGGTGTATACAGCAGCCCCAGAGGTATATACAGCAGCCCTTAGGTAGTATACAGCAGCCCCAGTGGTGTATACAGCAGCAGCAGCCCCAGGGGTGTATACAGCAGCAGCCCCAAAGCTGTATACAGCAGCAGCCCCAGGGCTGTATACAGCAGCAGCCCCAGGGCTGTATACAGCAGCAGCCCCAGGGCTGTATACAGCAGCAGCCCCAAAGCTGTATACAGCAGCAGCCCCAGGGCTGTATACAGCAGCAGTCCCAGGGCTGTATACAGCAGCAGCCCCAGGGCTGTATACAGCAGCAGCCCCGGAGGTATACAGGCCCCCCCATCAAGCTCCAGGGCCCCCCCCTTGCGCAGCAGCCTGTAAAGTAAAATCACTTATCACTGTCCCGCGCTGTCCCACCGCTTGCCGACACACGATCCCGGGCTTCAATCCGCGTCTTCCAGCTTCCGGCTTCCTGTGGTCGCGGGCAATGATGTCATTGCCCGCGACCACAGAAGACGCGGAATGAAGCTCGCGTATAAGCCGAGGGGGGACTTTTCAGCCCAAATTTTGGGTTGAAAAACTCGGCTTATACGCGAGTATATAAAGGTACCTACTTCCATAAGTTCAGCTATAATCTTGTTAGCCCAGGAGAAGAATCTTGTTGCCCTCATATTGAGCATAGGAACATGGATTCACAATGGATTGTAAATCAGTGCCATGAGTTAGAAAAGTGACACTCACTTCCTCCAAACTGCCCTACGTCCCCCTGATTTAAGTTGGACATGTATTTATACATGCAGAAATTTTTGGGGGCCTTTCAATGGTATGTATTTTTTAAGTTATTTTGAGAAACCTATGGGAAAAAATCTTTAACAAAAATAACAAATCTAGTGAATGGGACACATTGACTTAAAGGGAACCTGACGTCTAAAAATGAGCCCCCAGGCTCTTTTAACCTGTCCCTGCACCATGATAATCCATTTCTATCCATCCCTTTTTTTTACCTGTGGATCTGCAGCTTCTCATTATATGTGAAGCCACAAAAGGCGGTCATTTGTGCTTCTCCCTGCCGCCGGCGTGTTAATTATGCACGTGCATAATTAACACGCCGGGGGCGGGGAGAAGCACAAATGACAGCCTTTTGTGGCTTCACATATAATGAGAAGCTGTAGATCCACAAGTAAAAAAAAGAACTTTTATAAACTTTACAATAGCGCTTTATGGACACAAAGGGATGGATAGAAATGGATTACCATGGTGCAGGGACAGGTTAAAAGAGCCTGGGGGCTCATTTTTAGAGGTCAGATTCCCTTTAAACACTACTTTTCTACGAAATGAGTGTGTGACACATGCCTTTCTTGTATACTGTTTTTGCCCCTACATTTTCCCTTCCTACACAACAACTTTCTGTTGAAATCCAAGATCAGTGCCAACCAATCATCTCTGCCCATATATGCAGAGGTCTGAAGTATTCACGCTGTCTGTGATATCCTGTTGATACATTTTGTGCCTTGTCTTTTGCTTTAGAAGCAAATCTGTGACTTTTCAATATCCTTTAGTAACTTTGCAAAGGCAAAGCTAGGAGTATAGCATGAAGCAATGGGAATAAAACACATCCAAAAGAATGCCGATTTAAGTAATACATGTTTACAATGGCAAAGGCACATTTTAATCATAGCTGGTATAAAAGCAACAGCGGATAACTTAATATATGATCATGTTGTTATGAAATAAAAATCACTATAAAAAAGCACAATTACAGTGCGCTCTGTGTTGCCGGCTCAGTTCAGTATTAATGAGTCATCAAAAGAGCAGAGTGCACTGTCAGTGTGCGTTGTCAGGATACCTGGTGTTCAGAGATAAGCGCTGTCTCCGCAATTCATTTCAAAGAATGACAACACACATAGAGCAGATAGAGACAAAGCAGGGACTAGCCCAGTGAAATGAGTGTCACTGATGATGCCTCATTGCAGGGAGGAGGCAAATGCTGTGGCAGTGACCACAGCCTTAATCTCCTGATGAAGCTTAATTTGAGTATTCCTGGTTGCACTGAGATTCTCAAACGAAACAACACTACACATGAAAAACTGAAAGAAATACAATAACAGTGAAATTGTGTAGTTAGAGAACAGTAAAGAATTTTTAATGCAAGCATAATCGAAATTAATTTAGATTAAGGTACTAAATAGATGGTAATTTAGACTACATTTTCTTTTGCATTCAAACTACCCCTTTCTTATATTTTAGCGCTTAACCCCTTCTCGACCCTTGACATCAAGGGTCGGGTCCCGGTGTTTGATGTGAGCTCCGGTATGGTGCTCACATCAAACACCTGACATCTGAGCTGATCTCATCAGCTGAGATGTCGGGCTTCCAGCACCAATCAGATCTGGGATCCAATCTGTGCTGTTAATCCCTTGGATATCACTGTCATTCACTGACAGCGAGATCCAAAGCCGCCACGGCGGGGAATGCGCTGTTCCCCGCCTGCACCCGAGATATATAACGAGATCTCTGGTGCTCACGTGATAGCCCCGGTCCTGCGGAGAATCCAGAAGCTATCAGGGACCACTTCCTGTGAGTGGTTGGCAAGCTCTGCCAACCACTCACAGTGCACATTTGTGATAGGTCCCGATGAGCTGCAGCTCATCAGGACCTGTCACAAGCAATCGGACCCTGCAGCTGTGTGCCTCCCTATGGGGATGTGTAAAATGAAGAATTAATAAATAAAGTTTTTACAAACATGTAAAAAAAAACATAAAAGTTCAAATCTCCCCCCTTTTCCCCCATTCAAAATAAAAGTATTAAAAAAAATGTAAAAAATATAAAATATTTGGTATCGACACGTTCAGAAACGTCCGATCTATCAATATTTAAAATCAATTAATGAGAGCCGTAAACTGCGTAACTGAAAAAATGGTCCAAACGCCAAAATTATGTTTTTTTGGTCACCGCAACATTGCTTTAAAATGCAATAACAGGCAATCAAAACAGCAATCCATCAAAGATAATTAACACACTCAAACTGCAAAACATAAGCCATCACACAGCCCAGATCCGGAAAAATGGGACACTACGGGGCGCAGAACATGGCGCAAAAAGTTGATCTTTTTTTTTTTCAAATTTTTAAAATTTTTTCACCACTTAGATACCAGTAAAAGTATATATGTTGGGTTCTACGAACTCATACCGATCCAAGGCATCACACCATCATGTCAGTTTTACCATATAGTGAACATAGTAAATAAAAAACTCAAAAAATAAATGTGCAATTGCACTTTTTTTGCTATTTCACTGTACTTGCAATTTGTTTCCCATTTCCCTGTACACTATATGGTAAAATAAATGATTGCATCTGAAAGTACAACTCGTCCTGCAAAAAAGAAGCCTCATATGTCTATATTGACAGAAAAATAAAAAAGTTATGGCTCTTGGAAAGCAAGGGGAGCAAAAAACAAAAATGAAAATAAAATCGCTGGGTTATGAAGGGGCAAAGTGACTAGGGAATTTTTTATTTGTGCTTTACTATTTTCCTCCCGATGTTCCAGGTGCCATTACTTTTATCAACGTAGCTGAAAAAGGTGATTTTTTTTATGAGATGAGCTATAACTTTAAATGTCTCCATTCATTTTACCATACAATGTATTGGAAACCAACAAAAAAGCAGGGTTTTGTTTTAATGAGCTCATTCAGCAGAAAAATATTACCTGGCCAATTAATTCTTCCGGTCAGTACAATTGCAGCAATGCCAGATTTGTCCAGATTTTTTAGTATATTTGAGGTGAAAAAAAAATTCTGAACTTTAAAATAAGCAATGTGTCAATTTTGGCAAAAGGAACCCTAACATTTTAATTTCCTTTTATGGAACTGTGAAGGATTTGTTTTTTGCACCCTAAGATTGTGAGTTTTTTAATACCATCCTCAGGTTTTGGGCATATATGACATTTTAATGCTTTTTTTTTTTGCATTTTTATAGGTCGGATTTTTTCTTACATGACATTTTTTTTTATTTCTGATGGATAAAAGCGCGTGATTTAAATATTTAAAAAAATATTTTTTATTGCTTTACTTTATTACTTTATTCTTTTTAGACCCATTAAGGGATATGAACCTGCGATCATTTGATCAATTACACTATTTACTGCAATATTATGGTATTGCAGTACATAGTGCAATTGCAGTTTTCGTATGGAGCTAAGATTGTGACTAAGCTTTATAGGAATATCAAAGTTACATTTTTGGGGCGTTCCACAGGCCCACAGCTGCCATGTTACCCATAAATCTCCCACGATCGGATTGCTGATAGCCAATGGGAGCTGATGTCAGAGATTGACAGCAACATTTGGTTCACATCAATCAGAGTGTAATCTGAGCACTCTAGTCAGAGGCAGATGCCAGCTATGTAACAATTTCTGAGCCAGCTTCATTCTTTGCTTAACGACCTATGATAAAAATGTAACTCATCGTTCAGTAACCAGTTAAGATACCCAAGTGTTAATAATAAAAATGAAGAGCCCATAGAAGCTACTATACTGACCTACATTTTTACATGTATGTATGCGGAGTATCGTCCTTACCTACATTCAAGCGGAAACAATCTCCTGTGACAATTAAAAGCCGCATTTGTGCTGCACAGATTCACTCTATAACATCACCAGAGAGCGGTAATCTAATGCCATAATAGTACATTTGCTAGCTCACATTCTCCAGAAACATTAGATTTAACACTGGCAAAGTAAACTGTATTGGAATCAAACAAAAAAGTGTTGGTTAGCCTACGAAAAAAATATAAGGTATAAGGAGGCCCAGCAGAGCCTTCTGCCCTTTTATAAGAGCTCATTATTATTCATATAAAACAGAGGCATCGTGAACCTGTGTGATGAGTTCTTATGAGTGGTCTTAGCTGTTGAAGAACTGGCTGGAAAATGTTGCAGGCACTTTATAGGTTTAGCGTACATTTGCAATAATTTAGTCAACACAACCAAATTAAAAACTGTTAGACAGAAAAATTTGAAATATACAATGATTGCTGTGTTATAAATGCAATGCACATTCTTGAACCATAGCAAGGTGAGTTATTAAGGTAGGGACCTATCATGAGCGTGGAATTGCAAGAATAGACATGGAAGCAGGATGGAAATAATGGGCAAGGTAACTGGGTAGCTAGCCTGACCCTTTAGACGGGTCCATATTCTGATCCTGTACCCAGAGGTACCGCTGATGGTGAAGAGGTCTGGGTCACCACCCTTGTCCTCTGCTTCTCAACCAGCCCTGTATTAACTTCCCCTCACCTCCACCCACGATCAGGAAAGCAGCAGAAATACCCCAGAAGTGGCTATCTTTAAGTCCACAAACTGCAGGAGGGCTTCAGCGACAACCTCAGACATCCAAATAACTCACACAGTCAAAGCAGAGTTAAACTTTAACAGCGACACCTAGTGGAAGGAAGAGAACTTCCTAAAGGCTGAGGGAGTGGAAAATTTAATTTCTGACAACCCCCACCTGCAGAGCCACAGATAACAGCAGACTCTGACATTAACTCCAGATGTGCCAAAGGAAATTTACTCAGGTTTAAACTACAGCAGCATCCCACATGGACTGCAAAGCACTCAATACATGACAGGCCCATCCTGTTTTAGGTACACCTTGTTGCAATAGGATTTCTCCTGTGCTTTTTAGATGGAAAAAAATTGTTGACTAAGAACCCTTTATACCTGCTGTTACTTACTGGAGCGTCTTTTTTGTTATTGTTTTTATTCTTGTTTATAACTTTATAGGTTTAGTGTAGATTTTGTAATAAATTAGGCACACACCCAAATTAAAAACAGTCAGACAAAAAATCATGAAAAATATAATGATCACGTTCTTTATAAAGAGACCAAAAAGATTAGATGTAACTGCAATGAATGCATCCCCTAATAGTACACCCACTTTCATTGTCAACATTAAACTACTGTATGCAATAGTATTTATTAATGTCGCAATATTTAAATCTGTATTACAATCAGACATAAGCAAATCTGCTTAAATTCAAATTTGGCTTATTTGCTCAAAAATTTCTACAGGTTGAAGCACTGTTAAGATTGCTTGATGCCAGAGGCAGCTGTGTGGTGGGACAAGCAATGGTCAGGAAAAGATTAGTATTGTGATGGAAGGTTATTTATCCCTTCCCAAGTCTATAGCAAATGGAATCACATAAAATCTAGACTATTAGATAAATTAACATTTTTTCGTGAAATGACTCATCTCTTTTCACATTATATGCACTATAACCGAAAATTCATGACACGCTACAGTCTGCATTGTACCCAATCCCACATCCCCTGCTTCTTTTGTCCAATTCTGCTGCCAAACACCAAATAAACAATTAAGATACCATGCCAAACAATCATACTTTGTTTTATTATTTCTTACTGTCTTAGAATTACATTTTTAATTTTAATGTAGCTAAGCACATAGGCGTCTCTCACTGACCTCAGTGTCAATGTAGACGGTCCACATACGTCGAAGTTAAATTTGAAAAGTTATTAAATTAATTC
The DNA here is from genome assembly GCA_033576535.1 of Allobates femoralis. Taxonomy (NCBI): domain Eukaryota; kingdom Metazoa; phylum Chordata; class Amphibia; order Anura; family Aromobatidae; genus Allobates; species Allobates femoralis. Next base: position 477,994,621 of record JARQOC010000002.1, on the reverse strand, counting down.
ATTCACCTGACCCCTCGTAGCTTTGATGCCTGTTATACCAGACCCTATCATGTAAACAGTAGATTTACCTTGCAGCACCAGGAAACCAATTTGCATCCATCTCCTTTTGACATCACCCTTGTACTACCACAAAACACTATCAATTGCCTGTCATCTGTGTTTAACACCAAGTCTTTACTTTTAATGTAAATTTAATATATCATAAACTGTACTTCTTGTGTTCTCATTTACCATTTTATGCTAACCTACCTAAATAAATTCATGTGTGTGGTATTCCCATAACTTCTGTTGCATTGGGTTAATATTCATTCTTTACTTTTCTCCGTATATTGAATCACTTGAATATTCATGTAATCTGCACATCAAACCCATTGGCAGAATCTGCCCTCATCGTACTGTGCCCATAATTCCTTTTGTTATTCCAATCATTACTCTTATTCTTTATTACTGTAATTCACAACCATCAGTCTTTACCTTGCCTATCCTGAATGCAGTAGTCCAGCACATCTTTTTGTCTAACTAATACACCAATGCTTCTCCCCTGCAGAATGCGGATGTTCTGTAATTTGCCCAGTACGTCGTCAGCAAAACGGAAGCTGGGACAAAGGGGATGCAAAACTAATACTCATCTCTCCGGCCACCTCTGCTGCTTCCCCCTCCTTTCCACAATTAATATGCTCTGGAGTCTCTTCAGACTCCAAAGCATAATAAATTACATTCAATTCATGGAGAATACATTCACTAGAAATTGAGCTTCCCAGTAAAATCAGCCTGATTTAGTGAATTTGGATCATCTCGGATTCACTAATCTGTACTGTTTGTCTTCATACCCATGTTCATTCTTTAAAGAGTCTAAGACTTTGGCCAGAGACAAACTGAGCAAGACACATGTAAGATACTTGCATGAGTCTTGCATGACTCTGGAACGGCTGACGACTCTTTGGACAGGAGTGCACTAGCTGCATTGAAACACAAGCAGCTGATCGCTCCTATACAAATGGCCACTTTACACGTCCCAACGTCATTTCGAGATTGTATACAACGGCACGTGAGCGCGCTTTTTTTGGCTGAAATCCAAATCGCATAGGTGCTGTCACACAGGGAGATATCGGCAGGCAACACAACTGCGATGTCTACGCCCCCTTGTACGCGCGAACCAGGGAACGACCATTTAACATGGGAGTGAATAGGGGAAGTTGCTCTCCAAGTCGGTGTTGGGCTGTCACACAGCACGATCCTGCCAGATCGTCCATCCAATATCGGGCAGTTGGAGAGCCTGCACAATTCTTCCACCATATCGTTTTGGCATCGTTCTTGCATCGAAATTGGTCATTTACACCACACAACGCGTGAACGATATCGGAGCCAACGCACGAGCCACGTGACTTTTTATCGAAGTTGGACGATGATATCGGGATGTGTAAAGTGGCCAAAAGAGTCGGTGGATGTACCAAGTCAATTGAGCCTCATGTGAATATTTTGCACGTGTCTCGCTCAGTGTGTTTTTGGTCTAACACCATTAATAAATTGAGCCTCCCATCTCCCAAGAAATTTCTCATTCTGCATCAGTTTTCTGGAATGTGTCACCCTGGAAAATGAAATAATTCTCAATATCCACAATTTTGAACCTTGTTTTTATGTGGGCCTTAATTAACAGCATCCTCCACACTACTTGCAGACAAATGTACCAATTTTCTGTGCATACTCTAATTGGCTCATGCAGATTTATAGATTTATGTGTATTACGGTACTTTATCATGGGGTCTGCTGCATCCTTAGTGCTATAGTATTGTGATCTGATGATGGTAAGAAGGTACCTTTTCATGTAAAATAGAAAGGAGGTCTGACTGCCGACTTTATACAAAAAAATCTATATCTTTATTTAGGTTCTTCTTAAAAACATTTTAAAAAGTACTGGACAATACAGGCTCCCCCAACTTTTTTCTGTGCTGTTTTTTTTATTTTGTGCCCTGTTTCCGTGCATTGTTTTTTAATCAAGCGTATATACTTGCAAGACAATGAGACCCTTGACATGGGTAGCAAACTTGCATATTTTAGACAAAATTTTGACCAATGCCTCATATATTTTACATATATTTTTAGTCTTTTTGATGCACATTTTTCCATCTTTATGCAGGATACAGTGAGGTCCATTACAGTTGGCTGGATAATTGGAGTGTCCTTGCACTTACATAGTTCTGGGCAGCCTCCCTGATCTAATAGTATGAGTGTCATCAATAAGCTGTAAACCAAATACTGTGCATCACACGTACCCGTGTGACTGACTCCCTATGCAAACCTCATCTGTGTGCAAGTATAATACCAGGAATCACCCCCTCCATATCGGAGGTTTGTGAGTGCTTCTGTTATCAGTATTTTGCCCCTGTGCTGCCCTCACCTTTCTCATGGAGCTGTGATGCATCCTATAGTACTTTGCTATTGTGATCTTTGGTGGGTAAGGAAGGCTGCCTATTTTCTGAGATATTATTTTATCCTTTATGGAAAAAAATCAGGCTGAGTCATACAAAAAAAAAATATTTTTTTCCCTTTAACTTGATAGTGCTGAAATAATGCCTGGAATACCCTGGCTTTATATAAATAAACATTATTGCTATTATTATTATTATCCATACTCAACTACCTGTATGCTATATTATGTCTACAGATTACAGAAGAAATTTTGGGCACATACATTGTCACTACCATTTAGCATAACACATTTTTGCAAATAGTAATAGTTCATGTAGCAAATATTGTGATTAGTTATACAGAGTAATTGGACATAGCAGTACAATAAATAATATTATGATTTGTATCTGTATTCCCAGTGGTGCCATCCTAGCTCGGTAAATGGTTCCATGTCACTTGCTGCATCACAATCCCAAAGCCATGAAACTCAGTGGCAGCTAATCCTCTGAGCCTGTTAATAAGCTTAGGAGCACGTTCATTGAAGACTGACGCGTTAGTCACAAACAGGGAGAAAATATCTACTGGGGCAAGTTGAATTGGTTTTAAATCATCTGCTAATCACCAGTAATGAGACCTACTCTGGGGAAGAATAGAAAAACAGATAGTCAGAGCAAGGTTTTGTTCCTGACTGCAGAGAAACCAGGAATGAGAGGGCAGCTGTTATTAAAGCAGAAAAGATGCAAAGAATAGAAGGATTTGGCCAGAGCAGATGAAGCTTCTTCTGTGGCCCAGTGTTTTGTTAGCTGAGTGTTTCTTTTATATACCCTCACTTATTTTACTACGACTGGTTTTATTTTTCTTGCACTCCCGTTCAGCATAGTTATTCTCCATTATGATACTGCAGTCACTTCTCAATAGTGTCTATTACCTAAGAATTCTTTGAATACCTACAGGGTAAGGCTCATATTTACAGTAGGATACCCCACTGTGATTTCACGCACCATAATGTTACACACACTTTGCAGCCTCAGTAAATCATACTGTAATATCTTGATATATTGTTCAAAAATGTTCACAAAGAGAGGAACTTGCATGAAATTGCATGTGTACATTTTTTTTTTCAAGAGCTAACAATTTCTCAATAAAGGCTATAGTCAATCTACAATATGAGAGGACAAAAGGCCGCTTTACACGGCATGATATCGTAACCCAACTACGATAAAAAGTCACGTGATAGGGGCGTTGCAGTTGATATCGTTCGTGTATTGTGTGGTGTAAATGAGCAATGCGACGCAAGAACGATGCAAAAACAATATCGTTTGTGAATTGTGCAGGCTCTCCAACTGGCCAATATTGGCTTGACGATCTGGCAGGATCGTGCTGTGTGACAGCGCAACTACGATTTGGAGTGCAACTCTCCCTATTCACTCCCATGTAAAATGGTCGTTCCCTGGGACAGCGCAAAGGATGGGGCGTAGACATCGCAGTTGCGTTGTCTGCTGATATCTCCCTGTGTAACATCTCCCATGCGATCTTGGACAAGTGCCAAAATTGTGTGCGTTCCCGTGCCGTTGTATCCAATATCGTAACGATATTGCGACGTGTATAGCGGCCTAAAGAGATTTTACAACACCAATAAATTAGAATATAGTTAAAAAGATTGTTTATTTCAGTAATTCTAAACATAAAGTGAAAGGCATATATTATATAGAGTCACTACAAACACAGTGATTTTTTTCAAGTTGATATGTCTGTAAATGTTGATGATTATGGCTTTCAGCCAATGAAAACCCAAAATTCATTATCTCAGAAAATAAGAATATTATATAAGACCAACTGAAAAAATGATTTTTAGCTCATAAATGTTGGCTTAATAAAAAGTATGTACAGTAGATGCACTCAATTGTTAGTCAGGGTTCATTTTGCATGAATTACTCCATCAATGCGACATGGCATGGAGGAGATCAGCCTGTGGCACAGCCAAGGTGTTATGGAAGCCCAGGTTGCTTTGATAGCAGTCTTAAGCTGGTCTGCATTGTTGGGTCTGGCGTCTCTCATCTTTCTCTTGACAATACCCAATATATTCTCTATGGGGTTTAGGTCAGGTGAGTTTGCTGGGCAAGCAATCACAGTGATACAGTGGATCTACAGCAGCAGATGACATGGCTCTCCAAACCATCACTGATTGTGGATCTTCACACTAGACCTCAAGCAGCTTGGATTGTGTGCCTCTCCACTCCTCATCCAGACGCTGGAACCTTGATTTCCAAATGAAATGCAAAATGTACTTTCATCTAAAAACAACACCTTGGACTACTACGCAACAGAACAAATAGTTATTTTTCTATTTGTTATTTTTCTACTTGGCCCAGGTAAGGGTACCTTTACACACCGCAATTTTTGGTGGCAATAGGAGGCGATCTAATGTGCGCGTGCACATTTTTCATGGTCGCCTCAGATGACCGATGGCGCTTTTACACGCCGCAATTTCGCCCTCAACCCAAGGCGATGTGTCGCCCCGGAAATCGCCACACCAACAGCGGGCAACATCCGGTCGACTCCCCTAGCCGCTTCACACGCCGCAATCCCCAATGGAATGTGGGAGTACATGTTTAGCGCAGCGAGAACATAGGCGTGCCAAATAGCTTTACACCATGCCCCAAACACGCTCATTGGACAACGCAATAGCGTTATGATTGGCAAACCTGCGTTGGAAGGCTGGCTAATACATTACACCATTGTAGATGTGTGTGTTGCTGAACGGACAGCTCTTCAAATATGACGCCCTGTGAACAGACAGCCAATGGAAACACAGTAGCCACCACCAATCATCGCTGACGGGGCACGGACTCTAGCACACTGTGGCACCCTACGGGACATCAATAGGCGACTCAGATTCCATCTCTATCGCCCGTTCACATGCCACAAACAGGGAATCTCGCCTTCATGATTGCCTCTGATTTTGGAGCAGTGCTGTGAAATCAGAACTAGGCGACAGGTATTTTATTGCCGCCAAATTCCCCAATTACACGCCACAACTGGGAGGCAATTTGACGGCGATGGTGCCAGGGCGTCATATCGCCGTGAATATTACTTGCCGCGATTGCGGCGTGTAAAGGTACCCTAAGACATTTCTTGCGTTGTCTATTGATCATGAGTGGCTTCACACAAGGAATACCTCTGTGTGTGGTGGCTCTTAAAGCACCAACTCCAGCAGCAGTCCACTCCTTGTGAATCTTTTGAATGACCTTTTCTTAATAATCCTTTCAAGGCTGCAGTTATACTGGTTGCTTGTGCACCTTTTTCTACCACACTTTTTCCTTCCACTCGATTTCTTATTAATGTGCTTGGATACTGAACTCTGTGAACAGCTAGCTTCTTTAGCAAAGACCTTTTGTGGTTTACCCTCATTGTGGATTATGTAAATGACTGCCTTCTGGACGTCTGGCAGCAGTCTTCCCCATGATTGTGTAGGCTACTGAACCAGACTAACGGACCATTTTAAATGCTTAGTAAGCCTTTGCAGGTGTTTTGTGTTAATTCTTCTAATTTTCTGAGATAATGATTTTTGGGTTTTCATTGGCTGTAAGCCATAATCATCAACATTAACATAAATAACACTTGAAATAGAGCACTCTGTTTGTAATGACTTTATATAATTTTTCACTATACAGATTTTCTAAAAGATAAATTGTTCTTCTACTCAATTCCTCCATTGTTTGTCTCAGGCTAATCAGCTTTTCTTTGTCCAACCACTTTTCTCAATAAACTAGAAAAAAAATTGGACCATTTAATATAAACTTCAATGCTATAGTGCCAGTAAAATTACTATTTCTTGCAAGGTGGTAAACTAAACAGGTGAGTTACCCTTTGAACTCTAACTCAGTTGTCATGTGATCCCTTGGCACTCTTTTTGGAGAAATATCTTTTCTATTTAAACCATACCACTGGTCATGCTTAATAATTTCCTGAAGAAGTTGTGTTTCACTTTGAAATGCAAAGAAAATAAAGCACCTTTATCTACTATCCAGTATATTGGACTTTTTATCCACCTACATCAGCTGAGATTTTTCCATGCTTCCACATGTTCCTGTATATTTTTCTCCTACACTCACAAAAAAGTCATATGTTAGATGTCATATGTTAGATCCAATTTTTTTTGGCACTTTTGGTCCTTGTTTCTGTAAAAAAAACAAAAACTGATAGAGGTTTATAATCTTGTATTTGTGACACTTTTTATTGGCTAACAAAAATAAAATAGGTGATATTTTACACAAAACTCCAAAAATGGGAGGGACAAAATTGCTACCACTCTCAACTTAATATTTGGTTGCATACCCTGTGGAATAAACAAGTGCAATCAATCACTTTGCATACCCATCAACAAGTTTCTTACACCTCTCAACTGGAATTTTGGATCACTCGACTTTTGCAAACTGCTTCAGGTCTTTGATATGTGAAGGGTGCCTTCTCCCAACAGCAATTTTAAGATCACTCTACAGGAGTTCAATTGGATTTAAATCCAAACTTATTGCTGAACACTTCAGAACTCTCCATCGCTTTGTTTTCATCCATTTCTGGTTGCTTCTTGAAGTATGTTTGGGGTCATTGTCCTTCTTGAAGACCCATGTCCTAAGACACAAGCCCTATATTGTGACCCAAAATCTTTTGGTACTCTTTATATTTCATGATGCCTTGTATGCAGTCAATGCACCCAGTGCCAGAGACAGCAAAACAATCTCCTAAACATTCTTGGACCTCTACATTTGACTTTAGGTACTTCGTTCTTTACTTTGTAGGCCTTATTCCAATTTTAGCAAAGATTAGAATGAAGAGCATTGAAAAAAAGCTCTATCTTCATTTCATCTGTCCACAAGAAACTTTAACTGAAGGTTTTGGCTTACTCATGTACATTTTTGAAAACTGCAGCCTAGCATTTTATGTCTCTACTAGCTGTGAGCCCGATGCAAATGCATCAGGATTCTAGAACGTGCCTTAATTTGATTATAGTAGTTATAGCTGTTAGGCTGATGGAAATGCATCGGGTATCTAAAATATGTTTATTGTTTTTTTAAAGATTTTTAAATAATAATCGCATTATCAATAGCAATAATATAAGCCATACTATTATTATTAGCATTAATAGCAGTATTAATAGCATTATTAGCAGTATTATGAGCATTAATAACAGTATTAATAGCATTAATAGCATTATTATTAGCATTAATAGCATTATTAATAGCATTATTAGCATTAATAATACCATTAATAGGATAAATATTAGCATTAATAGCATTAATAGCATAATTAATAGCATTAATAGCATTATTAATAGCATTAAGAGCATTATTATTAGCATTAATAGCATTAATAATAGCATTATTAGCATTAATAATAGCATTAATAACATTATTAATAGCATTAATAGCATTATTGTTAGCATTAATAGCATTAATAGCATTATTATTAGCATTAATAGCATTAATAATACTATTAATAAGATAAATATTAGCATTAATAGCATTAATAGCATAAATAATAGCATTAATAGCATTATTAATAGCATTAATAGCATTATTATTAGCATAAATAGCATTATAATAGCATTATTAGCATTAATAATAGCATTAATAACATTATTAATAGCATTAATAGCATGATTATTAGCATTAATAAAATTAATAATAGCATTAGTAGCATTAATAATAGCATTAATAACATTATTAATAGCATTAATAGCATTATTACTAGCATTAATAGCATTCATAGTATTATTATTAGCATTAATAGCATTAATAATACCATTAATAGGATAAATATTAGCATTAATAGCATTAATAGCATAATTAATAGCATTAATAGCATTATTAATAGCATTAAGAGCATTATTATTAGCATTAATAGCATTAATAATAGCATTATTAGCATTAATAATAGCATTAATAAAATTATTAATAGCATTAATAGCATTATTCTTAGCATTAATAGCATTAATAGCATTATTATTAGCATTAATAGCATTAATAATACTATTAATAAGATAAATATTAGCATTAATAGCATTAATAGCATAAATAATAGCATTAATAGCATTATTAATAGCATTAATAGCATTATTCTTAGCATAAATAGCATTAATAATAGCATTATTAGCATTAATAATAGCATTAATAACATTATTAATAGCATTAATAGCATTATTATTAGCATTAATAAAATTAATAATAGCATTAGTAGCATTAATAATAGCATTAATAACATTATTAATAGCATTAATAGCATTATTATTAGCATTAATAGCATTAATAGTATTATTATTAGCATTAATAGCATTAATAATACCATTAATAGGATAAATATTAGCATTAATAGCATTAATAGCATAATTAATAGCATTAATAGCATTATTAATAGCATTAAGAGCATTATTATTAGCATTAATAGCATTAATAATAGCATTATTAGCATTAATAATAGCATTAATAACATTATTAATAGCATTAATAGCATTATTCTTAGCATTAATAGCATTAATAGCATTATTATTAGCATTAATAGCATTAATAATACTATTAATAAGATAAATATTAGCATTAATAGCATTAATAGCATAAATAATAGCATTAATAGCATTATTAATAGCATTAATAGCATTATTATTAGCATAAATAGCATTAATAATAGCATTATTAGCATTAATAATAGCATTAATAACATTATTAATAGCATTAATAGCATTATTATTAGCATTAATAAAATTAATAATAGCATTAGTAGCATTAATAACATTATTAATAGCATTAATAGCATTATTATTAGCATTAATAGAATTAATAATAGCATTAATAGCATTAATAATAGCATTATTAGCATTAATAACATTATTAATAGCATTAATAGCATTATTATTAGCATTAATAGCATTATTATTAGCATTAATAGTATTAATAATACCATTAATAGGATAAATATTAGCATTAATAGCATTAATAGCATTATTAATAGCATTAATAGCATTATTATTAGCATTAATAGCATTAATTGCATTACTATTACCATTAATAGCATTAATAATACCATTAATAGGATAAATATTAGCATTAATAGCATTAATAGCATAATTAATAGCATTAATAGCATTATTAATAGCATTATTATTAGCATTAATAGCATTAATAATAGCATTATTAGCATTATTAATAGGATTAATAACATTATTAATAGCATTAATAGCATTATTATTAGCATTAATAGCATTAATAGAATTATTATTAGCATTAATAGCATTAATAATACCATTAATAGGATAAATATTAGCATTAATAGCATAAATAATAGCATTAATAGCATTATTAATAGCATTAAGAGCATTATTATTAGCATAAATAGCATTAATAATAGAATTATTAGCATTAATAATAGTAGTAATAACATTATTAATAGCATTAATAGCATTATTATTAGCATTAATAGCATTAATAATACCATTAATAGGATAAATATTAGCATTAATAGCATTAATAGCATAAATAATAGCATTAATAGCATTATTAATAGCATTATTATTAGCATAAATAGCATTAATAATAGCATTATTAGCATAAATAATAGTATAAATAACATTATTAATAGCATGAATAGCATAATTATTAGCATTAATATCATTATTATTAGCATTAATAGCATAATTATTAGCATTAATAGCATTATTATTAGCAGTAATATTATTATTTAGCATTTTATTTTTTTTAATTATTATTTATTATTTTTTATTTATTTTTTTATTTTTTTTTATTTTATTTTTTATAATTTTGTAATTATTTTTTTATTTTTTTTTTTTTATTATTAAATTTATTTATTTTTTTAAGTGAGAGTGAGAGACAGTTGTCATTCAGGTCTGCATTTTTTTTTTTTTTATTATTATTATATTTTTATTTAATTTTTTATTATTTTGTTATTATTATTTTTTATTATTTTTTAATTATTTTTAAATTATTTTATTTATTATTTAATTTATTATTTATCTTAAGTGACACAGAGTTCTCCTTGTAGTCCGCCAAAAGGGCTGGAGCTGATTAGCATATATTTATTTTTTTTATTATTATTTTTATTTAATTTTTTATTATTTTTTTATTATTATTTTTTATTATTTTTTAATTATTTTTAAATTATTTTATTTATTATTTAAGTTATTATTTATTTTAAGTGAGACACAGTTCTCATTCAGGTCCGCCAAAATGGCTGAGCTGATTAGCATATATATTTTTTTTTTATTATTATTTTTATTTAATTTTATATTTAATTTTTTATTATTATTTTTTATTATTTTTTAATTATTTTTAAATTATTTTATTTATTATTTAATTTATTATTTATTTTAAGTGAGACACAGTTCTCATTCAGGTCCGCCAAAATGGCTGAGCTGATTAGCATATATTTATTTTTTTTTTTATTATTTTTATTTAATTTTTTATTATTTTTTTATTATTATTTTTTATTATTTTTTAATTATTTTTAAATTATTTTATTTATTATTTAAGTTATTATTTATTTTAAGTGAGACACAGTTCTCATTCAGGTCCGCCAAAATGGCTGAGCTGATTAGCATAGATTTATTTTTTTTATTATTATTTTTATTTAATTTTTTATTATTTTTTTATTATTATTTTTTATTATTTTTTAATTATTTTTAAATTATTTTATTTATTATTTAATTTATTATTTATTTTAAGTGAGACACAGTTCTCATTCAGGTCCGCCAAAATGGCTGAGCTGATTAGCATAGATTTATTTTTTTTATTATTATTTTTATTTAATTTTTATTATTTTTTTATTATTATTTTTTATTATTTTTTAATTATTTTTAAATTATTTTATTTATTATTTAATTTATTATTTATTTTAAGTGAGACAGTTCTCATTCAGGTCCGCTATTTTTCCCATTGACATACATTAGCGGTGTGTCGGCGATTTTATGGCCGGCCACCTGGTTCTATTTGTCGGCCGTAAAATCGCGGACACACCGCTAATACATGTCTATGGGCAGTGAGCCCGATTTCGGATTGGACGCCGACCAATCAGAATTCCAGCTCAATGAGGGGCTCTTCTGATTGGCTGAGGGCAGTAGACAGCGACCAATCAGAAGAGCCGCTCATATCTCATTGAGATACAATGGCGGATTTGTCGTCCATTGTATCTGAATGAGAAGAGAAGAGGACGTCGGAGCTGGAAGAAGACAGAAGATCCCCGGGGCCGGACGAAGAGGACGCCTGGCCGGACGGACGATCAGATGACTAAGAAGACATGTAAGTATGTGCGGACATGGGGGGGCTGTGTGGACATTAGTGGGGGTCGGCTGTGCGGACATGGGGGTTTTTTCGGACATTGATGGGGGCGGGCTGTGCGGACATGGGGGTGAGCTGTGCGGACATTGCTGGGGGTGGGTGTGCAGACATGGGGGTCGGCTGTGCGGGCATGGGGGTCGGCTGTGCGGGCATGGGGGTGGGCTGTGCGGGCATGGGGGTCGGCTGTGCGGGCATGGGGGTCGGCTGTGCGGGCATGGGGGTCGGCTGTGCGGGCATGGGGGTCGGCTGTGCGGGCATGGGGGTCGGCTGTGCGGGCATGGGGGTGGGCTGTGCGGGCATGGGGGTGGGCTGTGCGGGCATGGGGGTCAGCTGTGCGGGCATGGGGGTCGGCTGTGCGGGCATGGGGGTCGGCTGTGCGGGCATGGGGGTCGGCTGTGCGGGCATGGGGGTCGGCTGTGCGGGCATGGGGGTGGGCTGTGCGGACATGGGGGTGGGCTGTGCGGGCATGGGGGTCGGCTGTGCGGACATGGGGGTGGGCTGTGCGGACATTGATGGGGGCGGGCTGTGCAGACATGGGGGCGGGCTGTGCAGAGATGGGGGTCGGCTGTGCGGGCATGGGGGTCGGTTGTGCGGGCATGGGGTCGGCTGTGCGGGCATGGGGGTCGGCTGTGCGGGCATGGGGGTCGGCTGTGCGGGCATGGGGGTCGGCTGTGCGGGCATGGGGGCGGGCTGTGCGGCCATGGGGGTGAGCTGTGCGGACATTGCTGGGGTGGGCTGTGCGGACATGGGGGTCGGCTGTGCGGACATGGGGGTCGGCTGTGGGGACATTGATGGGGGCGGGCTGTGCGGACATGGGGGGGGGGGGGTGGCGAATTGTGGGTAGCGGGGAGCGGAGGCGGCTGTGCCGCCTCCGCTCCATGGTCCCCGGGGAGCGAGTTGCGGCTCAGGCAGCGACTCGCAATGGCCTCGCGGCCATTGCTCGCGCTACCTGAGCGGTAAATCGCTAAGGTTGTAGCCGGGCCTGTGGATGGATTTTGGGCCAGCGGCTCGCAATGGCCGCTTCGCGGCCATTGCTCGCCCTGGGCCAGCGACTCGCAATGGCCTCGCGGCCATTGCTCGCGCAGCATTGGGCGCTTCGCGCCCCAATGTTAAATTCGTATCCACATGACAAGTAGCGCGCGGAGGGGCGCTTTTCCGATTCGCGATTATATAATAGATATCAGCAGTGAGGTCCTCCTGGGTCTTTGGCCATAGAGTTTCATTTCATTTCATTGTCGATGGATAGTTTGAGCTGACACTGGCACACTCTGAGCCTGCAGGGCATCTTAAGTCTCTTTGGAACTAGATTGGGGCTGCTTATCCACCATGCAGACTATCTGGCATTGCAACCTACCATCAATTGTTCTCATCCAGGTAGATTAGCTACAGTTTTGTGGGTTGTTAAGCATCTTGATTATGTTGTGCACCATGGACAAAGGAACTCAAAGATCTCTGGAGATGGACTTGTAACCTTGAGATTGTTGATATTTTTGAATCATTTTGGTTCTCTAGTCTTTAGACAATTCTTCTCTTCTTTCTGTTCTCCATGCTTAGTGTAGCAGACACAGACACACAATGCAAAGATTAAGTCAAATTCTCCCCTTTTTATCTGAGTTCAAGTTTAATTTTAATATTCCCTACACCTGTTACTTGCCACAGGTGAGGTTGAACAAGCATCACATGTTTGTAACAAAATTATATACTCAAAATTTTGGAAAGGTGCCAACAATATTGTCTGTTTTGGAAGAATGAAAGGTGGTCAATTGTGGAGAACACAGTGAATATAATTAGTGTTAGACAAACCTTTTAGCAGACCGCTACCTTCCTCAGGTGGATTGTTTTTCTCTCTAACAATATTGCCTGGTCCATTTTGTTTTTATTTTTGTTAAATTATGTCAAATTTGCATTTTTTTCTCGCTTTTTGTGTTTTTCTATTTCACACAAAATAAATTAACATTTATAACAAATGTGTAATTACAATACATTTCTTGATAAAATACTTCATTTTCTGGAACACTTTAAAAGGTGCCAACACTTTTGGCCATCACTGCATACACATAAAGTGTGTAAGTAAAAAATATTAACAGCACCTACAATGTATGTTAAAAACTGATGTGTGAATGAGCACTGTTGAATATGTTTAAGGCCACGTTACACACACAGATATCTGTGCAGATATTGGTCACAGATGTCTGGTTGCAGTGAAATCATGGACACATTGTTACATTTGTACACAGCCACAAAATGTATCAATGTATCCATGATTTCACTGCAACCAGAGATCTGAGACCAATATCTGAACAGATATCTGTGTGTAACGTGGCCTTAACAGAGTATTTTTTCAAGCATTTATGATGAGGATCCACTCCAAAATCCAAGTAAGGAAAATGCTTCAAATAGTCTTTAAATAACCTCAATAATAATTTCAATGGGAAATTCACATTGCCGATCATACAATATGTTTATTCCAACAAGGTTTTGGAAAGCTCATTTGGAAAGCAGAAACATAGTTCAAATAAAAGCCCCCGTAACACATAGAGAGATCGCTGTTGTGTCACAGTTTTTGTGATGCAACAGCGACCTTGCCAGCGATCTCGCTACATTTGACATGCAGCAGCGACCAGACCCCCACAGTGACATTGCCAATTGTGTCAGAATGGCCTGGACCATTTTTTGATGATCGGGTTCCCGCCGGGCAGCATGCATTGGTGTGTTTGACGCCTTAACAATGACCTCGTTGGCGACTCAGAACTCAGCCACGTAGGTCTGAATTGACAGACTAGCTGCTGTGTGACAGGGTCCCAACGACCGCCGAGGTCATTATACGGGTCGCCATATCGTTGCTGTGTCGTTGAGTAGATCTGACTGTTTGACATCTCACCAGCGACCATGTAGCGACATTCCAGCGATCCTTACCAGGTCGTATCATTGTCGGGATCGCTGGAACGTCGCCAAGTGTGACAAAAGGCTGCAACAAAAACATAGACAGGTGAAAAAATCATTAAAAAACACAGATCAAAAGCAATTCTGAAATTAAAACCTTGTCAAAAAGTATTGATGAATTCTAAAATTGATTGCTCTTGACAACCATGTTGGATTTTTACCCTCAAATATCCTCAATTTGAACAAGCCCTTGCAAAAACTTTTGACTTTACTACTCCCACCATTTTGAATAAAGAAATTCATCATGCTCTCGTTATGGCATCTTCTCAGACTGTTACCTATAAGCGTTGTTTACAGAACTTGAAAATGCTACAAACACAATCATTTAAAAAACACTGCAAAAAATAGTATGTAGAGATAGACATGGACATGTCAAATACCACAAATGACCTAGCAACAGGGAAAACTATTGATCTTACTCGAGAAGAAAAAAAAAGTTAAATGATTAGAAATAAGTGATTTTTTGAAATTCTAATTTGTCAGCTTCGACAAATCTTTCCAGAGAATTCAAATTAAATCTCAATACTAAAAACCTTTATTTGGCAACAAAAGATGTGTATAAAATTCTTAGGTCTCCAAGGACTGCATGAACTGCTTTAACCCCTTCACGACCTATGACATAAGGTTATGTCATAGGTTGTGTCACTCACTTTGATTAGAGCTCCCGCAGAGAGCTCACGTCATTCCTACGACATCTCATCTGATCTCATCAGCTGAGATTTGAAATGTGGGGCTAACAGACCCGATCAGATATGCACCGCTGCTGGGATTGTACCATTCCCCACCATGATCAGGGATCTCTGTGTGTCACCTGATAGTCCAGGGTCCTGTAGTGACCCTGGATGCTACCAGGGATCACTTCCTGTGAGTGATTGGCAAGTAATCATTTGTACTATATATCCTGATGTGCTGCAGCTTATCAGGACATAGCACAAGTGATCGGACACTGCAGCACTGTGGGGCCATATGGGGCAGTGTAAAATAAAGTAAAAAAAAAAAAGTTTTTATAAATATGAAAAAAGGCAAAAGTTCAAATCACTCCCCTTTTGCTCCATTCAAAATAAAAGTATATAAAAATACATATATTTGGTATCATCGCATTCAGAAATGCCTGATCTATCAAGATATAAAATCAATTAATCAGAATTGTAAACTGCGTAGCAGAAAAAAGGTCCAAATTCCAAAATTACGTTATTTTGGTCGCCGAAACATTGCAATAAAATGCAATAATGGGTGATCAAAACAGCGCATCTAACCAAAGCTGGTATCATTAGAAACGTCAGCTCAGACCGCAAAAAATAAGCCCCACACAGCCCCAGATCCTGAAAAATGAGGATGCTACGGGTTGCAGAACATGGCGCAAAAAGTGTGATTCTTTTGTTTTTCAAAAACTTCTGATTTTTTTCATCGCTTAGATACCAGTAAAAGTATACATGTTTAAGATCTACGAACGTGTACTGACTTAAGGCATCATACTATCATATCAGTTTTACCATACAGTGAACATGGTGAATAAAAACAAAACAAAAAAGGTGTAATTGCACTTTTTTTTGCAATGTCACTGCACTTGGAATTTTTTGCGATTTTCCTGTACACTATATGGTAAACTAAATGATTTCATCTAAAAGTACAACTTATCCCACAAAAAGAAAGCCCTCATATCTCTGTATCGATGAAAGAATAAAAAAGTTATGGGTCTTGGAAGACGGGGAGCAATAAATGAAAACGGAAAACGAAAAATCGCTGGGTGGTGAAGGGGGTTAAAGAAATGACAGCCTTAGTAATGTCTCAAGACCTATTACAACAAGGAGGTGTGCAAAAATTTTTTATTTAAATTTAAATTTTAAATAGAAGCCTTTGAAAAAAAAAATCTAAAGAGATTTTAAAAAAATATTGCTTATAGTTTGTCCATCTCACAAGTCAAGAAGCCCACATTCTGTCATAAACAAGCCTTGATTTCAATATATTTCTACAGTAGCTAAAATTAGAACAATGTATTAAACTACCACACTTATTTGCATTGATTCTAGAATTCAAAAACAAAAGTATTAAAGAGTAACTGATATTCCATTTTTTATCTAATAATTATGTAAATCAAGCGATTTTACTAAACTTTCAAATATACTTTATAAATGAAATCTGGAAAAAAACTTTTCAAAAACATTCTAGAAGATGGTCCCCAATGGTTTTCAAACCAGACATATGGTCAAAAAACATTAAAAAAAGCTATATAAATGTGGTATCACTGTAATCATACCGATATAGAGAATAAAGCTGTCTTATCACTTTTATGGCAAATTGAATGGCTTATAAAAAGAAATAAAAGAAAAACAGTTCCTGAATAGCTCTTTCTTCTTGATTCTGCCTTACAAATACGGTAGTGGAATAGAAGGCGATCATAAAATATTAGCTGGCCCAAAATGGTACCAATAAAAACTTAAACTCATTCAGCAAGAAACAAGCCCTCACATGTCTCTGTCAGCAGAAAAATGAAAAGCTTCTACATTCAAAATTCAGTGATAAAAAATCCTTTATTTTATGAAAACAGTGCGATAGTAGACAAACCTAAAAAAGAAATATAAATCTAGTATGTCTGTAGTCTTACTGACCTGACGAATGATGCTGTCTAATGACTTATACCACAAGGTGAGTGGCATAAAAATAGTAATAAAGTAATTTCTTTAACTGCCTATTAGTTTATTCTGCCTCACAAAATTGCAGTAATGCTCGACTCACATTTATCCTGTGCTCAACACTGAGCTCTCTCATCGGCGAATACATGTAAATCTCTGAAAAGCATGATTCAGATAAAATTCCCAATAGAATATTTACTGTAATTTGACAGAGGGAGTTACTTTGAACTCCTGTCTGACCTATGATCTGGCAGTGTTCATCTTTGTGTGCATCTTTTCAGGCGTGCACAAACGTGAGGTTAACCACAGGTTTGTGCACCTTTGAAAAGAAGGACTCTACTGAACAGAGGCAAAACCTCTGCTGACTCATTAGTGAATGGACCCATTGGGGGTTTCACCTGAATCACATATTTTGTAGAGGTAGTTGGAAACCCGAATGTAAACACTCAGCATAGAGCATACAATAAATGTGAATTGATCCAAAGTGTTCTGTACCAAATTGCCACCAATAGCATTCAACTCCACTCACAAAAACACAAGTCCCTCTCAGGTCCGTCATTTGTTAATGGAAATATAAGTGTCTTCCATGTTTATGGAAGCAAAAATGATCTGGAAAAGCACTATAATACAACAAAAGAAGCGGTCTTGTTGGAGCGCTTGGGACCGGATGTCGAGATGTCACATTTTCTTCATCACCTGATTGGTCCACGTGACCAGCGCCCGGATCGGTCGACCTTACTGTCCCCCAGTCCACAAAGAAAAGCTATAAGTAGATGATGAGGATCGTAGTCGTCAATAGATGCTCTAGACTGCAGAACCATAAGTCACAGTGTTCCCAGCCATAAGGGTCTGCAAAGCGGCTGTGCAGGGTTATCAGAACTCACTGGGACTTGTAGTCCGCCCAGTAGCAGTCTAGAGCATCTATGGATGACTACGATCCTCATTATCTACTTATAGCTGTTTTTTTGTGGACTGGGGGACAGTAAGGTCAACCAATCCGGGTGCTGGTCACATGGACCAATCAGGTGATGAAGAAAACGTGACATCTTGACATCTGGTCCCAAGCGCTCCTACAAGACCGCTTCTTTTGTTGCATTATTGTGGACCCCCTGTGTGGGAAGCTGGCAGGAGCTGCTGTGGGAGGACAAGGATTAAGATCACTGGATACTCACCACGCCGAAGGAACTGTTACTAGGCAACTGGGAATAACAGGAGAAGGACCTGCAGTGACGTACATCCGAATCGCGGATCACTTGACAGTCGCTTCCGGTGAGGACGCCGGAGTGACGGCTGCGGGGGAGAGCGGTGCCCGGAGATTAGGCGCTAACTGGTGTTGTGCGGAGTCGCACAACACAAGAAGGTGAGCGGAGTGTAAACTGTTTATGTGTAAATCGTAAAGTCTATTACACATAGGTGCCTTTCATTGCGCCCCATCTTTTGCTGGAAAAGCACTATGGCTCGTCGCCCCCAAAAAGAAAACCTGAGGGTCAAAATTAAAATGCTCCTCTCCCTTCTGAGCCCGACAGAGGTTAAACTACAGTTAATGTCAACATGTGTGGCATTGTAAACAAACACATTAGCAGAGGTATAAAAGGACCTCATCAGTAAAGGTACTGACAAAACAATATATGACAACCTAGAAATAATGTCAAAATGTGTTAAATAAATGGATGAAACTCCTGAATTTGCTGAGCAAAACTTTGCTGTGCTTAATATTGAAAAAGTATGTTTTACATGCAAACAAGCTACATCCACGAATATACAAAAGATTAACAAAGGGTCCAGTGCAGGTTAGAGAGAGATACATAACACGGGCTGCTTGATCAGATATGCACCACCAAAACAACAATGGGTATAACAGTTTCCTCATTAGTTGACTGCATATTCAACAATTATGACATCCCATGTATAAGTATACCGGGGAAGACCCACCCATAGACCAGATAACAACAGTTTTCAGTCAAGTACATATCAGTTACAATATCCATAGACATGCTGCCATCAGTCACAGGGAGATCAACAATATATGCAGAAAAAACATACAGGTTACGATCAGCGGTCATACCCAGTTATTGAGGGGTGAAGCTGCCCGTGTCAGGGAGTCAAATGATGCTCCTTCCCTTCTGAGTGCTGCTGTGCACCCAAACAGTGGTTCCGCATATCAGCCTACTCGGGAGAAATTGCACAACTAATTTTAGGTTCCTGTGATCTTTGGGAGGCAGAATTAACATGTATTTGTTGCACATTTTACTGTGTGGTATAAGTGATTAGACTTTTATTCTTTAGATCAGTGTGATTATATTGATAGCAGAATCATATCATGTTTTATATTTCTCAACTATCACACTAAAAAAATGTTTTTTTGTATTTTTTTAAAGTTTTTGCATCACCTTTTATTGAGAGCTATAATATTTTTACATTTCAGCTATCAGAGTTATGTGAGGGCATTTTTTTTGCAGGATAACTTGATATTTTTATTGACACCATTTTCAGGCACCTGATTTTTTCATTCCAATTTTTAGGATGCAAAATAAACAAAAAACAGCAATTCAACAACTGTGTTTTTGTTTTTTTATGCCTTTCACCTTGTGGTAGTGAAAAGACCACTTTATTGTTTGGGTCAGTACAATCATGATATCACATTTACATCATTTCTTATGTTTTGCAACTTTTACAAAATAAAAACCATTTTATTGAAAAAGTAATGTTTTTTGCAACATTGACTTCTGAGGGACGTAGCTGTTTCATTTTTCCACTGATGGAGCTGCGTGTCAGCTTGTTTTTTGCAGGATACATTTTCAGCACTACCATTATTATTTACATTTGTTTTTTTATTTGTGTTTTACTCTACTTTTATTTCTGAGGTATGATGAAAAAGCATAAAAGCATAGTTTTTGCCATTTTCTTTGTTTAGTTTATTATGGTGTTCACTGTAGGGGTTAAAAATAGTGTGACAGATATATAGTTTGTGTAGTTCTGGATGTGGCAATACCAATTTTTTTAACTTATATTTTTCTGATTACTGGTCTTATTTATTGAAATAAAAATGTAATGCAATACTAGAGTCCTATCAGATTACACTAAGAGAACACCTGTCAGTGTAATCTGACCTTAAAGGTCACCATACCTGGCACACCAAGAGGTCATTGGTAGACCTCCAAGTGCAGTGAAAATCAATGGCTCCCCATAATTTTGTCATGGAATGCCGATGAAGGTGAGAGAGAGAGCCCCGTTCCTCCCTCAACCTTTGAAATGATGCAATCACTCTCCATTGTTGCATCTGGACGGTTAATCCACCAAGGGTGGCTGCATGTCATCCCTGGCAGTTATTGCAGGAGCTCAGCTCTCAGCAGTGCTGAACTCCAGGAGTGATCGTACAGGTTATTTAAGCAACTGCTGCACTATCATGCTGTGATCAGTCAGTCAGATTTCATTTTTTTCATTATGCTGTTTACCAATTGGTTTTATTTATGTTGTATTCTGATAGATCGAACATTTCTGAAGGCAACAATAACAAATTAGTATATTTTTTACTTTTTCAACGCTTTTTTTTAACTTTTTATTATATTTATTACTTGAAGCTGTAATCGCCCAATCGCATCCGCTATACAGATCAGTGTATCAACATCAGCATCAGCACTGCTTTGAACAGCAGAAATCATGGTCTCCTGTAAATGCCGGCTCAAAGAGAGAGCATCATGAAAGAAACAAGGGTCATCAGCTGACCCATGGCAGTCTTGATAACTAGGGTTGGGCGAATCTACTCGCTAGGACTCGTTACTCGGCGAGTAGTAAGGGACTCGCAGGACTCTGTACTCTGCGAGTTTCCCAGCAATTATTCGCACAGCAACGAGTCCAATGCAAATCAATATCAATCCTAGTTTTGTCAGAGACTCTGACAAAACTAGGATTGCCTTTGACTTGCATTGGTCTGATTACTGTGCGAGTAATCTCTGGGAAACTCGCAAAGTAACTGCTGTTAGTTTGCGAGCTGAGTCCAGCTGTCTGCTCTGTGTGCAGGCTGCCGCATCTCCAGGGTCCTAGAGCCCGCCTGCTCACAGAGATGATGTAGCAGAGCTGCGATTGTTCTCTGTCTGCTCATTCCCTGTGCATAGACATCTATATCTATGCACAGGGGATGCAGCAGAGAGGACATCGCGTTTTGGACTACGTCGGACGGAAGAGGATTTTTTTAATTAAAGATGGAGTCCCTAATGGCTTTTTTTTTTTATTTCTAATAAAAATTTTTCTCTGTGTTGTGTTTTTTTTAAAACAATTTAATAGAAATTCATGGCGGTCATGTCTAATATTGGCCATAAGCGATTCCGAGTAATTTAGGACTCGCCCATCACTATTGATAACCCATCGTGATCTCACCGATGGAAGCGAGTGGAGAATGGTGCTCTCTTTGCCAGCACAAGATAAATCCTGCTGTCAGAGATTGACAGCGGGATTTAACTGGTTAACAGCCATGGGTGGAACGAAGATGTTAGTGGCACATGTTGGCTAATCAGAACAGCCAACATATGCATGGAAACACTTGGGCTCGGCATGTGAGGTTGCATCAAAGCAAGGGACATGACCTTGGATGTTACAATTTATCCAAGGTACTGAATCGCCTAATAGTCTTCTCCCGTTATAGATTTGAATGCTTGAAATTATAATCTCATCTTTTTATGCCTCTTTCAAAATAAATGATGAATGCATTTTTGGTGTGTTTTTAGCACATTTTGGTGTGTTTTTGGCATAGATTTGGTCTTGCGTTTTTTTACTAATGTCAGGAAGGGCAGAAAATCGCTGCTAATATATGCACCAAGAATGACATGCACTTTTTTTCTCAGGACCAAAAAATGCTGCAAATCTGCGAAGAGAACAAAATCCTCATTGGGACAGCGATTTAGAATTCTCATAGAGTTTGCTGAAGGAAGGTGATACAAGTGTTTTTGTGACAAAAGGTGGCAATACAACGCATCAAAAACTCACTGCCGGCACATAGCCTTACTTTGGAGGTTTGTGTAGAAAAATGGAGCATGAATCTCTACAAAAATATTTCTAAAATTTACTTATTTCAGAATATTAGACCTAAGATTGACATGATTATGATTGCTTCAGATAGATGAAGGGTGTATGCGCGAAACCTGAGATCGTTCCTCTTTCAAGGAGATCATATACAGACTACATTGAAGGATGTTATTTGCTTCTAGTGTTAGAGATCTTGAGTTCTAAAAATTGGAGAAGCAAGTGTGGTTCTGAACTAGTTTTATTATATTTTGCATATTTCTGAAATGAGCAATTAACAATATTGCCCAAAAATCATCATTTGTATTTCATTTGAGGTTGCCTGAAGCATTTGCACTGTTCTTTATGTATGACGACCAAAGAAATACAGAAATGTTTTGGCAACATTTTCTCTTGCCCGATAGGTGTATAAATAATTTTGTAAAGTGAAGCTGCATACACAATGGCGACTGCTTTTCCTTTGAAAAACAATTTTTTCTGACATTCATTTGAATGCTTCTTTGATATTTTGGTAGCATGATTAGGGCCTACACAATCGAACATGTCAGTGGTTTTTCTCATAGACCGCTGTTCACCAATCTTTTGTATATGAATTTTATTAGTGTTTGGTAAGTGTCTCAGTTTTCACCATCAATGATTTAGCAGTGATTATTACTGGAGAAATAAATAAATGTCAATGCTTCTCCTATGCATTGCAATATTTATCATGAAAAGAACAAAGATAGCATATTGATGCCATTTGTTGAGCAATACCATCAGGGAGATTTCTGATTGAGTCCAAATGTATTCAGCACCAGGACAACGACATAAAGCCAATGTCATTAAGAGTGATCTTCAGTGTAAATAAGGACAAGGAGACCTGGAAGTGATGATATGGTCCACACCATGGGTGGACATATCATTGGTGCATCTTGTGCAGCCACACAGGGGTCCAAGAGGTAAGGAGGCCCATGTCTATCTTCAAAGCCGATGCACTTTTGCATTTTGATAAGCTCTTGGGTGGGAAAAGGACCCCTATATTGTCCTTGTACAAGGTCCCTTTTTTGTCTGTGTTTGCCAGTGGTCCACACAGAGCCCTGATCTCATTATCATCATGGCTGTCTTGGACCACATGAAGAAACAAAACGATTTGTGCAAACCTACATCCAGAGAAAATCTGTGGTTAGTTCTACAAGATGTTTGGAACAACTTCCTGGTCTTCAAAACTGTATGCAAATATATCTAGAAGAATTGATGTTTTGATGTCAAATGGTCGTCACCCCAAATATAGATTTATTTTCAATTTCTCTTTTGTTCATTCCCTTTGCATTTTGTTAATTGATAAAAAAAATCTATTAACACTTCTATTTCTCAAAGCATTCTTAAGGCCCGTCACACATAACGACACACCAGCAATACCGATAACGATGTGCAGAGATCGCTGGTGCATCGTTTTTCACATCGTTGGTAAGATGTCAAACAGGTATCTCACCAGCGATGTCACCAACGACTTCAGCAACGATCCAAAATAATACCGAGGTCGTTGGGAATTGTCACTCCACAGCTTAGCATTGAGATCGTTGGTCATTGTCCCTTTCAAATACAACGATGTAGCGCTCCCAGCGACATAGAAATGACCCAGAGCAGTGTGTAACTATCAATGATCTCACAGCAGGGGCTAGATCGTTGGTGCATGTCACACATAGCGACATCGTTAGCGGGATCGTTGTTGCGTCACAAAATCTGGGACGTTAGCACGATATCGTTAGCGATCTTGTTATGTGTGAGAGGGCCTTTACTTTGCACCATTTTTTCTACACTTTCCAAAACGTTTGCCCTCTTCTTTTCCACAGTTTACTTTGAGGGTCTGATACCTAAAGGAAATTTTAGTTCCATTGTGCGTTTGTCACTGTAAGCGCTTGATAAATCATGAGCCAGCCTTTTGTGGGGGATGTTTGTGTTTATGTCAATGGTTGTAAAAGTAAATTCTGCCCAAAAAAATTATGTTCAAAAAGCATTTTACAATAACCTCTGTGCTGTACAACATTTTTGACAGTATACAGTATATCTAGTTGAAGTTGGCAGCAGTTGTTGTTTATTATATACTGCTACCCACTTTCAAAAGACATGCATCGCTGAAAATATGAAAATAGTGAATGACAAAGCTCACCTTGACTCTTCATAATTACTATCAAAGACACCAATGCGCATAAACACAAATATTTTCCAGAAATTCAGATGTAAACCCTGATGCTGCCTCTAAATATTGGGTAAAGCGCTATGTGAACATAACCTAAAGATATGGAGCTTTGAATATTAAAGGGAACCTATCACCTGGGGTGGACTCCTGAATGAATGGTCACGCCCACCGGGGTGTGATTTTAGCAGCGAGGTGGGAGGAAAGTGGAGATACTGCCCACCCGACGGCCAGTCAGCTATTAACACTCGCATGTCTGTGGACATGTTAGTTTATAAATCGCTTTAATCCACTTTTATAATTCTCTATTAGGTCAGAGAGGGATGATTAGTGATGTAGTAAGAAGCTACAGGGACTGGTAGTGATAGGTATGGGGGCTAAACTAGATGACTAGGTGAAAATACATTTTGCATTATATTATTTTTATGCATGCCAGAATCATAAAGGTAATTTTAAAGGGGTTGTCTTATGCACCTATTACCCTTTAATTAATAGATTGTGAAATAATATGTTTCTAATTGGATGCGTTAAAGAAAAATATTCTTGTGCTGAAATAATCTTTGCCTCTGCTATGTACTGTGTAATGGCTGTGTCTGACAGTACAGGAACATGGTCTGACCCTGCCCCATCTCCAGTGCTGAGATAATCTTATATATGTGTCCCTGCTATGCACTGTGTAATAGATGTGTCTGACAGTGCAGGAGCATGGTCTGATCATATCACATCTCCTGTGCTGAAATAATCTTATATTTGTGTCCCTGCTATGTACTGTGTAATGGATGTATCTGACTGTACAGGGACATGATCTGATCATACCATATCTCCTGTGCTGACATAATCTTATACAGGTGTCCCTGCTATGCACTGTGTAATAGATGTGTCTGACAGTACAGGAACATGGTCTGATCATGCCACATCTCCTGTGCTGAAATAATCTTATATATGTGTCCCTGCTATGTACTGTGTAATGGATGTGTCTGACAGTATAGGAACATGGTCTGATCATACCACATCTCCTGGGCTGAGATAATCTTATATATGTGTCCTGCTATGTATTGTGTAATGGATGTGTCTGACTGTACAGGGACATGGTCTGATCATACCACATCTCCTGTGCTGAGATAATCTTATATTTGTGTCCCTGCTATGTACTGTGTAATGAATGTGTCTGACTGTACAGGGACATGGTCTGATCATACTACATCTCCTGTGCTGAGATAATGTTATATATGTATCCCTGCTATGTACTGTGTAATGTATGTCTGACTGTACAGGGACATGGTCTGATCATACTACATCTCCTGTGCTGAGATAATGTTATATATGTATCCCTGCTATGTACTGTGTAATGTGTGTCTGACTGTACAGGGACATGGTCTGATCAAACCACATCTCCTGTGCTGAGATAATCTTATATTTGTGTCCCTGCTATGTACTGTGTAATGGATGTACCTGACCGTACAGGAACATGGTTGGAATATACCACAATTTCTGGGCAGGGAGGAAGTAAAGGAGTATACAGACATTACAGCACCCAGTCCAGCTGAGGTATGTACACACTGGCAGGTTTTTACCGTAGCACTAGGGACAGAGTTAGGACTGTCTCTATCAGGGCCTACCGTGGAGTGGGTGAGACAGCTTATTGTACGTTTTCTTGCAGAAACGTATAAACCAAAAGGCCCTGTTTTTGTCACAGCACTTGCTATTCATTTTTATTTTTACAGCAGAGCGCCTTTTGTGTGATTTATATACGGTTTTTGCATCTGTTTATCATGTTTTTGGTGGGGATTGGTTGCAGTTCACACTGCTGCTTCCAATGTGTGCAGACTCATATTTTTTTGCCTTTGTATTCACCACTGCTGGTAACAGCAGATATTGGAGGCACCTGCCCCTCCCATATGAAGTCTGCACACAGAGCTGCCACCCACACAGCCCTACAGGTGAGATAGTCCTGTGCTCTCCCGCACCCTGTCCAGCTGAGGTATGTACACACTGGCAGGTTTTTACCGTAGCACTAGGGACAGAGTTAGGACTGTCTCTATCAGGGCCTACCGTGGAGTGGGTGAGACAGCTTATTGTACGTTTTCTTGCAGAAACGTATAAACCAAAAGGCCCTGTTTTTGTCACAGCACTTGCTATTCATTTTTATTTTTACAGCAGAGCGCCTTTTGTGTGATTTATATATGGTTTTTGCATCTGTTTATCATGTTTTTGGTGGGGATTGGTTGCAGTTCACACTGCTGCTTCCAATGTGTGCAGACTCATATTTTTTTGCCTTAGCACCTAATTACAGCGGATTTTTTCTTTGAGGAAAAACATTTCCCAGCCTGGGTATAACATGTTTTACCTCACAGAAAGAATCAGTTGTTGTCCCCGGCTGTCATGTCTGTAAACTCTCCTTTGCTTCCTCCCCTGCCCAGGAGCTGTGGTATTTCTGACCTGTTCCTGTATGGTTGGTCACATACATTACACAAGGACACATTTATAAGAATATCTCAGGAAAAGAACATTTTTTAACACATCAAATTGTGGAACTTATTTTTGTTATAAGATCTATTAATTAAAGTGCACTTTGGTCTTGGGAAAACTCCTCTTACTTGTCAACAAAAGTTGTCTAATTTCCACATGTAAAATCTAGATGAAGTATTGAAAATATTTTATAACTCTGCTTGTACTACTTTATCATTTTAGGCAACCTATGTGTACCTCTATAATAATGAATAGAGGTGAATTCTGCATTCTCCTCCAGTTTTCTATTTTAGCAGAGACTTGTGCATTATAGAATCACAGATGACAGCTACACATTTAAAGTTAAGCTGCTAGGTCATGTCTGGCTGGAGGAAAAAATGTTCCTGTTTCCAAGAGCAACCGGCAAAGTTTAAAAATACGCTATTTATAATATTAGAAACATTGAAATTGGTACAAAAGCATAAAAAGTTCATGTATTCATTTAGTGCATGAATTAGCAAAGTCACTCAACTGTGAAATTTAATTTAAAGGATAAAAATATACACTTAAAGTGGTTTTCCCATGGACAAAGTTCACTGTAAGCCATAGATCATGGAATGAAAATACATTTCACAATTTAAAGTATTAAAAAATATTCAAGTGCTGACATATTCTTATATACAGCATTCTATGATAATAATAATAATAATCATTTTTATTTAAATAGCGCCAACATATTCCGCAGCACTATACAATTCAGAGGGTACACGATACAATTCAATACAAAATAATACAATAAAATAATACAGTACAATACAATAATATGCTAAAATACAATACAGACAATATGAAACCATGAGGAGTGAGGTCCCTGCTCGCAAGCTTACAGTCTATGGGGGAATAGGGGAGGCACAAATAGTAAATGGTAAAAAGTGCCTGCATACATGGTGCAACCATCAATATAATAAGTAGGAGATTCACATAATGCTGCATGAACTGGTCACCGGCCGGGATCTGTACAGTACAGATAAAGT
The DNA here is from genome assembly GCA_033576535.1 of Allobates femoralis. NCBI lineage: Eukaryota > Metazoa > Chordata > Amphibia > Anura > Aromobatidae > Allobates > Allobates femoralis. The sequence goes on along the minus strand of JARQOC010000002.1, from coordinate 477,966,615 downwards.
GCTATATAATGCATGGAGGTGTAGAAACATGATACAAGAGGCCAGATTTAGAGGACAGAATGGGAATACATACATAGATGAGGTGCGGAGGTAGGCTAGTCTAAAGAGATGTGTTTTTAACACTCACTTAAAGCTATGGATATTTGGAATTAATTGAATTGTTCTTGGTAATCCGTTCTAGAAAATGGGTGCAGCTTATGAAAAGTCTTGGAGACGGTAGTGGGAGGTTTGGATTGTAGATGATGTCAGTCTTAGGGTATGTGCCCACATAGTGGTTTTAGTGTCGGTTTAGCAGCGAAAACCGCCGGCGGTTTAGCATAGGTTTTATTTAAATTTATGTAAATCCTAAGCAGCTTTAGGACTTACAAGTAACCTTATGTAATTTAGAAAACGCTGTGCACACATAGTGGGTTTATGTGAGCGGATCTGCCCGTGGTTGAGCGGTTTCCCAGCGGTTTAGCAGCATACAGGATGTCAATTCTTCTCAGCGGTTTTTGAGCGTTTCCATGGACAAAATCCTCCATAGAAAACCGCTGGAAAAACCACTGGAAAAACCGACTGTAAAACGCTGTGCACACGCTGAAAAAACCGCTAGGAAACCGCTGAGAAACCGCTGGAAAACCGCTGGTGACTTCTGAGCTCAGGAGTCTAGGCTCCTTGAATTTTACAGTGGTTTACTGACGATTTGAACGTCACTAAACCACTATGTGGGCACACACCCTTAGGTCACTTGTGGAACGGAGGGCGCGTGTAGGACGATAGAATGCTGTATATAAGGCCTTGGTGGTGGTGGTTGCAGTTTGTATGCAAAACAAATCTGCTGTCAGGCTCACTTTAATAGATCTTGGAATAATAATACATTCTACAGTTAAATGAGATAAAAAAAATGTTCCTGTGCTGAGATAATCTTATGTATGTGTCCCTGCTATGTGCTGTGTAATGTGTGTCTGACCGTACAGGGATATGGTCTGATCATACCACACCTCCTGTGCTGAGATAATCTTATATATGTGCCCCTGCTATGTACTGTGTAATGGATGTGTCTGACTGTACAGGAAGATGGTCTGATCATACCACATCTCCTGTGCTGAGATCATTTTATATATGTGTCCCTGCTATGTACTGTGTAATGGATGTGTCTGACCGTACAGGGATATGGTCTGATCATACCACACCTCCTGTGCTGAGATAATCTTGTATATGTGCCCCTGCTATGTACAGTGTAATGGCTGTGTCTGACCATATAGTGACATGGTCTGATCATACCACATCTCGTGTGCTGAGATAATCTTATATATATGTGTCCCTGCTATGTACTGTGTAATGGCTGTGTCTGTCCGTACAGTGACATGGTCTGATCATACCACATCTCCTGTGCTGAGATAATCTTATATATGTGTCCCTGCTATGTACTGTGTAATGGCTGTGTCTGTCTGTACAGTGACATGGTCTGATGATATCACATCTCCTGGGCTGGGGAGGAAGTTAAAGTGAATACAGACATTGCAGCATTTTGAGTAAGGATGCATCCAACATCCGAAACACGTTGACTGGGGTCACGCTGATCATGAACACTTGTCTCTGTTTGCACTTTAAATAAAAAAAGGGAAAAAAACTCTTGTTGTTTGGATCTGGATTCATTTTATAGGATTACAGCATTGTTTAAAAGCACAGTAGTTGAGCAGAGAAATGTGAACAGTTGAGCAGAGAAATGTGCGCGTGCACAGGAGCATAATGGAGGAGACTATGTGTGGATGACAACTGGTCGCGTCACCTACTAGAAGCAGAGAGGTAGGATGGCAATCACAAGAAGAGAGGAGGCACCAGACCTCCAGTGACACCCATCAGACAGGATCACCCCCCAGGAAAGTATAATAAAAATTGATTTTACATTATACAGATTGGGGACTTATATACAACATTCCAGAATGCTATAAAAAAGGCCTTACGGGGGGTGACCACAGCTTATAGTGGAAAAAACTGATGACAGGTCGACTTTAAAATAGACTTTGTTTATGGTAAAACCCCTTTAACTCCTTCACCACCCTGCAATTTTCCATTTTTTGTTTTCCATTTTTCCTCCTCTTATTCCAAGAGCCATAACTTTTTTATTTTTTCATCAATATAGACATATGAGGGCTTGTTTATTGCGGGATGAGTTGTACTTTTAAATTACGTCATTTATTTTACCATATAGTGTACTGAAAATAGGGAAAAATTCCAAATGCAGTGAAATTGGCAAAAATAAGTGAAATTTATATGATTTTTTGATGTTTTTTTCTATTCATCATGTTCATTATATGGTAACACTGACATGTCAGTATGATGCCTCAAGTTGGTATGAGTTTGTAGGCACCAAACATGAATAATTTTATTTTTTCATAAGTGGGGGAAAAAATTAGGATGTTTGTAAAGAAAAAGAATTGCACTTTGGTGCCATTTTCTGTGACCTGCAGCGTTCTAATTTTTCAGGATCCTGGGCTGTGTGATGGCTTATTTTAATTTTTTATAATTGTGATGTTTTGATCGCTTGTTATTGCATTTTATCGCAATGTTGCAGGCAACCAAAAAACTATAATTTTGGCATTTTCACATTTTTTCTGTTACGCAGTGTACAGATATAATTAATTGATTTTATATTTTGACAGATTGGGCATTCCTGAATGTGGCTGTGCCAAATATGTGGGGGGGTTAACAGTTTTATTTTCAATGGGGCAAAAGGGGAGTGATTTGAACTTTTATGGGGTTCTGTTCATATTTTTAAAAACTTTTTTTTACTTTTGCATTATTTTACACTGCCCCATAGGGTGCCTCAGCACTACACAGAACGATTACTCCTCCTTTTTATAGCTCTCTGATACACATCTGTGAACAGGAAGAATGATCACTTTCTGTGGATGCTGCACTTGCTGGGCATCCACAGAAAGTGAGTTATGTCAGCATCAATTGTCTTCAGCCATCCAGTATCCCTGGCTGCCATGGTAAAGCATCAAAGTCCAGTGATCACATCACGGAACCTCTGATGATGGCGAGGAATGGCATAATCCCCACCGCAGTGCTTTGGATCATGCTGTCAGTGATTGAGAGCGCGATCCAAAGGGTTAACAGTGATGTAAGCGCACATCAAAGGGAAGGAGGTGACCTATGATGTTCCTAAACATTATAGGTCATGAGGAGTTAACTACCCCTTGACCACCTATAGACAATAGGCGTCCTGCTATTTAATCTGCATTGATGACCTAAAATGCTACTGCATGCTAGAGCAGCTGCACAACATCATACAGTCACAGGAGTGGAGATCAAGCTGTCAAATATAGCCAGATTCTCCATAGAGAATACATAGATGTTTATTACTGTCTCTGCCTTATTCTCAAATTGTGTCTTGAGCAACACACAACTCTCCAGTTCCATTCACTTCTTTCTTGCTGTGGAGGCAGGCACACCTTTAGTGAAAGATCTGGATCAGTATCTTCATCTTACTGCTGACCTTGCTACTGACACATATTAACAGTATTCCAGTGATTGTTCTGAAGCTAAACTGTTATCACTGTATTTGTATAGAGATAATGACCCACCCCAAGGCCTTAGGTACTTGTATCCCGGGCGTTGATTACAGTTGCTGTCACTGGGTGGCCGGTACCCGGGTCCGTGGCCCTTGTGGTCGCTAAAAAAAATGTTGAAAATAAAATAATAAACATGTATTGTTCGTGACGCCACCTGTGGCATTTGATGAAAATACCAGCGCTGCTGTCAGACCTCTGGGAATGATGTTACGGCAGCCAACTGGTCTTGCTCCCCGCAGGTGGAGTGCTGTCCCCAGGTCAGAGTTGCTGTACTAGTTGTCGTGGTCACAGGCACAGGGAGGTAACTCTGCAGACGAGAAGCTGGGTGACTTCTCACAGCATGAAAGAATAACACACCACACGTTGCTAGCCTCTGTACGGGTTTACTGGTAACCTTCAGGGATTAAGCAGGTTTACAGTTCTGGTAGCTGTCCGGGGTAGTAACCAGTAGATAGCAAGTCTCTCTGTGGCCTTCATTGGTGTTTTCTTTCGGCTTTCCCTCTGCCTTCACTCTCTTTCTCTGCGCTGCTCCTACTTCCTTAGCACGGCACTGCAGTGATCCATTTGTTCTGCACCAGGCTCACGGGTCTGTTAGAGGTTACCCTTATTTCTAAGGGGAGATACCCTTTAGAAGGGGCTCAAACACTGACGGAGATCCTGGTGGGGATGTGCGTTGGAGTCTTGGCTATCCGATTGCCTACGGCCCTCCGGTATTGGCGGCTCAGGGCTAAACTCTCCTGCACGCTCTCGAGCCAGTTCTCCGCTATTCACACTGGTATTCCCCCCAGACTGGGTATTAGGGCAGTCTGGCACTGGGTGTTCACCAACATCCTCATGCTCCCCCTTCTGTCTGGGCCACCGTTCCTTTTTAGGCACCCTCTTCTGTGACTCTCGCAGGGTCCTCCTTCCTCAACTTCCCTCACAGTCTGTCTCTACGTTCTCTCTCCTTTCCCACTATTCACTCCCACTATATAACCTCCACTGGGACCGGTTACCCTGGTAACGGGTTTAGATAATTGGCCCCCTGGCTCTAGGTGTGTGTGCGTAATGAAAGCCACACATCAACTCTCCATCCACTGGTCGCTGGGATGCCGCACACACTGGTCTGGGTGCAGTACTGCTCATGGTGCATCGACCAGTGGGACGCCACCAATAACTGCATTTGAACAAGCACAAGAGTTCGACTTTGAAAAATGCCTATATAATAATTTTGCAGGACTGATAGCAGCAAAGAGGGAAGTGAACAATTACAAGGGTTGTCCACTATTCAGACAACTCTTTCTCAATCAGCATGTTTGCCCCTGATAAAATAACACTTATGCTTAATATAGGTGTCAGCACTGTTTCAGCGGTTTTGGCACTTGCTCTCCCAGGGCTCACGTGACATTTTATGCCACTTGAGCCATGTTCCAAATCAGCACTGTTTTCATTGTCCTGAGCTTCAGATGTATCAAACATCAAGAAGAAGTTAGTGGCCAGCTGCAGCCCTGACTTCCTGTTGATGTTTGATTTGTCCGAATGCAGGGAGGATGAAGCCAACACAAGGCTTGCATGATATAACTGAGCCTCTGGAGAGTGAGGTATTGAACATCATAGAAACTGATGGAAAGTATACGTGTTGTTATTTTACCGAGTGCTAGCTTGCTGATTGAGAAGGGACTGTCTGAGTAGTGGACAACCCCTTTAAGTGCTACGTAGAAATCAATAATATGAAGAAAACTGAATGGAGTTTCAGGAATTAATTCCTCAGCCTGAAATGTAGTTACTTCACAAATTCTGCAAACACTTTTTCAGATCTCATTGGCAACAAGCTGTACATCATGCAAGATAAAAGGACCCATAGCAGCAAATATGAAAGCAGAAAGAAAAATCTAGTAAATTTCAAACTTACTCAAGGTTGTGATATCTAACCTACTATGCCAATTTCATAACATCAGAATACATCTTTAATTTTACATAAATATAAGACTTCAAAGGCATTATCCACTACTGGAAAAACCCTTTTGACTGCCCTCAGTATGCTGAATAAAATGAGAACAGTGCCACTCCTGTGCTTTGTTCTGTTTCCCATTTCTATCTTTCCTTCTATCAGTGGCTTCCATCATCACTGTTCTCACTGCAGCAGAATTGCTCCGTCAGCCACTGATGGGCTGCAGTGATCGTGTGACATAAACAATATTACAATATTACTAGGGGACACTGGGTCTCTGAACAGAGAATCGGAGCAAACCTGAGAGGTATTTTTTTTCTTATTTTACTAACAACACTGGGTCATTCAAAAGGGGTTATCAAGTATTCGGAAAAAAACATGGGCATAAATATATTAAAGGGAGCCTATCGCCTACTTCATGCCCCAAACCTATCACTATCTGTCCCTGCATCTTCCTAGTACATTGCTATACATCCCTGCCAGATGTAATACTGTACTGTAATAGCTGAGAAAAATCATTTTATCATATACATTCTTGTATTGTAATTAAGCTGGTGTCTTCTGTGTGTAGTCACTCTGGGCATTCTCTCAGGCTCCATGTCACCCTTTTTGCATGCTTATCACCTAATTTCCAAGCATCATCCTGGAGTTTGAAATCTATGGGCTGCTCCTTCCTGATATGACATGCCGGCCACATCATTTCCTGTCCTATGCATTGATGGTAAGTATTGGGTGTACTGGTCGGCCGTAGAGCATGCACACTGTGCATTCTGAAGCCAGAGAGTACACCCAGTTACTCACCCACAATGAGCAGAATCATAAATGATCCCATACATTTCCAACGTGGGGACCACAATTGGAAATTAGGATATTTAGGATATCACGCTTACCAGGTTGGGATAAACATGCAACAAGGGGGACATGCAGCCTGAGAGAATGCTCAGAGTGACTACACTCACAAGACACCTCCCTAATAACCATACGAGAAAGTAGGTTATTAAATTATTGTTCTCAGCGATTACAGTGTAGTAACAGATCAGACAGGGATGTTTAGGGATGTACTAGGAAGCTGCTGGGACAGGTAGTGATAGGTTTGGGGGCATAAAGTAGCTGACAGGTTTCCTCTAAGAAATTTATCAGTACAGAGTTTCGAACTCAAAATAACAAGTATTTAGAGGTGGACACTCAGATTATATAGTGTCCATTGTGGAATAAAGTTTAATATTTTTCTATGATCTAACACCATGTCTACTACAGAGTAATATATATAGCACTACACATTTTATAATTAAACTAAAATAGACATTAATACTCTTAAATAAATAAACTCTCATTAAATCTTGAAGGTGCATCATAAAATCTTTTGATACAGATAACAAGAAAAGATAGGCTGATGTTATTCTGAGGAATTAGAGAACTGATCATTTTGGAATCATGCCATAAAACCGGAGATGCTATGCTTGTTTAACATGCTCAGCTATTACAAGATTCCAATCAAATTATAACGATTGTCCAACTTGTTAAAATCATGTTGAACATATGAAAACCTTTACATAAAAATGTTTCATCTAAAACCCTTCACAAGTAATGTTTAAGCATTAAATATGCAAATAATTATCATTACACTTCCAACAATTACACATATTTGCGAGCACCATGTCAAGTACTGGCAGCAGTGCAATCATTTGTAAAGACAAATATTCCAATCCAAGAGATGTCATGCTGCTTATAACATTCCTTTTTTGTATTAGTAGCCACACTGCTGCTTCATAAAGTGTGCAAATGAACGTGACAGTGCTGCCAATAGCTGCCAGCTTCTTCCCCTTGGCAGAGCAGATGTCAATCAAACATCCAAAGCAGATGAGACCCCAGCACCATAGCAGACATAAAACACATAGGCTGCAGAGGAAGGGCAAAAACAACAAGGAAAATACACAGGTTCACTGCACTCTTGCCCTGTTTTAACCTCTCATTTTGTTCTCCAGTAAAAACTTCAGTTGCTTTAAATCATTCATTTTTATTACTATATTATTACATAGAAAAGATACAAGTATTACACTGCACGCAGATTATCAAATACTAGAAACATTATGATTTCTGAATGTCGTTATCATTCACATTCTTAAATTTGTACTGTCATTTCTTTCTTCCTGTTTTGTTCCAATAAATACCCAATTATAAGACAATTCTGCAATATCTTTGTGTTAAACACTACACTGGATGGTTTCCATGTTATTCCAGGATTAATTTACTAATAAATAGACAACAGGGTGTTCCCAATGTTGGATGTGTCCATGTACATACTGAAACTGGCCAATCAGCACTGCCAATGTTAAACCCTGTAGTGAAACCGGCTCATAACAAGGAATATGGTCAGCGGCATACATAGAAATGATCAAATAGCAAAATCCCTAATTGAGCCACTCATATAAATATTTTTGAGTATTTATACATATATATATATATATATATATATATATATATATATATATATATAAAATAGAAAAAATAGAAAAAATTGACAGCAGCACTCCCACGTCAGGTTCTTTAGAAGCCTTTATCCAGGTATTCAATCTCTGCAGCACTCAGCTACTACCAATGATGCACATATGCTAACAAGCGATATATATTTGAGGAAATAATTTAAAAAACGTATGTTTTTTTTAAAAAACTCAAAAATCTTATTTTTTCATTTTCTTGGGGTTCTTGGTACACACATTGGCCAATGTCCGTTTGCTCATCAACCGCGACAAGGTGACCCCAGGTCTGATGAGTCCTAACGCTGACATCCTTGTCCTCCTTTTCCTCCCTATCCCACTACTAAGTGGGAGGACACCATCTCAACCTCAGACCACCAGTGGGTGATGAGGGTGCAAATTGCAGACATGGAGCCAGATTCTCCATTTGTTATACACAGTATACAGTGTATGTGTGTGTGGCCATCCATGTGGCCCATCAAGAGTCACTCTCATTTCGTCGGTCCATAAAACCTTTGAAAAATCAGTCTTAATATATTTCTTGGCCCAGTCTTGATATTTTATCTTATGTTTCTTGTTCAAAGATGGTCGTTTTTCAGCCTTTCTTACCTTGGCCATGTCCCTGAGTATAAGGCTATGTGCACATCTGACGTTTCTGCATCTTTGCAGACCGTCCCAAAACCGGTGGACACTGGCAGAAACTGAGTTTTCTGTGCTCAGCAGTGTCCCTCGTTTTTTGCTCGTTTTTTGCTCGTTTTCCGCCCGTTTTTACAGCGTTTTTCTCGGCGGTTTCTCGGCGGTTTTCTTGGCGTTTTTGAAAACTGGGTTTTTTGGCCACTGGATGATTTGAGACTACACATAAAGTTGCCTTGAAAAGACACCAAAAAAAACAAAAAACAAAAAAAAACATTCTTGCATCACTTCCTGTTCCACTATCCAAAAAAAAAAAAAAACATTGTGACCAAGTTGTGTGAGGCATTTTGGTACATACAGGCATCACATTGCTATACAACATGCCGCGAACACGTCGTTTGCGCCTGCGGAGGCCATACCAACAGGTGTTGCTTCTCGGCATACTCGACTGGCTCCTATGTGAGCAAGAGGATGAGGATGAGGTAAGCCAAAGCTACACTTAAACATGTATGTCCAGCCGCATGATTGTTCCCGGGCTGTAAGATATATGTTTATTTTTGAAGGTAAAATAAGGCATATTGTGTAAATTTTTGGGAGCACATAAGCGCCATATACTGTCAGGGGGTGGCTTGGTTATTTAATTTGACGCATCATCATTAGCTGCTGTTCCTCTTTGAAAACCCACATACCCAAGCATGTGTATGGCCCCAAAATGTGGCCTTTGTTGAATAAGAGTTGGCATCATCAAGTCGATGTCTCATGGCAAAATTATTATGTCACATGGGCCTTTGCTGTTTAATTGTGGGTCGTAGTATGTTTGTTGATGGTTTGATAGTTCATTTTTGGCTTGCTTTCCTTTTACACAGGTCCAGCAACCTTCCAGAATGTGGGTGCATCCCCTCCTACAGACCCGTGAAAGCAAGGGTCACTTTGCCCAGCTGTACCAAGACTTACGAAGGTAACAGCAATACTCCAAAATTTTAACGTCTTTGCTCTTATAATTGTAAATGTCTGTGAGGCCGATTGTAAATAATTGTGAGGCTACAATATGGGTAGAGGGGAAGACTGAGGGAGGGAGAGGGGGAGAGAGAGGGAGGGAGAGAGAGAGAGGGGTAGAGAGATGGACCGAGAAAGCCAGAGGCACAAAATTGCGCTAATCAAAATACATCGAGTCAACCAAGTCTTAACTCATCTTTTTGGGTTTGTCTGAAGCCTTAATTTTTGAACTGGAGATATAGATAGATCAATTCATAGATAGACAGCAAGATAGCTAGATAGAGAGATCGATATCTTGATAGCTTGATAGGACGAGTAATGGCAGACACGATCTCTCCGTCACATTTGTAAATTTAGCTTATAATGGTCCAGCAAGCACTGACGCTAGCCCAGCGGCGTGGCCCAAAATCCAAACAAGGGCCCAGTAATGCATATTTGGAAAAAACGCTCTCTCCTTTTTTTGGAAGTGAGGCACCATTCTGCTTGGTTGGCGTAAGCAGACAGCGACCAATCCAAATAGCGTCTCAATTCACATACACATACCTAGCGTTGTCTAAAGGAATTCATGGCCGTTCCCTTGTTTGGAATTTTGTCCACGGCGATCGTCTATCGACGGTTGTTTGCGGGGCGAGCAATGTGCAATGGCCTCTTCACGGACATTGTTTGTGGCCCTGCAACGCTTTTCAGACTACACCTTGCGCAAAATGCTTTGTGTGTTGCGTGGCTGTTGATCAGCCACGTCCACAATTACACTATTTTACCCCAAAGTAAGGAAAGTGCCTTATGTCAATTTTATTGTACAAGGGCTTGTTATGTCTGTTCGATAGTATTTATGTTTTAATTTTTTGGGTTTTTTTGTTTTAGATACCCCGACAAATTTGTCTCCTTCTGCCGGCTGACCATCGCTGCTTTTGATGAGCTGTTGCAGCTTGTACGGAGTAAGCTGACCCTCCAGAACACACGATTCCGTAATGCTATAGGAGCAGAGGAAAGGCTGCTCATCACATTACGGTAAGGGGTCCCTATTTTAATAGGACAGCATAGGATCCAAACTGATTCCTTCCGTGAGATTATAAATAGCTTTATGCTCGGACATTCTGCCAGATCAGTTGCTGGCAACTGACACAGCTGTTCTACCCTGGTGCTCACAAACATCTCCCCTGTGTGTCCCCCACATCACACCGCTTTTTCACCCTCTACCACACTGTGTGTGTCCCACCTCATGTCCCCTATGTGGCCCCCTCAAGTCCCCTGTGTGGCCCCCTCATCTCAAACAATTCTCACCCTCCTTTCCCCTGTCCTCCTGACATTAAATTAATTCAAATTTCATTGTCAACTGTACCTGATCACCCGCTGTTGCATGGCGGCTCACGGTTGATCTGCGTGGCTTGCGTTGTCCTCTCGCTGTCTGCAAATGTATTCTACTGCAGAGTAGGACCTGGGGTGATGTCACAGTATCGGGCCTGACGTTTAACACCTATGACCTGTTGTCACATGCCAATTGTATCCGTGTCATTTTTGGACCACGAAATACATAGCCACCAGATTTTGTTCCAAAACAATTTGAGGGCATTTAGTTAGCAACCCAAACTGGACGATGTACAGAGGACTTCATGTGGCAAAATTGGGATATGAAGCTGTCTATTTTTTGGCAAACAACAAGGCTAATCAAACAAAAGAAGTTAAGGCACACACCAGGACCCTTTTTTTGACTAAAATGATTTTTTAAAAATAGGCACAAAGTATTTTCTTGACGTAACATCATCGAGACATGATGGAAATTAGGCAGTAATGTCTAAAGGAAAAATGTGTCCATCATTTTACTTGAAGAATTGATTTGAATACAAATTTAGAATTGCTATTTCCGCGTCGCTTTGTCTTTGCAGGCTCCCATGCCTTTCATTTTTAGCTACTATAGATACTGTGTATTAATGATTTTAAATTTCTTTTTTGTTTTCAGATTCCTGGCTACTGGTGAGAGCTATGGGTCGCTACATCTTCAGTTTAGGGTGGGAAAAAGCACCATTTCACAGATTGTAAAGGTGACGTGCACTGTCATCTGGGAGCAGTTGCAGCCATTAGTGATGCCTTCTCCAACCGAGGAGACTTGGTTGCAGGTAGCGGCAGGCTTTCAGTCTGTGGCCAACTTCCCTAACTGCATAGGTGCAGTTGATGGCAAACATATCCGTGTGAAACAGCCTCCTCGATCAGGATCACGCTTCTATAACTACAAAAGTATTTTTCGGTGGTCCTGATGGCGGTGGCTGATGCTCATTACCGATTTGTTGCCATTGATGTTGGTGCCTATGGTAGTACAGGGGATTCTCGTGTGTTGAGAAACTCACAAATTGGCCTGCAAATACTCCAAGATCAACAGACCTTACCTGCTGATAGCCCTTTGCCCGGTTCCACGGATGCAGTCCCCTACGTGATGGTATCGGATGAGGCTTTTCCTTTGATGCCGAACCTGCTGCGCCCATACCCACGTAGGGGACTGGATGACCGGCGTAGGGTCTTCAACTATCGGCTAAGCAGGGCACGCCGAACCGTGGAATGCACCTTCGGTATCATGACTAGTTAGTGGAGGGTCTTGCATTCAGCCATTCAGGTTTCCCCAAACACAATTGATTCTGTAATAAAGGCATGCTGCGTCCTTCATAATTTTGGCCGGCGATATGGAACAGAGAACATTGAAGGATTGCAGCTGCCTTTATTACAGACAGCTATCAATTGGGGTTTGGGACGTCCGCAAAATTATGCCTTGGCTGTACGAGACACCTTTGCCGACTATTTCATGACACCTGAAGGTGCCGTGTCCTGGCAGTACAGTGCTAGCCATGTGCCAACTCCTACCCTAAATTGAAGATGTGGACTTGATTTTGGAGGTGATCACCAGAAGAATGTCAAAGGACGTGACTTTGAATCGGCAAACGGTTTTGGATGTTTGCCCTATGTTTGCATGGAGACATTATTTACAGTGACTTCAAAACCACAATCTAAGCCAACACTGGTAATCCAAGAGCTTCATCACCTTGAAGGAGGAATCCCTGTGTATTCTGGTGAAGATCCTGTTCTGTTGTTGTTAACCCTGCTGTACCCTTTTCGTATCGTTAATTTGACCTTTTTATTGACCTAGGTAAATGTCATTTTACCGCTAAAAACGGGATCCCAAAGCCCTTGAATAAATACGCCTTTCAAACGTTCAAAACCTTTGTTTATTTTGTGCACAATATAAAGAAAATTGTGAATTACAAACTTTTATAAAATATCACAAAAATGTAAAAGACATACATATAGGACAAGAACATGCCTTAGACCGGACAATACACATCTGTCGGTATTTTGCACCCTCTGTAAAACCTGAGGTGTGGCAAAGAACAGAATGTTTTAACCTGTACAACTATGTCACATGAGAAATGCAACAAACCAAATTACACTTAATTCAAGCGGGTTAAATGACGAGTACCCACATCTCCTCCAAACATGGATTGGCCAGACATTTCGACACTTGCAGAGCTGTCGTCCATGTTTAATTGGGCCCTATAAGATGTGTAGGTTTCGGCGGGAACCTGCTGGCGTGGCCACAAACCATGTGGATCTATATTCATCAAGGACATTTGTGGGCGACCTACATTGGAGGGGCCTGGATTGTTCCCGCTACTACCATCCCTTGGAGGCTCAAAAACTTTGGAGATGGCATTAATAATAGTGACAGCACTGGGAATTGGCTGCTTTGCACGGTAATAGTCTATTAAAACATAGACAACAGACAGAATGGATGCCTCCCGATCTGGTCCAATTTCCCTTAGACAAGCAGCAATATGTGACCCCGCTGTATCATAATGGTCTTCTAGCTCGGCTTTTTTCAATATGCTGATGGCCTCCTGAGCCAACTGGGACTGTGGCTGTTTAGGTTGTTGTTTTTGGGCCTTACGTCTGTATGCTGGCTGGGTTGGGGTTGTGGATTGGATGTTAGTCGCAGCCTCCCCAGTAGATGTAGCACCCGCAGCTCCTGAAAGGGTACATGAGCTTTGACTGGCCCCCTCCGGTTCAATGGAAAGACTTGGGGATGAATTTGTGGTAGAGCCACTCAAATTCAAGACATGTTGTTCATCTGTTGGCGTCACTGACACTTCTGCAATACTGCTCGGCCTACTTATATTGCCCTCCGTTCTGCAAAAATAATAATTTTGTTTTACTGAGGGCTAAAAAATTGAAAGGTAGATATTTAATCCGAACATAGCTATCATGATCATACATTGATTGTGAAGGTCGGTGTAATTTTGATGTGTTCGAGCTTTGGACTTAGCTAAATAAAGCTTATTTTGTTATGGCACTCCAAACTTTACCTGCTTATTTACATTAATAATAATAAATTGCCGTGGAAGATGTAGTGACCCTCTGTCATATTGGGAGTCACAGACGACACAGCCACCCACGGGTATGGGCAAAATAATAAGCACGGTGTTCCACAATCTCACACTCCTCCTGCACTGTTCTGTCCTCCACCCTTGCTGCTCCTTGCTGCTGTGCTATCACTCCTCTCCATATGCTATTGTCTGTGGGTTATTTATCAAACTTTTTAAAGGTAATTACTTACGGGCGCAGAGTGCGACTGGTGAGAGTGAATTGCAGTTCATTATAAAAAGGGCATTTTTTCTTGGGGGTGATGAGCCACTTTTTTCAGTCTTGGCCAGGAATTTTGTGAACGCGTCACGCACAGATTTCCACCTTTTTTTAACATCGTCTTCTAAAAATGAAAGAACAGACAGTGTAATTTGGTTATCTCCAACAAATTTCTTACAAAAAAGGAAGTAACCGTCTCGAAACTTGGGTCCAAAAAACATTGTCAAACATATTGACTAGTGTATAATCCGAGGCTTGAGCCCAGCACAGGTATTGAGGCCTACAAAATCGTACTATACTGCAGCTCCCCAGTGGTGTATACAGCAGCCTCACCAGTTTCCGCAAACATCCGCCCCAGTGGTGGTATGTTCATCTAACCACAAAGGTGTATACATGCATCCCCAAAATGCTGTCACTTCAACACCTGCTTGTAAGCCCCCACGCATGCTTAAATCAGCATCCTCTGTCTTCCTCATTGTGTGCGCCGTTGCCTCGGTGCTCCCGGCCTTCAAGATCACGGCGTCATGCTTGTTCCCCGGCAGTTGGCTTGCGATGACGTCATGCAACATGCCGGCCACATGAGCCCCGATGCAAGGAGGACGGGAGCACGGAGGATGATGGCCATGCGATGAACACCAAGGATACGATTCGTAGCATGCGGGATGGGGGGGGCTTCAAAGCAGGGGTGGCAATTGACATCATTTTTGTTTGAACTATGGAGTTAAGCACTGTTTCCCCCTGTCGCTGATTTAGAGGGTGAAACAGTGCATCTGTATTATCCCACCCACGTGATGGGGACGCTAAAATTCTGCTACCTCTCAACGCCTCCTCCATCCTCCACAGGCATGGACAAAGCACCCAACTAGAGTATTGCCCCTTGTGTAATCTGAGGTTGAGACTTGGGCGGACAAATATGGGGATCCTACAATTCACATCTACACGAGTATATATTTTTTTTATTTTTGCCAGCATTACAATAACATACCTATTATATTTTGAAGGTCTCGCTCAGCCTCGTCAAATTCCGTATATAATTGTCGACATATTGATGTCCAGGATTGGGCTTTTTTTTGACGGTCACTATACGAGGCACACGCGGCATCCCAGATATCAGGGTGTGCTTCGATCTACAAGACAAGAAGAGTGATAAATTTGAAGCAAGGGAAAAAAATTTAAAAAAAAAATAAAAATTTTATACGAAGTGCAGCTTTGTCTCCTGCTCCAGGCGTACTGTCCTGACCCCCTCCGCTGCATCAGGGAAGAAACACTGTGTGCTAATGTGCCATACTGGCCTAGCCCCCTTGACTGCATTAGGCCAGAACCCGTCTGTGCTTGTGTGGCATACTGTCATGACCCCCTCCACTGCATCCGTAAAGAAACACTCTGTGCTGCTGTGGCCTCCTGTCCCAGTGTAGATTCATATAAGCCATGGGCGACTTGTGGCAGCACTGGGGTTGATGTGTCTGCACGAGGGCATAGGTGCAAGCCCTGGCATGCATGCCAACCAAGGCTGCCACAAGTTCCTGCGGGCTGGCACCACTGCCCTATGGCTGGCCCACGTCCCCCCATGGAAGCCACATGCCACCCCCAGCCTTCAAGAGTTGCTCTATGGATGCCACACGTCTACCCCTGGTAGCCACATGCACCTAGGGTTGCAAGAGGTTCCCTATTCCTGGCGCATGTCTCCCCCTGGCAGCCACATGCCCCTCTGGCTGCCAGGGGTGCCCTACTGCTGGCACATGTCCCCTGTGGGCATCCCCATCCCCCCTTCTCAGGCACATGTCCCCTGTGGGCATCCCCATCCCCCCTTGCCAGGCACATGTCCCCTGTGGGCATCCCCATCCCCCCTTGCCAGGCACATGTCCCCTGTGGGCATCCCCATCCCCCCTTGCAAGGCACATGTCCCCTGTGGGCATCCCCATCCCCCCTTGCCAGGCACATGTCCCCTGTGGGCATCCCCATCCCCCCCTTGCCAGGCACATGTCCCCTGTGGGCATCCCCATCCCCCTTGCCAGGCACATGTCCCCTGTGGGCATCCCCATCCCCCCTTGCCAGGCACATGTCCCCTGTGGGCATCCCCATCCCCCCTTGCCAGGCACATGTCCCCTGTGGGCATCCCCATCCCCCCTTGCCAGGCACATGTCCCCTGTGGGCATCCCCATCCCCCCTTGCCAGGCACATGTCCCCTGTGGGCATCCCCATCCCCCCTTGCCAGGCACATGTCCCCTGTGGGCATCCCCATCCCCCCTTGCCAGGCACATGTCCCCTGTGGGCATCCCCATCCCCCCTTGCAAGGCACATGTCCCCTGTGGGCATCCCCATCCCCCCTTGCCAGGCACATGTCCCCTGTGGGCATCCCCATCCCCCCTTGCCAGGCACATGTCCCCTGTGGGCATCCCCATCCCCCCTTGCCAGGCACATGTCCCCTGTGGGCATCCCATCCCCCCTTGCCAGGCACATGTCCCCTGTGGGCATCCCCATCCCCCCTTGCCAGGCACATGTCCCCTGTGGGCATCCCCATCCCCCCTTGCCAGGCACATGTCCCCTGTGGGCATCCCCATCCCCCCTTGCCAGGCACATGTCCCCTGTGGGCATCCCCATCCCCCCTTGCCAGGCACATGTCCCCTGTGGGCATCCCCATCCCCCCTTGCCAGGCACATGTCCCCTGTGGGCATCCCCATCCCCCCTTGCCAGGCACATGTCCCCTGTGGGCATCCCCATCCCCCCTTGCCAGGCACATGTCCCCTGTGGGCATCCCCATCCCCCCTTGCCAGGCACATGTCCCCTGTGGACATCCCCATCCCCCCTTGCCAGGCACATGTCCCCTGTGGGCATCCCCATCCCCCCTTGCCAGGCACATGTCCCCTGTGGGCATCCCAATCCCCCCTTGCCAGGCACATGTCCCCTGTGGGCATCCCCATCCCCCTTGCCAGGCACATATCCCCTCTGGGCATCCCCATCCCCCCTTGCCAGGCACATGTCCCCTCTGGGCATCCCCATCCCCCCAGGCCTGGCACAAGTCCCCCTAGGGCTGGCACATGCTTTGGTTGGTGTTGTGGACCATACTTACCAAAGTCAGCAGACGGGGCACATTGATCTGCATCCTCCTATACCACGCCATCGTCGTGCCTTGTTGTTTTTGGTCCTGTTCCAGCTTCCTGGTTCCTGTTTCTGGTCGGCGTTTACCGTATGAATAAAATAGACCTAAAACTTAACTTTTACTCAGTACTGACTTAAAAAGGCTTGTCCACCTAGTAAAATCAAGTGCAACAAAACAGTGAGGGCCAACCTGGTTGAATCTTAAGACCCCAAGAAAACAACACGTTGCTGCCCTTTTAAAAAGTTAGGTTATCACCTTACCAATAACCACCCTCTAACCGAGGTACAACGGTCTGGTGGTAATAACTCCTATCTAGCAGTAGATATAGGAACAATCTCACCCGTTCTGTGGATGTTCCTAGGTGTCTGACATTCACTCTGGACCTCTCATCTGGAAGGTGTCCTTTTCTTTATGACACTCAGTGCTCCATTGGTCCAAGGAAGTCACCACCATGATGTATGCGTGCCTCTCGACGCATTTCTATACACAGCATGTATGTCTTCAGGGGAGATGGGGATCAATGGCTGCATCCATATGTGTTGCCGCACACCATATAGTCCTGCTGATGCACGCGACACTGGCACTTAGTTCCTCGCTATGGCAGCAACCTGTTGTTTTCTTGGGTCTTAAGATTCAACCAGGGTTGGCCCTCACTGTTTTGTTGCACTTGATTTTACTAGGTGGATAAGCCTTTTTAAGTCAGTACTGAGTAAAAGTTACGTTTTAGGTCTATTTTATTCATTACTATTACCATTATTTTGCTGTATTGTACTTTGGACTGTTGGTAATTTTCTACCCCAAGTGGAAATTTGATGTCCCTGAGTATAGCACACCTTGTGCTTTTTGATACTCCAGTAACGTTGCAGCTCTGAAATATTGCAAAAATGGTGACAAATGGCATCTTGGCACTTCACGCTTCATTTTCCTCAATTCATGGGCAGTTCTTTTGCGCCTTTTTTGCCCAATACACTTCTTGTGACCTTGTTGGCTATTTGCCATGAAACGCTTGATTGTTCGGTGATCATGCTTCAAAAGTTTGGCAATTTCAAGACTGCTGCATCCCTCTGCAAGAGATCTCACAATTTTGGACTTTTCAGAGCCCGTCAAATCTCTCTTCTGACCCATTTTGCCAATGAAAAAGCATTTGCCTAATAATTAAGCACACCTTATATAGGATGTTGATGTCATTAGACCACACCCCTCCTCATTAGTGAGATGCACATCACCTGATTTACTTAATTGGTAGTTGGCTCTCAAGCCTATACAGCTTGGAGTAGGACAACATGTATAAAAAGTATCATGTGATCAAAATACTCATTTGCCTAATAATTCTGCACACAGTGTAATAGTTCCTATATGTGCCCTGGCATTAGGTTAGATGCCGCTATACAATGAGCAGGTGGTGAGGTTGTATGTAACTGAATCATAATTATAAGGTGATGCTCAGTTAAGAGGACATTGGAAGAAGGACATATATTCCTGAAGATATTAAAATATAATGACTAATGGTAGATATGCATGTAAAAGAATTGATGCTTTGTTGCAAAGTTCAGGGGAAAAAAGTGTAAGATCCTTTAGTGCCCTATGTAGCTATTCTCAAATAAAGCTGTCTCAAGCTGGAGTCCTGCCACAATTAAGTATTTAATTAATTAACTGGGAACTGAATGTTTGTTAGCTATAAATCCTAATGAGCACAGTGCAATGTTTATGCTGATGACCCCTCCCCCTCACCTATCACTCAGGAGGATAGGGCTGTGACAAAATGGACTCCTTCAATATAGAACATATGATTTCTTATGTAACCCAGACATATCACATTGTATATTGGCTTGTAAACTGGTATTGGCCAAGGAGAATTTCCTACAGTATTTTCATAGATTACTGTGGTTTAAGTTTAGCAGGGTAATGTAATTATCTAACTTGTTGGTCATAGAAGGCCAGAGAACTTAATTATGCTAATCGTCCATTGTCTATTACCCTGTGAATGTTGATTCTATGTACATGGCTCCAGCCACTATTGTGTTAATGTCATGGTTTGCAGACTGAATGTCTCCTACTAACATTCCATTGTAAGGACTATGTCAATCAGTATTTAACTCTACCTTGTCAGGAGTACAATAGTACTAAAATATGTTAAATGAGGATTGGAGTTCAGCCAATGAAAAGACTGTGTTATTGCACCAATCGTGACGTTCCCAATATCCTGCAATGAGGGCTGAAGGTATATAAGGAGATGTGTTCATTAACCAGTGAGAGTTAGATTCTGTCTAGTGGCCTCAGTCTAGGGATTTGGTCCCGGCTAGAGGTCCACTGGATTGAAGATTGGATACAGGCAGCTAATCTAGGGTCTTCGGGTCCGATTAGTAAGCCATAACCCCAGGTCCTAGGCATTTCGGTGCCGACCAAGGGGACCAGAACACGGACTATAGAACCACAAGGACTTCAGCATCGGATTATCGGATTCGGCTGTGATAAAGACTGCTTAAGGACAAGGAAGCAACCCAGGTTGGGACGATACAGTCACCTCGCTACAGACTTTGCCGTGCTACATTCTATACACCTGGTGAGCCAGCGGAAGGGTGAGACTCTGTTGCCTGTTACATTATGTGTTGTGCTTGGTTATGCGTTATATGCTGTCAACTGTTTGGGGATCCAATAAAGGCCTAAATATTGTGATTCCTTCACCCTGTGTTGTTGAGTAGTGTTCCGTCCACGGTTAAGGAGCTCGGGCGTTCAGTTGGGGATGAGCCCTGGTCCACGCTGTCTTTGTAAAGGCGGCTGGGCCTGCGGACGAGAGCACCCACAGACCCCCGGGTCTCCAAAAGGGCTATTTGTGCCCAAGTGACCCATTACAATTCTCAAATTCAAGTTTGTCTGAGCATTTTGGGAGTCTAAATGACACCTCTGTGGTGTCCTGTAATGGGTCAAATTGGGCACAATAGCCCTATCCTTCTCACCTGTAGGTGGAAGTTGGAGGGGGGATTACGAGCAGAAACCACGCACTGTGCTTAGCAAGATCTAAAGCAGACAAATAGAAATGGATCAAGATAAGGAACAGAAAACATCCTCAGTTAGCCACTAGTGTGGTGCCAAAAATGATGGTATCCTGAGTTGAAATATTTTGTTGGACAACTTTTTGAGGCCGCCACTGCAAAAAAATGATCAGACTTCTACATCTGTTCACAAGTATTTTGACCCACTCCTCATTAGAAAACTGTTCTAGCTGTCTCTTGTGTGAAAAGTGCCTTCTCCAAACTGCATGTTTCATGTCCTTCCCAGATGCTCAATAAAATTTATATCAGGGTTGATAGAAGGCCACTTTACAATATTCCAAAGCTTTGCACTTATCCATTCTTTAATTTTTTAGCTGTGTGTTTTGGGTCATTATCTTGTTGGAAGACCATGATCTGTAATTCAGACCAAGTTTCCTGACACTGGAATAAAATATTATGCACTACAATGCCTAGACTTGAGATTTTTTTTGCACCCTGCAAAGAATAATGACAAACTGTGCTAGATGCAACGAAAATGCTCCAAAACATAACAGAGCTTCCTCCATGTTTCATTGTAGGTACAATGTTCTTATCTTTTGTATGCATTATTTATGCATCTGGAAACATAGAACTGATGTGGCTTACCAAAAAGATTCAGTTTTGTCTCATCTGTCCAAATGACATCCTCTCAGAAACTTTTTAGCTTGTCAATTTATATTTTGCCAAATTCTAGTCTCGCTTTTATTACGATTTACTTTCATCAGTAGTATCCTCTTTAGTCGTCTTCCATGAAGTGCACATTTGCCAAGATACTGACAGAGCAAGACACAGATGTACCTTGACCTTGAAATTCACCTCTAATCTCTTTTGAAGTTGTTCTTCTCCTAATATTCTGAGATAACATTTTCCATGGCTTTTTTTGGTCCATGTTCAATGTGGTATACCCCATGATACCAAACAGCACTGTGACAACTTTTCATCCTTCAAATAGCCAAAGTGACTGATTACAAGTTTTTAGACACCAGTGATGCTGATTAAAGGTCATACCATCAATTTTTTTTAAATCACCTTCAACACTTTTAAAACACAGGTTTTAAAAATATATATATTTTTTGAGTTCACAGGTTTTAAACACAAGCTTTCATCAGCGCATTATATATTTATAGGCACCACCAGGACCCAAGCCCCTGTTGGAGAACATTAACAGACACCTTTGTGTCTTCAGGAGAACCTAGAGCCTCTACATTTAAAGACTGCACGCAAAAGATATTTGATTTTAATATTTTTAATATTTTAAACGCTTTAACTACATTGATTGTAACAGCACATATATGTGATAATTGATATGAAATTTCAGAAAAAAGCAACTCTTTTATTATTAATTATTGTCGCCATTGTTATAATGTTAGCGCCGAGCTGTCACATACAGTTGTGGCCAAAAGTTTCTTCCTAAAAATGATTGCAATCACAAATTCTTTGGTATTATTATCTTCATTTAATTTCTCTTCAATGAAAAAACACAAAAAGAATTGTCCTAAAGCCAAATTGGATATAATTCCACACCAAACATAAAAAAGGAGGTGCACAAAAGTATTGGCACTGTTAGAAAAATCATGTGATGCTTCTCAAATTTGTGTAATTAACAGCACCTGTAACTTACCTGTCCACCTAACAGGTGTTGTCAATAACTAAATCACACTTGCAGCCAGTTGACATGGATTAAAGTTGACTCAACCTCTGTCCTGTGTCCTTGTGTGTACCACATTGAGCATGGAGAGAAAAGACCAAAGAACTGTCTGAGGACTTGAGAAACCAAATTGTGAGGAAGCATGAGCAATCGCAAGGCTACAACTCCATCTCCAAAGACCTGTATGTTCCTGTGTCTACCGTGCGCAGTGTCATCAAGAAGTTTAAAGCCCATGGCACTGTGGCTAACCTCCCTAGATGTGGATGGAAAAGAAAAATTGACAAGAGATTTCAACGCAAGATTGTGCGGATGGTGGATAAACAAACTCGACTAATATCCAAACAAGTTCATGCTGCCCTGCAGTCCGAGGTTACAACAGTGTCAACCCGTACTATCCGTCGGTGTCTGAATGAAAAAGGACTGTTTGGTAGGATACCCAGGAAGACCCCACTTCTTACCCCGTGACATAAAAAAGCCAGGCAGGAGTTTGCCAAAACTTACCTGAGAAAGCCTACAACCTTTTGGAAGAATGTTCTCTGGTCAGATGAGACAAAAGTAAAGCTTTTTGTGCAAAAACATCAACATAGAGTTTACAGGAGAAAAAAAGAGGCATTCAAAGAAAAGAACAAGGTCCCTACAGTCAAATATGGCGGAGGTTCCCTGATGTTTTGGGGTTGCTTTGCTGCCTCTGGCACTGGACTGCTTGACCGTGTGCATGGCATTATGAAGTCTGAAGACTACCAACAAATTTTGCAGCATAATGTATGACCCAGTGTGAGAAAGCTGGGTCTCCCTCAGAGGTCATGGGTCTTCCAGCAGGACAATGACCCAAAACACACTTCAAAAAGCACTAGAAAATGGTTTGAGAAAAAGCATTGGAGACTTCTAAGGTGGCTAACAATGAGTCCAGACCTGAATCC
Organism: Allobates femoralis; assembly: GCA_033576535.1. Classification (NCBI taxonomy): domain Eukaryota; kingdom Metazoa; phylum Chordata; class Amphibia; order Anura; family Aromobatidae; genus Allobates; species Allobates femoralis. The sequence continues at coordinate 477,943,690 of JARQOC010000002.1, read as the reverse complement.
TCATAGAACACCTGTGGAGAGATCTAAAAATGGCAGTTTGGAGAAGGCACCCTTCAAATATCAGGGACCTGGAGCAGTTTGCCAAACAAGAATGGTCTAAAATTCAACTCATTGATGGTTACCGGAAGCGGTTGATCGCAGTTATTTTGGCTAAAGGTTGTGCAACCAAGTATTAGGCTGAGGGTGCCAATACTTTTGTCTGGCCCATTTTTGGAGTTTTGTGTGAAATTATCAATGTTTTGCTTTTTGCTTCATTCTCTTTTGTGTTTCTTATTGAAGACAATTAATGAAGATAATAATACAAAGAATGTGATGCAATCATTTTCAGGAAGTAACTGAGTATTTCTGACAATTGCAGGCAATATTTTGGCCACAACTGTAAATTCAGCATCTATATATAAAATTCAGGTGGGATCATACATGGCACCCTCTAAGCTCTTGGCAGCAACGTTGTCACACCAATATATAGCTGGCTTCGGGATATTAATACATTTTACACTTTCATTAGTTTATTTATATTTTCTTTTTTGTTGATCCACAGTTCAAATGTCAAATTTTCATTACCTGGTATTCAGTAAATTTAAATTGAATTTATTTTGTCAGTTTCAGTTATTTCAGTGACCATTGCAGATTTTTCTTACATTACCAGAACAGGACCAACAATTTTGTATACACGGTAAGAAGAAAATTTAAAAAAAAATAAAGGAATTATTAGATTTTTCACCAAGTCACTTATAAAAAAAATCTTTTTAACATTAAGCCTTAATAGGGCTACAAGGAGGGAAAAAAGTAAAGCTATAATTTTTGAAGAGGGAGATAATTTTATAAAAATCACTTCATCATTTAGTCCCATGATAGATCATGTTTGTGTGGGGTTAAAGCTCCAAACAAAAATTTAAGATAAGAATACAATACTAGGGGTCTTCTGATATGTAGTAAATACTTAAAATATTTTTTATAATACTTAATATTTAAAGGGCTTGTCAAGTAGAAATGGTAAACATTCTAAATTAATTGTAAAAATAGGCAACTTCCCATTAAAAATCCTCTCCTTTTTCATGAATGGAGAGATTTAATAAAGTTATTGTTCATAATCATTGCCTATGTTAAACAGCCACCTTTGCAGTCTATTATTGATTGACATCCTCCTAGAAAGGTAGCACAGTTCTTACATGCTCTTTGCTGTAGAGTTGGTAATCCCTATAATGACATTCCTGATCTGACCAGATTCAATGGTTCTGCACTCCTCTAATGCTGCAGAGACAAGGCTGCCTGTGAAAGCATGGGAAAGTGAGCAGTTTTGCTTAGCATGCCACTAACATGAACTTTCAATCATTCAGGAGCAATCTGCCTCCAGAAAGCAGTCCGAAGTCAGAGGAACCACAAGCTTCTGAACAATGTGTTTGACATCTCTGTATCATTGTTTGTATTGCATATACATCATCTGTATTTTTTAGTACTGAGCAGAATATGGTCTTAGGATGACATTCTAAATGGATGCCTATGAAACCTATGACATCCTTCACACACATTAAAAGTAATGAAACAAATGACTAGAAAGGTGGCACAGATCTCTCTTCAGTGGCACATGTTTTGGCATTTTAGCTGTATACCAAAACAAATTCAAGATACAGTTATATAATCTATAGGAGCTCAAAGAGCAGACTCTCAGCTTTAATTTGGGGGTATCCACTTTCTATTTGTAGTAAGGTTTTAGGAATTACAGCTATTTAATATGTAACTGCATCTTTTTCAAGAGATCAAAATTAATTAGACAGTACTCTTAAAAGCTCTTTAATGTGCTTAATGGCCAAATACCTCATTAATGCATCATTAATTAAGTAAAAGGTCTTGAGCTGATTCCAGGTGCAGCATTTGCATTTTAAAGCTTTTGTTGTGAACCACAACATGCGGTTAAAGGGGTTCTCAATTTACGAGAAATGGGCTACCATTACCATTGGGCTGAAAAAGAAATTAAATCCATCAGGGAGAGAGCAGAAATGTCAGGAGGGGCCAAATCAACAATTTAATACATTCTGCAAAACAATGAGTTTGGGAACTCAAAAAAGGCCATGAAAGACAACAGTAGTGGATGAAATGCTTTCCACGGTGAATAAATTTCCCTTCACAACATATACCTACGTGAAGAACACTCGCCAGGAAGTAGGTATTTCAGTATTTAGGTCTGCTATACATAAAGAGACGACTTCATGAGAGCAAATACAGAGGGTTCACCTCAAGGTGCAAAACATTATTAAGCTTTAGAAATAAACAGGCCAGATTTAACTTTGCCCAAAAATATCTAAACAAACCAGCCTCCTTCTGAAAAGCATATTTTGGACAGATAAGATAAAACTAAGATCAAATTTTACCAGAATGATGGAAAGAAGAAACTATGAAGAAGGCTTTTAACAGCTCATGAACCAAATCACACCGTAGCCTCTGTAAAACAAGGTGACAGCAGTGTGATGGCATAGGCAAGAATAGCTTTTAGGCTTCATTCACATGTTCAGTTTTTAGTCTGCTTTTTCTCATTGGTTTTTTATAGCCAAAACCAGGAGTGGAACAATCAGAGGAAAAGTATAATAGAAACATGGGCACCACTTCTTTATTTATCACCCACTGCTGGTTATGGCTACAAAAACTGATAAGAAAAAACAGACCAAAAACTGAACGTGTTAATGTAGCCTTAGTGGTACTAGTCCACTAGTGTTTATTGATGATGTGACTGAAGACAGAGACTGAATGAATTTTTAAAAAGGATGAGCGAAAGTAAACTATAAAGTTTAGGGTTGTAATGATCACCTAGGCACAGGGCACCCAAATAAAGCAGATAAAGCAGACAGCAGCAGTTGGTATTATCAGGATTTGTGTTTTTTTTTTATTGCAAATAAAGGATTTTGCTAGGTTTGTATGTATTCTTTTGATTTACAGGATTAGTAATGGGGGTGTCTCCTAGAACCTCTATATTACTAACCCAGTGCTTAATGGCATTAACTCCATATATTACCTTGATTGCCACTGCACCAGGGTAATCGAGAATAGCTGGCTAAAGTGCCAGAATTGGCGCCTCAAATGTTTTGTATTAATTCTGGGGAGGCTGCTGATGTATTTGGCTGGGATGGGCCAATAATCATGAACCTTCCCACCATGATAATACCAGCTCCCTGCAAACGAGGAAAAGGATTGGTGATGCTCATGACTTCCAGGCTTCAGGCACTCATTGACTACAAAGGATTCTCTACAAAGTGTTAAGAATAACAATTTGCCCAATTACTTTTGAGTCTCAAATTGAGCAGGCTTTGTAGAAAAATTGTTACAATTCCTTAATGTTTAACAGGATATTTTTGTTCAACCCCTTTAATTAAGCAAGAAAGTCTACACTTCAATTGCATCTTAGTTGTTACATCTTAAATAAAAAAGAGCGGCATGTAGATTCCAAATCAAGACGAAGCAGTCACTGCCCAAATAGTTCTTGACCTAACTGTATATCTGACCATGAGCGCCCTGCCATTAGTTCTTGACCTAACTGTATATCTGAGCATGAGTGCTATGCCATTAATTCTTGACCTAACTGTATATCTGACCATGAGCGCCATGCCATTAGTTCTTGACCTAACTGTTTATCTGACCATGAGCGCCCTGCCATTAGTTCTTGACCTAACTGTATACCTGACCATGAGCGCCCTGCCATTAGTTCTTGACCTAACTGTATATCTGACCATGAGCGCCCTGCCATTAGTTCTTGTCCTAACTGTATATCTGACCATGAGCGCCCTGCTATTAGTTCTTGTCCTAACTGTATATCTGACCATGAGCACCCTGCTATTAGTTCTTGACCTAACTGTATATCTGACCATGAGCGCCCTGCCATTAGTTCTTGACCTAACTGTATATCTGACCATGAGCGCCCTGCTATTAGTTCTTGTCCTAACTGTATATCTGACCATGAGCGCCCTGCCATTAGTTCTTGTCCTAACTGTATATCTGACCCCTGAGCGCCCTGCTATTAGTTCTTGACCTAACTGTATATCTGACCATGAGCGCCCTGCCATTAGTTCTTGATCCTAACTGTATATCTGACCATGAGCCTGCTATTAGTTCTTGTCCTACTGTATATCTGACCATGAGCGCCCTGCATTATTCTTGTCCTAACTGTATATCTGACCATGATGCGCCCTGCTATTAGTTCTTTTCTAACTGTATATCTGACCATGAGCGCCTGCCATTAGTTCTTGTCCTAACTGTATACTGACCATGAGCGCCCTGCCATTAGTTATTGACCTAACTGTATATCTGACCATGAGCGCCATGCCATTAGTTCTTGTCCTAACTGTATATCTGACCATGAGCGCCCTGCTATTAGTTCTTGACCTAACTGTATATCTGACCATGAGCGCCCTGCCATTAGTTCTTGTCCTAACTGTATATCTGACCATGAGCGCCCTGCTATTAGTTCTTTTCCTAACTGTATATCTGACCATGAGCGCCCTGCCATTAGTTCTTGTCCTAACTGTATATCTGACCATGAGCGCCCTGCCATTAGTTATTGACCTAACTGTATATCTGACCATGAGCGCCATGCCATTAGTTCTTGTCCTAACTGTATATCTGACCATGAGCGCCCTGCTATTAGTTCTTGTCCTAACTGTATATCTGACCATGAGCGCCCTGCCGTTAGTTCTTGTTCCTAACTGTATATCTGACCATGAGCTCCATGCCATTAATATTGAGCTGAGTCTCACGGTATGGATATATGACAGTATCAGTCTATTTTTTGACTAATAGTCTGAGCTATAATGTAACAGGATAAGAAAAAACTTGTTATAAATGCAAAGCCTTCATACTTGGCATATCTCCTGCTAATTCTAGTATGCTGATGTACTTAACAATGACAACTTAGTTCCTACACCAGATATAATACTTCAGCCACTGTTACTGTACTGACCTGATACTGTGATTCCTGACGCTCCTGGTTCCTAATCATAGCAGCTATGATGAACTTTATGATCTGCTTTTCTCATATTCCCTCTTATGTAATAGTGAGATGTATATGTGTGAATGTGTTTTTTAACGTGATACAGAACTTATTACAGGATAACAAGTACAGGAAGGACCGATTCACAATTCTGCTAAAGACGTATTTATAAAAAAAAGTAGCCGTGAGTTAAGAAAAGGTCACAATGTGATCACAGTGGATGTAGCATCCTAAAAACGTTGCATATTATATAATCAAATCATTTATTGTGTGTAATTGAATTTGCATACTGAACAACATAATCTATTATGACCAATCAATTACTATGGTTGTGTGTGATATAAAAAAAATCTGAAATCACCTCCTTAGTATCCAGATATAGGTACACAAGGCACAAATGGTTATATTCAATTAGCCTAAATGTCAATATGCAGCAGTGTTCCATGCATCAATAAAATACTTATTTTAAAGATGAGATTAATGGATTTCTAATTATCGGCCTTCCCATGTTGAACCTATACCTCCACCTAGTGGCCCCTTGTTAAATGTATCTAGAAATATGTATTTACATTATAGCTACTTGGTTTATCATTAGTTTTCTATCACAGACTGTAGATTTTCATACTTATGTACAAAGGGTCGTTAGACAAATTAATACAAATAATAATTGTATATATCACAATTTTGGATACAGTGTATATATTAATTGTGATATCATCACTTTTTGCCATCATTAGGAAAGGATGTGTTGTATTAAGATATGAACATATGTGACAGAGCGGAACTTGTAACCTGACTTTAAAACCAAAGAAATTCAGCGGATCTACCTGCAGTCCTATGTAAGGCTTCATATAAAACATGATGTTTGGCAAATTAAAAACTCTGCTGCAATGATAAATGTAAATCTGCTACTTCCATTAATCATTGCATTTATTAAGTCTTCCATTTAGGCCTCTTTTTTTGTAAGAAGGTGTTGATTGCTTGTAAATGTCTATTCATATTTTGCCTTCTTTGTGTAATATACATGATACTGTAGCATCTTACTATACTATATGTATATCATACATGTGTGCATACATGTACTTTATATATTTACACTTATATTTCTACACATATATATATATATATATATATATATATATATATATATATACTTATATGAGTATGTTAATATATGGGCATATATATGTATATATATATATATATATACTTATATGAGAAAGTTAATATATGGGCATATATATATATATATATATATATATATATATATATATATATATATTTGTAATTCTAACTTAAATGATTTAAATTTACCATGGGAATAATCTGAAATAATTGGCTACATAACATCTGTGTTTGTAATATATTCAGTCTGTCAGTTAAAAATCTTAAGTAATCAAGAAGAAAACAACGGGAAGAACCTTCCTTTCTTAATTATTTACAGAGCATAATTCTCACTTGAACCTTTTGGGAAGTGATAGAACATTTTAAACTGCACTGAGATGAATGGGGACTTTTAGTCTTAGAATAAGTAATACTGTTTGGGGATTTCATTGCAGAATATCACTATTTCTTCTCTTTCTACAAAAATAAAGATTTACGAGCCTGTATTTTTTTATTCATCCCATGCGAAATGTTGCGTCTTAACACTATGGTATCAGGTATAGAAAAAAATATTTATCAATAAAGCTGATCATAGTCTTTAAATGGAGGTGTAAAAAAAAATGAAAAACTTACACATGCAAGATTTCAAATAAAACAGACACAGCTGCAAATATTTCCTCTAATGTGTTACAACGTCATACTAATATAATAGCATTTTGTATTTTAAAAAACGAACAATGTCTATTTAAATGTCTCCTCACTGACTTGTATTTAATTTTTATTTGTATATTACCGGTAAGTATTTATTAAATTAAAATATCATGACTAAAGTGTATTGTCAAAGTTGAAAATATTCTTTTGAATCATATATATATAGTATAGTATAGTATACTGACATACAGTATGATATAGTATATAGTATAGTATAGTGTAGTTTACTATAGTATAGTATACTGACGTATAGTATAGTATAGTATAGTACAGTATACTGACATACAGTATAGTATAGTATATATAGTATAGAGTAGTATAGTATAGTATAGTATAATATAGTATAGTATACTGACATACAGTATAGTATATATTATAATGTAGTATATATAGTATAGTATAATATAGTATAGTATACTGACATACAGTATAGTATAGTATAGTATAGTATATATAGTATAGTGTAGTATAGTATAGTATACTGACATATAGTATAGTATAATAAAGTATAGTATACAGACATACAGTATAGTATAGTATACTGACATACAGGACATACAGTATAGTATATATAGTATAGAGTAGTATAGTATAGTATAATATAGTATAGTATACTGACATACAGTATAGTATATATAGTATATTATAATATAGTATAGTATACTGACATACAGTATAGTATAGTATATATAGTATAGTGTAGTATAGTATAGTATACTGACATATAGTATAGTATAATATAGTATAGTATACTAACATACAGTATAGTATAGTATATATAGTATAGTGTAGTATAGTATAGTATACTGACATATAGTATAGTATAGTATTCTGACATACAGTATAGTATAGTATAGTATATATAGTATAGAGTAGTATAGTATAATATAGTACAGTATACTGACATACAGTATAGTATAGTATATATAGTATAATGTGTAGTATAGTATAGTATAGTATACTGGCATATAGTATAGTATAATATAGTATAGTATACTGACATACAGTATATAAATCAATAGGAGAACAATTAGTGGAGCTACAATGCTTAAGGTATATAGTAAAGGTTAAATCTTTATTGAGACAGTTTACAAACACTTATAGTGTAAAAATCTGGTGTAATTCATTTCAAATGCATAGCACAAATCCATATACATAGATGGATGCACAATTTTGTTATAAAAGGCACATATACAGGATGGTTGACATTAATCACAAACTGACACAATCAGTCAGAGATGGTACATAACATATTGAGGCTACCAAGGTAATCCAGGTGTGGATTGGCAGCTCACAACCAAATATTGCAACAACCCATATAAAGTGCATAGTGTGAAAAGTTACCAGTGCATTCACGTACAACAGATAAGGTGCTATTGCTATCCTGTACAGTTTGTGATTAATGTCAACCATCCTGTATATGTGCCTTTTATAACAAAATTGTGCATCCATCTATGTATATGGATTTGTGCTATGCATTTGAAATGAATTACACCAGATTTTTACACTATAAGTGTTTGTAAACTGTCTCAATAAAGATTTAACCTTTACTATATACCTTAAGCATTGTAGCTCCACTAATTGTTCTCCTATTGATTTATGATTTGTAAGTGTTGAGCAGCTCGGCTGATCAGGGACATCCTGTAAGCTGTATGAATTCAACCATATGGAATATGTATATATGACATACAGTATAGTATAGTATAGTATATATAGTATAATGTAGTATATATAGTATAATATTGTATAGTATACTGACATACAGTATAGTATAGTATATATAGTATAGTGTAGTATAGTATAGTATACTGACATATAGTATAGTATAGTATAATATAGTATAGTATTCTGACATACAGTATAGTATAGTATAGTATAGTATAGTATAGTATATATAGTATAGAGTAGTATAGTATAATACAGCTCCTACCCATCATCCCCACAGTCCCTATCTCTGTTCCCTTTATACAATTGCTTTGGCAAAACTGAGATGTATTTGGTCCTGCCAATAAAGCTTCTTTGAATCTTGAATCTTGAATCATGTAGTATATATAGTATAGTATAATATAGTATAGTATACTGACATACAGTATAGTATATATACGGTAGTATAGTATAATATAGCATAGTATACTGACATACAGTATAGTAGTATAGTATAGTATACTGACATATAGTATAGTATAGTATAATATAGTATAGTATACTGACATACAGGACATACAGTATCATATAGTATTTTATTGTGTAGTATAGTATAGTATACTGACATATAGTATAGTATAGTATACTGGCATACAGTATAGAATAGTATATATAGTATAGTGAAGTATAGTATAGCATACTGACATATAGTATAGTATAGTATAATATAGTATAGTATACTGACATACAGTATAGTATAGTATAGTATAGTATAGTATACTGACATACAGGACATACAGTATCATATAGTATTTTATTGTGTAGTATTGTATAGTATACTGACATATAGTATAGTATAGTATACTGGCATACAGTATAGTATAGTATATATAGTATAGTGAAGTATAGTATAGCATACTGACATATAGTATAGTATAGTATAATATAGTATAGTATACTGACAGACAGTATAGTATAGTATATATAGTATTGTATAATATAGCATAGTATGCTGACATACAGTATAGTATAGTATATATAGTATAGTATACTGACATACAGTTTTGTATAGTATATATAGTATAGAATAGTGTAGTATACTGACATATAGTATAGTATAGTATAGTATAGTATACTGACATACAGTATAGTATAGTATACTGACATACAGTATAGTATAGTTTAGTATAGTATAGTATACTGACATACAGTATAGTATAGTGTATATAGTATAGTATAGTATACTGGCATACAGTATAGTATAGTATAGTATAGTATAGTATAGTATACAAGATTCAAGATTCAAAGAAGCTTTATTAGCAGGACTAAATACACATCAGTTTTGCCAAAGCAAGTGTACAAAAGGGAATAGGGATAGGGACTGTGGGGATGTTGGGCAGGGGCTGTAAGGAAGATGGATGGGGCAGGTACAGGGTGAGGGCTATAGAAGTCCATGGCATAGGGAGGGTGGAAGGGAGCAGGTCCAGGGTGGGGGTTTTAGAAGTCCATGACATAGGGAGGGTAGATGAGGGCAGATTCGGAGTGGGAGCTATAGAGTCCATGGCATAGCATAGTGCTCTTTCTCGCATAGTATAGTATACTGACATATAGTATAGTATATATAGTATAGCATAGTATACTGACATATAGTATAGTATAGTATATATAGTATAGTATACTGACATATAGTATAGTATAGTATCGTATAGTGAAATACAGTATAGTATAGTATACTGACATACAATATAGTATAGTATATATAGCATTGTATAGTATACTGACATACAGTATAGTATATATAGGATTGTATAGTATACTGATGTATAGTATATTATAGTTTAGTATAATATAATATAGTATATATAGTATAGTATACTGATATTCAGTATAGTATAGTATATAATTGTATAGTATACTGACATACAGTATAGTATAGTATAGTATAGTATATTGACATACAGTATAGTATAGTATAGTATATATAGCATAGTATAGTATACTGACATACAGTATAGTATAGTTTAATATAGTATAGTATACTGACATACAGTATAGTACAGTATAGTATAGTATAGTATACTGACATACAGTATAGTATAGTATAGTTTAGTATAATATAATATAGTATATATAGTATAGTATACTGATATTCAGTATAGTATAGTATATATAGTATAGTATACTGACATACAGTATAGTATAGTATAGTATACTGACATACAGTATAGTATAGTATAGTATAGTATAGTATAGTATATATAGCATAGTATAGTATACTGACATACAGTATAGTATAGTTTAATATAGTATAGTATACTGACATACAGTATAGTATAGTATAGTATAGTATACTGACATACAGTATAGTATAGTATAGTATAATATATATAGCATAGATTCAAGATTCAAGATTCAAAGAAGCTTTATTGGCAGGACCAAATACATCTCAGTTTTGCCAAAACAATTGTATAAAGGGAATAGAGATAGGGACTGTGGGGATGTTGGGTAGGAGCTGTAGGGAAGGTGGATGGGATGGATCCAGGATGGGGGGGCTATATACCATAGTATAGTATACTGACATACAGTATAGTATAGTTTAATATAGTATAGTATACGGACATACAGTATAGTATAGTTTAGTATACTATAGTGTAGTATATATGGTATAGTATACTGATATTCAGTATAGTATAGGATATATAGTATAGTATACTGACATACAGTTTAGTATAGTATAGTATAGTATAGTATGCTGACATACAGTATATATAGTATAGTATAGTATACTGATATTCTGTATAGTGTAGTATATATAGTATAGTACTGTATCGTATGCTGATATACAGTGTATCAGCTCTATATGAATCTGAAGACATTCTTTCATAAGTCAACAACAGTAAGAGATATTAGTTTCTTTTTGTATGTTTTTGGAGTGCTCCCTCTATTTTTTCTATTTAGAGAGGTACAAATAGATAGATAGATAGATAGATAGATAGATAGATATTAGAGAAATTGATAGATAATATAGAAATAGTTAAATAGATATATTGATAATAGATAAATAGATAGAGATAGATATATAATAGAGAAAAAGATAATAGATAGATAGATAGATAGATAGATAGATAGATAGATAGATAGATAGATAGATAGATAGATAGATAGATAGATAAGATAGATAGGGGCTGTCACACGCTACGATTTTGTGAGTGAACTCACCTACGATCTCAGGGGTGTGCACTCTTGAACAACATTGTTAGTGAGGTGTCACACATATAGATAAACTTCACGATGCAACAATGATGTTGCGAGCAGGTATTGTTCGCACAACCCAGAGAACGATGCTTGTCAATGTTGTGAATAGGTGAAATCGTTAAGCAGATCGTTATCGTGATGTCACACAGAACGATGCAAGCAGATTGCATGATCGACATCGTCTGATGTGGGGTCCGGTTCTCAAATCTGTGATGAACGATCAGACCACTTATCGCTTGTAAGATTGGAGTGTCACACGCAACGACGCCGTTAGAGCGACTGAAAACCCCAGACGTTTCAGCTATATCTTTAATGATATCGTAGTGTGTGACGTCCCCTATAGATACATAGATAGCCAATAACAGGGAGACAGATAGATAGAAAATAGACAAAAGGAGCAGCACAAACTTATAACCAGCTGTTGATGCAAGCAATCTTGGTAATGTGATGTCCAAAGCAAAAATACAAATAAAACTAAATCCAGGCAGCACTCAAAAAATAAGCAAAAGAGGATTTTATTAGCCCATAAAGTGATGCGATGTTTCAGCTTTATATAAGGATAGATAGATAGATAGATAGATAGACATTTAAATAGATAGGTGCAGATAGATAGATAGATGCAGATTGATACAGATAGATAAGTGAATAGATTGGTAAATAGATATGTACAGATAGATTGAAAGATAAGTAGATAGATAGATAGATAGATAGATAGATAGATAGATGATAGATAGATAGATAATAGGGATGGATAGATAGATAGATAGATAGATAAGTAGATAGATAGATATAATAGATAGATAGATAGATAGATGATGACAGATAGATAGATAGATAGATAGATAGATAGATGATAGATAGATAGATAGATAAGATAGATAGATAGATAGATAGATAAGATAGATGGATGATAGATAGATAGATGATAGATAGATGATGATAGATAGATAGATAGATAGAAAATAGATAGATAGATAGATAGATAGATAGATAGATAGATAGATGGATGGATAGATAGGAATGGATAGATAGATAGATAGATAGATAGATAGATAGATAGATAGATAGATAGATAGATAGATAGAAGACGGACGGACGGACGGACGGACGGAACGGACGGACAGACAGACAGATAGATAGATAGATAGATAGATAGATAGATAGATAGATGGATGGATGGACAGATGATAGATAGATAGATAGATAGATGATGGATGATAGATAGATAGATGATAGATAGATAGATAGATAGATAGATAGATAGATAGATAGATAGATAGATAGATAGATGGATGGATAGATAGATAGATAGATAGATAGATAGATAGATAGATAATGATAGATAGATAGATAGATAGTAGATAGATAGATAGATGGAATGGATCAGATAGAAGATAGATAGATAGATAGATAGATAGATAGATAGATAGATGATGGATAGATAGATGATGGATAGATAATAGATAGATAGATAGATAGATAGATGATAGATAGATGGATGATGATGGATGGACAGATAGATAGATAGATAGATAGATAGATAGATAGATAGATGATAGAAAAAGAAAGATAGATGATAGATAGATAGATAGATAGATAGATAGATAGATATGATGATTGATGGATGGACAGATAGATAGATAGATAGATAGATAGATGATAGATAGATAGATGATAGATAGATAGATAATAGATGATAGATAGATAGATAGATGATGACAGATGATAGATAGAGATAGATAGATAGATAGATAGATAGATAGAGTAGATAGATAGATAGATAGATAAAATAGATAGTATAGACCAAACAACAGTTGTAGATTATCCCAGAGTGGCAGTGACAGCATTTTGGTTCTAGTGTTTGAACCTTTCTTAGGAGAGATATTGGTTTAGCATTGTGTATATTAAAATATAAAATATTGAACATAGTATATAATTTTTTACATAAAACAATTTAAAAATAAGTTTGAAATCTATATTTCCAACTATCTATCTACCTATCTATCTTGTTTCTATTTATCTCATTATATCTCTATTTTCCCTCTGTCTATTCAATCTGTCTATCACACATTACTCTTGTGTTCATTGGATACAATTTTTTAAGCAATTTCTTGGCTTTGTTAGTTTGGATTATAAATCATTTTTATGTTCAGCAGGGACAAATCTTACGGACAAGAATTGCTTAATATTCCCCTGAAAGATCATGTAAATAAATGAAAACCAGATGAGTCCAGTGATGTAATGTTGTGTTGTTGTGTTGTTGCGGTGTTATATGGCACCACACCCAGTACTAACCAAATACAATGGGGAAAGATGAACTAAGACAATCGGAAATGAGATGTATACTTATAAATACAAGGGAGACATGTTCACACATCCTACAAGGAAAAACAGTGACCCTTGGGAGTTAAAATAAGGAATTGCACTACACAAGATAGGCCAGGTCTGCCCAGCCTTCTCTATTATCACACAAATGCCATAAGGACTGGAGCAGGGATGTATGGATAGCATACAAGAGTGGTGTAATCAGATAAGCATCACGTGGTTTACTGTCCTGTAAAGGAAAATACAAGAAAATAGAAGATTTTTGTTCAATGTTATTACTGTTCCCACAAAAAACACTTATAATGTGTCCATTCTCTCTACAGGCATTGTACTATGAAATACCACAAACTATATGGTGAACTTGAGGTAACTTATGTATTATCATGACATCTCTGGGTGTTAGACCTATTGTAACATACTCATTATATTAATAAGTAACAAACAATATGATCAAGGTGATAAAACATGAAATTACATCCCCAAAATATTTTCAGAAATTTATTCTGCACAAGCAGAACTATATGTCTTCTAATGAGCTGCATACAGAACGCTATATACATCTTCATAAGTAGATATAGATTATTGTGTATAAATAGACATAAAGATTGATGTGAAGCATACATAGGTAGCTATATAGAAATAGATAGATAGATAGATAGATAGATAGATAGATAGATAGATAGATAGATAGATAGATAAAAATATCAAAAATAAGAGCAGCATCGGTACATACAAAATAGTTGAGGCAATTCCTGCCTGCAGCCTCTCCCTCTGTTGCTCAATACATACGTTTTAAAGCAGCAGGCAGCACCAAGTTGTATAGAAAAATTCTTCTTTATTGGCCCATATGACCACAACATTTCGGTTACTTCAGAACCTTTTTCAAGTAATTTTCCAAAAGTGTGTGTTATGTGAAGTATATTACCTTTATTGGATTATCAGGTGTTTGTGGCAATGTTTCGGTCTGGACAGACCTTCATCAGACAGAAACATTGCCACATACACCTATTGCCCAATAAAGGTAATATACTTCAAGTGATCCTGAACTCACCAACTGACCCCCCCGTATCTTTAGACCTGTCCCTGCACACCCTCTTATCATTTCTAGCCATCCCTTTTGCAGAAAAAAATCGATTTTGTAAAGTAAAGAAAACTTTATATTTACTTTGTCCTGTATGAGTTCTCTGTTTCTGGGGAAGCCGCAATGGGCGGGGCCTGTGTGCTGCTGCCTTGTAATTATGCACGCTCCTCCCTGCTTGATGCCTTGGTAAGAGCCTGGCCGCGTCATGAAAGGGGCGGGGCTAAAATCGCGTCATACCGGAGCCCCGCCACCTTTCATGATGCGGCCAGGATCTTACCAAGGCATCAAGCAGAGAGGGGCGTGCATAATTACAAGGCAGCAGCAGACAGGCCCCGCCTATTTGTGGCTTCCTCAGAAAGAGAGAACTCACACAGGACAAAGTAAATATCACTTTTTCTCTACTTTACAAACTCGATTTTTTCTGGGTTTAGGATCACCTTCACTTAACTCACGGAGTGCTGCTTTCCTAATTTTGGTCAGTGTACATTAAGCAATAAGAAGATTGCTCGGAGAGATCTTTGCACCCTAATACTCTGCTCACTGTGCTGCTCTTGTTTGTTTTATTATAGATGGATAGTTAGACAAGGACAGATAGAATGACAGACAGATTAGTTAGATAAATAAATAGAAAGATCAACAGAATTATATATATATATATATATATATAGACAGATGTAGATTGCTAGATAGATTTAGTTATATATAAGAAGAGATAGGTATATATATATATATATATATATATATATATATATATATAAATATAAATATATACATATATATTTGCAGATCGATGAATAGATTTACATATATTTAAATATTTAAAGAGAGTTTTATATAGATAGATAGATGGATAGATAGATAGATATGTAGAGAGAGAAAGAGAGAGGTATATATACATATATAGATGTATGTACGTGTACCCGAAATGTCGCTGTTGTGCCTATGCTGCAATAAAGAAGCCCTTTGCACATTAAAGGACTCAAGTGCCGCAGCTTTATTATCGTACATATATAGATATAGATAGATGTAGATTGATAGATTTCATATCTATATATATATATATACACATATATATAGATGTAGCCAGATAGATGATATTTAGATAGATTGATAGATAGACATCCATGGAGACTCATGTATCTACAGTGTGTGCAGATGTGCCATCCTTCCATTTCCACAGCTGTGTTTTGTAGATGGCCAATTGTCAGTTGGAACTAGAGACAAGACAAAATCAATTAAGCCATGAGGGCTGTAGGAATGAGAATAAGCATGGCCATGTGAGACAGTGTTCCCATATCTAATGCTAATCCTCCGGTTTGTGCCCTAATCCTTAGTGTGTCTAGCACAGCCATTGCCCAGCTCACCTTCTTAGCACATAGTGGAATGTTGTGTCCATATTTACTACAGGTTACAATGTGCTAAATAGCCAGGCTGTTCCATATGGATGAACGTTGCTGTAAAGTTCCTGTGTTATGTCATTTGTTAGTAAGATTATGTGTTTGACATCTGGACGGCACCGCATTAATGCATGCAACGTATTCGCTGTGCCCAGTGATGGCGTTAACCCTTCCTTTGCCGGCATGGCAGTTTAGGAGTGCTAATTACCCCAAGCGCAGAAGAAAGGATTAATCTGGGGAAATAATGACAGGCATTCAGACCTGTGCGTCGCTTTGTGTTTTCATAAGTATCAGTGCCTGAGTGCCATGGCTGATTTTCTTACAATCACAACTAATGATTAGTTATTGAATATTTAACTGCAATTGATATCCCACTTGCTAAGAAATCCATTAGAACACGCTGTTTGGGTAATGTGAGTAACATAATCTTTCCTCATGTAAATGCTAAACTGAAGCTGAAGGAAACAAATTGACTTGTATACATGTGAAAAGATTGCCTATTGACTCATTCAACACCTATTTTAACATGATTTACCTCTGTTGTCAGGTTGGAGCTCTAAGCATTAATCTATAGTAAGATAAAGCAGTTGGAGAAAATCAAATCAGGTTTTATTCCTTATATGTTTGCACATACATACATGCAATAACAGAGGCACGCAGTAGGGTATGTTCACACAGTACCTTTTTTTTTTGTTTGTTTTTTTCCCCTTTGGGAAAATGTAAGGTTGGCAAGAAAAACAATATACTATGTGCATTTTTCATGCATTTTTTTTATGCATCTAGTTGAATGGGTAAAAATATTACAGCAAACACCAATGAAAGAATTGTAATGTGGAAGGTTTAAAGAGAATGAAACATAGTAGTAAACTAACGCAAGGAAAAATGCACAGTGTGAATTAGATATTATAAAACTCATTTATTGTGCTGCTACTGTAAAACCTGTCTGTTTACAGTAGAAAAAAGGCCGATCAAGCCTTAGAAAGATTTCTTTAAGAATGGGAAGACCAATCTATTATATAATTGCGAATGGGTTTTTTGCCCCTTCTGAGTCCGCTCGCGCTGTGAGTCAGTGTCGTCATGTGGATACGCCCGAAGCATTGGCCGCGCAGCGGCCATTGCGAGCAGTTCTAAGGCGACTCGCTATGCCCGCGCAGCGGGCATGGCGAGTTGCCTTAGCACGCGAAGCATTGGCCGCGAAGCGGCCATTGCGAGTCAAGACTCGCTCCTCTAGAATCCCGATGCATGTGCATCGGGCACCAGCTAGTATATATATATATAGGTTCACAATGGCTAGATTCTAAACTTATAAGGTTTATCCTACATTACACATGAATCAATGCGGTATGATATGTTAACAAGAATGATGCTAGTAAGAAAGTCAAATGTATTTGTTCACATTAACGGAATGATGAACGTATACATTTTCTTATGGTTATAGAAAAAATAATATAACTTTACATGAGGATAAGGTAGGTGAATATCACTTTATGGGTTAGCTTACAGTAAATAGGCCGAGTGCAATCCAATAAAAATCAGACTGTACCAATGTTAAACAATGAGGCAGTGCTGATCTGCGGCCTGAGGTAAAAATGACAGCATGGTAGGTATGGCCACGTAGAACAACCGAGATTCCCCAATGCAAGTCAATCTCAACTAGTGTATCCTACCCATCCCTTGTAGACTGTGATCCCTCACGGGCAGGGTCCTCTCTCCTTCTGTACCTGTGTGTGCCCTGTGTATTGCTCATGATTATTTTACTTGTCTATGTATGTCCTTTTTCACATGTAAAGTGCCTTGTAATAAATGGCGCCATAATAATAATAATAATATTGCTATATGCAGGCATGGAACTATATGCAGTGGCTGAAAGGAAAAAGCTCAAATAGGGTGTTATCCTACAGATTAATTGATGTATAGTAGTAACTATTTACGCTCACCGTGAGAGGTTGTTAATCGGTCACAACCACCGTAAAGATAACAAAATAACTGGTGCCACAGATCCAATAATTGTATAAACTTCTTAGAATTATAAGATATGGATTAACTCATGCGCTGCCTGGCAAAACGGCAATATACGTGATCTGCAGAATGATTTATTGGCCTACACATTTCATAGCTTGCCTGCTACTTCCTCAGGGCTAGGATGTATGCCCTAAGGAAGTAGCAAGCCTGCTATGAAACGCGTAGGCCAATAAATCCTTCTGAAGATCACGTATGTTGCCTTATTGATTGGCAACGCATGAGTTAATCCATATCTTGTAATTCTAAGAAGTTTATATCTATATGTAGGCACAGAAGAGAACTATTGCTACATGGAGGTACAAAGGGAGCACCATAAAATATGTCTGTATTATGTCTACTCCTTTTCACATGTAAAGCCCCATTGAACAAATGGTGCTATAATAATAAATAATAATAATGAGTGTGACAAAAATGGACGGCACACAGACTATTTGTACGCCGTTCAATTTTTACAGATACATTACCATTCTGTAAACAGTCCTGTAATGAATGTAGAATATATTGTTGAGAAAAAAAACACATGGTATATGGATAGCATACACATATCATTGGATGTTATGTAAGAACAAAATCGCACACTCACATTGCACTTTAAAGACATCAGGAAAAACAGATTTCACTCTTCGAACTTTTCTAGATGAAAATCAGACCGATTTATTATACGCAGATGTAAGTGAACCTATAATTGGTTATTAGCAATCAGTCTTCTGCTTGTGGCTTTGTGACGGTGCCAGGGTATCAGATTATCAAGATTATTCAATGTCCGTTGATGAGGATTACCAGTAACAATACTAATATGTCACATAATCCTTTTGCGTAACATGGAAAACATTGTCCAGTATAAACCTGTTAGCATCACATAGCACAGTATCATAGTAAAAACACTAATTTTATTTTTTGCATACAAATGATAACTTATTATAATAATTTAGGAAAAGACCCCACACCTATTTGTTGAGACTTAAAAAAACAAGTTATTTCATATCATTTTACATTAAGAGACACTTGTTATGACTACATCTATTCTCAATGAGGAATTATACTTGACATTCTGCCACCTTGGTGTGGGCATTGAATTTGTCTATGCTGTCATCATGTTATCCCAAGGGTTCTGTAAATGATAATTATTTCACAAGACATCCATGATTCTTACAACTACAGTATATAAAGGAAAACAGCAGTCGGTGACTAAATATCCGTATGACTGCTAAAGGAAGGTATGGAGAAGATTGCTTTAACTGATTATATGGCTGTATTAAGAATGAACTATCTACATAAGTAGACAAATAGGCAGAGAAGCCTCAAAGAGTCTCTGCTAAATGTCTGCTCACTTTGGAAATGTAGAAGGAAGAATTCCCGGTACCACTTGCTTCGTTCACGATAAAAAGTCTTTGTTTTTAAATAAAGATTTTTTTACTTTGAACAGAAGCAAGTGGTACCTGGAATCCTTTCTTCTACATTTCAACGAGTGGACGCCAACCACCTCACCCGTTGCTTGAGAGTCCGTGAGTGATTACTGGTGAGCTGCACAATTTCCAGTCCCCTTTCCTGGATTAATCACATTGGGAATGCGATAAATAACAGATTGGAATTGACTCAATTATCCATAAAGATAAATTGTTAAACAAAGTACCGTAAGTTTTCTTATTGCATGCTTTTCTTTACAATATTAATGTTATCCTTTTCTTACATTATCTTCTGGTGCCTACATTTACTTCAGGCGAAGGGTCTCTTATCTTCATCCTGATGTTCAGGTACATGGTGATCTCAGGGAAATTTAACCTGTTGGTCATACAATCACCTGCTGGAGGATATTCTACAGCACTAATGATTGGAAGAAAAGGAACTCAGATTCTACATGACAGTCACCTCCAACACTAATGGCCCCGTTACACATAGTGACACACCAGTGATCCTGACCACAATCCGACCTGGCCTGGTGCATCGCTACGTGGTCCCTGGTGAGATGCCAGACAGGCAGACTTACCAGCGATGACCCAGCGATGTGCCGACACCCAATGGTCATTGTGATCTGTCAGGTTCTTGGCTGCAAAATGGGGATCGCTGGTCGTTGCCCCTGTCACACACCACGATGCAGCATGCCCAACGGGAGATCGCCAATCAAAAAATGGTCGAGGCCATTTGTTAACAATCAGTGATCTCACAGTGGGGGGACCGCTCGCTGGTGTGCTTCACACACAGCGATATCGCTGGTGAGGTCGCTGCTACGTCACAAAACCTGTGACATTGAAGCGATATCGCTAGCGATATCGCTGTGTGTGAAGCACCCTTAAGGATCTGGAAGAAAACAAATGCAAATCCTGATCAATGTGGATGGTAGTGGTAACAAATGGACGAGGATAATTTTGTGATGTTACCATCAGCCACAGCTATGTGATCTTCGGGATTGACAGTTTTAAGCTGGCTGTGTAGAGTCTAAGGGTATGTGCACACGGGAAGCATTTTGTAGCAGAAATTGCTGCCCCAATTCTGCATAACGTGGCAGAAAAATGCATCAAAATCCACTATATGTTTTTGCACATTTATAGTGTGTTTTTGGTACGTTTTTGCATGCAGAAAAGGTTTAAGAGAGAGAGTGAGACTGGTTGCCAGAATGAATTTCAGAGCATTTCAGTGGCCATGCTTTTTCTGTCAAAAACGCACCAAATTCACATCAATAATGCACTGTGTTGTGTGGCACGGGGGCTCAGTGGTTATCACTGCAGCACTTGGGGTCCTGGGATCAAATCTTACCAAGAACAACCTCTACAAGGAGTTTGTCTGTTCTCCTCACGTTTGCATGTGTTTCTTTTGGGTTCTCCAGTTTCCTCCCACACTTGAAAGACATACTGATAGGATGATAGGATGTTTAGACTGTGAGCCCCAATGGGGATAGTATTGCTGTTGTATGTAAAGCACTATGGAATAAACAGCCATATATGTGAATAAATATTATTATTATCATTACACCCCTGTGTAATTGCAGCTTTTTTCATGATTATAATGAAGTCAATGGGTAAAAAAACGCTGCAAAAAATGCTGCAATGCTGCAGATTTTCTCCATCAAAATCTGCACCTTTTCTGCAATTAAAAAATAAGCACATCACTTCAGAATTCTCATAGACTTTGCTGGTTTCAGGATCGGCATACAGAGATTTGACAAATCTGCACCAAAAAACGCACCTTGTGCACATGGCCTAAAAAGGTTAAAAGCTAAACAAATAATGATATTTCACGCTCAACTTTAAAAAAAACATTAATTTGTATTGATTTACCGAACATTAAAAACATTTATATAAAGCTCCTAATGGCATATAGAATAAAGTTATTTTGTTGGTTATGGTAAAGAGTACTACCTACATATATATTGTACCATTGAAAAGTCATCTATCAAATTCTGTTTTGTAGATATCCAGTATTACAATGACATCAGTATAAAGAACTAATATAATAAGGTTATAGGAACAAAGGTGATATGAGCGCAATGTTACATCTTACATCATATCAATTGTACCATGTATAACATTACTAGCAGGAGAATGAATCATTTATTACAGATATCTCAATCATAATTCCCCAATTTCCTTCATCTGTAAGGAATATTTGGAAATGGTAATGGCATTCTTATAGATAATACACAAATCTTAGAACTTGTCATATGAAGCATAGTGGGTCATATTTACATAGTGTATCTAATATACAAAATGCGTCACACACTGTCCGCACCTGCGGGATTTACACTAATCTGTGATATCATGTATAAATGTACGTTCTACATTATCTTGGAAAATGGTTTGTGTATCTCCTATGCCTTCCTCAGGCAGTCATTAACATATTCAGCAATGTTCCTCCACACATATATTGATGAATGTACTTGTGAAATATGATTATACAGACATATATTACCTACAGCTAGGTAGCAAAAGGAAAGGGAAGATGCTTGTTACTGCAACCAACAGGTTTTCGGATGTTAATGACATTCAATGGTGTTTATATAGATTTTCTATGTAGAAAAAACCTTATGTAGAAGATTATCAGAAATGCAAGGTGCACTTCGAACCACCATGGGTCTGCACACCATTAAAGCCCTATTCAGTACTGAACTGGGTTCGGGAATTTCAGGCATATGACAACACATAAGTCCAATTGCAGTGTGGTGAAAGTGAAATATGAATTTGTACTTTTGGATTATACCACTATACTGTGACAATTAATATCAACATATCGGAACTACATGTTCCCACTACAGAGAAACCAAACAATACCACCATACTAAGCCTTAACAGAATCCATGATGCATAACCACATAATACCAACATGTACACTAGGGATAATTAGAGATGAGCATACCCGTGGAAATTCAGGTTCTAAGGGTTCACTCTGACTTTATGTCAAGTTTTGTTCTGGACCCAAACTTGATCCAAACCTCATTGTGAGTCATTGATTGGGCAGTTCTGATCTCTGCCAACATATAGCCAACCATAAGCAAAACACATCCAGGGGAGGGGTTTTGTAATTTTTTTGTACACTTTATATCTGATAACATTGATTTCATCCCCTGTATGAGCCATTCAAACACTGAAAGCAGCTCACACAAGGCCGAGCACTGAGAGTACCCAAATACAGCGATGCTCGCTCCAGTGCTTTGCATATGTAAAGCTCCCGAACTCTGAACTCAAACACTGATTTTTTTTTTGTAAAGTCTGAGCTTCACATGAACACCAAACTTTAAACTTCGGGTCCGCTCATCTTTAATGATAATACAACTGTACTAATCATTAACAAAAACCACTGTGCTAAGACCACTATTATCATTATACTGTGACCATATAGTCATATAGTGATACAGTATATATCAATTCTATATAGTATACAGTTCAGATGAATCCAGTGACTCACAGATGATGTATCTGATTAGAGTAGATAATTTTTCTTTTACTTATTTATTCTGCCCAGACTTTCATGATGACTTCTTTATTCATGAGTATTCTCAAGAGAAAGAAACACACAAACCTCTTTGGCTGATTGTTTTTTTCTAGCACCCTGCTCACGGTATCCACCAATACACATAGTCAATTCTGCTCTAACCATCAATTGTGCCTTTGGCAGTACTACCCCCTCTCCCCCTAGTTTCCTACTCTCTGCCTCCATATAACAGTAGTGCCACCTTTGTGCTTCCACAAAGTAATAATGCCCCATTATACTGTACCTAGACATAGGTATATGCTACAATTGTGCCTCAATATTGGAATAGTGTCTCTACTGAACCTCCACATATTTTATATTTTAATGTTACGCCATTTATTTCATGGTGCTTTACATGTGAAAAGAGCCATACATAGATAAGTACAATAATCATGAACAAGACAAGGCAAAGACAGGTAAAGGAAGACAGGGGACCCTGCCTGCGAGGGTTTAAAGTCTCCAAGGGATGGGTGAGGATACACCAGGAGAAGGTAGAGCTGGTTGTGCAGTGGTTTAGTTGACTGAGGGTCACTAAAGGTTTAGGCTTGTCAGAAGAGGTGGGTCTTCATGTTCCATTGGTAGGCAAGGTTCTTACAGTGTTGGCCAAAAGTATTGACACCCCTGCAATTCTGATAGATAATACTCAGTTTCTTCCTGAAAATGATTGCAATCACAAATTCTTTGGTATTATTATCTTCATTTAATCTGTCTTCAATGATAAAAACACATAAAAAATTGTCCTAAAGCCAAATTGGATATAATTTCACACCAAACATAAAAAAGGGGGTGGACAAAAGAATTGGCACTGTTAGAAAAATCATGTGATGCTTCTCTAATTTGTAACTTACCTGTGGCACCTAACAGGTGTTGGCAATAACTAAATCACACTTGCAGCCAGTTGACATGGATTAAAGTTGACTCAACCTCTGTCCTGTGTCTTTGTGTGTACCACATTGAGCATGGAGAAAAGAAAGAAGATCAAAGAACTGTCTGAGGACTTGAGAAACCAAATTGTGAGGAAGCAAGAGCAATCTCAAGGCTACAAGTCCATCTCCAAAGACCTGAATGTTCCTGTATCTATCGTGCGCAGTGTCATCAAGAAGTTTAGCACTGTGGCTAACCTCCCTAGATGTGGACTGAAAAGAAAAATTAACAAGAGATTTCAACGCAAGATTGTGCGGATGGTGGATAAAGAACCTTGACTAACATCCAAACAAGTTCAAGCTGCCCTGCAGTCCGAGGGTACAACAGTATCAACCCGTACTATCCGTCGGTGTCTGAATGAAAAGGGACTGTATGGTAGGAGACCCAGGAAGACCCCACCTTTTACCCCAAGACATAAAAAAGGCAGGCTGGAGTTTGCCAAAACTTACCTGAGAAAGCCTAAAACGTTTTGGATCCCAGGACACAGTACCTCGAGGTCCGCGCTGCCACTTCAGAAAGGAACAAAAGAAGCCAGTACAAGAGAATGTCTGGATCAACGATTCTTCTCTATAGATTCTTCTGGATAATAAAGAAGAATCGTTGATCCAGACATTCCCTTGTACTGGCTTCTTTTGTTCCTTTCTGAAGTGGCAGCGCGGACCTCGAGGTACTGTGTCCTGGGAGCTGATTATACCACAGGGATCTGTGGAGAGTACGGTCCTGCAGCAGCTACTTGTATCTGAGCGATCATTACCAGTTGTGGGTTTTCACAACTGTATCAGGTGAGCAGCCTCTTTGTATAACCTTTTGTCCTTCTTCAAAGAAGATATCACCCTATGTGCGCATTCTTGAATTTTTATAAAACGTTTTGGAAGAATGTTCTCTCTTTTTGGGCAAAGGCATCAACATAGAGTTTACAGGAGAAAAAAAGAGGCATTCAAAGAAAAGAACACGGTCCCTACAGTCAAACATGGCGGAGGTTCCCTGATGTTTTGGGGTTGCTTTGCTGCCTCTGGCACTGGAATGCTTGACCGTGTGCATGGCATTATGAAGTCTGAAGACTACCAACAAATTTTGCAGCATAATGTAGGGCCCAGTGTGAGAAAGCTGGGTCTCTCACAGAGGTCATGGGTCTTCCAGCAGGACAATGACCCAAAACACACTTCAAAAAGCACTAGAAAATGGTTTGAGAGCAAGTACAGGAGACTTCTAAGGTGGACAGCAATGAGTCCAGACCTGAATCCCATAGAACACCTGTGGAGAGATCTAAAAATGCAGTTTGGAGAAGGCACCCTTCAAATATCAGGGACCTGGAGCAGTTTGCCTAAGAGCAATGGTCTAAAATTCCAGCAGAGCATTAAAGAAACTCATTGATGGTTACCGGAAGCGGTTGATCGCAGTTATTTTGGCTAAAGGTTATGCAACCAATATTAGACTGAGGGTGCCAATACTTTTGTCTGGCCCATTTTTGGAGTTTTGTGTGAAATGATCAATGTTTTGCTTTTTGCTTCATTCTCTTTTGTTTTTTTTTCATTGAAGACAAATTAAATGAAGTTAATAATACCAAAGAATTTGTGATTGCAATAATTTTCAGTAAGAAACTGAATTGCGGGGTGTCAATACTTTTGGCCAACACTGCATATATTGGGGCATAGAGTTCTAGAGTATGGGAGATGCAAGGGATAAATCTTGTAAACAGTTGTGGGAAGAGGAGATAAGAAAGTAATAGAGAAGGAAATCTTGAGATGGTCAGAGGTTATGTACAGGTAAGTAATTGTACTCCCTCTGTATAATCACTTGGCAAGTGTGCCTCCCCTCTAAACATTTATATTGTAATAGTACTCAAATGTGCCTCCAGAGAATAAAGCCCCTGTCACACTAAGCAAGATCGTTAGCGAGATCGCTGCTGAAATCACTGCTCACACTGTGCGTTTTTGATCTGTTTTTTTCTTTGTGATCTGTTTTGGTGGATTTCTTCAAAATGGATCCTCTTTTATTGCAAAAAATCATCACAAACGTATCATCTGTTTGTGTTGCTCTTTTGCTCCGTTTTTTAGTGCTATGGTTTTGCTTTTTCAAAGCAAAAACACAGTACTATTCCAAAAGGAGCAGGAGACACACACACACACACACACATTTATTACCTTCCCAAGGTCTGCGGTGTCCAGTGATGGGTTACTTCCGGATATTGCAAGGTAACAGGTCATCTGACTTAGTCACATGGCCAGGTCCTTGTGACTTCTCGTAGGTCCTCTAACCCAGTGTTCGGAAGGAACACATCACCAGAGCCAGGAGGTCAAGAAATTGGAGCATGCGCAATGCGCTTATGAAGCCAGGCCGGTCACGTGATCGGCCCATAATGCACTAGGGCCGATCACGTTGACCGTCCCATAATGCACCGTGACGTCCGGACGGTGCTTAGAACTACAAACATGGCGGCAGATTATAAGACATGGGGGCAGAGAGGGCCCTGAATAATGCGCCAGCGGGGCGTGCATTACACATGGAGGAGTGCTGTGGAAGCGTGGTCACGCCTACCAGTCCCTAACTACGGGACTGCAGTAAGTTTTATCTTATTTTACCTTCTTTCATAGGAGACTTTAGATAAGAAAGGAGATAGGGAGTGCTAGGAAGGTGTAGGGACAGCTAGAGATAGTGTAGGGGCTTAAAATAGGTGACAGGTTCCTTTAAAGCACTCTAAAATACATACAAACGGACTGTGTGAAAACAATCGTTTGTGATTATTTTGTTAATTACAATGGGTCAATGGAGAAAGCGCAGTAGTAAACAGAGCAATAATGACGCTCATTATTTTCTGGTTGTACTTTCTGCACACAATGCAGCAGTCAATAACGGTATGTTGGCACAGAATTTGAATCACATTCCTTTGATGATCCATTTTTGGTGCAGTTTTAAGAAAGACACAGCACCAAAAACGTATAATTAATGGTGCAAAAACCACCAGTGTGCACTTGGCTTAAGACAAGGGGCAGGAACTTAGATTAGCATCATTACTCCAGAGGTGAAATAAAATAAAATGCTGGAGAGAAGTGGTAGTTTTGCTAAATAAATCAGATCCTTGGGGTATACTTGTCAAAACGTCTAGCGCTTTCTTTCCTCAATGTTCCTCTTGTCTCTTTTTACTCACTCCTACAGCACTGTGAGCATCTAATTAACAGATAAATAAGCAATGACTATCCATTGCTACATAAATTGAATTAAAAATATTAACAAGAATTTACAAGACTACCCATAACCTGTCATCCATGTATCTCTAAAGAGAAAGAGAAAAATAAAAGAAAAACTAGGACCCAAACTCTTTTTGTATTAAATTAATGTACATGGTGCACAAATTTTCTACGTGGCCAATAAAAAAAGACGTATACATACATGGTGCGGCCACACACTGCGATTACGAATACATGAACTCCTATATTGTTGTAGGCATGAAAACAAAAGTACTTAGCTATTTAGATCAAAAAGACTAAATTAATCCAACCATGTCAAGGTGACCTAATATGGATTGCCCCTAAACACTACACTCCAACCATCTACATGTGCTCAACAGCCCCTACAGGAGTCAGCACCTTATTAACCCATCTTTCCACATGAAATGTTTTAATTGAGAGCTATGCCTGTTTCACTTTTCACTCCCCATTCCGATGAGGCTATTTAGCACATGGAGAGGTAGGACAATTGTGTTTGTGGACCATCGTATTAAAAGGTACATCGTTATGTGGTTGGATGTTGTTTGCGCTCTTTGATTATTAACTGTTAAGTAGGGAAGGGTGAACCACACCGTAAAGTTTAAGATCTGTACAAAACACCTACTGGTTGGACACAGACCCTGATCACAGACTTCCTGAGAAGTCTGTGTTACAGTTCGAGTTCATGTTCAGTGGAAAGCTGCAAAAAGAGACAAAATAGTGATTAGACACCAGCTCATACTTACCTAGTCTGTGCCACTGTACTTTTGGGGCTGCCCATAAGCTTCCAGATTATTCACTGCTTA
Source organism: Allobates femoralis (assembly GCA_033576535.1). Lineage (NCBI taxonomy): Eukaryota > Metazoa > Chordata > Amphibia > Anura > Aromobatidae > Allobates > Allobates femoralis. The sequence continues at coordinate 477,915,272 of JARQOC010000002.1, read as the reverse complement.
GGGGCGCAACAGCCAATCACAAATGCTATCACAGAGAGTGGAGATCTGTGATTGGCTGTTGGAGCAACCTGGAAACAGCCCTTACATTCTAGCATCCTAAAATGTATGGGCTGTTTCCAGATTACTGCAACAGTTAATCACTGATGCCCATCCTGTGATAGCATTTGTGATTGGATGTGCAAACACACAGACCCTGGTAAGTATGAGCTAATATTTAATCAATGTTTTCTTTTTTTTACAGCCCTCCAGCCCTTATTTCATAACTTTAAAATCAGAGTTTTGACTCAAGTCTGGGTCAAATCTGGTCCCAAACTTGGGCTTTCAAAAAGTTCCACAGGGCCCACTGGACTCGCATGTTGGCAGGTTCGCCTATCACTACTGTTAGGTAAGTTTTGTAAACGTTTACAGCAATATATACATGCATTAATTGTTTGCAATGTACTGCCACACCTTGTATTCATATGGCTCCATAAATCTCTGACCTAATCAACTAATACCTCCCTAAATGTACAGCGACATATTTAGAATCATTTTTAATAATTACAGGAATTTATGGGAAAATAATGTGCAGTAGGTAAATAGGTATATACTGAGATCAATGTTCCTTTTGAATATTGAATACATTTTACAAGTGTATGTAGTATAGCAATAATGCAGTTTAAGATTCATATACAGTCATATGAAAACGTTTGGGCACCCCTCTTAATCTTACTCTTTTTTTTTGTTTGTTTAAAATAGTTTTTTTGCAACAGCTATTTCAGTGTGATATATGTAATAACTGATGGACACAGTAATATTTCAGGTTTGAAATGAGGTTTACTGTACTAACCGAAAATGTGAAATATGCATTATTTCAAAAATTTACAGGTGCAAAAGTATGGGCACCTCAACAGAAAAGTGACATTAATATTTAGTGAGTATTAATGTTTATTGTTTTTAACCCCTTAGATTAACTTTTAGGGTACTTTTGTAGTGTATCTGTATAGATACACTGCAAAAGTACAGGTTACTACTCGGACTCGCTGGACTCGCAACGAGTACTGAGTCTCGGACCCGGACTCGTTAGAGTCCAGCGATTCCGAGTATTTCAGGATTCGCCCATCCCTAATCTATACCAAAACATACATGTCCACCTGGTCGTGTGAAGGATGTTGACCTTGGTTTGTACATTTCCTCCATTTTTCCCTCTTTTCCAGGTAATGTGAACAAGGTGTTGTCGGAGAGAAGTGGCTTAAAGTCATACAGTCATATGAAAAAGTTTGGGCACCCCTCTTAATCTTACTCTTTTTTGTTTAAAATAGTTTTTTTGCAACAGCTATTTCAGTGTGACATATGTAAAAACTGATGGACACAGTAATATTTCAGGATTGAAATGAGGTTTATTGTAAAAATGTGAAATATGCATTATTTCAAAATTTGACAGGTGCAAAAGTATGGGCACCTTCTGATTTTCATGATTTGAATACTCCTAACTACTTTTTACTGACTTACTGAAGCACTAAATTGGTTTGGTAACCTCATTAAAGCTTTGTACTTCATAGCCCGGCGTATCCAATCATGAGAAAAGCTATGTCAGGTGTCCACTTGCAAGTTGTTCTCCTAGTTGCATCTTCTCTGAGGAGTGGCATCATGGGCTCCTCAAAACAGCTCTCAAATGATCTGAAAAAAAGATTGTTCAACATAGTTGTTCAGGGGAAGGATACAAAAAGTTGTCTCAGAGATTTAACCTGTCAGTTTCCACTGTGAGGAACATAGTAAGGAAATGGAAGACCACAGGGACAGTTCTTGTAAAGGCCAGAAGTGGCAGGCCAACAAAAATATCAGAAAGGCAGAGAAGAAGAATGGTGAGAACAGTCAAGAACAATCCACAGACCACCTCCAAAGACCTGCAGCATCATCTTGCTGCAGATGGTGTCACTGTGCATCGGTCAACAATACAGAGCACACTGCACAAGGAGAAGATGTATGGGAGAGTGATGCGAAAGAAGCCGTTTCTGCATGCACGCCACAAACAGAGTCGCCTGAGATATGCAAAAGCACCTTTGGACAAGCCAGTTTCATTTTGGAAGAAGGTCCTGTGGACTGATGAAACAAAGATTGAGTTGTTTGGTCATACAACAAGGCGTTATGCATGGCGCCACAAAAACACTGCATTCCAAGAAAAACACTTGCTACCCAGTGTCAAATTTGGGGGAGGGTCCATCATGCTTTGGGGCTGTGTGGCCAATGACGGCACCGGGAATCTTGTTAAAGTTGAAGGTCGCATGGATTCCACTCAGTATCAGCAGATTCCTGAGAACAATGTTCAAGAATCAGTGTCAAAGTTGAAGTTACGCCGGGGATGGATCTTTCAGCAAGACAATGATCCAAACCACCGCTCCAAATCTACTCAGGCATTCATCCAGAGGAACAATTACAATGTTCTGGAATGGCCATCACAGTCCCCAGACCTGATTATCATTGAACATCTGGGGGCAGCACGGTGGCTCAAGTGGTTAGCACTGTAGCCTTTGCAGCGCTGGGGTCTTGAGGTCCTGGGTTCAATTCCCACCAAGGACACTAAGGACAACATCTGTAAGGAGTTTGTATGTTCTCCCCGTGTTTGCGTGGGTTTCCTCCGGGCACTCCAGTTTCCTCCCACATTGTAAAGACATACTGATAGGATGTTTAGATTGTGAGCTCCCAAGAGAGACAGCATTACTCATGTATGTAAAGTGCTATGGAATCAATAGCGCTATATAAATGAATAAATATTATTATATTATATATTATCTGTGGGATGTTTTGAAGCGGGCTGTCCATGCTCGGCGACCATCAAACTTAACTGAGCTGGAATTGTTTTGTAAAGAGGAATGGTCAAAAATACCTTCATCCAGGATCCAGGAACTCATTAACAGCTACAGGAAGCGACTAGAGGCTGTTATTTTTGCAAAAGGTGGATCTACTAAATATTAATGTCACTTTTCTGTTGAGGTGCCCATACTTTTGCACCAGGCAATTTTTGAAATAATGCATATTTCACATTTTCGGTTAGTAAAATAAACCTCATTTCAATCCTGAAATATTACTGTATCCATCAGTTATTACATATAGCACACTGAAATAGCTGTTGCATAAAAACAATTAAAAAAACCCAAAAAGAGTAAGATTAAGAGGGGTGCCCAAATTTTTTCACATGACTGTATTTTGAATTTTTGCATGCATCTTAACTTTTACAGTGATAACACACTCATTGATTCCTATATCGATCAATAATTTTATCTACTATCTATTTATCTAACTATTTATCTATGTATTCCATATCTGTAAATGTTTGTAAAGCGCTATTGAATCAATGAATAAATATTATATTATATTATTATCTATTTATCTATCTATCTGAAGCAAAAAAAGACCAGGCGGCACTTCTAAAATAAAGCAAAATGTGGACCTTAATTACTCTTGTGGCGACGTTTTGGTGGTCAACTACCTTTATCAAGTTCTTGATAAAGGTAGTTGACCACCAAAACATCTCCACAAGAGTAATTAAGGTCCACATTTTGCTTTATTTTGGAAGTGCCGCCTGGTCTTTTTTGTTTTATGGTATGTAAGCTTTGGATATTGCTTTTTTCTGGGTTTTCCACTCATTTATTATTATTTCTTGTTTTGTACAGTCCCATTTTCTTTGTATCTATCTATCTATCTATCTATCTATCTATCTATCTATCTATCTATCTATCTATCTATCTATCCATACAGTTCAATGATGTTGTAAGGGTAATAACATCCAAAACGTCGCGTTGTGTCCATGCTGTAATAAACAAGGAAGCTTTGCACAACAAGAATCCTGAGTGCCGCAACATCATTTAACTGTATGTATGACTAGCCATTGTTGGGACGGCTTGTAGTTGTGGGCACATTAGTTACATAAGGAGTGCTGCTCCAAAACCAATAGATTCTATCTATCTATCTATCTATCTATCTATCTATCTATCTAACTATCTATCTACCTATCTACCTATCTATCTATCTGTACAGTATGTATCTATTTATTTATCTAATTATCCATCTATATGTATGTATTCCATATCTATCTGTCTGTCTATCTATCTATCTATCTATCTATCTATCTATCTATCTATCTATTTGTCTATCACTCTATCCACCTATTGCTCTGGTATACAACTATTTATTAACCAAGAATTAATCAAGTATCTATCTATATTCAATCTAATCACCTATCTCTCCTCTAGCATCTGATCCTCTGTATTTTTCTGTACAGAAAAAGGGAAAAACAATATTAAGAGCGAATCAGATGCAAGATCATTAATTGCCGCTGGTATTATTTAGTTTGACCTAGATTATTTTACCAATCCACTCTTCAAGTGTAACAGGAGAAAACATGTAGATGTAGCACACAATCTTTTTTACATGTTGTAGAATGTTTACAGTACACAAAGAGACAGCTATGAATTAAGCGAAATTAGCATCCAATGAAAATGCATAATACTTCTCGGATGTGTACTACATGTCATTGTTTGACAAATTATGATGATATTTTAACTTGGTTCACAAGGGTGACTACTGCTGAGGGCGGTGTTATTTGTCGGTGCCCTATATGAATACTTTATCGGAACTTGAATATGAAGCCTGTCTTAAAAATGAAATGTGTTTTGTTTATTCAGAAGGGGCAAATGTTAGGAATATCATACTCATCATTTTTTATGGTTATTTGTATTGACATATTTCTTTTCTTTTCACCACATTCTTTCAGTGTTTCAAGTTGGCATGTCAGAAACTGTGCTTGCAGAAATGAAACTATCCTCATTATGCAAATGTGGACTCTACTGATAGGCATGTTCTGTTTTATAAATTACATCCCCTTGTCAGAAGTCAAATTGTATTTGAATAACTTCACGGAAATTGTCACCAAGATTTGAAATTGTGTGCCTCGGATGCCATTGTTGATCTAGTCAGTGAATAAAAAATGGACATGTTCATTTTTAAGTGTGCGCATGATTGTTTTGTCAGAAATGTTATTTAAATGAAGCCTAGATCCATAAATAATAGTTCATGTATATTTTTGTAAAATTTTGCATCACATAAATATATTAAAGTGTGTTATATTTCATAAAATATGCTAACAAGTACGAGTTGTTGTATATTTGACTACAAATAAGTTTATTTCCTTAAAAGAACTACTTACTGGATTCCTGTAGGGTAAAATACATATACATGGATTGATACAATTATTAAAATTAAAAGAATTTCAATGTAACCCGAATTCAGAATTATGAAAAGTACTTCACTGAAAAGGCAACGAGTAACATTTACATAGAACATTTTCATAAATTTGCACAAAAAGAAGAAAAACAAAAAAACAAAAAAAACAAATAAAAAAAGTTAGGATCTTCAAGTAGTTTACTTTGTTTTCTTTCGGTGACATATTTTTTAACGACGACGTAGACTGGAAAAGCCACATAGTCTTCAGTGAGGGTTCAGTCCTTTAAAAATAATTCATTTTTTTTATTATTTTTTCTTGATTTACTGTCAAGCTTAGTCTTTCCTTTAACACCTCCTTTTGTTTTTTGGCCAAATCTTACACTTTAAGTCACATTATTTTTAGGTGGTATTGGCTTTGCTGTCTGCTAATATTTGTCTGCCTGTGTATATATATTACAGAAATCATGGGAGAACATTCCTTAGAAAACAGAGGGAAGTCCCGAGCATCACACGCTGTTTGCTTTATTCTTAATAGAAATTCTAACGTAAATTTATGGTACAGCTTTCTCAACAATTTAACTGAGTTTTAAACCCTTGACAGTAACAGATACAAATTACACCAGCCCAAAAATTGTTGGGGCTAATTTTAATATTAATGAATTCCTTGCAACCTCAGTTCAGCAGTTTCGATTAAGCTTTAATTAGTAGCCAGAGGGAAATCCAAAACAAAAATAAGGAGTTGAATTGCTAATTAAGCTGGTTTGATGAGGTAGAGTTTTAGTGAAGGACTGGTTGTTACACGCTCCACTATTTGTGACATGATAAAAAATACGAAAGATTTCATTTTTACCAACATCCAGTATTTTGTGGTACAAGGTCTGGAAAAGAAGCAGAAATGTAATTAATAATTAATACTAAGCACAGTGTACTCAATTTAAGCTGTAAACCATGAAAAAACATCAATGTTACAATTGTGCCCACAATACAATCACTAATTATTCATTTGCAATATTTTAACTATTATTCATATATTTATTTATATGTTCTTGCTGTCTGATTATCCCTATTAATATCAGGTGCACCAAGTAATGAATCATTGTGTATGATGATGATGATGATGATTATTATTATTAGTATTAGTATTATTATTATCTGATTGTGTTACATTTTTTATATATATATATTTTCTAGGTTTTACTGGCATAAGGTTTTTGATGGGATTGTCATGGCACTTATTAAAGATTCATTAGAATTTTTTTAGATTCATATCTATGGATCTCAAAGCATTAATAGGAGTTAAGGAAATAAGATAAGACTGTATTAAATGATATATATAATATATATATATATATATATATATATTATTCATATTTACTCACACATGTACTACCGAACATTTGGTAGACGTATTTAAAGATAAATATAAGGAAGATAACAACAGACTACATTACTGAGCTGAGATACATGTATTTTGATAGGTATATAGATATGCAGATAGATGGCTGATAGCAAAAAATAATAGAGATAAACACGTCACAGTGAAAGAGGACCAAGAAAGGATATAAATATATACATATGTATATACTCATATAAAGTATATATATATACATATATATATAGAGAGAGAGAGCAGAATATACAAACAAATGTTTCATAATTAAAGGATAACTATAAGATAATAGAATGCTAGACTATTTAGTTAGGAAGCAGATACTTAATGAATGATTAATAAAAGATAGATAGATAGATAGATAGATAGATAGATAGATAGATAGATAGATAGATAGATAGATAGATACTTGTGGTGTAAGGTAATGCGGTTTCCAAAGCATTGGTAAATAAAGAAGAAAATCCAGCCAACACTCAAATAGTATGCAAAAAAGTAGACTTTTATTTAGCCCCTCCGTGGCACGATGTTTCGGCTCTGGACAAGCCTTTTCATGCACTTGAAAAAGGCTTGTACAGAGCCAAAACGTCGTGCCACGGAGGGGCTAAATAAAAGTCTACTTTTTTGCATACTATTTGAGTGTTGGCTGGATTTTCTTCTTTAGATAGATAGATGTTAGAGCAATAAATGAGAGAGATAGATAGATAGATAGATAGATAGATAGATAGATAGATAGATAGACCATCAAAAACTGAAAAGCAGCACTCCTTCTTAAAGGTATTGGGTGCCTTTATTGGGCTCTCAGTATGTTGTTGGTGGTTGTTGGTAATTTTTTTATGGTCTGTATGACTCAGCAAATGAAGTGTTGCCTGAATTGATTTGCTGCTCATGTTATTTTTTAGATAGATAGATGATAGACAGATTTTGTTCTTATATCCTCCACCCTGAATTTGCCCCATTCAGTGTTCTTATAGCTTCCCACCCTGGATGTGCCCACATTCATTGTTCCTAGAGGCCCTACTCATCATCATCACAGTCCCTTTCCCTATTCCCTTTTTGTACACTTGCTTTGGCAAAACTAATGTGTATTTAGTCCTGCCAATAAAGCCTATACCATTTGATTGATTGATAGATAGATACACAGATAGATAGATGCATTCATACATATACAGATAATGATAATAGATAGATAGATAGATAGATAGATAGATAGATAGATACATACATACATATACAGATAGATGATAAATAGATAGATAGATAGATAGATAGATAGATAGATAGATGAAAATAGGAACAGCACAGAAAAATTACTTTACAATAGTGCACGCTTTTCCAAACACCAACCTTTTATGATATATGAAAAAATAAAAAACAGCACCAAAAATAGTGATGTGGACTTCTTTATTACCCAATAGGCATGACAAGTTTCGAATGTAAAATCCATTGCCAGGCCAATGGGCAATAAAAAAGTCCACTTAATTATTTTTGGTGCTTTTTTTTCTTTTTTCATATAGAATAGATAGATAGGGTAGATAGATAGATAGATAGATAGATAGATAGATAGTATAAGAGATAGATAGATAGATAGATAGATAGATAGTAGATAGATATAGATAGATAGAGACGCATTATAGTGTCATTAATCATTTAGCAAACAAGGGTTGCTCTACACAGTTTGTATCACACCAGTCTCTATAGATTTCATATTTTATACATTTTTCTCTTAAACTGTAAATTAACTGATGCATACCAGTACTTTAATGCAGGAGATGCTTGTGAACAGCTATTCCCCGAAGATTGCTAATTATAATTAAGAAGGTTTTCTCATCATTGCACTATAACCAACTCATATAGGCATTTATAGAAGGAAAACGGCTGGATAGCTTAAGTATAGTGAGGAATATAATTTGATTTTTCTATACTCAGATGCCTTTTGTAATTTGTAATTCATCTTTTTGCTTAAGGTTGTAAAGCCTGCAAACCCAATAACTAAGGGATAACAGCAGGCAGAAAATAAATGATATTGTTTCTGGGGGTATTAAATATAAGCCAAGCTATCAGAGCCACATAGCTCCGGCGAATAGTAATCAGGTACTTTGACTTAGCAGTGTTTTGTTTTATAATAAGAGTGGTTGCCATATGTTGAAACCCCTATCTGCCTGTGTCTTAGGGGTTTCATACCTCTATAACAAATCCAAAAAACTCATTTCATAATTCCTTAAATCTACCCATTGTAATGTAGCTCCACTAGTGTAAATCCACAGCAAACTTTTCTTATGAATGCTGCGGGAAGATTACATATGATATGATTGAAACAAATGGGAAGCAGTGAATTAGGATTCAGTAGATAGAGCAAAGTAACTTTGGGAAAGTCTTTTAGTGCATAGTTTACCATTGTATTTTACTCAGCATGGAATTGATTAAAAGCACATGTAGGACTTTCTTAAAGAATGCTTTGCTGAAACAGCCACATTGTTTAATATGTTTACATCCTCAAATGTGTCGGTATCGGGATGCCAACTGAGCTGTGGCTTGATTAGCAAACAGAGCGCTAACTCCTTGATCCAGCAATCTGAATAAACAAATATATTGAAAATAATATTTTCCTTGTAATTCATGCAAGCCTTGCCAGGAACATGATTACATTATAGTCTGCAATGTACACACAAGGAAAGCTCCTACAAGCACATGTGCTATACCGTTTGTTTTTAATAGGACTGAAATAGAATACGCATTAAAGACAACGGGTTTCAGTTTTTTTTCTTTTTCATTTACATCACTTATTCCATTGAAAACAATGAAACCAGCAAATGTAATTGCATATTATTAATGATGAGCGAGCATGCTCGGCACTACTTGTTACTCATACGAGTATCCCGGTACTCAGGATGCTCGGCGTTCACCGAGTACTGCTGAGATGCTCGGACTCTTCACTAATAATTATCGCTCTGACACAAATACACAGCTCTCTTCAGTGCACACAGTGAGTTGGCTCCTCACAGAGAGCAGATTGATTGTTAGGATCTCTCTGGGGGCCACAACAAAGTGTTGCGACGATTTGAAAAAGTCCCCCCTCCCGCCCTTTCCCAGAAACACTCGTTTTATAGCCGGAAGTCTGTGGGCGGAGCCTGTCACTAATTGACTTAGATTGGGCTCGGTGCTCAGGCCGAGTACACAAGTATCTTGGGATGCTCGGCCCAAGCATCGAGCACCCGAGCATTTAGTACTTGCTCAGCTCTACATATTATATCTTGAGAAGGCAATGCATATTTGCAATAAAAGAATTTTACCGGTATTAAGAAAATACATAACGTTGCCCAAAATGTTAAAATATGAAACTACTTAATAGGTTCCCCATTAGAATACATATAAGATTATCTCAGCCCAGGAGATGTGGTATGATCAGACCATGTCCCTGTACAGTTAGACACATCCATTACACAATACATAGCAGGGACACATATAGAAGATTATCTCAGCACAGGAGATGTGATATGATCAGACCATGATCAGACCATGTCCCTGTATGGTCAGACACATCCATTTCCCAGTACATAGCAGGGACACATATATAAGATTATCTCCTCACAGGAGATGTGGTATGATCAGACCATGTCACTGTACAGTCAGACACATCCATTACACAGTACATAGCAGAGACATATATAAGATTATTTCATCACAGGAGATGTGGTATGATCAGACCATGTCCCTGTATGGTCAGACACATCCATTTCCAGTACATAGCAGGGACACATATATAAGATTATCTCAGCACAGGAGATGTGGTATGATCAGATTATGTTCCTGTATGGCCAGACACATCCATTACACAGTACATAGCAAGCACACATATATAAGATTGTATCAGCACACGAGATGTGGTATGATCAGATTATGTCCCTGTACAGTTAGACACATCCATTACACAGTACATAGCAGGGACACATATATAAGATTATCTCAGCACAGGAGATGTGATATGATCAGACCATGTCCCTGTACGGTCAGACACATCCATTACCCAGTACATAGCTGGGACACATATATAAGATTATCTCAGCACAGGAGATGTGGTATGATCAGACCATGTCCCTGTATGGTCACACACATCCATTAAACAGTACATAGCTGGGACACATATATAAGATTATCTCAGCACAGGAACATTGTTTTTAAGCACATCCAATTGTGGAAATTATTATTTTTCCAAGATCTATTGATTAAAATGAACCTTAAAATAACTTTTGTTTGTGGGAAAGACCCTTATCTTTGAGATTCTATGCTAAAAGTTTGTCATTTTATTTTTTGTTATTTTTATGTTAAAACCTTAAAATGATAAAACTCTTCTACATATATTGTATATCTAATTTCACTTTTTGAGTGTCCCATCAAATATAAGCTTCTGTAATCGCATTTTAAGTTTAGTGATATTATTAAAGCCTTGATTGGCTTATCTGCTCATGTGCTATTCCTAAGTAAAATAATGAGTAGATAATACTACTGGGAAAGTTAAATAAAAGGATGACATCTCTGGGGTTTGTGTGGGAAGATGGAACATGTCTCTGAAATATTTGGTACATACTGGGCATAGTTTCGTCATTGGTAAGCATTATCCATTGATGCAGTATGTCATTGGGACTCAGTTTTAGAAAAACATATAATGAAATAAAAATTATAATATTACAGCCAAAATATAAAAAATACACTATATGGTGGATAGGCAATTGTTGGATAAGCAATATCAAAACCATAGTCATCAACGCATTATGCACTAAATAAAGAGGATGCGATCCTACTAATTATTTCTACTATTAGGACAGTTACCAGAACCTAAGCTGATTAACTTCCAAAAGCATAAGACGGCTACCAATGTAATGTAATGTAATGTGGTGACTCTTGAGAAAGGGAGGCGAAAACTAACAAGGAACATGGAAGAGTGAGAACTAATGTGAGCATTCTTTATCAGATAATTGTGTCTAATGAGCTCTAACAAGAGAACCAAGCTTAGCCACAAACGAACTAAAGGGTATTGCTTTTTATCCTCTGTCACATTCTATTTTACCATATTAGTGATGATGAAGTTTCAATAAAAATGGTTTTCAGAGATAATTAGGGTATAGGCCTGTAGTGTCAAGAATAATACGGGCCAAGTGTGGGTTCACAGTGGTGTCCACTGAGGCGTGAAAAGGTCTGTTCCCAGTCCAAGCTTCTAAAGTCATCCACTTTACACAGGATACAATGTGGCAGTGAAAATACCGCACATTTACCCCGCTGAGATGGAAAAAAAAGACAAATTAAATAAATTATTTCTGCCCATGTGGATATTTTTAATCCTCATTGCTTGCTGATGAGCAATATGTCAGATAATGAGATTACGGGAAAAAGTGTCAATAATTGTCCGTGGCTTTGTCATTCATTAATTATCGCCTTGGTGTGAATACAAACTTGTTATCCTCACTTTTACAGGTGAAATATTACTGTTAAATCTAATGTGCTACCTAAATAAAATATTTGCTTATGTTACATAAGGCATAAGAAATTTGTTTCCAAATATGATTCATAATAGAGTAAAAACAAGAAAAACGTTAACAGTTGTGTAGAGGTAATGCACAGCTCCATTTATAAACCTATTAACTTGTATTTTCTTTTACCATGTACTTGCCTGCTGTTCTTAAAGTCATGCTATAGAATCAATTACAATGCATTAAAAATGTTATTGTTAGAAATCCAGTTAGCCACAGGAGCCATAAACACATATAGAAGTGCCACAGACAGTTTCCTCTATATCTGTTCTCTAAAAAATGCTATATTTTTAGTCCCTAGTGTAAAGTAATATAGTATTACTATTTATGCATCATAGTCCTCTGTGGTGGTTTTAATAAGTACTGTCATTTTATTTATACCAAAATCTACCAAATATACAAGCCAAAGAATAAAAGTAGCAATTCAAGAAACACAGTAGAAAAAAGTCAGATTAATTCACACATAAGCTACATTTCACCTTTATGGCTGAAACCTTAACTGAAAAAAGCTTCACTTGGGACCACAGATTGTGGCATCTTGGTAAAGAAACCTCACTTTATCTTCACCAGAGATACTTGGAGTACTGCCTGTAGTACTTGACTTAGGGTGCTTTCACATAACGATTTTCGGTCATCCGATTGTATCCGTTCCAAAACGGATACAATCGGATCCGAAATCGGACCCCATGTTCCCCTATGGGAATCGGATGTGCCACTATTAGCATCCGATTTTGGCACCATCCGATCCCATCCGATGTAATCACGGGCACAAAATCGTAGGCTGCTACGATTTTGTGTCCGTGACTCACATCGGACAGCCTCGGATCACTGCTGATCCGAGGCTGTCCGAAGGCCCACAACATGGGAGCCTATGGACATCGGATCCGAGCTCACCTCGGATCCGATGTCGGCTCCGTACTGCCTGTCTTTCCCTGCTCTGCTCCTCCATCTTCTGCCCTCTCCTATTCTATATGCTGTGCCCCCGCTATTCTATTTTGTGTCCCCCGCTATTCTATCCTCCTCTATCCCTATCCTGTCCCCTGTCCTCTTCCTTGTATGTAAAAAAATAAAAAAAAACCTGTCACCGGCTCCAACGCTGCACACGATCAGGGCAGAAGAGCCTGTGATGATGTAAGAGACCCGGTCAGCTGACCGGGTCATGTGACTCTGACATCATCACAGGTCCTTCAGTCTTGATGGTGCTGCAGCGTTTGGAGCCGGTGAGAGGTGATGTATCCTCCGGGAGGAGTTTTTTTTTATTTTTTTACATACAGGGAAGAGGACAGGGGACAGGATAGGGATAGAGGAGGATAGAGAAGAGGGGGCACAGCAAAGAATAGCGGGGGGACAGAGTAGCATAGGAGAGGGAAGAAGATGGAGGAGGCAGGAGTAGGGAGAGACAGGGGACCGCAGGATCCACATGGATCCTGCAGATTGGATGGCTATTTGCCATCCGATTGCAGGGATCCGTATGGATCCGTGCCTGTCCGTGGGATCCCCCTTCAAAGTCGGATCCCACGGACAGGCACAAAAACGTTATGTGAAACCAGCCTTATGTACATAAAGCTAAGATGAAAAAAAGACATGTTGCATATGACAATACACCACTATGCAAAAGTTTTAGGCAAGTGTGTAAAAAAAATTTGCAAAGTAAGGGTAAGTGCACCTGATGAGTGCTAGCAGTGCTTTGGACTTTGTGTTTCCATTGGGTCCAAAATGCTGCATTGTACAGTACAAGCACAGTGGATAATGTATAGAAATCCCATGCTCATTGTGCTTATGCTTACACAGCATAAACTGAACTGCGGTGCAGTTTGCCGAGCTGCAGCACGTCAATTTATTTTTAAGGAGGCGCTAGTGTTCTGAGCGGGTAAAAAACTGTGAAAATACGCTGCACTCAGAATTCTGATCATGGGCACGGACAGCGCGTTCTCCCACAGAGAACACTAGCGTCTACGAAATATGAATGACACTGGCTAGAATGCAGCGTTTCCTGATCATTGGCAATTACCCTAAGAATATTTCAAAAATATAAGTGTTTGTTTTATTAATAAAATGCAAAGTAAATGAACATAAACTAAATATAAATCAAATTAATATTTGGTGTGAAAACCCTTTGGCTTCAAAACAGCACTTAGGGTACCTTTACACGCCACTACTGGCGGGTGGATACAACCAGCTACTTGTGACAAATGTAGCTTGCATCGGCAATATACCCCGTAGTAGCGGCGTGTGAAGACGGTAGTAGGCACCCGGCAGTAGATGCATCTGTTTCCGAGCACTGCCCTGAAACAGGTGGCTACACAGCCGATTGTAGCGAGCTGTATCGGCGTGTAAAGAAGGAACAGAAGGGTTGTTTCTACACCATGCTATGTACCTGCTATGTAGCTGGGGCGTGACACAGGCTCCGGGTTACCGCGCCCCATCAGCGATCATTGGAGGAAGCTCCTGCATGACGATTGGTAGTCGCTGCATAGGGAGGCATATTCAAGGAGCTGACCAGTCACACTACACAATTGCTCCAGCGGCATGTATTAAACAGCCTCCTGCGATGCCTGGCCAATCATTGGTTTCTTGCTTTGTCCTATCAGCGTACGGACGTCTCGTAATCCACAATTGTGGCACGCCTATGTGCTGTCCCTGCTGCACCAGGTCCGCCCATAGTAGCTTGTTGTAGCGGTGTGTAAATGAGGTAAGCTGAGCTACAGAAGGTGACTTGAGACACCCGGCGGTGTATCTAGAGATAGATGTAACCTACTGTAGCGCACCTAGTGGCGGCATGTAAAGGTGGTGCGATTACCGTTTGTAACCGTTTGTGCGTGCTCGTGCACGTGAAGTAGCTGGTTGTATCCACCCGCCAGTAGCGGCGTGTAAAGGTACCCTGAGGCCCCTTTCACAGCAGTGTTTTTGCTTATTTGCGGCAAACATGGCAGATTTACCGCATCTGTCGCGTAACGCCTGCACTTGCGGCACACTTCTGTATGGGACTTGTGGCAGGTGTGGCAAATGCAGTTTTTGCTGCAATCTGCCAATTGCGACAGTTGTGGCAGGTCAACAAAATGCAGCTATTAGTGTTTTTTTCACCTGTTGCAACTGCCACAAATGCCGAATCGTGGCATTTGCCACACCTGCCGTAAGTCCCATAGAGAACAAATAGGGCTTGCAGCAAGTGTGCCGCAAGTGCAGCCGTTACGCGGCAGATGCGGTAAATCTGCCAGATCTGCCGCAAATCAGCAAAAACGCTAACCCTAATTTTTCTTCACATATTTTCACACAGGTTTGAAGGAAGGTTGTTCCAAACATCTTAAGGCCCTGTCACATGTGTCAATGTCGCTAGCGACATCGCCGAAAAGTGAAGCATCAGCAATGTCGCTAGTGATATCACAAGTGCGTCATGCTGTGTGACAGCGCGTCACAACTGCAATTTATCGCTGGTCGCAGAGTTGACAGGTTTACAAGGATGAAAGTAAACCTGTCAATCTGCAACCAGCGATTAGGCTGGATCGCGCCGTCTGACACCGCAATAGTGATGTTGGCGGCGATCCAGCCTACACCGCAGTATTGCTGCGGATCGCTCGCTGGGTTGATCCCAGCCCAGCGAGCGATGGCTCCGCCCGCATCGCTGCAGCGTCACCGGCAACATCCTGCCGTGTGACACCAAGGCTGCGATGTCGGAAGCAAGCGTGCACCCGCACATCGCTTCCGACATCGCGGCCTTGGTTGACAAGTGTGACGGGGCCTTTAGAGAACTGACCACAAAGCTTCTCTGATTGTATGTAACTTGTGCAAATCCTAAAGGGCCTGTCACACGCATCAATATCGCCTGCACGATATCGGCTGCACGTGACGTTGCAGCGATATTGATGCGTGTGACATAGTGAATCAACCAGCGATAAATCGCTGGTTGATGATCGCCAGGTTTTAGAATCTGTCCTAAAACCTGGCGATTGTCGCCCGGTGGACACGCAGCATCGCTGCGTGTGACACCGGGAGCGAGCGATATTCCAGCTCCCAGCGCCTCTCACAAGCGCTGGGAGCTGGAAACCAAGGTAAACTGTCGGGTATCTAGGCAGCGCGCGCTGCCTAGATACCCGACGTGTACCTTAGTTACCAGCCTCCTCCGCTCACCGGCTGGTATCTAAGGTACACAGCGGGTAACTAGGGACCCTAGTTACCCGCTGTGTACCTTAGATACCAGCCGGTGAGCGGAGGAGGCTGGTAACTAAGGTACACGTCGGGTATCTAGGCAGCGCACGCTGCCTAGATACCCGACAGTTTACCTTGGAGACCAGCCTGCTCCCGCTTCCAGCAGGCTGGCAGCGGGAGCAAGACATCGTGGAAACGATATTTAAATCGTTTCCATGATGTCTCTGGTCAATTGATCGCTGGTGAGTCTGTCTGTGTGACAGCTCACCAGCGATCAGCCGTCAATGTCGTCAGCGATCATCTCACTGACGACATTGACGCGTGTGACAGGCCCTTTAGGTTTATTCATGTAATCCCAGACAAACTCAGAGATGTTGTGGTCAGCACTTAGTGGAGGTCGAGTCATCACTTCCAGGACTCTTTGCTCTTGTTTACGCTGGCAGACGATAGTTTTTAATGACATTGGCTGGATTTTTTATATCATTCTATTGCTGCAGAATAAATTGAGACCAACCAGACATCTCTCTGTTGGTATTTCATAATGGATATGAATCTGCCTGAATTTTTCATCATTGAGGACACCATTAATTCTGACCAAATTTCCAACTCTATATACTTCAATGCAGTAAATAAAGTTGCCATGAACCTGCACCATGCTTCACTGTCTGCAGACACTCATGATTGTATTACTTCTATTCCCTTTGGCAAAGAACTCCCTCCTGTTACAGCAAAATATTTAAAAAAAATTCTTATTAATTCAGAGCACCTGCTGCCATTTTTCAGCAGTTCCTGTGTTCTTGTGCATAGTTGAAGCATTTGACTTTTTTCTTGCTTGAATGTATGGCTTTTTCACCTTAATTTTAGTCAGACTTCTTGGAACGGTGGAATGGTAGATAGGTGAAATTGTGTACCACTAGCTGTTGCTAGTTTTGAACTTATGGAAATTCTGGACATCTGATTTTTAGGAAAGCATGTGATTTTTTATCTGCTGCTCTAAGACTGATTACTGCATATTTGGTTTTCAACATTGCCCAACACTCAAGAAGAGAAATATAGATAGATATCTATATCTTTGACAACTTGAGCTTGATACATGACATCTACAATGGGGAAAAAAAGTATTTAGTCAGCCACCAATTGTGCAAGATCTCCCACTTAAAAAATGAGCATAGGTAGACGTCAACTATGAGCGACAAAATGAGAAAATAAATCCTAAAAATCACATTGTCTGATTTGGAAAGAATTTTTTTTTTCAAAATTTGGTGGAAAATAAATATTTGGTCAATAACAAAAGTTCATCTCAATTCTTTGTTATATATGATTTGTTGGCAATACAGAGGTCAAACATTTTCTGTAAGTCTTCACAAAGTTGGCACACACTGTTGCTGGTATGTGGGCCCATTCCTCCATGCAAATCTCCTCTAAAGCAGTAATATTTTGGGGCTGTCACTGGGTAACATAGACTTTCAACTCCCTCTAAATGTTTTCTATAAGGCTAAGGTCAGGAGACTGGGTAGGCTACTCCAGAACTTTGAAATTCTTCTTACAAAGCCACTCCTTTGTTGTCCTGTTGGTGTGCTTGGGATCATTGTCATGCTGAAAGACCCAGCCATGTTTCGTCTTCAATGGCCTTTCTGATGGAAGGAGGTTTGCACTCAAAATCTCACAATACATGACCCAATTCATTCTTTCATGTAAATGGATCAGTCGTCCTGGTCCCTTATCAGAGAAACAGCCATAAAGCATGATGTTGCCACCCCATGCTTCACAGTAGGTATGGTGTTCTTTGGATGCAACTCAGCATTCTTTCTCCTCCAAACACAAGTTGTGTTTCTACCAAACAGTTCTACTTTGTTTTCATCTGACCATATGACACTCTCCCAATACTTTTCTGGATCATCCAAATGCTCTCTAGCAAACTTCAGATGAGTAAATAGTATAATCTTAAAATTAGCATCATACAGATCTTGAAGCACTGTCCTCATCCTGATCCTCTAGCAATATCGTTCTCATTATGGTCCCCTTCCTGTAGTAATGTCCCCATCTTTGACCTCATATTGCAGTAATGTCCCCATCCTTATCCTCATCTTATAGTAATTGACCCATACTAGTCCCTACCTTGTACTATATACCCCATTCTGACCCCCTTCTTGTAATGATGTCCCACATTCTGATCCTCATCTTGTAGCAATGTGTCCATCCTAGTCCCCTTTCTGTAGTAATGTCCCATCCTGGTCCCCTACTTGTTGAAATGTCCACATACTTGTCCACATCTTGTAGTAATGTCCCACTACTAACCCCCTTCATGTAGTAATTAGAGATAAGCAAACTTTTTGAAGTTATGATACAGTTCGGTTCTCTGAACGGGCAATGTTAGTTGAACAACTCATTGAACAGTTTGACGAACATCCAAACCCCATTCAAATCAATGTAAGGCCCAATTAAGGGCCTACAAAACACCTTAAAAGAGGCCCTCAGGCTTCCAAACACAGCTCAAACTATTTTACAGTGGAGCCCCACTGTTTTGGCACAGACATTATCTTAATACACTATTTCTTGGCAAGCTTCAGCACTGCTTTCACACTCACTATGCTTATGGGCCTGCTAATAATCCTCAGATATCCTCATGACTTCCCTGAGGTTGTCTCAAGTTACACATTTGGTATAATCCAGCAAGGAATCCTGCTGTGTGACGTGAGATAACCTCATTGGTATCAGCGATTGTAACACTAGCTAACTCATGAAAGCCATGATATTGCATGAGACATAACGAAAACATCTCTCAGGTATCGTGTGACAGAGCGTGTGAGGAGCGGTCATGTCAACGGTCATATCCCGAACATACCTGTCATCCCTGGTATTTTATTAATTCCACTTCTATTCCTTCTTGGTATTGTAATTATAATGTCGAGTAGTAGTTTTGATAAAAGAATATCCTCATGGCATACCATGTGTTCAGTATATGTTGGCAAACATTTTGGTTTTGTTTTATTTGTATGGAAAAGTGCATTAAGCTCTGGAATTTTGCATACAACGGCTATAAATGTTTTATTACTTCACAAGGGGTCTGTGAAAAGATATATGGAACTGTACGAAACTTGCTTGTCAGGGGCAAATAATTAGTAGCAGTTTCAGATTGGGCTATTACTATGAAGTACATGATGTGATATGAAAAATAACTACTCCAAATTGTGGCGTAAAACTTGCTTAAAAGAGCTATTTAAAGGGAACCAATCATCAGTTTTTTAAGATAGAAAGTAAAAACAGCACCATACATGCGCTGGGATGGTGAATTGAGTCATACCTGCAATCTTCCGATTATATGGTTGCTTGCTTGCAATGATGGTGTGAGATTAAAATAAAGAAAAGAGGGGGCAAGTCAGAAGTAAGCAGGAGGAGGAATCTATATGGCGAACCCAACCCACAAAGTCTCCCCTCTGCTGCACATGTCAATCACCGGAGCACATATTTCCTCGACTTTAACGAAAGTTATTTCTGCAAGCAAACATCTAATCAGAAGACTGCAGGTATGATTCAATTCAACATCCTAGTGCCTGTATGGAGCTGCTTTTCGTTTCTACCTTAAAAACCTGATGACTGTTTCCTTTAAAAATACCATGCATTACCTTTGGTGCTTTAGGAGGAAAGCTGAATGAATAAGCAAGCGGCATCTTTAAAATGAATGATTGTGTTAACAAGCTGAATAATTAAAATTTTTCACAAATATTGCTTATTATATGTACCATTTTTGATTTTTTTATCTCTTTTTTTGTGGCTTCTACCCTTTTGCTCTCATATACATTGTTAAACTTGTAATGGGCTATGTGTAATTGTACAGGTATAGCAAAAAACATACTAGCAGGGACTGAAAAAATTATAGTTCGTTATTTACAAGCAAAATCAGAAAATCTGATGGTAATAGTTGCCTACTGTTTCATTATTGTATATTTTTAGCATTTTCTTTGCTTCTTGATCATGGCGCAGCCATCTATTGTGGGCCTTCAGTTTTTAACTGTAAAATGCATTCCTTGTGATTTACATAAGAATAAAAAGCTCCTGTCACACACAATGACGCACCAGCGATCCCAACAACGATACGACCTGGTAGGGATCGCTGGTATGTCCCTTTGGGGTCGCTAGAGAGATGTCAAACAGTCAGAT
Organism: Allobates femoralis; assembly: GCA_033576535.1. NCBI lineage: Eukaryota > Metazoa > Chordata > Amphibia > Anura > Aromobatidae > Allobates > Allobates femoralis. The sequence goes on along the minus strand of JARQOC010000002.1, from coordinate 477,894,848 downwards.
CTCACCAGCGACTTCAGCAACGATACGGAATGATACAGAGGTTGTTGGGAATTGTCACTCTCGGGCATAGTATTGAGATCATTGGTCGTTGTCCCTTTCAAACACAGCGATGCAGCATTCCGAGTGCAACAACCTAAAAATGACCCCGAGCACTTTGTAACGATCAGCGATCTCATAGCAGGGGCGTGATCGCTGCTAAGTGTCACATGTAGCAAGATCGTTAGTTAGATCACTGTTACGTCACAAAACCTGTGACAATACAACGATCTCGCTAATGATCTCGCTATGTGTGAGGGGGGCTTAAGTCCTGCTTTTGGTCTGTTTTATGAACTGTGCAGAAGTCACAGTACAGGCAGCAGGCAAGCCGTGACCATCTTCTATGAACAGTGGCGATTCCTGTGCTATATGCCTCCAACTTTATAGTACAGTTGTAACATTTCATTGTAATTCTGTAAATATAACGAGATGACAGACCAAGACTGCAATATTTGATAATTTTATGTATTTTATATAAATTACAACAAACTGAATCATAAAAAGTCATCAAAAGGTTAAAAAAAAGTTATAAATACTTATAATCAATTTACCACTCAACTCTCTGGCTCCTCCGCTCAGCACTGAACCCCCCTTCCAGTCCTCGGTGCCTCTTTATATCACTGCCATTGAAAACTAAATCTCTTAATGAATATCTAAGCCTATTTGCACACAGTGCAATTTTCATGTGTTTTTGCTGTATTTTGGACCTGCATTTTTACTTTGGTTTTATGCTAATCTATACCTGCAGTTCTACTTTCCAGTAATACCTATGTGATTCGGGGAAAAGCTGTGCACACACAATGTTCCAGTTTCTTTGCAGAAACTGAAACCTGTACAGGTTTTGCTGCAGTTTGAAAAGAATGAACATGTCAACTCTTTTCTGCGTTTTTACTGTAGTCAATGGCAAAAAAGCAGAAAAAATAGGTAAAATGCACAAAAAATGCTGGAAAACACAGCCAAAAACGCTTCAAATCTCCTGCCAAGAAATCAAGAGATACTAGAAACCTGTACAGGATTTGCTGCATTTTTGGCCGCAGCAAAAATGCCCTGTGTGTGCACATACCCTAATTCTCTTGATCATCAGAGCTCTAAATCCCTGCTTAGTGTGAAGAGGCATCGGAAACTTCTGTGTAGGTGTGCACAGGGTCAAGGCCACTTTGCAAGCATATGTTATTGTAAAGGCATTACCTCATACACGGTTGAGCACAAATTACTTGGGCATCATCAGAACTGGAAATTCTGCCTATTTTGAAGAGGCTTGGATAGCTGTGAAAACAAAATAAGTCAAGGATGGACAGGGTGCGATGCACTCATCTCTATTAGAAAATCAATATACAGACATAGGAGAGTTAAAGACCATAATACTAGTTTTTGTAAAAAACAATACCCATACAGTAAATGTATTTTTATTGAAAAACACACCAAAAGTTACAGGGCATTTACATTTTTACAGAAAATAGATAAAAATATCAGAACTAGGGTCGGTCATATAGAATGAGGGTTACAATAGGAGGTTCTCCTTTTAAGGTGTCAGCATACTTTAGGTTGCAAGTATTAGGGTCAACAAAGTAAAATACAAAGGTAAAACTTGTGGCAGCATAGTGACTATAGGGTTAATAGACCACAAGTCATGATGATTAACCGGGAACAGATTAATTGGCAATCAGGAGAGTAGATAAAAAAAAAGCATATATACACACTAATGCTGTCTAATCCAAGTACCCATGTTCAAACAGTCCCTTGTTCGTTCACTGCCCAACTCACTCTGCTAGCACCTACCAGAAAAGGTTCAAGCCTTGCTTACCTATATCCTGACAGTATAAGAGTCACCCGGGGGGGTGGTAGGAAATGCTCTGATGTGTTACACTTAGGGGTATTTCACACACAGCGATATCGCTAGTGATATCGCTGCAATGTCACAGGTTTTGTGACATAGCAACGACCTCGCCAGCGATATTGCTGTGTGTGACACACACCAACGAGCAGCCCCCCACTGTGAGATAGCTGATCGTTAACGAATGGTCTGGACCATTTTTCAATCAGCAATATCCCTCTGGGCATGCTGCATCGTGGTGTGTGACAGCCCGCCCTGGTGACTAAAGAATATAGCCACTGCTAATTATAATCACTAATGAGTGAGTATTAAAACGTTTTTATGTACTTTCACAGGATGCTTTTAGGAGACAAAAGAAGTGTGAGATTAGTGATGGCATGCTGCAGGGACATGTTTTGCTAGCTTATGAGGCGTTTTGGAGGTGACAGGATCCCTTTAATATTTCGAACTGAATCAAAACATATTTTTAAGATCATTCATATGACATTTTTGGGGTCGTGCAGAATTTTTTGGTTGACTTGCATTATATGTTGATCCATGCACCAAACATTATTTCCGAAACTTTACGACTTGTGAGGCCAATCTGTTGTCTTGGATCTCTAACTTGTCCAACTTTACATATAATAGGTGATCCTACGAGTGAGGTTGTTGAATAAAGCTAAACATTAAGCAGTTTCCGAGTCCAATCAGGATCATTTAATTTAAAGTGTATTATTTAAGCTCCTAAACTGTAATAACTTCCTGTCAGAAATCCTCTTAGCTATTTTATGTTATGCGTGGCAAGAGCTTTTAGCTCATGGCTGTAAATGAATTTAACAAGTTTCCTTCCAGCTTCTTACATGGGATGTAAAAATGCATATTGTGTAAATATACACACATGAAGTAGACATTAAGAAACTCATTAATCATGTGTGACAATTCTTCACTCTTGTATTTATGTTTTGCTAGCATTATATTTTTAACAGTGTCAAGAAACTGACATCTGGAGGTTAAACATTAGTTCATAACCTATACTATGAGCTGTTTGCATTACTTAATCATTTACATAGGCAGCGTTATAGTTACTACAGTTAAGCTTATGTTTACATTTGATTTCTAGGATTAAATTTACAGAAGATGCAAAAAAAAAGGCTTTATGGTGGCAGAAATGTAATTTTATATTTGAAGAAATAATCTGTTTAGAATCCAAATTCACAGCTTGCGTTTTCAGATTGTGTAGTCCATGTTTACTTAACCTAGTAATTCCTATGAAAGAAGACTTGATCTCCGGTGGACAGACATAGTCAACATTGGCCAGCTATCTTTCACCAGGGCTAATAAGCAGGCCATGCATATTGTTAAATTCAAAAGGAAAGTTGTTAAAATTGAAAGCTTCACAGTGGTCCAGAGTTTTAATGCTACAGCTATAGAAATGGGGATATGGTCTGATGAGCATACCAAAGGGCAATTCTCTTAATTACTTAGATTCACATTCTTGTCTTTTAATACATTCAAGTACAGAGTGCAGTGTTAGAATGTTTACTGGTGATAAAGAAATTCAATTTACCTTTTAGACTACATTCATATTATGTTTGGTGTTTATTTTACTCACCTATCTCATAAAGCGGACCCTCATCTCACCCACATGCCTTAATGCAGGTGTGGGCAACTCCAGGCCTCGAGGGCTGCACCCAGTCCAGGTTTTCAAGATTTCCTCAGAATTTGACAGTTGGTAATTTCAATAATTGTAAATGATCAACTGTCAAATTCTAAGGAAATCTTGAAAACCTGGACTGTGTGCGACCCTCGAGGCCTTGAATAGCCAACCCCTGCCTTAAAGGATGCCACACTGCATCCGGAACTCAGCCACAACATGACTAGTTCTGCAACACTAAGAACTGTCAAACCATTCCACAAACTGTCACGGGTGGCACGGATGACAGGGTGGAGGCCACGCGCAGACGATCCCAGCGTTTGGGCCATCAGCCATAATGGTGGAGGATGGTCCGTCTCTTTCAGGGGCATTTACCTTCTGTGTTGATGGAGAGAAGGTGTGATGAGATCTCTCTATTATGGGGAGACGGCTGTGGAGGTCTTGCGCTTGGTCTGGTTTTATCCACCAATGTTGTAGGTCACTAGGACCCAGCAGACTCCTTCCACCTTTATAAGGAGGTTCATTACCCTTCCTCGGTGCAGGTGATAGTTCCTTGTGCACACTTTATCCTTGCTCCAGCAGAAGCTGAGATTGTGGAGGTTGCTGTGTTCTGCTGTCAGATAAGTGTTTCCTTTTCCCAAATGTCTGTCTTCCCTGGTGTTTGTCTTTAGTTGATAGTGGAGGGGTCTAGTGAACCTCTCCATCTGATCCTTAGATAGGATAGATCTAGGATCAGAGAGGGACGAGGTTCGTGGTCGGCGACAGTTGAGGAGACTGTATAGGGACGTTAGGGCAGACAGGGTCAGCTCTAGGAAGTCTAGGGGTCACCGTCTCCTTCTTGTGCCCTTAGCATTAGGGACTCCTGATTCCCCCCCCCCGTTGTTATCCTACGCTGGTTGTCTTCCCCACTCCCAGCGTGACACAAACAGGTAGTGTGTCCATATGTTTTCCCACCTTTCAGCTTTCCTACATTTTGCTCTATGTAGTTATGCTGATTTACTTTAGCTCTTTAGGTCTCTTTCATCTTGTTTTATTATATTTATTCATCTTCCCTTTACTTTAATGCTCTCTTTTTTCATTCACTTGTCTCAGCTGTCATATCTATGGTAGGGAAGAGCGAGTATACTCGTAACTATTCAGTACTTGCCGAATAGTACAGTATTAGGGCTACTCGCTACCCTGCGAATTTCCTTGTGATTATTCATTACGAGTAACGAGTAATACATTCACTTTTGCAGTGTATCTATAATAACAATGAAATAAAATACTCAATAGGGATGAGCGAGTCTACTCGCTAGGACTCGTTACTCGGCGATTCTTAAGGGACTCGCTGGACTCGGTAATCGGCGAGTCTTTTAGCGAATACTCGCTCAGTAACGAGTCCAATGCAAGTCAATGGCAATCTTAGTTTTGTCAGAGTTTACTTTATCTCACTCGCTAGACTCGCTAGACTCGCTCTATCACATCACTATATAGCTTGAATCTCCCCAAACAGCAGCGAGTCTGAGCGAGTCTACGAGTCCGAATCCTAGCGAGTCTGCGATTCCGAGTCCTGTATTCTCTATTCGGGACTCGCGAATCCAGAATCTTTTATGTTACTAGTCAGCATTGCGTGTTAGGTCAGAAAACTTGTGAAGAAGGACAAGCATCTTAGCCAATCATAGTCAGTAATGCCATAGCAGCTTTGGTTGTGTCAGGACTATGATTGGCTGCTGTCCATCGTGATGCCTATGTCATCTATGACAGGCAAGGCAGTATATAAGGCTTGCCCCCGCCATTTTGGGCACATTCCTGAGAAGAGCTGACCTAGTGCAGGGAGACTTGGAGCAGATCTAGGGACAGTTAGGCAGTGTAGGAGTCACATATAACCCAAAAGTTCTTTTCAGAACTAACAGGACGGAGTGTAGGAGTCAAGATTCCTCACACATAACCCAAAAGTTCTTTTCAGAACTACCAGGACGGAGGATTGCTGTACAGGACTGTAAGGAAGGGGAGATAGGAGCAGCCTTACAGTGAATCCAGCACCATCCTCAGAGCTTAGTTCACCCAGCTTTCCGCAGAGCTGTAATCCTAAGCTTTTTCTTATTTTTGGCACTAGTCTACCAAATAATTTTGGTGCCATTTTTCCACAAAACATTTCCTGTGCCAGTGCGTTGCTGTACGGTGTCCTGCCTGCAGCTCGCACGGTACTTGTAAACTTGCACGCAGCCAGCACCGCAGCCTAACAGTGCCTGGTTCTGCGTACTAAACAATTTTTTCCTGTGCCAGTGCGTTGCTGTACGGTGTCCTGCCTGCAGCTCGCACGGTACTTGTAAACTTGCACGCAGCCAGCACCGCAGCCTAACAGTGCCTGGTTCTGCGTACTAAACAATTTTTTCCTGTGCCAGTGCGTTGCTGTACGGTGTCCTGCCTGCAGCTCGCACGGTACTTGTAAACTTGCACGCAGCCAGCACCGCAGCCTAAGGCTACCTTCACATTTGCGTTTGTGTCTGCATGCTGATGGCATGCAGACACAAACGCTGTCAAAAGCATGGTCTTTTGATGTGTCCGCAGCGGATAATGTCCGCCTGCGGACACATCACTAGGGAGCCCGGCCAGCCAATCGGCTTTGTCCGGGGGCGGGCCGGGGCGGAGATCAGCGCCGGAGATCTCCGCCCCCCGGCCGCCGGTAAGCTCCGGGACTGTCGGCGGGGAGAACAGCTGATTTGACAGCTGTTTGAATCTTCCCGCGCCGACACCGAGAGGAGATGTCGGCGCGGGAAGATTCAAACAGCTGTCAAATCAGCTGTTCTCCCGCCGACATCGCTAGGAGATTACCACCGGCGGGGAAGAAGACAAGAAGAAGGGAAGAAGAAGAGAAGAAGCAGAGGCTGAGCTGATCTCCCGGTGGCCGTCGGTGAGCTCCTGTGACATCACCGGCGGCCACCGGGAGATTTTTCAATGGGTCCGCAGCGTTCTCCTGCGCTGTCAAGCGCAGAACACTGCGGACCAATTGAAGACAATGCAGGTTTTGTGCGCTTGGGGACGCTTGCTGATCTTCCAAGGTCCCCGAGCGCCCAAAAAATGCAACATGCTGCGTCCCGGGTGCGGACGCTGGACCCTGAAGAGAGCAGATATCGTCCGCATCCGCACCCGAACGCAGCAAACGCTGCCAAACGCAGGCACTATGCGTTCCTATGTTAAACATAGGAACGCAGTGCGCATGCGTTTGGATGCGTATGGGAACGCAGCATACGCTGCGTTACCATACGCAAATGTGAAGGAGCCCTAACAGTGCCTGGTTCTGCGTACTAAACAATTTTTTCCTGTGCCAGTGCGTTGCTGTACGGTGTCCTGCCTGCAGCTCGGCTCCAAATAAGAGAAAAACCTGCGAGTTTGGACTCGCACACTTTCAGAGACACATCAGCGATTTGGAAATAGCATTATTCGTTATTACTCGGTTCCCTATTCATTAACATTGGACTCGCTAGACTCGCAACGAGTAGCGAGTCCTGGGCTCGGACTCGTGCGGGTCTAGCGATTCCGAGTAATTTAGGACTCGCTCATCCCTAATACTCAACTATCCGACGGCTGTCCCAAGATCCAAAAAGAACACATGTGATGTCGCACACCACATGATTGCTACCGGCCATCTGATTGGCCATCAGACTTAAAGTTCTGGCAGCCCTTCGGATGTGTTCTTTTTGGGTCTCGGGGCAGCCGTAGGATAGGTGAGAATGTTATTTTTTTTATTTTTAACACCTTTTATTAACTTTTATTTCACTTTCACAGTGTATATAGATACACTGCAAAAGTACTCGCAATTCCCATTGACTTACATTGGACTCGTAACGAGTACCCGAGTATTAGGACCCACTCATTACGAGTATAGTGAGTCTGAATATTTCACTATTCGCACATCCCTAATCTACGGTTACTCTCTATGGACCACTTGTACTTACCTTCTTTAATTGGCTATACATAAGAAGAGAAATGCAGATAATACACATGAAGGTGGTTTTCTTTCTTATCCAAGGTGCATAACAAACTAAAATTTACATGATCCCAGTCAACGCATTTACTCATGACTCTAGGAATTAGTACTACACAAAGTCTTAAATAATCCAGCACCCATGTGATACCCAGGTGTATTCATTACAATCAATAAGCTTCACACAAACATGCAAATGCATTACAAAACTAAAACAGCAACACACTATGTCAATACAATAGACAACTACTACATATAATATATATGAGACAGATAACGCCCAAATTTAGCCCAATCTTACCAGTAAGGCTGCATTCACACTGTGAATTTTTGTAGTCAAAACCAGCAGTGGGTGATAAATACAGAAGTGGTGATGTGTTTTTATTATACTTTTCCTCTGATTGTTCCACTCCTGGTTTTCGTTACAAAAATTGCCGAGCAAAAACAGACCATAAACGCACAATGTGAATGGAACCTAACATATTGCATATTTATAAAATGAAATGTATGATTTATTATTATTCGGTCTCCAACAGTTTTAACATCATCATTAATAATATCGATGTTAGATTACCATTGGGCATGAAGGAAGTCATAGAAAGAACAGACATGTGGAAAGATAAAGTAAAATTATAAAACAACTACTAACTCATGAAAATGTAAGTAATCATATGGTAAGTAAGGGGGAAGGCAAGAACATAGGGAAGACATGGTAGATGAATAACATTAATAATATAACATAATATCCTTTTTTAAACTTAATCTATTTGGTATTCATATATCAAGCTGAAATCACAGAGATAGAATTTCAGAGCATGTAATGTGATATAAGGGGGAATACATATGTAGAGTGACCCCACATCTGTTATTATTTATGAACAGTCTGGGAGCTATCTGATGTGATTCATGTTTCTTAATACATCCAATGTATCCTTCAGATACCCCAGGACCCTTTGAACTAAAAGCTGGAGAAGTTGGTCCAGCCAATCACCCAGTTTTTCATAAAAGTAGCCTATGACCGAAACTTTAGGGCACATGGGAGAAGGGGGGATACCTTTATGGGTTTTAGGTAATGCATAAAGAATTGGTGTTACAGGGTTCACTACTTTTAAGTGAGTAGCTTCATTGATGTTAATACATCCGAGACCTACTCCATTGTCAAATCAATTTCAATATGCCCCTTGCAATGTTACTGGATGGATTATTAGAAAGGGGCATATACACACTATCATCATTTATAGAAATGGCCCAGTTGACATAGTCCAATTTGTTAATTAACACCACGGATCTCCAGTTATCTGACTTTTTACTATCAATTCAGGATTATTTTTGATGGAACAAATAACTTCTCACATTGAGGAACTAAGGTTATCTGTTGTGATATGATCCTTTTTGTTAACAGATAAGGAGTGTACTTTCAAATCCTCCTCCATCTTACTTTGAAATCTATCCATTGCCATACAACAATTTTTTTTGTAGAGTTTAATCTGGAGTTTGGGATATACATTTTTGTTTAATTCGAAATACTGATTTGTTCACTATGTTCTTGACATGCCAAATCTTTCAGAGCTGCTAGAGACATCTGCTCCTTGAATTGCAAAGTGTCAAAAAGATTAGTACGTATAATGGGAGCAGAAGCATCCTGACCTATGGAGGACTGTCCAAAATGTTTTTTTACTGCCACATTGCGTACAAACTTATCAACACTTATAGTAATAAGTATACCGGTCTATTGGTACAGCGCTTCCACAGGAGACCCGGAGTTCAAATAGATTTTCCTTTATTCTTAAAATGTATATCACAGTGGGCAGTACAACGCGTTTCGACTCTTTTAATGGGTCTTCCTCAGGTACAGTTATTACGTCAATATCCTGCGTCCTGCTCCACACATGCTGTCAACTCCTGACCAAATACAGGAGGATGCGATGCAGCATGAGAGCAACTGACAGTAAGCATAATCTTCCATAATGGGATATCCACTGCTCCCATGCCAATGATGATGCATGGAAAGCAGTGAATATCCATACATGATTGTCCTCAGATGCAGGGTGATGACATGGGCTGGCTCTTTAACTTAATTTAATATTCACCTCTCTCCCCATCCATCATTTCACCCACCTCTCAGTGCTGGCTTCAGTATTGAGAGGTGAAGGTGGTGGGAGAGGTGAATATTAAATGACCTTATACAGCAGGACAATGTGGTCACTGGCAGTTGCTAGTATATCCTACCTACATCCTGCCTCCAGTGACTCAATCCATTGCTGTCAGTCCCCCACAGCCAGCACAAGCATGCTCTCACTGCAGTCTCTGAGATCATGCTGACAGCCATTGGGAGTGGTGATGTCACTCACTGAGTCACTGAGGGTTCACTGCAGCAGTCAGTGTGGTCCCAGAGACTGCAACGAGAGGACACTTGTTCCATCATTGCAGTCTCTGGATGAAGCAGACCCAGGACTGTGTGCTTCGTGACAGATCATTGTGGATTACCATCGAAGGGTATGTTTGGGTTAATAAATTGGAAAATGAGAGTTGTCTGTGTGATTTATTTCAAATAAATGATTTTGCACTGCATGTGGGTTTTTTAACTATTCACTCACAGGATTGGTAATGGACAGGTCTCATAGAATCCTGGACATTGTTAATATAGGGCTTAATGATAAGCTGTCAAAACTCAGCTGTCATTAACCCATTCTATCACCTCAATGCGACAGCAAAATATATGGGCTCCCCTGTATTTTTGATTGGCAGCCAAGGTAAAGCCAGAAAGTTCCAGTGGCAGTCAATAGCTGACCATTTTATCTGTGCTGAGATCAAAACTATGGTGAAACCCTACACCAATTTTTTACAATTATTTATTTTTGTAACTCTATGACAGCAGGTTTCGTGTCAATGGCAACCAATCACAGACACCAGCACAATGGGTGAGGGGCACGATAGCCAATCACAGATGCTCTCACAGAGAGTGTGCGTCTGTGACTAGCTTTTGAAGTCCTTGCAGTGAATAATCAGGAAGTTAATGAGCGGAAGTAAAAATGCGCAGTCCTCAGTAAATATGACACTGATGTTTAATCAATGTTTTCTTTATTTTTACAGCCTCCAGCCGAACCCGAATCTGCACTTCTCAGGGTAGTCTGTGATTATGGTCTATACTTCACAGTTCAGGTTCGCCCAACACTAAGCTTGACTAATAACAACATTTTTTTTTGTTAAATATTGATGTATTTTGCAGCAATCATTCAAAAAGAAAAAGAGAACGATCATTAATGTAGGGGTACAATATGAAGTGCCTTGAAAATGATTTCAAACGGCATGAACTTTTCCACATTTTTTCACATTATACCCACAAAGTTAAAATGTATTTTATTGGGATTTCATGTGATATACAAACACATAGTAATAACTATTTGTGAAGTGTAAAGAAAATTGTACATGGTTTGCCAATTATTTTAAAAATTTTAATGTGTAGTCTGATTCCCCTAAATAAAATACTGAGTGAATAATTGCTTCCAGAAGTTACATAATTAGTAAACTGAGTCTTCCTGTTTTTGATACAGTGACTTGCAAAAGTATTCACCCCAGTTGTCATTGTTCATGCTTTTATTACAAAAATAAAGGAAAGTTGTTACTGTACCTATTTCACCATAAATACTATATGTGAATGCAAAGTGTAATTACTTGTAGACATCCCAATGTGCAAATAGGTAATAACCTAAAATAGATCAGGGCAAACATGCATATAGAAATTACTGGTGTAACAATATGGACATCCTTGTACATGAACTAGGAGAACTGATCTCTCCCCACTCAAAAAACTAGTAGAATGGTGCACCAGTGGCCTACTGTGAGCGATAAATAGCAATGGATATGTGGGTTGGGAGAAAAAACAAAATAGAAACTAAAAGTTTCCAGTGAAAGGATTAGTGTATAACATATGGCTTGGAGAAAAATCCCACAAATATATGCCACAATATAAGACAAAACTTGTAGGGATAAGAAACACACTGTGCTCACCATAAAGAAGCCTGGTAGGGCTCAATGAAGTTAAGTGTCAGGGCTTATAACACAATGCTACGCGGGTCTATCCCATGCAGAGGAAGACAGAGCTGCCTCTGCCCTCCGAGCCCCTAGCAACAACGGCAATCTACAAAGCAAAGGACCTTGGGTGTGTGATGTCACACTACGTAAAGAGGAGACCACAATTTTCAGTTTTTTGGAACAGCAAATGCAGGTTTCTTCCTTAAGTATGGACCCACATAGCGCAGTACTATTATCTCAGACACATTGTGGCACATTTTATATGTAGCAGATTTGCCACCTCTGAATATTGATAGGACATGAAATAAGTAAAGAATGCAGGTTAGCTCATTTATTATAAGCATGAGACATCAACCAAACCAGGTATATATTTTTTTTTTTCATGTGTTGAAATTCCTGTTGATCTTGGTAATTAGATTTAGAAAATTGAAACTTAGGGTCCCGTCACACTTGGCGACGTTCCAGCGATCCCAACAACGAAGAATTGCTGGAATGTCGCTACATGGTCGCTTGTGAGATGTCAAACAGTCAGATTTGCTCAAAGACACAGCAACGATACGGCGACCCATATAATGACCTCGGCGGTCATTGGGACCCTGTCACACAGCATGCTCGACTCAGACCTGCATGGCAAGTTCTGAGTTGCCAACGAGTACACGTGGAAAGTGTCGGTCCAGCAGCAGCTCCACAAAGCACTTATACTGGTTGTGGGTACCACAACAGTAAGGCTGATTTCATACCGCAGTTTTTTGCCTGATCAGGTTCCATCCAGATTGTGTGCCAAAACCAGGAGAGGAATTAGCAGAGAAAAACTGTAATTGAAAGATTGACATCTGTATTGAGTTTTGGAGACACTCCTGGTTTTGACACACAAACCGGATGGAACCAGCCTAACAGGTGAGAGGGGAAAAGCGTGTCCGCAGTGCCATTTGTGGTAAGAGATAAGACCCTATTTGCGCTTGTGTTTCCACCTTTTTTTAGATTTGCTCAATCTTTACGAAGAAACATGAGTACATCATCAAAATTAGAAAAAAGGACTCGGCAAATATTTCAACTATAGAATCATTTTATTTCCTGGTTGGATGAAAAAAATGAATCAATGGCATGATGTGTACTAAAACAAGATCCTGTACGTAGCCTGTTTGAAATGGTTTGCATTTAATGAACCATCAATCCTATAAATTAGCTTTGTATACATACTAATGCCTTATTTTTAAATTATTTTCAAAATAAAAGAGTCATATTCAAAACTTAATGAAATAAAACATATTTGGAAATAAAAGTTTCTATCGCATATATACTAAGGGCCACGTCACACACACAGATATATGTGAAGATATTGGTCACAGATCTCTGGTTGCAGTGAAATCATGGACACATTGTATCATTTGTATACAGCCACAAAATGGAACATTGTGTCCATGATTTCACTGCAACCAGAGATCTGTGAACAATATCTGCACAATTATCTGTGTGTGTGACGTGGCCCTTAGTCCTACCTTAAGTCTTCTCCATTTATGCAGTATATATCAACACAAGACACACACATCCAATATTTAAGGCAGGTAAACCAAATTTTTTGGCAATGACTTCATTTAGAGAAATTCATTTATTTTCTATGTTTTCCTTTTTTTAAACATTTTATAGCTACGAAAACAAACAGTGCAGCATAATGCAGTTTAATTGACAGTTTGATTATTTCTATAGAATACATGTGGGGGAAAACTTCAAACTCTGATTTTAAATTGAAGTGATTAGGACATACTGTGTTTTGAAGGTAAATGGTGAACCTGCTATGTAAAAATATTGGATCAACCAAAACAAAACCATGGAGTTTTAATCAACTAGATGTCTGGAAAACCCATTACAAAATGTATCCCTCTTATAGCATAGCATTTTGTATTTTTACAATGACATCATCATAAAATTCAAACAATATAAATATTTTATTAAATTTCACAATCTCACCATGTGGTTAAAAGAAAAAAAATATGTTTTTTTCATTAATCATATTAAAAAAATATTAGAATCTGAGAGTCCCTCAGTGGCTGATACTTTTTAATGGCTAACTGAAAAGATGGTAAGCATAGCAAGCTTTCGGGACACTATGGCCTGTTCATCAGGCTGATAATCACACAAATTCTGAAGAGACATACATATATACATAAGTACATAAGCAAAAAAAACTGAGTTAGGCTGCTTTCACATCAGCGTTTTGCGCTGATCGGGGCAGTTGCGGTGAAAAAAATCACAACTGCCGCGATTACCGTATAATGGCCGCGATCGCGGCACACTTGCAGCAAGCCTCATAAAATGTCACTTGCGGTAAGTGAGTGGCAGGTGCGGCAAGTGTGGTTTCGGCACTTGCCGCAGGTGCGGCTGCAAAAAAATCGCAGTATGCCGCGTTTTTTTCGCAGCCGCACCTGCCGCAAGTGCCGATACCGCACTTGCCGCGCCTGCCGCAAGCCCCATAGACATTGTATGGGGCTTGCCGCAAGTGAACCGCAAGTGCGACCGTTATGCGGTAATCGTGGCAGTTGCGGTTTTCTCACTGCAACTGCCGCGATCAGCGTAAAATGCTGATGTGAAAGGGGTCTTAGATGATGTAGTAAATATGACAGGTGATGTAAAGCAGAGTCACTCTAGGGAGGGGGAGGGGAGCTGAGAAGGCAAGGTACAATCAAAATCCAAGATAAGAGGTATTGATTGTATTATTGCTCTATGATTAGTGGCCGGTGGAAACCTGAAGATTCCTCAGCTAAAGTAGAAAGCCATAAATCGGTGCAACACAGTTCACATAAGAAGCGTCAAAAGATCATTGTCCTCTAAATGAAGTCTGTTGGAAGATTGGAAGATGTGATATCCCCAATCGCTGAGGAATCTTCAGGTCTCCACAGGCCACTAATCATAGAACAATAGTACAATCAGTTCCTATCTTGGAATTTTGTAAAGATAAAATAGGGAGGGGGACAAGAGGCGCAATAGTGCCCTATCACTAGTGACACTTATATGCAGTGGTGGTACTGTGAAGCTGCTCACCTGGTCCAGTTGTGATCCCCACAACTGGTTTGAAGGCGTTTTTGGAAACGATGTTCCAGCTGCTGCAGGACCTCCACCAACCACTGGATAGTGGTATGAATCAAAGAAATGATGGGAGTGCTGGTGTCTCACGGTCCGCGCTGCTTCAGGGTTAAATAAACTCACCAAAGAGCCAAATCGATTTCCATCCTTTTATTCCTCCTCTCTGCTACGCGTTTCAGCGCCACACCCGGCGCCTTCCTCAGGGATATTCTATAATATCCCTGAGGAAGGCGCCGGGTGTGGCGCTGAAAAGCGTAGGAGAGAGGAGGAATAAAAGGATGGAAATCGATTAGGCTCTTTGGTGAGTTTATTTAACCCTGAAGCAGCGCGGACCGTGAGACACCAGCACTCCCATCATTTCTTTTTATCTTGGAATTTTGACTTTACCTTGCCTTCCCAGCTCCTCTCCCCTTCCCTAGCCTGACTCTGCTTTACGCCACCTGTCGTATATACTACATCATATAACCCTGCTTTTTTTTTTTTGCTCACTGAGAGCAGATTGAATGTTAGGGTCTCTCTGGGGGCCACAGCAAGGTGTTTGATGCAGTAGAAACCCAAAAAAGCCCACCCTTCAGCCCGTCCCGGAAAGACTCATTTTATACCCGTATGTTTGTGGGTGGAGCCAAACACTAATTGACTAAAATTACAATCGCTATTCGGACGAATATGTGAGTATTTAAAACTAATCATTACAAGTACAGCAAGTGTGAATATTTTGCTACTTGCTCATCACTAGTTACATCTTTATTGCGAAAGGATTACATTTGACACATAGAGACAACAGTTAGCTGAGTCAGGCATGATGAAAATGATTCTCATGTGGAATTGGTGATGTCATCAGAGGAGGGTGTTGGCCATGTATAACAAAGGTGACATGTGGTGAAAAGGTCATATGGGACAAAATCTAATTCTTTAAGAACTGTAAGGTAATTTTTACCTCCTAACCTATCACTACCTGTCACTGCACTTTCCTAGCACATCCCAAACCATCCCTGCCTGACCTAAAACTGCTCTATAAAGACTGTGAAAAATGAGATTGATACATACATTTTCATATGGAAATGCAGCATCCAATACATGGTCTGGAGACTGACTAGGCGGTCTCTAGGCCTCCTCACTGCTGTTATCACGCCCCACTAGGTGTGAGAATTCATTCTCCAGTGCGCTCCCGATTTAAAATTCCCACCTCCTTTTTCCAGGGATAACACTCCTGACGTAATTTCTGGTCCGGTGCATTGTGGGTGAGCTGTCTGGACGTAATTTCCGGTCTGGTGTATTGTGGGTGTGTGGGCCAGATGTCATTTCTAGTTCTGCACATTTGGTAAAACATTGCTGGCTTTATCATGTGAACTACACATGGTCTGAAGGCGGCAATGTGGCCGCAGAGTACGGAGAGATATTGGAGTTATCCCAGTTCATTGATGAACGTAAATTGGAATAACTTTCCACACGGCTGTCAGCACCCAGAGCCCAGCTGTAAAGTGAACGCTTCTCTCACTTACAGCTGTGCTCCAGTGTCATTCTGTTCCTGCACATTAATGTCAAAGACATCTTTTTCTGATGGCAAAGATGAAACAGAGCTGCAGAAGACAGAAGACCCCTGGATTACGTCGGAGTCAGGATTTTTATTTTAATAAAGATGGAGTCAATAGAGTACAATCAGCCCATAAATTCTAGTATGGTACAATGTTTACTCCAGCAGCCAATCACAGACGCCCATGTCAGCGTCTGTGATGCGCTGTTGGTCCTGTCACACATATAGAAGTGTGAAAATAAATAAATAATTTCAAAGAATTTTGCAGCTCTCCACGGAATTTTTGATTCTCAGTGTAGATAAAGCGGACAGCTACTGGCTGCTACTCCCAGCTGCCTGGCTTTACCTTGGCTGGCAATAAAAAGGCAGGGAAGCTCATTGTTTTTTTTAATTATTTAAATAAATAATATAAAAAAATGTTTGGGCTCCCACCATAGATATGCAGCTGGGGGCTGGGATTCTCAGCATGGTAAGGCCTAAGCGTTATAAGCCTTCCATGATGAAAACCGCAGTCGACCCTGAAAACGGTGCAACCATCATAGCGCCATTTCCAGGCACTTTACCTGGGTCTTCCAGGGGCCCTAGTGGGGGTGGTATGAGGGATAATAAGGGGTTAATACCAGCTTTGTATTGTGAGCTGGTACTAAGCTCAAAATTCATGGTGTCAAGCCAATATTAGACCCAGCCACCATGAATTTTTAGTACACGTTAAAAAAAAAAAAACACAAAGAAAAAAAAATTATTAGAAATAAACACAACACATTTAGAGACTCCATATTTATTACCCCCAAAAAAAACTCCCTCTGAAGAAATCCAAATACAAACATCTTCATCTCTGCTTCACCCTCTGAGAAGCAAAGTGGAAAAGGGGTGCAGTAGTTCCTAGTGGTAATGGGCTGATGTGTAGGGGACCAATAGCGATTCACCTATTGGGGTTGTGCACCACTGCTTAACCCCAGTGATTGCCTCCTGAACCATGGAGCCTGCTCCGGACCAGAGCGTCCTTTCTCAGCCAGCGGTGGTGCCTCCAGCATCACTTCTGGGTCCCAGTCACGTGATCGGAATTTCAGGTGACATCGCGGCAGGCCCTTGATCCTAGTTTTACATAGGTACCGAAATGCATGTGCATTTCAAATGGAGCCAGATCAATAACATCTAGGTCCTTGAATTTGACCTTTTCTATTAACCATAAAGTCACATGGCACCATAAAGTCACATGGCAATCATCCTATATGATGTACGTGCTGGAGTGTCCTTGTGTTCTCCAGTACATGGTTCACACAATTCAGGCCATGCATTTACACTTGAATAAGCACAGACATAAGATTAAAATAGGCTATCAATTGCATAGCGTTTCCGGGCACTATGCGTCTTGTCACCAAAGAGATTACAGCCTTATGAGCGTCACAATTATAGACCATGTGACCGACATAGAAATTGATTACATTCAAAACTTGCTGAGAGTCCAAAACAGTATGGAAAATATTAATTAAGTTTTTATACAATAGTAATATAGTTTTTTATGCAGAAAAAAATAGCCGCACTCACCGGGAGCATGATCTTCAAGCTTTTTATTTCATATTCAAATATCCATCCATGGACATCATAGCAGGGGAGGGGGAAGCAGGGACGGCGGACGAACGCCTGCGTTTCGCGGTCAATTACCGCTTCCACGGGTCCTCAATCGGTAATTGACCGCGAAACGGCAGGCCGTCGTTCGCTGTCCCTGCACTCCCCTCCCCTGCTATGATGTCCATGGATGGATATTTGAATATGAAATGAAAAGCTTGAAGATCATGCTCCCGGTGAGTGCGGCTATTTTTTTCTGCATATATTAATGGACTTATGTTGTTTTAAGCCAGCAACACCGGGTGGTAACTGCAATTAAGTAGTCACAGGAGTGACAGTGTCGATCCTTTTGTTAAAAGTGCCTGTGCCCAGTATTATCTGCATTTTTGATGAGTATATAGTTTTAATATAATCTTTTATTCTTGGTTTTCATATTTTTTATAATTTTATGACACTTTTAGTTTTTAATTTAGTTCTATTTATGTATCTTTTGAAAATATTTTGCTAGAAGTGTTATAATGATTCATTTGGAATTTGTTGTATCGTGGTGTTCTATGTATGTTTTTATGCAATGGCAAACTGAGGGTTAAAGTTGTTACTTGGAAGTCCAATAATAGTGGACCAATCCCTTTATATGTAATTTTCTTGTCACACCCTTTACTCACCTGATGAAGACATTAATTGTAAAAACGAGTTGTGGGAAGTAGAGTAGCAAATAAAGATTCATAACCACATTCCTAGATTGTTTAATTACTGCCCTAGTACCTCAACTCTCCTAACAAGACTGCCTCCATGTCTTCCCATATGACCTCTGTGAGAAGACACACTTGTCTTCTCACAGAGAGAGCAGGCACAGACTGACAGCCGAGTGCCATGTGAAAGTTTATCTAAGTTCATGCATGAGCATGAACTCAGATGACCCCAGCATGATAGCACCCAGAGCCCAGCCATAAATAAGCAAGTGATACACTCACTTTACGGCTGTGCTCCGAGTGCCGTGTGAAAGGTTATCTGAGTTAATGCTAATCACAGATAACCTTTCACACCTCACTCAGCTGTCAGTCTGTGCCTGCTCTCTCTGCAAGCAGATGTATGTGTCTTATAGCTAATATGAAGCAAAACTGAAGATATTCATATTTAAATTACATTGGAGGGAGGTTTTTTGGGTAATAAAGGTGGGGTCTCTAAATGTGTTGTGTTTTTTTCTAATAAAAAATATTTCTGTGTTGTACACCATGAATTTCAGGTTTAGTGTCAGATGACAGTATAAAGCTGGTATTAACCCCTTATTACCCAGCATGCCATCCCCACCAGGAAGAGCCAGGTACGGAGCCTGCAAATGGTGCAATGATGAATGCACCATTTTCAGGGGCAGCTGCAGGGTGCAGTTTTCAGCATGGGGGCCCAGAATGCTTGGCCATACCACACAGAGAATCTCAGCCCTCTGCTGCCTGGTTTTACCTTTGCTGGCCATCTTAATATGGCAGGAGCCGCACATTTTCTTTTTAATTATTTACTTAAATAATTTTAAAAAAATTATGGGCTTCCCTGTGTTTTGATTGCCAGACAAAGTAAAGACAGGCAACTGGTCATTTCACATATGTAAATAGGTACCGTAATTATGGCAATAAATGTGTCACACAATTTTTGCTGAATGTGGCAATACTCTGTATGTGGCTGTACAGTACTATTTAGCCACACAACAAGACTCAGAAGGAAAGGAGCGATAGTTGTGCACAAATTTTGAGCACAAATTTTCCTACAATAGTTTGCTGACTGCATATATATAGCCTCTTATTTATCTATATGTACAGTGAAAATATTGACTCCATGGATGTTTTTCAGAAGCAAGAAGCAATGGATGTTGCTGAGTGAAATTGCAAATCTCGTATTGTAGTGCTCAGTACATTGCAGTACTCTATACATTGTCGAGCTTCTGGAGACACGCACCCTTTAAATTAAGCAAGCTCTCTTCGCTACAGTAATGCCAAACATGTGGAACTAAATCTCGTTTAGCCACACTGTGGAACTCAGAAAGAGGGAGGCACTTGGCTTTGGGAATGCAGAATTTGGTGGCTTTCTTTTGGGGAGGTATAGCTCTTTTCCAGAGTGTTTGTGTTATCAGTAATCTAAAAACTCCTTATATTTCCATTGACAGATGGTGGACATGAGGGTGATTTTTTAGGGCTATTACTACCAATAGGTGGCACCAGAGTTCATGTGTTGTTCTTCTTCACTAGAGATACAATTTGCATATTTTATATTCTAACAGGCCACCATAGTTAACATACCTGGCTGTCATTATTTGACCTCTAGTGATGAGCGAGCAGTAAAATGCTAGGGTGCTCGATGCTCGGGCCGAGCATGTCGAGATGCTCAGGTGCTCGACCCAAACACCGAGCCTAATGTTAAACTATGGGAAACCCAAGCATTTTTCAGCAGCACCCCCGGCAGCCTGGATAAACCCTAACAAAAAGTCATAAATGTACTGTATAAGAACAGTGTTCAAATGACATGGGAAAAGCATGGGGAAGACCTCTTTAAGCATTTCTGACCCCCAGGTCACTGCTGTGAGCAATGTTTTCTGAGTATTATGCCACTTTTACGGACTCAAAATAAAACGTCCAAAAACAAAACAAAATGGATTTTCCTGGGGAAAATGTTAAGGGCTTATACTTACTTGTGAGACAGTGTTGGTGTATTATATATTTTTTTTTTATTACATTAACGATTTTGAAATAAAAAATTGGGAGGCACTCCGATGCCCCTTTTTAAGATGACTGGAATGGTGCCCTCATTAATAGGGGATTTCCCATTATTAGGATGTTCTCCCTATGCAGGCTGCCAAAAAATGGGAGGCACTCTGATGCCCTTTTGAAGACACGTGGAGGGGGCCTCATTAAATAATGTTTCATTATTAGGAAGTGGGTGTGCTCATAGTGTTGCCCTATTCAGTATGCCAAAAATTGGTAAGGCACTCCGATGCGTGACGTGGAGGAGGGCCTCATAAAAACTATTTTCCTATTACAATGGAGCGGGTCTACTATACTTGTAATGCCCATGGACTGAGTATGGACTGAAACATTTACCCCTGGGAGGTATACATGAATATATTGTCTAACTTTTTTTTGGGTTACGGGCATCAAAAACACCCTCTTAAAAATATTATGTGGGTTTTGCATCATGGACCACGCCACCCTGGTGGTATGGTGGTGGAGGATGAGGTGAAGGAGGGGTAAGGAGGAGCATGGGAATATACCTCCCCAAGAAAGACATTGGCTTTGAGTTTATATTACGCTGCTATCATTTGGTGGGGTTGAAAAGTCCGGCCCAATCCAGCCCTTGTACATTTTGATAAGAGTCAGTCTGTCAGCATTTTCAGTTGACAGGCAAGTGCGCTTATCAGTAATAATTCCCCCTGGGCACTAAAAACCCGCTTGACAAGACGCTAGTAGCAGGGCCGGCCAGGACTTACAAGGCATACAGAGCCAATTCATGCCACATGTCCAGCTTGGATACCCAATAATTATAAGGCACAAAGGAATCACGGAGGACATTGGTACGGTCGGCAAGATACTCCTTCAGCATCTTCTCAAACTTTGCAGTTTGTGAGAGTACTCTGCGCCTCAGAGCCTGTGCCATTGGAGGGGCTGAAAAAAATCTCCATCAACTTTAAGAGTGTTCTCCTGCCTCTGCTGGATTGGAGTTGTGTCTCTCTCGCCTGCACTCCTATTTTGTCCATCTAAATGTGACCTCTGATGCCAGCGTTATCAGAAGGGACATTTTTTGCTAATTCTGCAACAAGGACCTTCTGGTACTGCCCTATTTTTGTAGACTGCCTCTGGAAAAAGAGATATAAATTTCTCCTTTGCGTGGGTCTAAAAGTGTCACCAACAAGTAATGAGTGTTACTCAAAACTGTGATAACGCGAGTGTCACGGGATAGGCAGCGTAACATGAAGTCAGCCATGCGTGCCAGACTGGTAACAGGCAAGACTTCCATGTCCTCACCAAGAAGACGACTGACCATGCTCTTCTCCTCCTCCTCCTTCTTGTCCTCTGGCCATCCACGCTGAACAGACGGTATGACAGTTGTGCAGGTAGTACCATCTATAGTGCATGAAACCAGCTCCTGTTCTTCTTCCTCCTCCTCCTCATTGTCCCCATCCACATTGGGATGACATGAGGCTGGGCTGTGTGTTATCACCCTGTATGGTTCCTTGCGCCATCTCATCAGCTTCGCCTTCAATGCATCCTCTTTGATTTTGAGCAGAGCAGAGAGCATTTCAGAAGACAGAGAAGTGGGATGGTGACGCCATCTTGGTGGAGTCCTCAAAGTTTTGGAGGACGGTACATCATGTCCACTCCTGAGGTCTTATGTGTGGAGTCTGAACCGAATACCGACGGCCTTGTTGATGCTGGTAGTCAACAACTGCCCTCTTCTGCTCACAAATCCTGACTAACATCTGCAGTGTTGAATTCCAACGCATGACGACATCACACACCAGCCCGTGAGCCAGAAGCTGCAAACGCTGATGAAACCCGGCAAGGGCAACCGAAACAGAAGGTAACTTTCTAAAATGGGCCCACGGGCAGCGTACTTTGATGAGCAGATCCGAATGCTCCGGGTAGGGTTCAAGAAATCGCTGAACACGAGGTTGAGCACATGGGCCAGGCATGGGACATGTGTGAGCTTGCCTCACTTCAGAGCCGCCACCAGGTTCCGGCCATTGTGACACACGACCATGACTGGCTGTAGATTCAGCAGTGTGAGACGAGATCTGCCTGCTCTTTCAGAGCTGTCCATAATTTTCAGCATTGTGCGGTTTGTCACCTACGCATATTAGCTTCAGCACAGCCTGTTGGCCAAGGCAGTGCTGCAGTGCTTCCAGCTTCTTACTGTGTAGAGGGTGAAGAGGAGGAGGAGGTGCTAAGGAGGATGACGTGCAGGAGCTGTAGACTGTGGGGGCAACCCTGATTGAGTTAGGGCCCGCAATCCTTGGAGTCGGGAGTACGTGTTCCGTTCCAAGTTCCGACTGGGTCCCGGATTTCACATATTAATCCAGTGTGCCATCAGCGAGATGTACCATCCCTGCCCACAAGCACTTGTCCACGTGTCCGTGGTTAGATGGACTTTGCCGGAAACTGCGTTGTTAAGGGCACGGCTAATGTTTTGGGACACCTGCTTTTGTAATACGGGGACAGCACACCGGGAGAAAAAGTGGTGGCTGGGGACCAAGTAATGAGGTCGCTGCCATCAGGTTTCGCAATGCTTCCATCTCCACTAGCCTAAAAGGCAACATTTTGAGCGCAAGCAGTCGAGAAATGTGCAAATTGACTAGTGTGGCCTGTGGGGCGTTGGCTGCGTATTTGCCTTGCATTCCAAGGACTGGGGTAAGGAAAACTGAATGCTTCACTGGGACAAGGATGTGGACGTGGTTGCTGATGGTGGTATGTCTGATTGTGTAACTATGGCACCCCTGCGGGGGATTACCACAGGATCCACCGGTGCAAGGAGGGAATTACACCTTGCTTCACACAGCACACCATGCCTTCGGGTGCTGTGCTGCCATGTGGCTGATCATGCTGGTGGTGGTCAGGCTGGTAGTTTTGCTACCCCTGCTGATGCTAGCATGGCAGGTGGTGCATATGGCATTTTTGGAATTATCAGCAGACTCCTTAAACAAAAGCCAGACTCGGGAACACCGAAAAGTTGTACTGGCAACTTCCGTTGTGTTGGTGTAACGGGGAACGGTTGCCCGTCTTCTGTCTGCGGCCACCACACTGCTTCTTCCTGCCTGTTGGGGTGCTATGCCTGCCTCCCCCTGTGCGCCGCTGTCTTTGCTCTACATGTCCTCCTGCCAGGTTGGGTCAGTTACTAGATCATCCACCACATCGTCTTCCACTTCCGAAAAATGGTCCTCCTCCTGACTTTCTGACAATTATGTCTCATCATCGTCCACCTCTTGTGACAATTTCCCACCGCCGCCTTCATGTGACCGTGGCTGCTCAAGTATTTGGGCATCGCTACATATGATCTCCTCATGCCCACTCCAAGTGCCCCACATGCCCCACATCTAGGAATAGAAAAGTGAACAGCTCTTCAGAGTATCCAAGTGTGGGATCATTTTGTCCAGACACTCGCATGATGGGAGGAAGGAGGATCAGGATGAGGCATATGCGGTCCAGACTCATGGCTACTGAGACTTGACCGTGTGGAAGACATTGTGGTTGTGGTGTTGGCAAACTGACTGAAAGCATTATCCGCTATCCAACTAACAACCTGTTGACACTTCTCTTGGTTTAATAGTGGTGTGCTGGGGTTCCCTAGGAATTGGGAAAGGAAGGTCAGGCGAGAAAATGTGGGTGTTTGTTGTGGCACAATTCTAGTTTGCCCATGGCCTCAGCCTCTGCATGCACCATTACCATCACGTCCAGTTCCTCATCCCTTGCCACCAGCCTTGGGGATTTTAAACGGTGTGCTATATGGGTTTTAAATGTGTGCTATATATCTTGCCTGTATGCAGCTAAATTAAGGACTAAAAAGGACTGTTGTTTGGATGGCAAGATAGATATTAGAAGCCTTTACAGCAGCCCCAGATGTGCTGACTGGTATACAGCCTCTTGTGGTACACTGAAGTGTGCTATATACCCCTTCTGCCTATATACAGCTAAATTAATTCTTATAAAGACTGTTGTTTTGATGGATAGATAGATATTAGAAGCCTGTAAAGCAGCTCCAGATGTGCTGACTGGTATACAGCCTCTTGTGATAAACCGAAGTTTGCTATATACCCATTCTACCTATATACAGCTAAATTACCGTATATACTCGTGTGTAAGCCGAGTTTTTCAGCCCAAAAATTGGGCTGAAAAGTCCCCCCCTCGGCTTATACACGGGTCAATACGGTAGGGGCTGAAAATAAGACAGGGGGGGGCGCTGCACAATATACATTACCTTGTCCGATGCTGTCCCCGCTCCTCTCCTGGTCTGCGGTGCGGTTCCCGGTCCAGTTCCATGCTGATCGGTGCGGTGCCCGGCCGACTTCCTGCTTCCTTCTGTAATCTCCGCCCAGGTCAGGCCCTGCACCAATGAGAGCGCAGGACCCGTGCCGTCAATCACCGCCCAGACGCGGCCAGATGACGTTGGGGCCTCTGATTAGCCCGACGTCATCAAGCCGCGGCGCCTCACCTCCAAGCTCATATTGTGGCTACTGGACCCCGGGGCGCCACACTATCCCATCCTGATAAATAGCCCCTCATCCCTGTATATGTTCCCCATCATAGTATATAGCCCTTCATCACTGTTTATAGCCCCCCATCATACTATATAGCCCTTCATTTTGCTACATGCCCCCAATCATTGTATATAGCCCCCCATGCTGGCACATGCCCCCCATCTTTGTATATAACCCCCCATGATGGCACACACCCCCCACCTTTGGGTATAACCTCCCATGCTGGCACATGCCCCCCTTCAATGTTTATAGTCCCCCCCATGCAGGCACATGGCCCCCAACATTACATACTCGACTCCCCCATCATAGTATCTGGCCCACATGCTGCGATACACCTTAAAACAACAAACCATTTACATTATTTTCCCGGTGAATCCCTGGAGGCACCACCACGTGCTCCAGTCTTCCTGCTTATGCCAGCATCATGTGACCAGCGCAGCAGTGACGTCATCGCTGCATCGGTCACATGATGCCGACATAAGCAGGAAGACCGGTGTCTGTAGGGATTCGCCGGAAAAATAATGTAAATGGTTTGCTGTTTTAATGTGTGCCGCAGCATGGGGGCAAGGTACTATGATGGGGTGGTGGGTATACATAGTAAAACCCCTGGCAAAAATTATGAATCACCTGGCTCGGAGGATGTCCATTCAGTTGTTTAATTTTGTAGTGGTGGAAGTTGAAGAAAATGGTCCATGACAAGGCTCCAACCTGCAAAGCTGATCTTGCAACAGCAATGAGAGAAAGCTGGAGCCAAATTAATGATGAGTACTGTTTGTCACTTATTAAGTCCATGCCTCAGAGATGTAAGCTGTTATTAAAGCCAGAGGTGGTGGCAACAAAATACCAGTGATGTATTGAAGTGTTGTTTTGTTTGTTTGTCATGATTCCATAATTTTTTCCTCAGAATTGAGTGATTCCATAATTTTTTCCTCAGAATTAGTTATTCCATAACTTTTCCCCCTGCTTGGTCTACAAAAGTAACCCTTACTGACTACCAC
The DNA here is from genome assembly GCA_033576535.1 of Allobates femoralis. NCBI lineage: Eukaryota > Metazoa > Chordata > Amphibia > Anura > Aromobatidae > Allobates > Allobates femoralis. The sequence continues at coordinate 477,868,921 of JARQOC010000002.1, read as the reverse complement.
ATTTTTATCTTGATTTCTTTTAGTGTTTCTTAAGCATGAAGTTGCCATTTGAAATGACTTTAGTTTTGTGCCATGTCTGTGATCTGCTTTTTTTCTACAAAATTAAACAACTGAATGGACATCCTCCGAGCCAGGTGAGTACATAATGTTTACCATGGGTAGTATTAAGTAATATGCACTGCTCCCTCCACTGCTGATGGACAGGGGGATGCAGTGCATATTCATTACACTAATAAGCGGCCCTACGTGACCTCCTGCTCTACTTCAGCCGCCCCCTCCCCCCCCACCTTCTCCTGCTCACGATCAACACTTCCCCACTGAGCCTGTACACTGTGACTCGAGTATAAGTCAAGGGGGGCACTTTATAGCACAAAAATTGTGCTGAAAAACTCGGCTTATACTCAAGAATATACAGTAGTTTGTTATTCCTGCCATCCATAGTATTGATAACATCCTTCTTCGTTCTTCGGCACATTTAAAGGAGTTGATTTTTCTTTTATATTGTTTATCATCCATGTTTCACTTCCATAAGTTATTACATAAAGGACCAGAATATATATGAGCCATGTCTTCGTTTACAGTGAAATGTTCCTTGATTTGAAACCTTGTACAGTGACTTCATTGTTGATTTTCTCATAGGTATACTCCTATTAACTTTGGTGTCGTTGCTGCATCTTTAGTGATCATTAATCAAATAGGTTGAAGCACTTTACAAATTACAGTTTGTTGCAGTCCATTTAACCCATTACTTGCCAAATTAGCAATTTTCCTTTTCGAAAATTGGTGTATGAAAGCTTTCTGGGTGGAAGAATATTTATTAAAAATGACAATGACATGATTTCCTGTTTTGAAAACATTCATTTTACAAACACAACACAAAAAATTGAACCTAATTATAAAATCTTAGTTGCTAGAAGCAAAAGATTAGGCGTCCCAAAAAAAGGACATTGGTAGATAATGGGTTAAAATGTGTCCCTGTCTTATCTGGCAATAGTCAAAATCTTTGTCCTCTTTGTGCTGAGTAGCAGTCGGATGTTAGAGTTTTCCATCTTGACACTCTATAAGTCCTTTATTCATAGTATGCTTGTTGCTATCAGTATAATTAAGGAGAACACAAGAGGATTGCATACAAATATCAAATTTATTGCTAAATTTTCAAAGCTGGCATGTATATATGTGGATGGGACAAGTATGCTAGGGCCAGCACATTAAGCAAATCGGATGAGGTTACACTCAAATTCAAATGACATGACAAGGAGATGAGTTAATTCATCATAGAAGTCAGACCAAGTCAGTTATACAGGCATCTGGGTACACTACATACATGTATTAATATACCGTATATACTCGTGTATAAGCCGACCCGTGTATAAGCCGACCCCCCTACTTTTGCCCCCAAAACATGGGAAAACCTATTGACTCGTGTATAAGCCGAGGGTGGACCCCAGCACAGGTATACAGCCCCCAGCAGTGTGGTATAGAGACCCCCCCAGTGATAGTATACAGCAGCCTCCCCAATGGTAGTATACAGCAGCATCCTCAGTGGTATATACAAGTCCCAGCAGTATTACAGCAGCCTCCCCAGTGGTATATACAGGCCCCAGCAGTATTACAGCAGCCTCCCCAGTGGTATATACAGGCCCCAGCAGTATTACAGCAGCCCCCAGTGGCATATACAGGCCCCAGCAGTATATACAGCAGCCCCAGTTGTATACAGCAGCCTCCCCAGTGGTATATACAGACCCCACCAGTATATACAGCAGCCCAGTGGTATACAGGCCCCATCAGTATATACAGCAGCCCCAGTGGTATACAGCAGCCTCCCCAGTGGTATATACAGACCCCAGCAGTATTACAGCAGCCTCCCCAGTGGTATATACAGGCCCCAGCAGTATATACAGCAGCCGCAGTGGTATATAGCAGCCCCAGTGGTATATAGCAGACCCAGTGGTGTGGTATACAGCAGCCCCAGGGGTATATAACAGCCCCAGGGGTATATAGCAGCCCCAGGGGTATATAGCAGCCCCAGGGGTATATAGCAGCCCCAGTGGTGTGGTATACAGCAGCCCCAGGGGTATATAACAGCCCCAGGGGTATATAGCAGCCCCAGTGGTATGGTATACAGCAGCCCCAGGGGTATATAACAGCCCCAGGGGTATATAACAGCCCCAGTGATATATAGCAGCCCCAGGGGTATATAGCAGCCCCAGGAGTATATAGCAGCCCCAGTGGTGTGGTATACAGCAGCCCCAGAGGTATATAACAGCCCCAGGGGTATATAACAGCCCCAGTGGTATATAGCAGCCCCAGGGTATATAGCAGCCCCAGTGGTATATAGCAGCCCCACTGGTGTGGTATACAGCAGCCCCAGGTGTATATAACAGCCCCAGGGGTATATAACAGCTCCAGTGGTACATAGCAGCCCCAGGGGTATATATCAGCCCCAGTGGTGTGGTATACAGCATCCCCAGGGGTATATAACAGCCCCAGGGGTATATAGCAGCCCCAGGGGTATATAGCAGCCCCAGGGGTATACAGGCCCCCAAATGCTGGCACTCGCCCCCCGTCTTTGTAAGGGCCCCCCCGCTGCTTAACTTACCATCCCTGGTCTTCTGCACAGCGCCGGTCTTCTGTGCTCCGTCCTCCATGCTCCCGTCCTCGCTGCATCCGGGGTCCCCGGCCGTCGCACGATGACGTCATCGTGACTGCGACGGCCGGGGATCCCGGATGCAGCCGGACGGGAGCATGGAGGACGAAGCACCGAGGACCGGCGCTGTGCAGAAGACCAGGGATGGTAAGTTAAGCAGCGGGGGGGCCCTTACAACAGAGGGGGGGGCAAGTGTCAGCATTTGGGGGCCAAATATGCACTGCTTCCCCCTGCCGCTGATTGACAGGGGGAAGCAGTGCATATATAATAAGCGGCCCCACGTGACGGGGCCCTCATACAGCAGCCTCCCCCCGCCTCCTCCAGCCTCCCCAGCCCCGGACACAGCCCCCACCACCGTATATACTCGTGTATAAGCCGAGGGGGAGACTTTTCAGCCCAAATTTTGGGCTGAAAAACTCGGCTTATACACGAGTATATACGGTATTCAATTCTAATAAAGTGCATAAGCGAATTACAAATCATGCATGAAAGAGACTCCAGAGCAACAAGTGTCCCAGACCAAGCTCAATGGCCTAAGCCATATAGTTTGCCCAATGTCAATGAACTGAAGTTTTTATATAAACATGAACATTACCAATATGAATATTGCACTGAGCACAAGCAGCAGAGGTTCCCCCGGTTCAAATCCCCAACGTACGTTTTGTAGTATTACATGATCCACTTTGTCAGGGGGAGTGAAGAGTACCCTTCCGTTGCTGGTTTTTATATCATTGTGGCGTTGTAAATGCCACACACCGGTCAGGCAGCGGCGCGCGGCCGCTTCCGGTCCCCGCCAACCACTACCAGAAGTGCGTCCACGTCATCGCTTATATTAACGCGCACGCCCGAGAGCCAGGATGAGTCACCATGGCTCCCGGGCATGCGCATCAGTGATGGCGATGCTGCGCCTGCCATGGGAGGGAGGGAGTAAGCCACTGCGTGCACATGACCGGTTTAACACTCACCAGCCTACCATAGTACTACGAAACATACGTTGGGGATTTGAACCAGGGAAAACTCTGCTGCTTGGGCTCAGTGCAATATTCATATTGGTAATGTTCATGTTTACCTAAAAATTTCAGTTCATTGACTTTGGGCAAAATATATGGCTTAGTCCATTGAACTTGGTCAGGGACACTTGTTGCTCTGGAGTCTCTTTCATGCATGATTTGTAATTCGCATATGCACTTTATTAGAATTGAATGTATTAATAAATGTATGTAGTGTACCCAGATGCCTGTATAACTAACTTGGTCTGACTTCTATGATGAATTAACTCATCCCCTTGTCATGTCATTTGCATTTGAGTTTCCACTCATTTGATTTGCTTAATGTGCTGGCTCTAGCATACTTGTCCCATCCACATATATACATGCCAGCTTTGAAAATTGAGCAATAAATGTGATATATGCATGCAATCCTCTCGTGTTCTCCTTAATTATATTGTTTGAGAGTTTTTTGTGGTCGAGGAACTTATTGTTCCTGTTATCCGCTGCCTACAGATTGTATGGAATTTGTTCTAATATTGTTGCTATCAGTGTTGCATTGTCTGCGTATTTTAGATTGTTGACGATTTATCCACCAATTTAGATTCCTTCTTCTTTTTCAGCAAGTCCAACCTTGCTGAAAATAGCTACTGCATATAAATTGAAGACTTTCACATGTAAAGAGAAAACCGGGCACTGCTTAAATTTTCAGGGACAGCAGGTTCTGCTGGAATCACCACTAAATACCCTTTCTGCTGCTGGGGTGCACGCCATATAAGAATAATGCAATTCAAATGGAGAAAAAAGCTGGCGGCACTCACCATTTAGGCAGCAATGACTCCTTTATTTCAAAATATCAGTGGTCAAAGTTCATCCATGATGAGGTGCGGGGAGAGGGAGCGGACGATGGCAAGCCGTTTCGCTGTGACTATAGCTTCAACAGCTTGGACCTGTTGAAGCTGTAGTCATAGCGAAATGGCTTGCCTCGTCCGTCCTTCTCCACTCCCTCTCCCCGCACCTCATCATGGATGAACTTTGACCACTGATATTTTGAAATAATGGAGACATCGCTGCCTAAATGGTGAGTGCTGTCTGCTTTTTTCTCCATTTGAAATATAAATTGAAGAGAAATAGTGACAGGAGGCCACCTTGTCTGACGCCTCGGTCTACTTTGAACCATGCTGTATTCCGTTCGGACTGTTGCTCTAAGTCGAAGTAAAAATTCCTAGTAAGGCTGATCAGATAGTTCAGCACACCTATATCCTTCTTGGTATTCCAAAGTTTCTGGTGATGGCTTTGCTGTAGTCGATGAAACAAAAATAGAGCTCCTTGTTGCATTCTTTGCCTTTTTCCATTAGCCATCTCATGGTAACAATTACATCTCTTCTTTCTGTCTTCTGAATCCTGCCTGTTCCTCTAACAACTGTTTGTCAAAGTAAGGTTGTAGCCGTCTTTGTAGGATCTTCAGCAGTATTTTACTGGCATTAGGTATGAGCACAATAGTCTGATTGTTCCAAAATCAGTATCATCTCCCTTTTTTGGAATTGGAATCAACACTGATCTTGTCCAGGCCTTGGGCCATTCACCAGTAGTCCATATCTGTTGACACAGGCATGTTACTTTCAACTACTGCTTCAGAAGACATTAATAGCTCCACTGAAATATTGTCACATCTAGGTGCTTTCTTTTTTTAAATACCGTATATACTCGTGTATAAGCCGACCCGTGTATAGCTGACCCCCTACTTTTGCCCCCAAAACCTGGGAAAACCTATTGACTCGTGTATAAGCCGAGGTGACCTCAGCACAGTATACAGCCCCCAGCAGTGTGGTATACAGCCTCCCCAGTGGTATATACAGGCCCCAGCAGTGTTACAGCAGCAGCCCCAGTGGTATATACAGCAGCAGCCCAATGGTATATACAGCAGCAGCCCCAATGGTATATACAGCAGCAGTCCCAATGGTATATACAGCAGCAGCCCCAATGGCATATACAGCAGCAGCCCCAAAGGTATATACAGCAGCAGCCCCAATGGTATATACAGCAGCAGCCCCAGAGGTATACACAGCAGCAGCCCCATGGTATATATAGCAGCAGCCCCAGAGGTATATATAGCAGCAGCCCCAGAGGTATATATAGCAGCAGCCCAGAGTATATACAGCAGCAGCCCCAGTGGTATATACAGCAGCAGCCCCAGTGTTATATATAGCAGCAGCCCCAGTGGTAATATAGCAGCAGTCCCAGAGGTATATATAGCAGCAACTCCAGTGGTATATATAGCATCAGCCCCAGAGGTATATACAGCAGCAGCCCCAGTGGTATATATAGCAGCAGCCCCAGAGGTATACACAGCAGCAGCCCCAGTGGTATATATAGCAGCAGCCCCAGAGGTATATATAGCAGCAGCCCCAGAGGTATATATAGCAGCAGCCCCAGTGGTATATATAGCAGCAGCCCCAGAGGTATATACAGCAGCAGCCCCAGTGTTATATATAGCAGCAGCCCCAGTGGTATATATAGAAGCAGTCCCAGAGGTATATATAGCAGCAACTCCAGTGGTATATATAGCATCAGCCCCAGAAGTATATACAGCAGCAGCCCCAGTGGTATATATAGCAGCAGCCCCAGTGGTATATATAGCAGAAGCCCCAGAGGTATACAGGCCACCAGCCCGCCCGCCACCATCAGTATACATGCGCCCCCCCTATCAGTATCCAGGGCCCCCCTTTGCAGCCCAAACCTGTAAAGTAAAATCATTATACTTACACCTATGGCCGCCGCCGTCCCCGCTCTGCACCGCGCTCCTCCATCTTCTTCCGTCTTCCTCCTCTGGCGCAGACAATGACGTCATTGCCTGTGTCCATCGGAGGAAGCCGGAAGAAGATGGAGGAGCGAGGTGCAGAGCGGGGACGGCGGCAGCCACAGGTGTAAGTATAATGATCTTGCTTTACAGGTTTGGGCTGCAAGGGGGGGCCCTGGATACTGATAGGGGGGGTGCATGTATACTAATGGTGGCGGGCGGGCGGGCAGGCGGCGGCCTGTGTATTATACTCGCGTATAAGCCGAGGGCGTACTTTTCAGCCCAATTTTTGGGATGAAAAACTCGGCTTATACGCGAGTATATACGGTAAGCTTTATTGGAGCAAAGACTTTGTCTTTCAAGATGTTCTGATCACTATCATTTCCAGGTTCAGTTTCTTAAGGTATAATAATTGTATTAAGATTTAATAATCTTAACTTATATAGTGCCAAACATTTTCCACAGCACTTTACAATTCAGAAGGGACATGTACAGACAATTTGAGACAATACAGATTAACAAAAATGTAACAGATACCAAGAGGAGCGAGGGCCCTGCTTGCAAGCTTACAATCTATGAGGAAATAGGGAAGGCACAAAGAGTAATTGGTAAAAAGTGCCATCATATATGATCCAGCGGTAAATGTAATAAATATGGGATTCCCATAATGTTACTTAAATCGGTCACCAGCTAGGATCTGTTCAAATATCCAGCTAGGATCTGTGATAAGTATAGGTAAAGTGCTATTAAGTGCATGGAGGATGTTCAGCCAGATGAGGCAAGGGTCCAGATTTGGAGAATAAGGTATTGTAGAGGGCAGAATGGGAATAGTTAGCTAAGAGATGTGAGGCGAGGTGACGGGTTATTGTAAAAAAATATGCATTTTTACAATAGTGATGTCATGCACAGACTACTGGGTGTAAAAAAATACCTCGTCACAGTGGCTTATGGAACAACATGACACACAAGGGGACATCATGGACACTATAACAATGGTGGGCCCTGTCAGTGGAAAATGGGGAAAGGACACCTCCTGCAATCACCTGCGGATGTACCCTGATCTCCTTAAGGCCCTAAACAGGTTCTTCCACCACCGTCTCCAAGCAGAATACCTAGTCCCTTGCTGGACCTTCTCTTATCCCTCATTAGGGAGCTGGCCAGCGGGAGCACTTGTCCCACTGCTTAACTAAAATAACATGGAGGGATCAAAAGTAAGACAAGGGATAAAAGCAACTTCAAGGCTATGACCAAACTTGTAGTCAACAAATGGCTTAGCTCTAGTTTACTTAGAGCTTCTCACACCAGAGCAGCTTGCAATGAATGGAATTCAATCATCTGTTTGATGGGTCATGTGACTATTTAAAGAAGATTGGAATGATCACACCTAAACAGATCACACACTTGGTAACAGAAATGACATTAACCCATAGTGTGCCAAAATAAATTAACAATGTTTAATCCAGAGGCTCTCAAGCCAAAGAGGCGCTGGGCCCAAACTTGTCACAAGTCTGCAAGGCATGGGAGACATATGTGACAATACCCCCATCTTAAACGAGAAGCCTCTGGACCCTAAAGATCTTAATTGTCCAGATAATACCTATGAAAGGAACGCTGCAAATTACCTGTGTTCACTTTTGTTACCACCTGTCCCTTAAGGTTATAACCTGCGCAGCTTGATTAATCATGAAACAAACTTTGGCTCTTAAGACTCAACACATGGGTACTAAGTACTGCAGGTAGCTCAAGTCGAAAGGCCAAATGGTTAACAACGTCCATTACTGGATACGGACAAACAAACATAGAGCCCAAAGCACCAGAAGGACACTTCCACTTGATGGAATTAGTGGACACTGATACATTGTCACTCAAAAACAGATCCGAAACTGAACATTTATTACCATGCATACAGTCATATGAAAAGGTTTGGGCACCCCTCTTAATCTTACTCTTTTTTTTTTTGTTTAAAATTGTTTTTTGTAACAGCTATTTCAGTGTGATATATGTAATAACTGATGGACACAGTAATATTTCAGGATTGAAATGAGGTTTACTGTACTAACCGAAAATGTGAAATATGCATTATTTAAAAATTTACAGGTGCAAAAGTATGGGCACCTCAACAGAAAAGTGACATTAATATTTAGTAGATCCACCTTTTGCAAAAATAACAGCCTCTAGTCGCTTCCTGTAGCTGATAATGAGTTCCTGGATCCTGTATGAAGGTATTTTTGACCATTCCTCTTGATAAAATAATTCCAGTTCAGTTAAGTTTGATGGTCGCCGAGCATGGACAGCCCACTTCAAAATATCCCACAGATGTTCAATGATATTCAGGTCTGGGGACTGGGATGGCCATTCCAGAACATGTTAATTGTTCCTCTGCATGAATGCCTGAGTAGATTTGGAGCGGTGTTTTGGATCATTGTCTTGCTGAAAAATCAATCCCCGGCGTAGCTTCAACTTTGACACTGATTCTTGAAAATTATTCTCAAGAATCTGCTGATACTGAGAGGAATCCATGTGACCCTCAACTTTAACAAGATTCCCGATGCCGTCATTGGCCACACAGCCCCAAAGCATGATGGACCCTCCCCCAAATTTGAAACTGGGTAGCAAGTGTTTTTCTTGGAATGCTGTGTTTTTGTGGCGCAATGCATAACGCCTTATTGAAAGACCAAACAACTCAATCTTTGTTTCATCAGTCCACAGGACCTTCTTCCAAAATGAAACTGGCTTGTCCAAATGTGCTTTTGCATACCTCAGGTGACTCTGTTTGTGGCGTGCATGCAGAAACGGCTTCTTTTGCATCATTCTCCCATACAGCTTCTCCTTGTGCGGTGTGCAGTGTATTGTTGACCGATGCACAGTGACACCATCTGCAGCAAGATGATGCTGCAGGTCTTTGGAGGTGGTCTGTGGAATGTTCTTGACTGTTCTCACCATTCTTCTTCTCTACCTTTCTGATATTTTTGTTGGCCTGCCACTTCTGGCTTTTACAAGAACTGTCCCTGTGGTCTTCCATTTCCTTACTATGCTCCTCACAGTGGAAACTGACAGGTTAAATCTCTGAGACAACTTTTTGTATCCTTCCCCTGAACAACTATGTTGAACAATCTTTTTTTACAGATCATTTGAGAGCTGTTTTGAGGAGCCCATGATGCCACTCCTCAGAGAAGATGCACTAGGAGAACAACTTGCAAGTGGACACCTGAAATAGCTTTTCTCATGATTGGATGCACTGGGCTATGAAGTACAAAGCTCAATGAGGTTACCAAACCAATGTAGTGCTTCAGTAAGTCAGTAAAAAGTAGTTAGGAATATTCAAATCATGAAAATCAGAAGGGTGTCCATACTTTTGCACCTGTCAAATTTTGAAATAATGCATATTTCACATTTTTACTTAGTACAATAAACCTCATTTCAATCCTGAAATGTTACTGTGTCCATCAGTTTTTACATATATCACACTGAAATAGCTGTTGCAAAAAAACTATTTCAAACAAAAAAGAGTAAGATTAAGAGGGGTGCCCAAACTTTTTCATATGACTGTATGACTTTAAGCCACTTCTCTCCGACAACACCTTGTTCACATTACCTGGAAAAGAGGGAAAAATGGAGGAAATGTACAAACCAAGGTCAACATCCTTCACACGACCAGGTGGAGATGTATGTTTTGGTATAGATTAGGGATGGGCGAATCCTGAAATACTCGGAATCACTGGACTCTAACGAGTCCGGGTCCGAGACTCGCTACTCATTGCGAGTCCAGCGAGTCCGAATAGTAACCTGTACTTTTGCAGTGTATCTATACAGATACACTACAAAAGTACCCTAAAAGTTAATCTAAGGGGTTAAAAACAATAAACATTAATACTCACCTCCTGTCCTCCTGTACCTTATGTACCGGGACCGGTACCAAAGACCTCCGGCTGTTACAGGACCTCCGAGACCACCGGGAGAAGATGGGGAAAAGGACCTTGCAGTTCAGCCAATCAGCATTCGGCTAGCGGTCACATGGGTTTGTCATGTGACCGGAGTGCAGCCGCGTTACAACCCATGTGACCGCTAGCCGAATGCTGATTGGCTGAACTGCAAGGTCCTTTTCCCCATCTTCTCCCGGTGGTCTCGGGGGTCCTGTAACCGCTGGAGGTCTTCGGAACGGTCCCGGTACAGGAGTACAGGAGGTGAGTATTAATGTTTATTGTTTTTAACCCCTTAGATTAACTTTTAGGGTACTTTTGTAGTGTATCTGTATAGATACACTGCAAAAGTACAGGGACTCGCTACCCCCGAGTAATTCCTAAGGAAACTCGGCGAGTAGCGAGTCCCCCGAGTCGGCTACTATTCGGGCGAGTCCCGAATAGTAGCGAGTAATTCGCCCATCCCTAGTATAGATAGACAAACCCCAATAAAATGTGCCTTAAGACCACAGTAAAAAGATACCCCCATTTCATGGTAAAATAGAGGTGACCTAATATGAGAGGACACAGCCCCTAACTCCATAGGTTCATCAACCTGCACGTGTGGGACCTCCTCCATAGATGGAACAACAGGGGGAAGTATCCATGTGGATCTTTCCCTGAGGCATCTATCCACCCTATAGCAAGAGACACAATGGCCTCCAACGACTATGGAGTAGAATAAATATTGAGCCAGAGAATTCCTGGGCCTATCTGACAACCCCTGACAGAAATGATTCCTAAAAGCAGGGTCATTCTACTGGGTGTTAGTAGCCCATCTCTGGAATTCTGCGCCGTATTCCTCTGTGACTCGCACCCACTGCTGGAGATTACGGTGGAAGACGCCATCAGGGTCACCATACATAAGGGCCAAAGCTACAAGAAAACTCATCTACCGGCCGTAAAGATGTTGAGCCAGTTGGCAGACAGAAGTTCTAGGACTGGTGATTTCCCTGCAATAATGAGATTACAACCCCCACTCACTGTTCCTCACTCCCTGAGGGTGAATGAGGGTGGAGCTTGAAATATAATTTGTAGGCTTCCCTGAATACAACAAGTTTGTTTCTTCCCCCAGAAAATCTATCAGGGAGGGCTATCTTGGGTTCTGGCTGTGTCTAAGTATGAGCTGTGACCAGCAGACCCACATTATGCTACAGCTGCTGCACCATCTGTCCACACAGATTCATCACATCCTCTGAGATAGTCTGCTTGAGGTGTGCAAAAACTGTAACAGAATCCATAATGAGGGATGGGGGAAGGGACACCTACTGCACTCATCAGCGAATGTATCCTGATCTCTCTGATGTCCCTATATGGGTTCTTTCACCTTGTCGCCGAGCAGGATACATAGTCCCTTGCTGACCCTGCTCATCACTCACTAGAAAGCTGGCTGGTCGGATCACTAGTTCCACCGCTGAAATAATACAAGATGGGAGTAAAAGACAGACAAGGGAAAGAATAAAGGATAAAAGCAACTTCATGGCTACAGCCAAACTCCTAGCTAGCAGATGGCTTACCACTATTGGTGGACAAACTATTCATTTTTGTTAGGGTTCATGACCGCTATTGATCTGTTAAAGCACACCAATAGTTAATACATCTAATATACTTACCAAGAAGGCGTTCTCCCTTCCTGCTGTGCTGCGGTGATGCGTCCCTTCCGGGCTACCGCTTACATTCTGAACGTATGTGATTGACTGTTGGAGCCAGTCACTGGAATAATACAAGAAGATAATGAGAAGCCCGGAAGTGATGCAGTGCTGCGGCACAGCTGGAACGAATAAGGCGGACCCGGTTAGTATAATGATTAGTTGTATTAACTGTTGGCGTGCTTTAACAGAGCAACCACAGTCACGAACCCTGCCAAAAATGAACAGTTCATCCATCACTACTTACCACCAGTCAGTTCAATTAGAGCTCCTCCCACCAGGGTAGATTTCAAAGAATAAAATTCAATCACCAGCAGTGGGTGATAGGTCATGTAACTATTTGAAGGAGATGGGAGTCAGGGCTACCATTAGGAATTTTGGGGCCCCTTACTGACAAAATTTTGGGTCCCCTCTGAGGCTCCGCCCAGCCTCCACCCCAGCTTCGCCTCCACCCGAACTCTGCCTCTATCCAAACATAATATATGTATTTATATATATATAGTGAAAAATTGGTAAAGCACCAAAAATTACCTCAATTTATGCGCAAAGCAATCCATATGGTTCCTTACGATAGAGTAAAAAAAGGATAAAACCAGGACAAAAAAAATTAAAAAAGTGGACTTTATTGCCCAACCATTGGGAAATAAAGTCCGCTTTTTTCTATTGCTTTTGTGCTGCTTTTCCTTTTATTACTCTCTCCCAAACTGGAAAAATTTGATACTAGAGAACACTTGCATTATGGGCCCAGGTCAGGGAAAGGTGCACTACAGAGGGCAAGGACCCTATAATTCTGAAAAAATTGCGGCACTAAATCCTGTCAGTGAGCACAGGTGCATCGCCAAACATCATACTTACAATAGTAAAAAAAAGCATCTTTCTGCTATGGAACTTAGAATACAGAAATATTTCAGTTAAAAAATGCAAACTTGAGATAGGCTAGGATCACACTTAAAACTTGAATTGCGTTCACCGCATCCAGATCCGGATGCGGTGAACGCAATACCGGTCACACACATTTTTCCTCAAAAATGTGTGCAGAATACCGCACTGCAGTAACCGGATTGCTCAGGATGTGTAATCCTGAGCAGTGCGGCTACTGCATAGTTTGCTCATCACGGCTGTTGCCGGGATGAGCAAACTGTTCTATCTATTGTAAAGAGTAAAATGTAATAAATAAAAGAATGCTTGAGGTCTCTCCGGGGGGCTTAGTCCCCCTAGAGACTGGACGCCCACTCCGGTGGGCTTCACCTACAATGCCCCCATGCCACGGGCTCCTCCGAGCTCCGTGCATGTCCCCCAAACTCTTCCCCCCTGTATCTCTATAGAGGGGTCCCTGCACCCCTCTTTTCTAAGCCTCCCTATTTGTAGCACAAACTAAGTATTACAGTACATAATTCGGCTCATAGTTACATGTATTGTCATGAAGTTTCATTATCACTCCATGGGCGGTGCTGTGTGCTGCTGCCTCTGCCCGTGAAATCATTATGGCCGCCCCCTGTGGACATCATCCTGTGTTGTCAGGGCGGCCGCATCATGAAAGGGGCGGGGATATCGGTATAACCTGAACTTAGCCCCGCCCCTTTCATGACGCAGCCGCCCTGACAACACAGGATGAAATACACAGGGGGCGGCCATAATGATTTCACGGGCAGAGGCAGCAGCACACAGCCCCGCCCATGGAGTGATAATGAAACTTCATGACAATACACGTAACTATGAGCCGAATTATGTACTGTAATACTTAGTTTGTGCCACAAATAGGGAGACTTATAAAAGAGGGGTGCAGGGACCCCTCTATAGAGATACGGGGGGGGGAGTTTCGGGGACATGCACGTAGCTCGGAGGAGCCCGTGGCATGGGGGTATTGTAGGTGAAGCCCACCGGAGTGGGCGTCCAGTCTCTAGGGGGACTAAGCCCCCCCTAGAGACCTCAAGCATTCTTTTATTTATTAAATTTTACTCTTTACAATAGATAGAACAGTTTGCTCATCCCGGCAACAGCCGTGATGAGCAAACTATGCAGTAGCCGCATTGCTCAGGATTACACATCCTGAGCAATCCGGTTACTGCAGTGCGGATCATAGAACCGCTCCGAAAACTGCAGCCTGCATGATTTTTAACGCAGGCTGCAGTGCCGGAGACGGACACCGGATTGCTTGTGAAGCAATCCGGTGTTTAGCATTGGCTCCTATGAGGACCGTTTCCTGGTCCGGTTTTGAGCTTTTTGAAAGCATCTGCTGCATCTGCATCTGCATCTGCTGTCCATATAGACTTATTTTGTAAAGTGTGAAATGTTCTTGATCTTTGTTCTGCTGCTGTAATACTGTAATTTCCTCCGGGATCAATAAAGTTTATCTTATCTTATCTAGTAAGTAACCGGCAAATTAGAATAGCTGTTTTTTGGTGTTCCCATTCATTTGAGTACTGTTTTCTAACATTTCACTGATTTCCCTGCCCTTCCAAACCCTTAGTAATAATAATAATAATAATAATAATAATAATAATAAAAAACTAACTGCTTGGCCTGTCAAAATCTGACAAACACAGACCAAAGCATTGTACAGTGGAGCCCAGCTGTTTTGGCACGATTAGCTTAATAGGCTATTACATACCAAGCATCTGCACTGCTTTCACACTGCTTCTGGGCCCACTCATGAAACTCACTGCTTCCCTCCGTTGATTGTTTAAAGTCAGCTTGCGATTGGCGTCTGCGATTGATTGCTGCTATGGCAACGAAACTGACAGATTACTGTAAAAAAAAAATTATTGAAAAAATGGGCATGGGCTTTGCCATATTTTTGATTGACAGCCAAGGCAGACAAGACAGCTGGAAGCTTGAATTATAGGTGTGGTGGAGCCCAATCATTAAAAATTGCAGCTTGCAGCTGCCCAAGAATTGGCTCCTCCATGAAAGATGTGTAAACTGACAGTTACCCCACTCTTCCAGTTGCATAGGTGCCAGTGGCAGACTAGGTAATAAGGGGTTAATGTCATCTGATGATTAGCCAGCTAACACCAAGCCCTAAATTAATAATGTTAGGCCTGTATTAGACCCGGTCATTATTAATATATAAGTAAGTAGTAAAAACACACAACAGAAAAATTATTTTTTGAAATAAAACATACAGACATCCCTTTTCCCCATATTTATTACCCCCAATCATACCCTCCGATGGTAATCCACAGCCAACATGAGTTGTCCCATGATGAACCATCTTAGCTCTTCTACATCTCAATAAACAGAGATGTGCCTGCCCACCGGAAGTAGCTGGCTTTCTGAGCTGAGCAGTGACATCAGACAGCTCATCTGAGGACAGAGCATGTGTGGCTCTCCTCAGATGAACTCTGTCACAGCACCTCAATCACAGACACAACTGAATGTCAGTGTGAGCCTGCTGCCCCAGGAGAGTGGACATGAGTCTGCTTACAGGGATGTAGAATGACTGCAGATCTTAGGGAGACCTCGCTGTGGATTATCATCAGAGGGTATGTTTGGGCTTAATAAATGGGTGACAGTGGGTTGTCTGGATGTTTTATTTACAATAAAGAAAATTTCTGTATGTGGTTTATTGCTAATACAGGATTTTTCTATGGGTCTGTGTTTTTTTAACTATTTAGTTGCCGGATTTGTAATGTGGGGGAATCATAGACACCACAACATTAACAATTCAGAAGTTGATGACAGCTGAAAATACACATCTGTCATTAACCCCTTTTAATACCCTGACTGCCACCACACCGGGCCAGCGAGAATAGCCTTGGTGGAGAGCCAGGATTGGTGCATCTTATGGAGACAGAAGATCTGGGACGGCTGCAGCCTGCTATGTCTAGGGTAGTAATAGACCATAAACGATGGCCCTTCCCACCCTGAAAATACCATACCCCTGCTGTCAGCATTACCTTGGCTGATAATCCAAAATGTGGGGGACCGTAAAACATTTTTTCAAAATTATTTTATTATTTATAAATAAATAGTTTGAAGAAATAGCTTGGGGTGACCTCTGTTTTGGGTTCCCAGCCAAATGTTGCAAGATTCAGCTGTCTGCTGTACCCTAGCTGTCAATGAAAAGTAGGAGGTACTCCACTTAGTTTTTTTAATTATTATTTATTTGTAATTAAATACAAGGCTAAAACAAACCCCAGTGCAGTATGAAAGGCAAGCTTACAATATATAGTGGGTTGGACATTATATAGCTGTTTGACATATATCGCTCTCTAAATCTATTTTTCCATCTATCTATACTTGCCATCAATCTATCCTATCCATCCTTGTATGTATCTATCAATCATTTACTCTTTCTATGTATTTATCCATTCTTCGATCCATCCATTTGAACAGTTAAAACTCAAGTAATCTTTAAAATCTGTTAAAAAATTAGCAGGCCGCAGCCACCCCAGGAATGGTGCCTCCATAACATGCTTGATTCCTGGCACTTCACTCTGGCTCTCTGTCCACCCTGGTGTATTGACAAACAGGATATTGGTATTTGGAGTTAATGCCAGCTGGTTAATGTCAGCTGACATCAAGCCCAGACATTAGTAATGCCGAGACGTCAGATATCTGATATTGCTAACCAAGTCAGGAAGGACACAAATACATATTGTATTTGAAAATTAACCCCAATGCATTCCTTTTTCACCGTTTTTTTAATTAAAATCCTTTTTTTTTAAGTCTCCCATTCCATGTAACCCCACCTCCGCAAAAAAAAGCATTTAAAAAAATAATTAGGAAAAAAAATAAATCCTGAAGTAATCCCAGCTAGAGTTAAGCAGACTTTCCCTGATGTATTCGCCAATTTAGAATTCAGCATAAACATTGATGATTCGGTTTGTGATCAAAATCACAAGCAATTTACCAAAAAAATCGGTGAATGCGGCTTTGTTTGAGAAAATAGTTTGAAATTTAAAATGGCCCTAACACTATCCCTGATTGTTTGGAGCCAAAATGCTTGCTAGAAAACCTGCTGACTTTGGAACAACACCTAACATATGGTTAGGAGTGCTCCAAGCCATCGGGTCTATAGTTTTCTTTCAACCTGTAGAATTTGTGAGTTCTTTAAACTAATTTTTTAAGCTTCCTGTTTTTGACACCTGCAGGGTATAAATTTAGGAAATAGTAACAGATGTGACAACAGCTGTGAACTCCAAGAACCTTATAATGTCCTTTAAACATCCGCTTTCGAGAGTTTAATACTTTTTAAAAACACTTTTTTGGGAATATTTTTATTTATTTATTTTATTTTTTAATTATTATTATTATTTTTTTTTGGAGAACAAACCTTTAATATTGCAGAGGGTCTGCAGAGTGCGAGACTATATCTTCTACACTTTAGTGATAGCAATTCATATAAAAATAGCATATGGCCCTTATATGCTTCACATACATGGTCTTATAGGTCTGTTCACACCATACTATGTATATGGCTTCTTGTAAATGTGAAATTACTTTATTTCATTTCATTCCATATGTTCAGAATTCAGATTTTGGGCATGTGCACAAGTGTGTTATATGTATCATTAATGGTACCTTTACATGCCGCCACAGAGGGTAGCAACAGGTAGGCATCGCACGTGCACGCGCGTGTTTTTACCTGTTGCCAACGGTTGCCATGCCACATATACACGCCGCCACAAAGTGCTCCACAGAAGGTATTTGCGTTCCCCGGAAGTGCCGACGGGTGCCGCGGGTTACCTTCTGTGGAGTACCTTCCCTGATTTACAAGCCGCCACGACAAGGGAATTACAAGTACATAGGCGTGACAGAATTGTGTATTACGTGACGCTCGTACAGTGATTGGACAATGCAATAGCATCATGATTGGCCAGTCTGCGCAGGAACGCTGGCTAATACATGACGCTATTGCAAATGTGTAGTGTGACTGGTAAGCTCGTAAAATATGGCGCCCTGTGCAGGGACAGCCAATGGGTACACAGTAGCTCCCACCAATGATAGCTGATGGGGCGTGGTATACATGATGCTGTGGCACGCCCCAGGGAATTCACTAGGGCACGCAAATACCTTGCCTGTGAACCGATTACACGCCGCCACCATAGGGATTATGCCTTCCTGTTTTTGAGCACGGCTCAGACACAGGTATCCGAAGACACAGGAAGGAAATTCCTGAATTACACGCCGCCACTTCGCGGTGTTTTCAAGGCAACAGGCCCAATTGTGTCCAATGCCTGGCGGTTTCTACCTTCCTGTGGCGGCGTGTAAAGGTACCATAATATCAAACTTGTCCATAGATTGCTGCCCACTAGCCTTATTCAACATTCCAAATTAATTGGTGGTGAGCTAAATAAACTACTTTGCTTTCCTTGTTTCTCCTCCAAATTTGTCAGGCTTCAATAATGAGTCCACCCAAGCGCAAGCTCAGGTGTTACCAATGGCATGGGAATGGGATTGTAATGTAAGTCAAGTGCCTCCTGCAGACCACCTCATGGAGGGGTTAATGAGGAGCTAGGCAACAAGACTGCATAAACAATAATATCCTGTAAGTGATTGTGTTCTGGCACTGGAAGAGGCAGAACCCCAGACAAAGAAAAGAGGCATCAACGCAGAGCCCACCGCCATCTTGGCAATGCTGTAAAATGCAACTACACTGTGCTACCATACACTGCCTGCTCTGGAGGATGCCTTCTTCCTCCTCACCACTCCAAGGCAGAGAGTGCTTCAGCACCAGAACTGGGGCTGCCCACACAGGACTCATATGTAACCTGGAGCTCCACGGCGCTACCCGCATTGGGCCTCATATGCAATTAGGTCAGGATTCAGGGCAGGTCTTGGATGCCAGAAGAGGACCTGAGGAGCTCACAGTCAGGAGGTGAGCCATTCTCCATGTCAGCTGGGAGCACAAGATCTCGCACTCAGGAAGATCTTGCAGCATGTTTGGTATTATTGCACCTGCAGCTGGTGCCACAGCTGCTGGATTGGCAAAAACAGGATTAGGAGCATGATGAGGAGGATGAGTAGGCCAAGGAGGACAAGGAAGGGGCAGAGGTAGTAGAAGCAGAATGTCATGTTTTCTGACTTAGTGTAGCACCCCACAAGAGGCTTTCAACTGGAAGAACATCATGCGGGGACCCCTACCTCTTCCAAGCAACTATCTGATATGGCATGTACCACCCTGTGCTAGCTTCTTTTTTGAGGAGATTTGGCACATGAATGCAATCTCCCAAGAGTGGTTGCATTGGCCTAAGTCCAATGACTTTGATGGCCAATGTACCTGAATTAAGATGGTGGCATTCATCCAGCAGGGGGTGTTTGGATTCATAGCCAAAGAAGGTACTGGGCATCATAGCTACATCATCTGTTACACCCTGCTGCATGACCTTCTTCTCAAAAGACATTTCAAAATCTATGCTGGGGAAGAGGTCTCCTTTGTGAAGGTGATCAGCAGCAAGGGGTGGTTCATGGTTGGCGTAAGTCGGGTTAACACTTTTGATGAATTTGAAAAGTGGCAGCAGGAGACAAAGTGGGAGATCGGATGGAGTCCAGACCTCTGTTGCTTAGCCAGCCAGCTGCACTCAAACTCACAGGGGCCATCGATCCTGAGGAGACTGTCGGTGTTGCCCAAGTTGATCCCATCTCTCCTAAAAGGGGTGGTCATCCCCAAATCCTCCAACCACTTCTCCTGCAATGGTCATGATGGGGTGTGCCAATTCAAAATAGGGGTCACCCTCCAAGAATTTTCAGGCCCTCCAATGCAACAAAATTCCAAAATACAAAACCCAGGAGTCAGGCCAAATCAATCAAAATGATCATTTTATTAGTTCAGTATAGCAAACCACGGTAAAAGCTGGAGATATATAAGATATACAGAACAGGAATTACCCCACTTGGTACAAACAATCCTATATAGAGAGAGTCTACATCCTATTTAACATGCACAATGCATAGGCTAAGCAATTCACCATTATAAGCACCATAGTAAACATCTCAATAGTAACCATACACTGGCCAGTGCCAAGTAACCCAAGGGGTAAAGATGTTATTACCTGCCTGTATAGCCCCCCTAACGCGCGTTTCGCGTTAGCTTCGTCTGAGGAGGGTCTGGACTCTGGACTCTGCCCTTCATGGTTATTGCGTCATTGTAATGGAGCCTGGTGATCCTTATGAGACTTTCCTTATTTACACTTTGTATATTCATATACAGTCAAAACAAAACGCTTACATACACTATGTAAAAAGACACATATTCATCTTTTTCTCACTATCTGACAAGAAATCAGAATAAACCTTTCATATTTTAGGTCAATTAGGATTGCGATAGTTATTTAGATTTGCTAAATGCCAGAATAATGAGAGAGAGAATGTTTTGGGGCATTTTTATTACTTTCTGCAAAGTTTACATACATTTCATTAGTATTTCGTACCATTGCCTTTTAAACTGTATGACTTGGGTCAATTGTTTTGCATATTCTTCCACAAGGTTCTCACATCAGTTAGTAGGAATTTAGACCCATTCCTCCTGACAGAACTGGAATAACAGCCATGTTTGTAGGTCGCCTTACTTGCACCTGCATTTTCAGCTTTGCCCATAAATTTTCAATAGGATTGAGATCAGGGCTTTGTGATGGCCACTCCAAAATATTGACTTTGTTATCCTTAAGCCACTTTTTAACAAGTTTGGCAGTATGATCCAGGTCATTGTCCATTTGGAAGACCCATTTCCACCCAAGTTTTAATGTGCTGACTGATGTCATGAGATGCTGCTTCAGTATTGTCATGTAATCTTCTTTCCTCATGATGCCATGCATTTTGTGAAGTGCACCAGTCCCTCCTGCAACAGAGTGACCCCACAGCATTATGCTGCCATCTTCTATCTTTCAAAGTTGGAATGGTGTTCTTAAGCTTCCCAACTTCTCTCTTTTTCCTCCAAATGTAACGATGGTCATTATGGACAAACAGTTCAACTTTGGTTTTGTTAGACCACAGGACATGTCTGCATATATTAAGGTCTTTGTTCCTGTGTGCATTTGAAAAAAGTAATCAGTTTTTTTATAATTATTTTGGAGTAATGGCTTTTTTCTTGGCAGAGTGGCATTTCAGCCCATGTCTTTTGCTTTTTTACTGGAAATTGCACCCAAGGAGGAATCAGACTTGTGGAAGTCCACAATTCTCTTCCTATTATCTTGGCTGATTTCTTTAGATTTTCCCATGAAGCTAAACAAATAAGCAGTGTGTTTCAGGTGAGCATTAATATACATCAAGAGTTTTGCCTCTAGTAAACTCAGACATTGCCAATAAACCTATCAGTAGCTTCTAAACACAAATATCATCATATGGGGTGTCCCAAATTGTATAAAGCAAGGTATAATAATCTTAGCATGTGTAAGCTTTTGACTTTGCAGAAAGTAATAAAAATGCCTTAAACATTCTCTCTCTTTCAATACTCTGGCATTTAATAAATATTAATAATTATGGTAATCCTAATTGACCTAAAACAGGAAATGGTTATTCTGAATTCATGTTGAATAGTGATAAAAACATACATATGTGTCTTTTTATATAGTCTATGTAAACTTTCGGTTTCAATTGTATGTGTGTTTGAGACTTAGTGTAGTCTATGCTACAGTAAAGTTTTGTAGGTGCTTTGATACTGCCCTTCAGAGACTGACAAACAAGTTGCAAGCCCCTAGCCTGATGGGCTGAGGTACGGGAATGCAAGACACTACAGACACTCCTGCAGAACAGGACTGGCCAAGTGCAGTCCTTAAGGGCTGCAAACAGTGCATGTTTTCAGGATTTCCTTAGCATTGTACAAGGTGCTGGAATCATCACCTCTGCAGTTAATGAAATTATCATCTGTCCAATCCTGAAAATTCGCACTGTGTTCAGACCTTGAGGACTGTAGTTTGCCATCTCTACCCTAAAAGTATCTGTGGATGTAGCCAGGAGGCAAGAGGAATCCTCGAGCCCTTGTCCACAACTTTGACTCTCCCTAGACCTTCTTAGGCCCTGTTACAATGGTTCATTGTTGGATGCTTTCTTCAACAAAGATTTTGAGAATCTGCATCAAAATCTGTATGTCTATCCTAAGGCCAATGGGATTACTCTGGCCTAAGTGCGTTATTCAACATTTATCAACATTAAACCTCACAAGCCACGTGTTTGCCTATGCAGACATCTTATCCAGATCATTTTATAATATTGTACTGTAAATCTCAGTTTTTAATATGCTATATGGTTTGGTGTAATCAGAAATACTGCCACTTTGCTCACAATACCAACCGCAAGATCATTAATAAAGAGATTAAAAATAATTAGTCCTAGTACAGATCCCTAAAGTACCCCACTTCTGACAATAGCCTATTTAGAGAGTGCACAATTTCTGACAACGCTTTTTTTACCCATCTTCATATAGTCTCCCCTAATCCCTGATTATGTAGCTTTAGTATCAGGTTGGGTGGAATAGTATAAAATCCAGCTAAATTACATCAGCCCCATTACAATTATCCAGATTTGCACTTACCTCCTCAGAGAAACCCAATATGTTTATTAGACACTACTTGTGTTTCATAAAGTCATGCTGGTTGTCAGTTATTATAATATTTTCAACCATATATTTTTTCAGCTCATATCTTATAATGCCCTCAAAATCTTTTCACACCACTCATGTCAGACTTACCAGACAGTAATTGCTTGGATTCACCTTCTTACCTTTCTTATATATTGGTACCACAGCAGCCATTCTCCAATCCTGTTATTTTCTGGCTTGTTGCATTCTCCTGGTGACAACTCTTGGTTCCATTTTGGACTATGGCATTGCTCCATCAGCGCCACTGTCACCAATCTGCAACTCTTTTAGAAAATAGAACCTCCTAGAGAAACAGTCATACATCCTTGCATGCTTTAAGGGAAAGTCCAAGGATCCGTTAAACTCTGCAACTCAGGTTAGTTAGTGCAAGACAGATTTGAGGCTCAAAACTTTACTTGAAGAGATACCGAGATTATCTATGCAAGATTACATCTAATAGAACATTTGTGCTTTGTAAAATTTGAATCTAATCTTACAAAAAAAACAGAATTAAGCAGGTATAAACTGGTAGGATGCATGAACAATATTTAGTAAAATGCTTAAGGGTCCACCTTTACTTAAGTCCACAATGATGCATGCTATGAAGGGTGCATCTACAGACTGTATGTTTATCTGTGGTAATTCAAGTTAGTTTGGGCAGACTGGGACTAAAATTTAGATGTATAATTCAAAATGGTATCACAAAGCAACAAGCTTTTAAGAGAAGGCTCAATAAAGACAGAACATCAAATTAACTTTCCCTATAAGTACAACAGCTATCTAAGCTATAAACTAGCCATGGAAATATTTTCTCTTGGGAAACAAATGCTTGCAGCTTATGGCACAATAGTACCAGCTATCAAATTATTAACTATAAACTTGCTTTATGTTCAATAAATGTGTTCATGGAATTTCACCACTGGTACATGTGAGGCACAAAATAAATCCACTGGATATACCTGGTAATCACTTATAGTAGTTAATAATAACTAGAAATTCCCTAGACACATTTTTGGTCCCACATTTGTGCCCACTTTTACCCATCAAACGATTACTACCAAATTTAAACATTCACTGGAAACATTACTTCACAAAGACCTACAAAATAATGAAAGATTATAAGTCTTTGAAAGAAGAAGAGTCCATTGTTTCATAGATTAGTGCCACAACATAAACTATTTTTCAGATATTCATCTAAAAACTAGGTACCCCCCAATCTCTCCAAAATACTCATAAAGCAAAAAAGCCACCATCAGATGCATGTGATATTTGCAAAACATACGAAATGATAGCAGCTATTGGAAAAAGGAGGACTGAAATTGTTACCGAATATTTTCTAAATCTATTCACATAAGTATTCAATAATAAGTACTTGGGAAAAAATGACGGGACGAAGGGAACATATGTAAGTAATATCACCAAAGAGAAAGATAACTTTACATGTGCAGGTGAAGATATGGAAAGAACACTTTGTATTCATTCAGCCAGGCAAAAAAACATAACGTTTGCTGATGCCACATAAAGGTCATTATTAGCCTGAAGGTCTATGCAAATTAATAACACCACACAGTGCAGCACAAACTGAATTCATAAAAGCTAAAAAATAAAAGCAAAATAAACATAAAACATCCGTAATCACGAGGAAAAAGAGCCGTTGTCCATGTTTTATCTTACTATGTTAATACTATGCATATATATTAGTAACATTTGTTCTATGCATGATTTATATTTAACACTTTAATATAGCTGTAGTGTAGAAGCCTAATCAATAAATGCCTTCTTCTTAACCCAGGTTAAGGTTATTGCTTTTTCCTCCTCTCCTTGCCCTGTGTCATTCTTTTTTTTGGAGACACTAAGCATATGATGAATTTCAAATGGCCAAGCCTTTACAATTTTCAAATCTGCCAAATAGCAAATCATCCTTCATAATTAAAGGTGACAGGCTGACAAAAAAATGAATGTAAAAATGTATATGTATATGAATTTTTGTGTCATGCTGCCGTCTGTGCACTTGTTTTGTCTTACCATAGCCGAAGGCTTATATCTCTGCACTTAGATTACATTTTTATATGGAGGCCATCAGACAGCTCCCCTTCGCCCTGGTGAATTTGCTGATTAATTTTGGATGCTCCTCTTAATTAACACCCCAAAGGAAGTCTGGATTTTCTAGCCTATACTCCATATAAAACAAGTGAATCTGAAGAAGAATGACCTAAGGAGACAGCCGCACTCTGTCCGAATGACATTACAAGAACACTGAATATCTCACAAGTCAGGACTTGCACAGGCAATGCCTAGAGAAAAAGTAGGCCTTTAATCAAGGCAGGAATGAGTTTCCTATTAGTCCAAATTCATTTACTTTATTTCTGGGGAAGAGAATCCAGGATGGATGACACCTGACAGTTGAAACATGTTGTCCTGTATAGATGCGGGTGCCAGTGGCCTTGATTAATTATTGGTACTATCTTCATTTCTAGGCAGATTAGTTGATGATGAATTAGATTAGTATGGCGAAGTGATGTATTCAGGATTTACAAATCAACTGGTAAAATGCACACACCGCACCAGACACCACATAGCACTGAGGCAGATCAGTCAACCATCCACAAAAGTGTCTTCATGTTCTAACGGATATATATTAGTGGGAGTGCAATAGGTTGTGGAAATAATTCAGACATTCCAACACAAAGACTTTATTAACAGACACTTGTTCAAGAAGAAATAGCCATCATGTATAATCTTGTTATATATCTTGGATGTATTTATACTCCCTCTCCTTTTCTGTAATGTTCTTTTAAAAATTGTAATAAAAATGTATCGAAAAAAAGAAGAAATACCGATTAATATAACACAACTGTTGCTTCATTGAAATGTGATATCTTTAGCATCCACAGTATAATCTTGTAAACTGAAAACTATAGTTATCGATTGACAATGGTTTTTTTACTAACTTTTATTACGCATGCAACGTACTAAAAGATAAATAAAAAATACAATAAAATATGTGGTTAAATCAATAAATGGTGTCCACAGTGAACCATAAAATAGGAAATTGTGAGAAAATAAGGTCAATATGATGTTACCCAATAAACATAGAAAAAAGGACAGGAGCCAGTCCTTATCTTGTAAGCATACAAACTGCTGCCGCAGGATCCACAGATACCATGGCAAGCCAAAAATGCAGGAACCAAGAGAGATTCTTGAAGATTCATTGAAGAAGCGCTTGATGAGTTAAGACCATTTATAAATCTGGCTGATTGACAGTGTCTAGGTACCGTTACATGGGGAAACATCGCCGGCAACACGCGTTTTGGGAACTTTGCCAAGATCGCTGTGGAGATGTTACCCAAGGAGACATCGCCTCCAATGCAGCAGCGATGTTGAAAGCAACTTTTGCTGCCAGGGTTAAACTCAACCCAGGCAGCGATCATTTAACATTGCAGTGAATGGGGGAAGTTGCTTTCATCATCGCTGTTGCGGTGTCAGACTGGGCGATTCTGCCAGATCGCCTGAGCATCATCGCCAGGTTTCACAACAAGTTCTGAAACCTGGCAACTCCGCTCAAGCAACTTATCGCCATTGAATGGCCCTGTCACACGTAGCAATGCACGAGTGATTTCAACGGCAACAGTGATGCCTACGTCACTTTTGGGCGATGTTGCCGGCGATGTTTCCCCATGTAACAGTACCTTCTGTGTCACTATAAAACTAATAGGTAAACTATACCCTGTCTAGGTGGTACCCTAGGTCCATGATAACAATAATAATAATATTTTGTAACATACAAAAAGGAAGATCTATATCTCCTGCATAAGGGTGAAATAAAAATTGCCTTCTTAAAGGGAATCTGTCTGTAGGTTTTGCTACCACATCTGTGAGCAGCATGGGGTAAGTTCAGAACCCTGATTCCAGTGATATATCATTTATTGGAGCGCTTGCTGAGATTTGAAAAAAAAATTACTGGATTATATGCAGCAGATCTACCAGTTCTCTGACTATAGAGCTCTGTATAACCCCATCCTCATCAATGGTTGACAGCTTTCTCTTTACACTGTTCATAGGCAGAAAGCTGCTGATCAGGGTTATATGTACAGTAGTGTTCCAAAATAGGAGTTCAATTATTCACTGTTTTTGGTATGAATTATATTAACACATGTTAAACCAATTTACCAGTTTTGTAGTAGCTTCTTAGAAAATCAATAGACTCAGCATTTATGATTTACATGTTTTTGAGACTGTGTATTTGAATAATTAATTGAAAGGGGTGTGTTCAAAATAATTGCAGTGTGAAGTTCAATTAGCAAGGTCAATCATTCTGTGAAGAAACAAGTGTGAATCAGGTGGCCCTTATTTAAGGGTGAAGCCAGCACATTTCCCACCAAGGACAACACCTGCAAGGAGTTTGTATGTTCCTTTCGTGTTTGTGTGGGTTTCCTCCAGGCACTCTGGTTTCCTCCCGCATTGCAGAGACATACTGATAGTATATTTAGATTGTGAGCCTCAATGGGGACAGCATTACTGATGTATGTAGAGTGCTATGGAATTAATAGCGCTATATAAATGAATAAATATATTACGCTGTACATGTATTTCTTCTTGAAAGCCTGTGAAATATGGGTAAATCTAGATATTGTTCAGAAGAACAGTGTACTTTGATTAAAAAGTTGATTGGAGAGGATAAAACTTATAAAGGAGTGCATACAATGATAGTCTGTTCAGGTAAAATGATCTCCAATGCTTTAAAATGGGAAGCAAAGCCAGAGAGACGTAGACAAAAATGGAAGACTACCATTCAAATGGATTGAAGAATAGCCAGAATGGCAATGGCTCAGCCGAGGAAGAACTCAATTGGCCTAAAGAGAAATGGAGAAGCATTTTGTGGACTGATGAAAGTAAAATTGTTCTTTTTGAGTCTAAGGGTTACAGACAGTTTGTCAGATGACCGCCAAACCTGAATTCAATCCAGAGTACACTCTGAAGACAGTGAAGTATGGTGGTGCAAGCATCATGATATGGGCATGCTTCTCTTAAATTTTCTATAGTGATAACAAAGGTTTTTTAGGCTGCGTTCACACATTGCGTATTTTGCGCTTTTTTACGGGCGCTTTTCAAAATATGCAATGTGTTTTGTGTCTGCCAGCAAAGTGAATGGGAAATTCACTTTGCTGTGCAGACAGTGCATAAAAATATGCAGTGCTTTTTTTGGGAGAAAGTGCAGCTGCGTAAAGAATTAAGATGTCAATTCTTTAAGCAGCTGCTCCTGCGTTTTCTCCCTGTGATGTCACAGAGGGGAGGAAGAATCCTGCTTCCTCCTCCCATCTGTGGCAGCTGTGACCGCCCTTTAGATTTCGCAGTGTATTAATATACACTGCGAAATCTAAATTAAACAAAGGCGAGTGTATGAAAAATAAAAAAGAATGAATACTTTACCTCTCCGACGCCTTTTCACGGTGTCCGGTGCCAAGGCCAGGAGATATGTATCACATGACCACGAGCGCCCAATCAGTGCCGGGAACGCCCCTCTGACGTCACCGCAGGTCCTGGCAGAAGACACCTTGCTTGGCCTAATTACCGGACACCGGGAAAAGGCGTCAGACAGTTAAAGTATTCATTCTTTTTTATCTTTCATACACTTGCCTTTTTTAATTTAGATTTTGCAGTGTATAATAATACACTGCGAAATCTAATGGGGCTGTCACAGAGGGGAGGAGGAAGCCGGATTTTTCCTCCCCTCTGTGACAACACCTGCGCTTTCTGGAGTAAAGAAAGCGCAGTGTGTGAAAGCCCCTGCATATTTTGCTGCGCTTTTTTGCGCGGCTGGAAAACACAGCAAAAAAACATGCTCAAAAAAGCACAACAAAATACGCAATGTTTGAACGCAGCCTTATAGTGATTTTTCTAGTTACAATTACATGACTACAGAAAAGAATTGTACTAAAATTAGAAACATTAATAATTATGTTTTTTTGAATTGTTAGGAGATGAATAAATTTTACTTTGCCAGAAGTGTAAAAAAAAAGAGACAGACATTCAAAAATCATATATTGATCTAAGGCTAGGGTCACACCTGCGGTTGGGCTTGCAGATCCTGATCCGGTTTTGAGCATTAAAAATGCTCAAAACCGGATCCGGATCCGCAGCCCATAGGCTTCGATACAAAGATCGGATTGCACTATTTGCAACCCGGATACAGCATCCGGTTTTGCAGCCTGCGGGAAAAATCATGCAGACTGCATTTTTCGGAGCGGTTGCAAAACTGGATGTGGTTTTTTAACATGGGCCCCTATGGGACCGGATCTGGTACCGCAAGGTACATAAATGTACCTTACGGTACCGGATCCTTAATGCATCCAGATGCGGAATGAGGGTTGCAATTTTACTATTAAAAGATAGTATAAAGGCACATGGTAAAACCACATCCGGTAATGGCCTTTGTGCCTTTTAAGTGTGACCCTAGCCTAATACTGCAAATGCAAAAACCTACAAAACTGAACATGAGGATCTTAATTCAACATTTTGCTCAGCATGCTGGATCAGTGGTTGGCACTGCAGCCTTGCAGCACTGGGGTCCTGTATTCAAATCCCACCTAGGACAACATCTACAAGGAGTTTGTATGTTTTCACCGCGCTTGTGTGGGTTTCCTCCAGGCTCTCTATTTTTTTCCCACATTTCAAAGACATACTAATAGGATATTTAGATTGTGAGCCTCAATGGGAACAGTGTTGCAAATGTATGTAAAGTGCTATGAAATTAATGGCTCTATATAAATGAATAAACATTATTATATTATTATTACACTGTATGAAGCCCACTACCACATCACGGGGAGTCTCACAGTGAGTCCCTAGCCTTTAAGTTGTGGCGCCGTAAGCCAACCACTGCAACAGCATCAGAGCAAAAGCGGGGCAGGTGACCTGGTGCCCCACAGCACCCATGACTCCAAGCCATACCACTCCGCAAACACATAATCTTAACAACAATGGCTTCCAAGCGAATAGATCTAAAAAAAAAATCACCTTCCACATGATCTCAAACTAACCAAAATAGGCAGACCCTTCTTGTAGGCTAACAACATTAGATCAATGTGATTTTTGAATGTGCATTTTTCTATTTTTTACAGTTTTATCATAATATTTACTGTACTGCAATGATGATGTACCCATTTACTTGACCACTGCCACCTATTATTGGCCTAATCAATTTGTGCCACACTCTTTTGAGGCAAAGGATTGTTTTGTAACAGTTATTTAGGCAGAGAGGACGCCAAAGGAAAGCATCATGGCATTTATGAAGTGATAATTTTTTATTTTGGAGTATTTCCATCCTGAGTTAGAAGGGACTTTGTATTAAAAATATATACCATATTGTGCAAGCTACTTTATCATGACATACCATCAGGGAGTCATCTGATCGGCTCCAGACTGTTTCTGCAGCAGGACAATAACCCAAACTATGAAACCAATGAGATTAACAACTGTTTCCAGCATCAAGAAGGACGAAGAGATGCAGAAGTGATGATATGGTTCCCACAGAGTCCTGATCTCAACATCATAGAGTCTGGCTTTGATTACCGGAAGAGCCAGAAGGATTCGCATAAGCTACATCCACAGAAGATCTGTGATTACTTCTCCAAGATGTTTGCAAAACATGTATTTTACTTCAGTGTTCGGAGGTAACGTTTTGGAATTCCTACACGTAAAATTGAGCATAGTAGATGGAAAAATTCAATGGTGAATTTACAAAAAAACCATGGCTACTAGTGTATATTTGCATTTTCATCCACGACATACAAAATTGGCCTTCCCCTATAGTCAGTTATAAGAGGATTAATAATGATAATTTTTCTTATAATCTGCAAGCGGATGATCTGGAGAGCGCTTTGTAGAACAAAGGCTACCCAAAACTGACATGAACAAACAGTTTTACTTCAATTTTAAGCATGGTCTTATGTTTGATGCTATTCGGAATTCCATTTTCAAACATTGGCAGGTACTTGGGGGTGACAGAGAACTAAGTAAATTACCTATTGCTCCTCCAGTAGTGACATACCACCGGAGCAAAAATTTGGGGGACTTATTGGTTCATGAACATTTACAACCTATCCCCAAAAATAACTGGTTACCCTCTACAACGGTGAAAGGTAATTTTAAGTGCCATAATTGTCCCTGGTGTAAATACCATATTTCAGGGACTTCATTGAAAATAGGTGACAAGGATCATTTAGTGCATTTATATATTATGGTACATTTACACGCCACTACCGAAGGTTAGAAACCACCGGGTGTCGCACGTGCACGAGCACGTTTCAACGGTTCCTAACGGTACCTGATACCGCAATTACACGCCACTACAAGGTGCTCCACAGTAGTTTATTTCAGTCCCTGGAAGCACCGACGGGTGCCGCAGGTTACCTTCTGTAGAGCACCTTCCCTGATTTACATGCCACTACCACAAGGGAATATGGGCGGCCCTGGGGCAGCAGGGACAACACATAGGCGTTGTGGATTACGAGACGCTCGTACGGTGATTGGACAATTCAATAGCATCATGATTGGCCAGCCAGCGCGGGAAGGCTGGCTAATACATGATGCTATTGCAATTGTGTAGTGTGACTGGTCATCTCCTTAAATATGCCGCCCTACGCAGGGACAACCAATCGTAACGCAGGAGCTTCCACCAATGATCGCTGATGGGGCGCGGTATCCCGGAGGCTGTGTCACGCCCCAGGGAGTTCACTAGGTGACGAAAATACCTTCCTGTTCCTCGATTACACGCCACTACCATAGGGTTTATACCTACTTGTTTTTGAGCACGGCTGGGAAACAGGTATCCAAAGTGACCGGTGGCAACAACTTGAATTACACGCCGCTACCTCGTGGTGTTTTGAAGGTACAAGTTACTAAGTTTCTAACCTTCAGTAGCGGCGTGTAAAGGTACCATTAGTTGTAAAATTAACTGCATGGTGTATGTACTTTTTTGCCCTTGCAGGAGGTTTTATGTTGGGAAAATTGTGAAAAGCCTCTATGTTAGGTTCCGGGAGAATTTTAATTCAATAAGCTCTGGAAAAGGCTCCCCCAGACTTATACAGCACATAAAAGAATGTCATGACAATAATCTTCATGTACTAACGTTCGCAGGAATAGAAATAATCTTTCCAACTTTACGTGGAGGTGACACACATAACAAATTGTGGCGTGCAGAAGCCCGATGGATAATCTCCACAAATGCACAAGGAGATTTTGGACTTCACGATAAATTGAATATGGCGGTGTTTTTGTGAGAATAAGCACTATTGTCCTTAATTATCAAACTTTTTTGTACAGTCGACTTATTCGCACATTATCATAATTTTTGATTGGTATCTGCCATTATCAATGATCATTTAAATAATATAATAGCAATGATAACACTGTTCTCTTTTTTATAGGAACAATTTAATACATAAGATCATTTTCTAAATGGTAAATTATGCACTAAGGGCAATACACTCGTATTGTCTAATGTGTTAGATTAATATTAATATTTGATAGTAGTGTTATCTGCTCAGCCTAGCAACAAGCGCTTTGAGAAATATGTTATAGGTGTTTCTCTTTCCGATCTCTACTTTTGTTTGTAATGTATTTATTTTTCTTGAATCCTCCTGTTGTTGCTTTTCTCTAGATCTTTGTTTCACTGCAAGTTTGTTTTTATTTAAGTGCAGTGATGTTCTTATGGTCCACCTGTATAAGGTAAGGAACTGATGTCACTGACCACAGATGGACCCGTTGAAGCAGTAATACGCATATTGATGCGCCCGTTGTCCGCCCTGCACTCCTTCCCTCCCTGCACAGTTTGTAACCATATGTTCCTGTAAAATCGGAAATTTAAATGATCAGAAATAAAATGTTCAATTTTAATAATTTGAATAGAATCCTCTGCGGGCAATGTCTGCCTGAAGGCTGGAACCCATAGACATCAACAAACGCTGGGTTTTCTCCTTTGTGATGTTTTGCCAGACCTTTACTGCTGCTAACTTAAGTCAATGCTTGTTTGTGGATCTTTCTACCTTACGTTTTGACTTAAGTATGTGAAATGCATGATAGATAGGTACGTGGTTGATTTAGCCATTAAAGAATATTTGACTTCTTTGCCTTAAAAAAAATCCTGGTTTGTTTTAGAATATATTTTAGGTAATTTTCCATCTGTATTTTGAAGCATCATCCAATTAACCTTGCTGTATTTGGTTGAATCTGTGCAGAATTCATCCAGCTGCTTCTGACTTCAGTCACATCATCAATAAACACTAGTGACCCAGTTCCGTTGAAAGCCTTGCATGTCCATGCCATCACACTGTCTCCACCATGTGTTACAGATGATGTGGTGTGCTTTAGATTAAGAGCTGTTGTAAACCTTCTGTGTGGGGTGTGCTGAGGGCATGGGGTGTGTGTAGAGGGCATGGTTGTGTGCAGGGGCATAGGGGGTGCAAAGGGCATTGGGGGTACAGAGGGCATGTGGGGTGTGTAGAGGTTATTGGGGGTGAAGAGAGCATGGGAAGGTGTAGAGGGCATGGAGAATGTGCAGAGGGCATTGAGGATGTAGAGGGCATGGGGGTGTGCAGAGGGCATGGGGTGTGTGCAAATAGCATGGGGGGTGTGCAGGCTGTGCAGAGGGCATGGGGAAGTGTGCAGAGGGCATGGGGTATATGCAGGCTGTGCAGTGGGCATGAGGGCATGAGTGGGTGTAGAGGGCATAAGTGGTGATGAGGAGTGTGTGCAGAGGGCATGAGGGGGGGGTGCAGAGGGCAAGGGAGTTGTGCAGGCTGTGCAAGAAGCATGTAGGGGGTGCAGGCTGTGCAGGGGGGATGGAGGATGCAGGCTGTGCAGAGGGATGGAGGATGCAGACTTTGCAGGTGGCATGGGGGGTGCAGGCTGTGCAGAGGGATGGTGAATGAAAGCTGTGTAAAGGTATGGGGGGTGCAGGCTGTGTGAGGGGGGTGGAGGATACAGGCTTTTCAGGTGGCATGGGGGTGCAGGCTGTGCAGGTGGCATGGGGGGTACAGGCTGTGCAGGTGACATGGGGGGTGAAGACTGTGCAGAGGGCATGGTGGGGTGCAGAAGGCATGGGGTGCAGGCTGTGCAAAGGGTATGAGGGGGTGCAGAGAGCATGGAAGGTGTGCAGAGGACATGGGGGTGTGCAGACAGCATAGGGATGTGTGCACAAGGCATGAGAGTTGTGCAGCTGCGCAGAGAGCATATAGGGGGTGCAGGGCATGCAGGGGGATGGAGGATGCAGGCTGTGCAGAGGGATGTACAATGCAGGCTGTGCAGGTGACATGGGGGGTGTGCAGAGAGCATGAGAAAGGGTGCAGAGGACATGTGAGTGAAAAGGGCATGGGGGTGTGCAGGCTGTCCAGAGGTCATGGGGGGTGCAGAGGGCATGGGGTTGTGCAGAGGGCATGGGGGTGTGCTGAGGGCATAGGTGTGTGCGCACAGGGCTTGGGAGTGGGGCAGGCTGTGCAAAAGGCATGCAGTGGGGTGCAGGCTGTGCAAGGGGTATGGAGGATGCAGGTTGTGCAGAGGGATGGAGGCTGTGCAGATTGCATGGGGTGTGTGCAGGGGGAATGAGGGGCAGTGAACGGGGCATGGGGGGTGCAGAGGGCATGGGGGTGTGCAGAGGGCATGGGTGTGTGTGCACAGGGTATGGGAGTTGTGCATTCTGTGCAGAAGGCGTGTAGGGGGTGCAGGCTGTGCAGGGGGATGGAGGATGCAGGCTGTGCAGAGGGATAGAGGATACAGGCTGTGCTTGGAGGATAGAGGATGTAGGCTGTGCAGGTGGCATGGAGGGTGCAGGCAGTGCAGGTAGCATGGGGGTGAAGGCTGTGCAGAGGGATGGAGGTTTCAGGCTGTGCAGGTGGCATGGGGGTTGCAAGCTGTGCAGGGGCATGGATGGTGCATGTTATGCAGTGGCATAGAGGGTGCAGGCTGTGCAGAGGGATGCAGAGTGCAGGCTGTGCAGGTGGCATAGGAGGTGCAGGCTGCGCAGAGGGATGGATGAAGAAAGCAGTGCAGTGGCATGGGGGTGCAGGCTGTGCAGGTAGCATGGGGGTGCAGGCTATGCAGAGGGATGGAGGATGCAGGCTGTGCAGGTGACATTGGGGGGTGCAGGTTGTGCAGGGGCATGAAGGGTGCAGGCTGTGCAGAGGGATGGAAGTTGAAAGCTGTGCAAAGGTATGGAGGATGCATTCTGTGCAGGTGGCATGAGGGGTGCAGGTGCATGCTGTGCAGAGGGATGGAGGTTGCAGACTCTGCAGGTAGCATGGGGGTGAAGGCTGTGCAGAGGGATGGAGGCTGCAGGCTGTGCAGGTGGCATGGGGTTTGCAAGCTGTGCAGGGGCATGGAGGGTGCAGGCTGTGCAGTGGCATGGAGGGTGCAGGCTGTGCAGAGGGACGGAGAATGCTGGCTGTGCAGGTGGTATGGGGGGGTGCAGGCTGTGCAGAGGGATGAAAGATTAAATCTGTGCAAAGGCATGGGAGGTGCAGGCTGTACAGGGTTAATGGAGGATGCAGGCTGTGCAGGTGGCATGGGGGTTGCAAGCTGTGCAGGGGCATAGACGTTGCAGACTGTGCAGTGGCATGGAGGGTGCAGGCTGTGCAGAGGGATGGAGGATGCAGGCTGTGCAGGTAGCATAGCGGGTGCAGGCTGTGCAGAGGGATGGACAATGAAAGCTATACAGGTGGCATGGGGGGTGCAGGCTTTGCAGGGAGGATGGAGAATGCAGGCTGTGCAGAGGGATGGAGGATGCAGGCTGGGCAGAGGGATGGAGGATGCAGGCTGTGTAGGTGGCATGGGGGGTGCAGGTTTTGCAGAGGGCATGGGGGGTGCAGGTTTTGCAGAGGGCATGGGGGGTGCAGGCTGTGCACAGGGATGGAGGATGCAGGCTGTGCAGGTGGTATATGGGTTGCAGGTTGTGCAGAGGAATGGACAATGAAAGCTGTGTAGGTGGCATGGGGGGTGCAGGTTGTGCAGAGGGCATGGGGGGTGCAGGCTGTGCAGAGGGATGGAGGATGCAGGCTGGGCAGAGGGATGGAGGATGCAGGCTTTGTAGGTGGTGTGGGGGTACAGGCTGTGCAGAGGGATGGAGGATGAAAGCTGTGCAGGTGGCATGGGGGTGCAGGCTGTGCAGGGAGGATGGAGGATGCGGCCTGTGCAGGTGGCATGGGGGGTGCAAGCTTTGCAGAGGAATGATGATGTTTTGTCACACACGTGTTTATTTCCCTTGTGTGTTGTGGAACAGCACAAAAAAAAACTGAGAAAAAGACAAACTGGACATAATTGCACACAAAACCGCAAGAATGGGCCGTACACAACTGTTGACAACTTACTGTTTGGTTGCCCACCCTTAGGAATAAATACCTACAATCAAGCACTTCCTATAACAATCAACAAGCTTCTTAAACCTCTCAACTAGAATATTGAACTACTTGTCTTTTGCAAACTTCTCCAGGTCTCTTATATTTGAAGGATACCTTCTACTGGAAGGAATTTTAAAATCTCTCCACAGGTGTTTAATGGGATTTAGATCTTGACTCCTTACTGGCCAATTCAGAATTCTCCAGCATTTTGCTTTCAATCAATTTCTGGGTGCTTCTTAAAGTATGCTTAGGGTTATTGCTGGAAGACCTAGAATGCAAACCCAGCATTATGACTCTAGGCATTCTATTTCAATCCAAAATCAGTTGGTAATCTTCAGGTTTCATGTTGCCTTGTACATGGCACCCAGGAACAGTGGCAGAAAAACAAACCCAAAACATTTTTAAACATCCACCTTATTTGACTGTAGGTACCTTGCTCTTTCCCAGAAGGATTATGTCTTAGGGCCCTTTCACATCAGCGTTTTTTTAAATTTGCGGCAGATGCGGTGAAAAAACCGCATCTGCCGCAACTGCCGCATAACGGTTCCACTTGCGGCACGGTTGCGGTTTTTTCCATAGGAAGTATAGGGGGACTTGCGGCAGATGCGGCAAGTGCGGTATTGCACTTGCGGCAGGTGCGGCAGAGAAAAAAACCGCAGTAAGCCGCGGTTTTTTTCTCTGCCGCACCTGCCGCAAGTGCAATACCGCACTTGCCGCATCTGCCGCAAGTCCCCCTATACTTCCTATGGAAAAAACCGCAACCGTGCCGCAAGTGGAACCGTTATGCGGCAAACGCGGCAGATGCGGTTTTTTCACCGCATCTGCCGCGAATTACAAAAAACGCTGATGTGAAAGGGCCCTTACTCATGTATGTTTTGGCAAGCTGCAGTCTAGCATTTTTATGTCTCTGTGTTATAAAGGGGTCCTCCTCGGTCTTCTGCTATAGTGTTTCATTTCAATCCAATGTCAGTTGATAGTTTGTGCTGTCACTGATTCACCCAGAGCCTGCAAAACAGCTTGAATTTCTTTGGAACTTGATGAGGTTTGCTTATTTATCATTCAAAATATCCTACACTGCAAATTTCTTACATTTTTCTCAGCCATCCAGTTGCAGGGAGATTATCTACAGTGCCATGGGTTGTAAACATCTTGATTTTGTTGAACCATGAACGAAGGAACATCAAGACCCCTGAAAATGGACTTGTAACATTGAGATTGTTGACATCTTTCAAAAATTTTAATTTTAAGTCCTCAAGCAGTCCTCTTCCATTGTTTCTGTTCTCCATGCTTAGTGTGGCACAGTCAGACACAATGCAAAGGTTGAGTCAACTTTTTCCCTCTTTTTATTTGGTTTCAGGTGTGATTCTCATATCGCCCACACTTCTTATACACAGGTGAGTTTAAACAAACATCACATATTTGAAACAAAGTTGATTACCCAAAGCTTGTCAATGCTGCAAACAAAATTGTCTGGCCTGTTTTGGGGGTTTTATGTGAAATTATGTCCAATTTACCTATTCTTCTCTGTTTTTTTGTGGTATGCATTCAAAGAAAATAAACATGTGTATGACAAAACATGTAATTGCCATAAT
This sequence comes from Allobates femoralis, assembly GCA_033576535.1. Lineage (NCBI taxonomy): Eukaryota > Metazoa > Chordata > Amphibia > Anura > Aromobatidae > Allobates > Allobates femoralis. Next base: position 477,831,378 of record JARQOC010000002.1, on the reverse strand, counting down.
TTTCTGGAACAATTTCAAGGGTGCCCACATTTTTGGTATATATGCATGAATGTATGTTTTATATATTTATACTTGAATATTTCTATATATAAAAAGTAGGAGAAGCACCAGGGCAAATACCGTATATATTTATAGACCACACAAGTGTAAGTTATAAAACTCCTCTGTGCTGCATAAGATCATTACAGTGTAACTGTGTGGTTCAACACTGAGATGCAGAGTAAGAGAGATCCTTGTGATGAGCATACAAGAACTGACCCTTAAATTGTCTTCCATGTTATGAGATACTGAGAGCATAATCTTCAGACCTTGTTTCCTACCACGGCGAGTATGAACAAACAAGTTCATACAATGTAATTTGTTATTTAGGGGTATTTCATTTCAGTTCAATGTAATGATGTAAATGAAACCAGTAAATGAATATGGCTGGAACATTTGGTAACTTGCTCTGTTATCTGAGGCAGTGGCAAAACTTTGGTTTCTATTGCTTGTTTAATGATGATAACAGTGTGATTTGCAGGTATAAGTAACAAATGAACTCAATTAAGGATCCAAGACTGGCACCTGTCTTAGGGTAGGGTTGCACTAAATGATTTCCCCATCTTTGTTTCCTGTGCAGCCTGCCATTTAAAGGCTTTTCCTCACATGATATACAACAATGAAATACTTGTTCCTTAATGGTCATGAATGAAGAAAGTAGACCTTATCCAGTAGCCGTGCACTTGATTGTTATCTCCTCGAGAAGCCAACTATATTCTTACTACTGTCTTATTGGAACAAATAATCTGTCTCTTCAGTGCACTGACATGGATTTAACCAATTTGTTGAATTTAATCTGCCTCCATGTTAAAATCTACACTCATTTTAAAGATGTAGAGATTGTTTCGGATCACGTGTGGTGAACATATGGTGATAAAACGAATAAGGTATGTAGTCATCATGTTCTAGTAGATACAATTTGATGTAATATGGAAAATAATTTAATGCAGATACCGGTATATGCTTTTTATTAAATTTAGTATTTAATTTTTTGAAGAAGAAAATTTTATCCAGCACATACCGTATATGCTGTTCTACAGTATTGCGATCTGATTTATTAGCAGATATCTACGGAGGCACTACACCTTCTGTTTGGGGTGCAGTACCTCCCTGTGGTCCTTCCCATAGGGGTGATACCTCCACTACTTCCCCCCATCCTCCTCATTGGTCATCTCCCATATTCACTAGCAATACGGCATAACATTTTATCAAATGTGACAAGGATGACTCCAAGTCAACTACAACCACTACAACCAGGCAACCCAGTAAGCGACAATGTTATAAGTATTGTGGCTGCTATGCAATTAGGTAAAATAACTCATGTTTGCTGTGTGGTACATACACACAATTTAATCATGCAACATTTTTGTTTTTAAAAGATACCACCTAGGACAAAGTTATGCTCATTGTCGGAAGAGTACATGGGCACTAAACCACACTTACATGGTGAAGAATGGACAACAGGGTTGCAGCAACAGGGCAGTATGAATGATTCACTGACTGATTTGCAAACTTGAAATGAGAGTAGAATTTATTGCTGCATTGTACAAGCAACACAGTGGCGTAACTACCAGCATAGCAGCTGTAGCAGTCGCTTTGGGGCCCGGCGCTTGTGGGGGGCCCGGACCCAGGGCCAGCGTCAGCACCCGGCGCCCGACTGCTTGGAGGGGGCCCACCGGGCCCCTGAGGGCTAGGGTCACACTTGTGTTGTGACCCTAGCCTGACGCAAGTATTGTCTGCTGCAGCGCAGAGCGTTGAACGCTGTGCGCTGCCAGCAACTGAGCCCATAGAAACCCGACGTTTACATTGACAACCAAATGGTTGTCATGGTAAACGTCGGGTTTCTATGGGCTGCCTCCAGCGCTATGCGCTGCAACATACAATACTTGCATAAGGCTAGGGTCACAATGCAAGTGTGACCCTAGCCTCAGGGGCCCCTGAGCACTGACTGCCCCCACAGCCAGAGCCATATCCAGGGGGCAGCTGGGGGGTCATTTTCAGGCTCCTGCAGCACCGGAGGTCTCCCTCCTCCCCCCTCCACGGGAGCCGAGAGAGCTGCACACTCTGGGCTCAGGCTGACAGGACCTGTGATGATGTCAATGGATGGGGAGGAGTCAGGGGTCTCATGATCAGCTCCTCAGTGTATCCAGGACTGTTCTGGCCACCATGAATGATGCTCAAATAAGGTGAAGTTTGTGTGTGGTCAGGAGGGATTTACAGTGTGAATGTAGCAGAGGTGAGTGTGTACTAGGTGTATGGCAATTAGGTGAAGGTTATGTGTGGGGTCAGGAGGGATTTACAGTGTGAATGTAGCAGAGGCGAGTGTGTACGAGGTGTACGGAGCGGAGCCGTGTGTGTACGAGGTGTATGGAGTGGAGCCGAGTGGGTACTAGGTGTACAGAGCGGAGCCGAGTGTGTACGAGGTGTACGGAGCAGAGCCGAGTGTGTACGAGGTGTACGGAGCGGAGCAGAGTGTGTACGAGGTGTACGGAGCAGAGCCGAGTGTATGAGGTGTACGGAGCAGAGCCATGTGTGTACGAGGTGTACGGAGCAGAGCCATGTGTGTACGAGGTGTACGGAGCAGAGCCATGTGTGTACGAGGTGTACGGAGCAGAGCCGCGTGCGTACGAGGTGTACGGAGCAGAGCCGCGTGCGTACGAGGTGTACGGAGCAGAGCCGCGTGCGTACGAGGTGTACGGAGCAGAGCCGCGTGCGTACGAGGTGTACGGAGCAGAGCCGCGTGCGTACGAGGTGTACGGAGCAGAGCCGTGTGCGTACGAGGTGTACGGAGCAGAGCCGTGTGTGTATGAGGTGTACGGAGCAGAGCCGCGTGTGTACGAGGTATGTGTACCAGTGATAGCCCCCCGCGGATTCCGCTCCTATAGTCCCAGCCGCCTTTGCCGGCAGCATTCTTCTCCAGAGTCTCTTCTGCTGCTGTCTGCATTCTGCAGCTCAGCATGGAGGGGCACGATGTCATCACTGTGCTGATGTGTGCAGAGCGACCGGAGGAGACCGGAGCGGCAAGAAGAAAGGTGAGGAGAAAGAGAGATCTGGACGGCCAGACACTCCGCTTGGCTGTGGTGCCACCATATGGCAGTGTGGCTCCATTGAGCTGCTTGCATTATTTGTGCGCTTCAGGATGGTTGTGTATATACCAAGCATCCTCAGACGCACAAAAATGCAACATTTTGCATTTGAAGGGTATTTTTAAAAAGCGCAAGGGAACGCAATCTCATTTTAGCCCGCTCCTAACAATGTGTAATATACTCACTGTCAGAAACAGCTCGTGCTGGTTTCAGCAGTCACTGTTCCTGTAAGGCTGCCTTCACATAGGAGTTTTTTAAAAAATGTGGCAGTTGCGTCATTTCCGCCTAGCGGCTGCACTTGCTGCACGTTGGCGGCAAGCCCCATGCATTGTCTATGGGGCTTGCGGTAAGTGTGCGGCAATATATATTATATATATATATATATATATATATAGTCCGCGATATGTACTTAAAGGGGGCCCACTGAGACCTTTTCGCCCAGGGCCCACAGAAACCTGGAGCCGGCCCTGCCCGGACCCAGCGCCGCTACGCAGCCGCTGCTATACCGGCAGCTGCGCCTGCGATACCTGTTGTCATTGTGTGTGGCCGTCAGGTGTGGGGGTGGGGGCCCGGCCGGGGGCGGCCGCGCCCGACGGGCCCCCCCTGGCGAGGTGGATGCCTCAGCCGCTCCTATTCAAAGCGGCCGCAGGCGCCGCACACAAAGATCAAGGGGCTGCTGCCGCCAGTCTGTAGCCTGCTGCCTGCCTGCCTGACGCTATGTGTTCTCTGCAGATCTCCGCCCCCTGGCCGGCCTGTGACCTCGCTCCGAGTGAGTCCTTCCTTGACTTGTCCTAACTTACTGACCGAGTGACCGGTCACTTACAGCACAGAGCAGACAACAAGCAGGATTAGAAGGAGCAGGAGCTGCTGCTGCACTGAGCCCGGAGGTGAGAGGCGCCGCTAATAACAATATTTATTGACAGTGAGCAGCCGGCAGCATGGGGGGGCCTGTATATACCCTGTGTGTGTGCTGCTGCCAGGGACACTGAGGGGGGGGCCTGTATATACCCTGTGTCTGTGTGTGCTGCTGGGACACTGTGAGGGGGCCTGTATATACCCTGTGTGTGTGTGCTGCCGCCAGGGACACTGTGAGGGGGGGCCTGTATATACCCTGTGTCTGTGTGTGCTGCTGGGACACTGTGAGGGGGCCTGTATATACCCTGTGTGTGTGCTGATGCCAGGGACACTGAGGGGGGGGCCTGTATATACCCTGTGTCTGTGTGTGCTGCTGGGACACTTTGAGGGGGCCTGTATATACCCTGTGTGTGTGCTGCTGCCAGGGACACTGTGAGGGGGGGGGCCTGTATATACCCTGTGTGTGCTGCTGGGACACTGTGAGGGGGGGCCTGTATATACCCTGTGTGTGCTGCTGGGACACTGTGAGGGGGGGGCCTGTATATACCCTGTGTGTGCTGCTGGGACACTGAGGGGGGCCTGTATATACCCTGTGTGTGCGCGCCGGGACTCTGGGAGCTGTATACCCTGTGTGCGCGCCGGGACTCTGGGAGCTGTATATACCCTGTGTGCACGCCGGGACTCTGGGAGCTGTATTCCCTGTGTGCACGCCGGGACTCTGGGAGCTGTATATACCCTGTGTGCACGCCGGGACTCTGGGAGCTGTATACCCTGTTTGCACGCCGGGACTCTGGGAGCTGTATACCCTGTGTGCGCGCCGGGACTCTGGGAGCTGTATATCCTGTGTGCACGCCGGGACTCTGGGAGCTGTATATCCTGTGTGCACGCCGGGACTCTGGGAGCTGTATACCCTGTGTGTGCCGGGACTCTGGGAGCTGTATACCCTGTGTGCGCGCCGGGACTCTGGGAGCTGTATACCCTGTGTGCGCGCCGGGACTCTGGGAGCTGTATATACCCTGTGTGCACGCCGGGACTCTGGGAGCTGTATACCCTGTGTGCACGCCGGGACTCTGGGAGCTGTATACCCTGTGTGTGCCGGGACTCTGGGAGCTGTATACCCTGTGCTGGGACTCTGTATACCCTGTGCTGGGACTCTGGGAGCTGTATACCCTGTGCTGGGAGCTGTATAGCCTGTATATACCACCACTGGGGCCTGTATATACTACTGGGGCTGCTGTATATACTGCTGGGGCCTGTATATACCACTGGGGAGGCTGCTGTATACCACTGGGGCTGCTGTATATACTGCTGGGGCCTGTATATACCACTGGGGAGGCTGCTGTATACCACTAGGGCTGCTGTATATACTGCTGGGGCCTGTATATACCACTGGGGAGGCTGCTGTATACCACTGGGGCTGCTGTATATACCACTGGGGAGGCTGCTGTATACCACTGGGGCTGCTGTATATACTGCTGGGGCCTGTATATACCACTGGGGAGGCTGCTGTATACTACCACTGGGGAGGCTGCTGTATACTACCACTGGGAGGCCTGTATACCACTGGGGGGGCCTGTATACCTGTGCTGGGGTCCACCCTCGGCTTATACACGAGTCAATAGATTTTCCCAGATTTTGGGGGCAAAAGTAGGGGGGTCGGCTTATACACGGGTCAGCTTATACTCGAGTATATACGGTAAACTGGGTGGCGTCAGACTGTTAACACCGATTCGGTAAGGGGGTGTGTCTTGAAGGGGGAGTGTCATTGGGGGCGTGTCTTGGAGGGGGCCCCGTTCAAAAGTTTGCTATGGGGCCCTGCCAGTTCTAGTTACGCCCCTGAAGCAACATCAGGCAGTGGGGCGAAGGATAACACTATTCAGCAAACAAATTGAAGCTTGTGTTACTTTTTATTGCGTTATTGGAAGTTGTTGAAGGCCACATGTTGCTTACTAAAGACTTTGAAGAAGGGTAAAAAATTGATTGTCAAATTTTTATAATGGATCAATGCTGTCCTCATTTTTCCTGAAATTAATTTTTGAAGGGCAACATATGCAGTGAATTTTTCAAGTAGGACTGTCCAAAGGAAGGAGCCTTCGTGCAAGGATGGGGAAAAAAGGCAAAAAACATTTTTTTTTTAATTCTTCATTGTCTTAGACTTAGACTTTTAGTATGCATCAATATCCTCTTCATGGTTACTGAAAATACGTTTTTGAGAACAGCATCTGGAGTGAAATAACCTGATAGGACCTGCTCAGGACTGGGCTCCTACACAAGGATGGGCACAAAGGGCAAAAATTGTTGCAGCGCAGCAAGCATTAACTAAACAAAACTTGGTATTTCATTAAGGCATATTTTTAACTAAATTCCCACTTTGGGGGGGGGAAGGATAATGTATGTAATGATTTTTTTTTTGGTCAGGTGATTTTGCCCAGTAGAGGCCACAGCATAACCTGGCCCTTGCAGAACAATAAGCACAAAGTGAAAAATTTGTTAAAAACAGAAATTGTTTGGTTTTGATGATAATTTACTTTTGTTCTTAACTTTTTTCTCATTTATTAATATATTATTGTTGAGAGGAGGGTGGGGGGGCACAAATTGTGATCATTTTGCCTAGTAGAATTTTGTGCAGGATTAGAATCCTTTGCTGGTCTGTTGATTGTTTGGGCTGGGTGAAGATCCTCAGCAAACATCTCCACAAGATTGGGACACTGCCCCCAACTGGGAGCATAGCATAAGAGGCACTGTTATTGTTGCTTAATTTATACTCCCAACAAGAGATGAGTAGACCCGTGTAGGTTTGGGTTCTGAGGGTTCAGATGGACTTTAGATTAAACTCTGTTCTGGATGAAAACTTGACCTGAACCACTTTGGAAGTCACAAAGCACTTCCAGAAGAGGGAGGGATTTGGTAATTTTTTTTTACACACTACATCCAATAATGCAGATTTTACCCCTAGTGAGAGCCATTCAAACAGTGCAAGTGGCTTGCACTGTGCCAAGCACCAAGCATGCCCGAATGCAGTGATGCTGACTCGAGTGGTTTGTATACATAAAGAACCCAAGCCTGAACTCTTTTTTGCAAAGTCTGTGTTTGGTACGGACACTGAACTTTAAAGTTTAGGTCCACTCATCTCTACTCCCATATTACCAGTTATGTTTAGAAAGGCTCAGCAGGATTTAATCTACATTAATAGCTAATTTCTTGGTTCTACAGTATGTAAAGGGCAGCTAGCACTGCAGTCTTGCATCGCTGGGGTCCTGATTTCAAATCCTACGAAGAGCAACATCTACAATGAGTTTGCATGTTCTCCTCTTGTGTGAGTTTCTTTTAGGTTCTCCAGTTTCCTCCCACACTCCAAAGATATACTGATAGGGAATTTACATTGTGAGTTCCAATGGGGATAGTGTTGCTGATGTATGTAAAGCATTGTGGAATATAAGTGAATATGTTATACTAGACGTGGGCCCGATGCTATCGCATCAGGAGGGTGGTGTTTGTGCGCTGTCTCTCATCTCTGTACCTGCTTCCGCCTGTGCACTGTCTCCTCCATGTGCACTGTCTCCCCCGTGTGTGTTGTCTCTGTCTCTCCGGTGTGCGCTGTCTCTGTCTCCCCCATGATCACTGTCTCTGTCTCTTATGTGTGCACTGTCTCTGTCTCCCCCGTGTGCACTGTCTCTGTCTCCCCCGTGTGTGCTGTCTCTGTCTCCTGTGTGTGCTGACTCCCCTGTGTGTGCTGTCTCACCTGTGTGTGCTATCTCCATCTCCCACATGTGTGCTGTCTCTCCAGTGTACGCTGTCTTTCCCGTGTGGGCTGTCTCTCCCGTGTGCGCTGACTTTTCCGTGTGTGCTGTCTCTTCCGTGTGTACTGTCTGTCCCATGTGCGCGCTTGTCTCTGCCTCTCCCCGTGTCCCCATGTGTCTGTGCCTATTCCCCTATGTCCCCGTGTCTATGCCTATTCCCCTGCATCTATGGCTATCCTCCTGTGGCCTCTGTGTGTATGCCTCTCCCCCTGTGTCCCCCTGTGTGTATAGCTCTCCCCCTGTGCTGCGTCCTCCCCCCTCGCCACCCTCGTTTTCACCCCTGCCTAGCTCCCCCTTGTCCCCACTGCATTCTCACCCCTTCCTAGCTTCCCCCTCACCCCCTGTGAGCTCACCCCTGCCTGGCTCCCCCCTCCTTTCTCACCCATGCCTAGCTCCCCCCTCACCCCCCTACATTCTGACCTCTGCCTGGCTCCCCCCTCCATTCTCACCCCTGCTTGGCTCCCCCTCCGTTCTCACCCCTGCTTGGCTTCCCCCTCGCCCCCTGTGTTCTCACCCCTGCCTGTCTCCCCCCTTCATTTTCACCCCTGCCTGGCTCCCCCTCTGTTCTCACCCCTTCCTGGCTCCCCCCTTGCCCCCCTGCATTCTCACCCCTGCCTGGCTCCCTCCTTGCCCCCCTGCATTCTCACCCCTGCCTGGCTTCCCCCTCCTTTCTCACCCTGCCTGGTTCCCCCCTCGCCCCCCTGCATTCTCACCCCTATCTGCCTTCACCGATGTCAGCTGCTGAAGGCTCCAGGAACAGACTCTCACTCTGTGGAGCGGTCATGTGACAGGGCGGGCTGTGGGACGTCACATCAGGCCGCCCTGTCACATGACTGCTGCTTCACAGAGTGAGAGTGTGTTCATGGATAGTTCAGCAGCTGGCATCGGTAAAGCCAGGCAGAGGTGAGAACGCAGGGGGGCGAGGGGGGAACCAGGCAGGGGTGGGAACACAGGGGGGCGAGGGGGGAGGATGGAGGGGGCAGACGGTGGTTGGGGTGCCGGTGCCGGGGTTCCGCTGGTGGTAGTGTTTGGCATGCAGCACTACCGCCAGCGGACGCCATATTGTTACACCCAAGTGGGTGTATAATTGCTTTGTGGCTTCCGGAATTGACATAGCATTACAACCAGATGGAAGTAGCCACAAGACAAATATATATAAGATTATAAGATTCTATATAATCTAATGCTTTTTCAGCTACAACATCACAATTCTTCAATTTAGGTTGTTTATTCAACAATGTTTTTGTTGGTATGGATGAAGATGGTGATTACTCTAGGAATAGAACCCTTTTCCGATAGTATTGAGAGCATGTTACCCACAGAAAGTACCACCAAAGTTGACAGGACACAAAGACACAGTATCTTTGCCACAAGCATACAAGGCTGTCATCAAGTACAGGACCTTGAGTGCATTCAGGGGCGTAACTACAATAGGTGCAGGGGTTGCGATCACACCTTGGCCCTGCAGCCTAGGGGGGCCCCAAATCTCCCTTTGGCCTATAGAAAAAGAGTAATACTATTAAAGATTTGCAATAATTGGGGGCCCTGCTGGAACTTTCGCATCCGGGCCCCTGGGCCTGAAGTTACGCCACTGAGTGCATTATTTATAAAATGCACTCAACCTCCATATCCTGTATTCCCTATCAACATGTAAGACCACATTGCTGAATAAAAAGCAATTTTCAAGCGTGTTTAACATTTGCTCAACATCATTCAGACAAGTCTATGATATACCTGAAGAATATAGTCTGGTCAGATGAGACTAAAATTGAATCCTTTGGATGCCATAATAAACACCATTATTTAGAGGACAAAGGTTTTGCATATCACCTCAAAAACACTATACCAACAGTGAAGTTTGAAGTAAGGAACATCAAGGTTTGAGGCTGTTTTTCAGCATATGTACTGGCAAACCATATAATTAAAGAACGAATGAATGAAGAAATGTACTGAGACATTCTTGATAAAAATCTGCTGCTATCTACCAGGCTGATGACAGTGATCCAAAACACACAACTAAGGAAACGCTCAGTTGGTTTCAGCCAATCACCTGACTTGTTCAGAGTTGATAGAAGTAGCACATGGAATTTTCAGGATATGAAGAGTGTTTATGTAAAGCAGGGGTGGGGAACCATTTTTCTGCCGAGGGCCATTTGGAAATTTCTACAATTCTTCGGGGGCCGTACAAAATTATCAACTTGAAAATTTCCCGCTATATTTGGTTAAACAATCAACTCACCCCTACTGTGGTGGCTGGGGCTGCTTATATTGGGCATTGGTGTTATTGGTCATGTTGCTTCTCAACTGCTATTCCAGGTTTGCTAGCGCCCTTGACATTACAGGAGAGGCTGGGGCACATACCTCACTGGGAGGCCAAGGCTGGGGCATAGAGATCACACGGGAGCTGGATTTAAAGGTCAGACAGTCGGCAAAATGCGTTATCAGGATGACTGCGGTTTCCAGGAATCTGCCTTGAGGCAGCAAAAAAGTCATCAAGGGCCGCATTCGGCTCTGGGGCCTGAGGGCCCTTTCACATCAGCGTTTTTCGTAATTCGCGGCAGATGCGGTGAAAAAACCGCATCTGCCGCGTTTGCCGCATAACGGTTCCACTTGCGGCACGGTTGCGGTTTTTTCCATAGGAAGTATAGGGGGACTTGCGGCAGATGCGGCAAGTGCGGTATTGCACTTGCGGCAGGTGCGGCAGAGAAAAAAACCGCAGTAAGCCGCGGTTTTTTTCTCTGCCGCACCTGCCGCAAGTGCAATACCGCACTTGCCGCATCTGCCGCAAGTCCCCCTATACTTCCTATGGAAAAAACCGCAACCGTGCCGCAAGTGGAACCGTTATGCGGCAAACGCGGCAGATGCGGTTTTTTCACCGCATCTGCCGCGAATTACGAAAAACGCTGATGTGAAAGGGCCCTGAGGTTCCCCACCCCTGGAGTAGAAGAATGGGCTAAAATCTCACCTGAGCAATGCAGTCAACTAATTTCTTCATACAGGAGGTGTCTTGAAGCTGTCATCAACAAAGGCTTTTGTACGAAATATTAAATACATTTTAGTACTTGTGTTCAATATTTTTTCTCTTTGCCATTTCTCATTATTACACATATTGTGCAGACACCTATTGTTTGATTATCTTCCTTGTATAGATTGGATGGGTTATTACTGACATTTGTTGAGAAATTAATGTTAATAACACATTTAGAAATCTAATTAGAAAATTGGTGACGTGTTTAATACTTATTTTACCCATTATATACATATATATTTGATGGTAATTTGCTTTTACCAACAAGTTTGCCAAGCTTGTTTTAATTCATAAATGAAAACAATTAATAATAGGAATAATAAACAAGATTTTGGATAACAGTTTTTTCTTGAAGTTCAATCCATGCGATTTCTAAGGATTCTTCACCCGAATTATGCAGTGAAGTGAACAGTCTTTTTTTTATCTGTAGTTGGCCACCAGATGGCACTATGATAACTTTTACTTAGGTAGACTATCAGACAAAAAGACATATAATTGCACTAGGATTAGATTCATTAAACACCATAAAATCAGTAAAATAGCAAGATGTTACCTAAAACAGTAGCAGATTATTGAATAAGTTAATCATATGCAAATTAACAGTCATAGCTGGCTCATTAGAAGAGGGTTAGTGTCACATTATTTAAGAATAAATGTGCTACAGTCAAATAATGTGACATAATTGAGCTGATGATATTACTTCGTTCACAATTCTGTAGAATATTAACAATCTTAAAGAACTGACATACTAAGAATTTGTTGTGATTTTTTCCAATATCAGTTTTTGCTTCTATATCTGACCCTATGGAGAGCAGGGAGATGGGCGCCAATATGGAGTGGACAGAAGTGATTGAGCACTTATTGAGCTATTCAGAATTTATGAATTTTAGAAAATGTTAGTTGAATGTTACATAATTGCTGCTTAGGTTTCAAACCCGCATCAGAGACTCAATTGCAAATTCTGTCTGATTTCACAGATTTGCACTGCTATTCTTCCCATATATATGAAGGATAACAGAATAATACCCAATTTAATGCAGTTTATTGAGTGCTTGTGGCTCTCTGTGTGATGGATGTGGAACTATGTCATCATTTCATTAGAAGCTGGACCTGTGACTAAGATGTAAGTAGAAATTGATACAGGGAAATGTACAATTCTCTTTACATAAAGAAAATTGGCACTTACTAACAACTTAACCCTTTAAAACATCAGATCTACATATACACTGAGGCAGGGGCGGACCGTCACCCCCGGGGGCCCTGGTGCAGGAGAGGACCGGGGGGGCGGGGCTACTGGCCATCGGCGCAGCCGGGGGGGGGGGCCGTTGGCCGTCGGCGCGGCCAGGGAAGGGGGGTGGTGGGTGCTGCTAGGAGCCGCTGGGAACCGCAGGGAGCCGCAGGCGCGATGCTCTCCTACCTGGGAGCTGCGCCGGATGTATGCTAGGGGCCTGAGGAGCAGAGGAGAGGAGGGGCGGGATCAGGCAGGGGAAGCAGGAAGCTCTCTGCTTCCCTTGCCTGACCCTCCTCTCCTTTGACGGCGGCTTGCGGGGGTCGGCTGGGGGCCCCCCTCCAGGCTTGAAGGGGCCCCAGCCGGTCGGGGCCCTGGTGCAGCTGCACCAGCTGCACCAGTGTAGTTCCGCCCCTGCACTGATGGCATTAATACCTTCAGTGTATATGGCATTAATGCCATCACTGTATATGTAGATCTCATGTCTCATCGGATTTCAAGTACAGTTGCAATAAATTATCCTTCATTGCAATTGAGTTTTTTTTTGTTAGCAAAATGTGCAAACTTTCTGCTGTTTGCAAACAATAACAATTTGCAAAGCTCAACAGAACTAATAAAAGAAGTGGTTTCTCCAAATGCAACAGAAAGGTCCCTTTTAATAATCACAGTCAGATAAGTATTAATCCTTCATTTAAAAGAGTCATATATCCTCCAAGTTCATAAAAATATGTGCAAGTTCTATTTAAAGGGAACCTGTCAGGTGGTTTATGTCTCCCCAGCTATCACTATCTGTACCTGTAGTTTTATAATACTATTCTAACCATCACTGTCTGAGCTCAGAGCTATTTTCTTATGTAAATGAGGTTAATAGTTAACTGTAGTTAAATGTAGGTTAATAGTTACTTTTCAGCTGAATATCAGAAGATGCTGCAGGGCCTGTGTGATGTCACGATCATGTGGCCATAATAGGTAGCACTACGTCTCCATAGCCCCTAATGATTTTGCTTGCTTAGCTCCACTGACTATGGTCACATGATCAGGACATCACACAGGTCCTTAAACAGAGACAAGTTAGCAGTGAGTTAACTATAAATCTGTCAGGATGTCTATGTCCTCCAAGGTGTCTACACACTGCCTCATTTACATAAGACGATGCATATTTATAAATGCTGTTTTTCTCAACTTTAAGATTACACTTTTAGCTCAGACAAGGATGATTAGAATAGTACTATGAAGTTGCAGGTAAAGATATTGATAGCTTGGGAGGCATAAACTAGCCAACAGGTTCCCTTTAAATAGAAAAAAACAACACCAATAAATTGAGGGGTAGTAAAAGTGCATCACATAAGAATAGCATACATCTAAGATAAATATAAAGTAGTCAAGGTGCTATACCAATTGATTGCATACAGTACATAAAGGGCAACATACAGTTGTGGCCAAAAGTATTGACACCCCTGCAATTCTGTCAGATAATACTCAGTTTCTTCCTGAAAATGATTACAATCACAAATTCTTTGGTATTATTATCTTCATTTAATTTGTCTTCAATGACAAAACACAAAAAGCATTTTCCTAAAGTCAAATTGGATATAATTCCAAACCAAACATAAAAAAAGGGGTGGACAAAAGTATTGGCACTGTTAGAAAAATCATGTGATGCTTCTCTAATTTGTGTAATTAACAGCACCTGTAACTTACCTGTGGCACCTAACAGGTGTTGGCAATAACTAAATCACACTTGCAGCCAGTTGACATGGATTAAAGTTGACTCAACCTCTGTCCTGTGTCCTTGTGTGTACCACATTGAGCATGGAGAAAAGAAAGAAGACCAAAGAACTGTCTGAGGACTTGAGAAGCCAAATTGTGAGCTAGAATGAGCAATCTCAAGGCTAGAAGTCCATCTCCAAAGACTTAAATGTTCCTGTGTCTACCGTGCGCAGTGTCATCAAGAAGTTTAAAGCCCATGGCACTGTGGCTAACCTCCCTAGATGTGGACGGAAAAGAAAAATTGACGAGAGATTTCAACGCAAGATTGTGCGGATGGTGGATAAAGAACCTCGACTAACATCCAAACAAGTTCAAGCTGCCCTGCAGTCCAAGGGTACAACAGTGTCAACCTGTACTATCCGTCGGCGTCTGAATGAAAAGGGACTGTATGGTAGGATACCCAGGAAGGCCCCACTTCTTACCCCGAGACATAAAAAAGCCAGGCTGGAGTTTGCCAAAACTTACCTACAACGTTTTGGAAGAATGTTCTCTGGTCAGATGAGACAAAAGTAGAGCGTTTTTGGCAAAGTCATCAACATAGAGTTTACTGGAGAAAAAAAGAGGCATTCAAAGAAAAGAACACGGTCCCTACAGTCAAACATGGCGGAGGCTCCCTGATGTTTTGGGGTTGCTTTGCTGCCTCTGGCACTAGACTTCTTGACCGTGTGCATGGCATTATGTCTGAAGACTACCAACAAATTTTGCAGCATAATGTAGGGCCCAGTGTGAGAAAGCTGGGTCTCCCTCAGAGGTCATGGGTCTTCCAGCAGGACAATGACCCAAAACACACTTCAAAAAGCACTAGAAAATGGTTTGAGAGAAAGCACTGGAGACTTCTAAGGTGGCCAGCAATGAGTGCAGACCTGAATCCCAGATCTAAAAATGACAGTTTGGAGAAGGCACCCTTCAAATATCAGGGACCAGGAACAGTTTGCCAAAGAAGAATGGTCTAAAATTCCAGCAGAGCATTCTAAGAAACTCATTGATGGTTACTGGAAGTGGTTGATCGCAGTTATTTTGGCTGAAGGTTGTGCAACCAAGTATTAGGCTGAGGGTGCCAATACTTTTGTCTGGCCCATTTTTGGAGTTTTGTGTGAAATGATCAATTGTTTTGCTTTTTGCGTCATTCTCTTTTGTGTTTTTTCATTGAAGACAAATTAAATGAAGATAATAATACCAAAGAATTTGTGATTGTAATCATTTTCAGGAAGAAACTGAGTATTATCTGACAGAATTGCAGGGGTGTCAATACTTTTGGCCACAACTATATATACAGCATAATGTGATAACATTGTGTACCCATAACTCTCTAAGTGACACCTAATACCATCGCACACTCTGGTGATCATTTTGAGTGGGCTTCTTCAAGGGTATAGATATTACTGGCTGCACATTGTCCCAGATGTATTGCTTTATATGCAATCAGTTGGTGTAGCACATTGACTATTATATATTTATCTTGGACATATGCTATTCTCATGTGATGAACTTTAGTACTCCTCCATATGTGATTTCTTCCATGCATTCTGTATACCTGAGAACCTCACCATGACCTCTACTGTTTAAAAAGGTGTTTGATCATTTCTATTTGAATAAATTGCGTACATATTTTTATGAACTTGGTGGATCTATGATGATGCCTTTATATGTAGGATTTATAATTCACTTGGAATTTTTTTTCTCATAATATCTACTATACTATATCTTGTTCTCTAACCTATACTTATAGGTTAAGCTGGCCATGTTAGTTCAGACTTTTTTGAAAGTCTCAGAAGTATTCAACCCATTTAAAAGAGGTGTGTCTACAGTCGTCTACCCCCTTTAGAACACCAATAGCCTTTATGAAAATGTATGATATGTACTCCGATTACTAAGTTATTGAAAAGAAATGTGATCCTCTTTCTGGCAGCAGTACTGCCAAAGGTTACAAGATGACAATGTTTCCTGTTCACTCCTGTAGAGTACAAAATGAGGGTTTAGGTCTTTCTAATAGCAATAATAGGCATAGTTTTGGCAGGGTTAACTGCCAAGCCGGCCAACAGTAATGGAGTAGGGGATATATGGGAAGATGTAATTCCTGTTTTTTTTGTAGTTGTGTACTGGAAGCAGGAGTGAAAAGACAAGTCATGAAAATGTAAGACTAGACCTGGCTTGAAATACAGATGTAGCTCTAAACAGACAGATTGAAAACAAGGGGAACCCCTATCAGGCAAGCAGTGTAAAAAGGCATGGATACAGTGTTGGCCAGTGTGAAGGGGACCTTTAGAGAAAAAGGAGCGCTCAGCTGAAAAACATTGGCACAGGGACAGTGGGTCTGTTAGCAATCACTGAAAAGTAGCACAGCAGTGCTGGATCATCATAGCAACAGCGAAACACAGGGATCCATGTGTAAGATATGGGTAAAATGCAAATAAACCACAATTCCCCCTCCTTACTTGGTAGTGTTTGTGGAAAAACCTAATTTCATATTTGTAACTCACCTGGCAGTGCCTGTCTATATTAAAGAAGAGGTGTGTAAAGTTACCTGAATGCAAAGAAGTTGAAATTGTTGAAATTTGTGTGAGACTCTTTAATGTGAACACAAGACACAGTGGTACCGCACTATGTGCAGCAGAGAATAATAGGAAGTCCTCAAGCCTAGAGGTAAAAGCTGTAATGAAAACTTAGTCAGGAAATGCAGCTCTCTGGCACCCTCTTATCTTGCTGGTCAAACCCAGTATTGCCAGAGGAGAAAAGGAGCCCAGCTGCCCTAATTTATGTCGTCTACTGTGGCACGTGTTGTGACGGGATGTATATATACTACCAGTTCCTGCCGGGAACATATATATACCTCGATCCAGTCACCCTCAGGCCCACAGTATCTCATAAATACAAAATTTATGCTGCCACCACTGATCTTTTTCAGGTGGATCGGTAACCTCTTTAGTAACATGAATTAACGGGGATGTGTATCAGCTTGTCATAGAATAGGAAGAACGAAACTAAGCGAATTGATAAAGTTTTACTCCAAAAAGTTGTCAGTGTTTACAAAAAGAAATACAAGATATTACAAAAGAGACATTTTACATATATGCATAAAACAGTTACTGCAAGGAGTTTCTATATTCTCCCTATGTTTGCATGGGTTTCCTCCGGGCACTCTGGTTTCCTCCCACATTGCAAAGACATACTGATAGGATGTTTAGATTGTGAGCCCCAATGGGGACAGCATTACTGATGTATGTAAAGTGCTAAGGAATTTATAGCGTTATATAAATGAATAAATATTATATTATTATTACTATCATTATTATTACTAAAATAAAAGGAGTTAAAATAAGAAATTGCAAAACTTGTGAAACGTGGTGACAACTCAGATTCGGTGGAAGGGGCTCCCCAGAAATGGTGTGTAATTCCTCAACGCAGCATTAGTGCCGTGCTGCGTCTGACGTCCAAGGGTGGAATGAGCCCAAGATGGACGCTTTGGTTTTATGTAATAGGTCATAAAATCCCCGAACTCCCACTTGTGTTCACCTCCCTGGTGGGCTGGTTCTCTGAAACCCACCTCTTTCCACAATTCTCAAAAACCTCAATTTTTCATATCTTTGGTTTGGCCTGTCCCATGACAAAACAATGGACATCATGTTTTCCCTCAGGAATTTACATGAAGATTGATGCCAAATATGATAAAGCTCATGTGTGGAAGATCAGAACTCATTTCTCAGGTTTCTGGCAGTGTTCCAGACATATCAGATATACCATCATAACTAAAAAAAGGTAAACATTCCAAAAATATGATTTAGGAATTTGTGCCATGAACGGGTCTTATTAAATTTGACATTAAAAGTTGGTGACTCAAGGAAGGAATATCACAAGGACAAAACCAGATTAGACTACTCGATTTCTGCTTAGCTCAGAGTTTTTTATGACTAGTTGTAAAATTGCTTGGTTGGGGAAAGCAGGGAGAAGCTCTCTGCAGCTCCCTTACAAATGATCCAGGGGCGGAGTTGTATGTCAGCTCCGGGTGTTTTTTAAAATAATAAAAACAAATCCTCTTTTCCTGACAAAAGTCCAATGAAATAATGAGTCCACCCAGGGCTAGGTCCTTCCCTGGAGAGATATCTGGCTGGTCCCGTGTTTGAGACTCTTAATCGAGGCTCCACAGACTCCATTTGCATATTCAAATTCCCAGGGGGCAATACACCATGGATTTCACTGTGTTTGAGCGCTTTAGCCAGCTGCCCACAGTGTTTTCCTCGACTGGTCTCCCTGATATCAGTGAGAGCTTTGTGATGTTGGTCTACCAGGCATTGCTCCCACCTAGCCAGAGTCCTACTCCACACTGATGAGGGGCAATACCCCAAAACAGCTGTCTGTGGATGAATGCCTGGCTTTGGTAATTCCCTTGTCAAATCCTTAAGCTCGTAACTGAGCGGGATAGTGACTGAAAGGGCCACTTAATATGGTGGTTATGGTGGTCTCTGCAAGGAGTCCACCTCAGGGCTTGGTCCTTCCCTGGAGGGACATCTGGCTGGTCCCATGTTTGAGACTCTTAAACGAGGCTCCACGGACTCGATTTGCATAATGAAATAATGCTAGTACACACATGACCATTGTCTTCAGCATGCCAGGACAAGGAAAGAAAAGCCCTCATACATAACTACCTCCCTGGATATGTGTACACCTTCATGACAAGTATGTTAACTACTTAGTACAGCATCCAATTGCTGTTAAAGGAAAACTGTCAGGTTAAAAATCCATATGTAACTGCTGTCATTTTCTAATTCCTCACTCTAAACTCTATGCATTTCTTTTATTTATATTTCCCTCCTATTTTCTATAAACTTCAAATAAAGAGATTATTATTATTATTATTATTATTATAATCGCAGTGACTGATCCACTTAGTCCTCTGTTATTTCCTCCCCATAGCATGAATATGCATGTCTCATATTCCCATCAAATTACTGCACAGGATATCAGTGTGGGTGGGGGATGTATTTTCCTCTCTGCTCTCTGTGTATGCAGCCAAGATAGAGGTGAAATGCAACACAGAAACTCACAACAGGATTCCTGCTTACAGAAACAAATGGAGTCTAGATAAGGAAGATCAGCAATAGCTCTCTCCCTCCTTGTCCTCATCACAACAGAAGCTCCTATGGGAACTGAAACTACACTGCACTGAAAGCAATGGGAGGAGTGAGGAGACTATTCCTGCTTGCTTATAATGGAGAGGACTGATCCAGGGGATCCCTACAGGGTCTCACAATGCTAATAACATGGAAACTACAAACGGTAAAATAATGACATACATATTTTTTAAAGTTCTTCCCAGGCACTATTCAAGGGTAATATTAATATCATAATGAAAAATGACCTGATAGTGTCCCTTTAAGACTTGATGCATAATTAAATACCAGCATTTGGCAATCTTGGCCACTTCTGTGTGGTCAATCACTAGAGATGGGCGAGTCTACTCTCTAGGACTCGGGACTCGGCGATTCTGAAGGTACTCGCAGGACTCGTTACTCGGCGAATCTCCCAGCTTGGACTCGCACAGTGACGAGTCCAATGGAATTCAATGGCAATAAGCTTGACTCTTCACAGATACCCGCTGTCAGCAGCGAGTCTAAGCGAGTCTACGATTCCGAGTCCTACGAGTCTACGATTCCGAGTCCTGTATACTATATTCGGGAGTCGGACTCTCGAATACAGAATCTGTTATGTTCCGAGTCAGCACAGCGTGCGTGTTAGGTCAGAAAACTTGTGAAAATAGCCAATCATAGTCAGTAATGGCATAGCAAAGTTGGTTGTGTCAGGACTATGATTGGCTGCTGTCCATCGTGATGCCTATGTCATGTATGACAGGCAAGGCAGTATATAAGGCTTGTCCCCGCCATTTTGGCCACATTCCTGAGACGATCTGACCTAGTATAGGGAGAGAGAGATATATGCTGGAGCAGATCAGGGATTGTCAGTGTAGGGAAGATTCCTTATATTAACTCAAACAGCTCTTCTGAGAGCTAGGAGGAGGACAGAGTAGTGCTGTGTAGGCAGGCAGGCAGGCAGGGAGGGAGGGAAGGAGAAGCCTTACAGTGCACACAGGACGGACCTCATAGCTTAGCTTACTCACTCAGCTTTGCTAACAGCTGCAGTCAGAGGCTTAGCTGAGGTGCTGTTTCCTTTTTGTTTTTGCACCAGATCGATTTTTGTTGCTAATAACCCATAGAGCGTTATTTTTTCTGTGGCAGGCCAGTGCGTTGCTGCTCTCCTACCTTTAAATAGCACGTACACCACCTTAGGGAGTGTAGTGTGCGGCTTCACTGCCAAGTGTGAGCACGCACACTTACTCCGCCAGCAAGTGACGCATACAGCAACACCAAACCACATCTCGGTGGCTGTGCGCACTTAAAACCAATTTTTTTAGGGAGTGTAGTGTGCGGCTTCACTGCCAAGTGTGAGCGCGCGCACTTACCCCGCCAGCAAGTGACGCATACAGCAACACCAAACCACATCTCGGTGGCTGTGCACACTTAAAACCAATTTTTTTAGGGAGTGTAGTGTGCGGCTTCACTGCCAAGTGTGAGCGCGCACACTTGCCCCGCTAGCAAGTGACGCATACAGCAACACCAAACCACATCTCGGTGGCTGTGCGCACTTAAAACCAATTTTTTTAGGGAGTGTAGTGTGCGGCTTCACTGCCAAGTGTGAGCGCGCACACTTACCCCGCCAGCAAGTGAAGCATACAGCAACACCAAGCCACATCTCGGTGGCTGTGCGCACTTAAAACCAATTTTTTTAGGGAGTGTAGTGTGCGGCTTCACTGCCAAGTGTGAGCGCGCACACTTACCCCGCCAGCAAGTGACGCATACAGCAACACCAAACCACATCTCGGTGGCTGTGCGCACTTAAAACCAATTTTTTTAGGGAGTGTAGTGTGCGGCTTCACTGCCAAGTGTGAGCGCGCACACTTACCCCGCCAGCAAGTGACGCATACAGCAACACCAAACCACATCTCGGTGGCTGTGCGCACTTAAAACCAATTTTTTTAGGGAGTGTAGTGTGCGGCTTCACTGCCAAGTGTGAGCGCGCACACTTACCCCGCCAGCAAGTGACGCATACAGCAACACCAAACCACATCTCGGTGGCTGTGCGCACTTAAAACCAATTTTTTTAGGGAGTGTAGTGTGCGGCTTCACTGCCAAGTGTGAGCGCGCACACTTACCCCGCCAGCAAGTGACGCATACAGCAACACCAAACCACATCTCGGTGGCTGTGCGCACTTAAAACCAATTTTTTTAGGGAGTGTAGTGTGCGGCTTCACTGCCAAGTGTGAGCGCGCACACTAACCCCAACAGCAAGTGACGCATACAGCAACACCAAACCACATCTCGGTGGCTGTGCGCACTTAAAACCAATTTTTTTAGGGAGTGTAGTGTGCGGCTTCACTGCCAAGTGTGAGCGCGCACACTTACCCCGCCAGCAAGTGACGCATACAGCAACACCTAACTCCAACTCGGTGACTGTGCATTCGTCAACAATGTCTCAGAAAAAAACAATTACCAAAAAGGATGTTGCAAAGGGACAGGGACGAGGTCGTGGCCGCAGCAGTCTTGCCCAAGAAGGCACTGGTACAAGTACACAGCCTAGGATTGATAGAACGTCCTTTTTTCTACCTAGGAATCCCAGTACTCAAAAAAAACGTGTGTTGAGGCCGGATGAGCATGACAAGATAACATCTTGGATGGCTCAGACGCCCTCGAACACTGGTTCTTGGAGTACACAATCATCCGTGCCAAGACATTCTAGTGTCGCTACAGACAATGCAGCGCCATCCAATCCTCAAAATCTTCCTATTGCCTCAACCCATCGGCAGCCAGAGGAAAATTTGGATCTCGACCTTGGTCACTCCGATGACTTATTCGGTTCTTATCAAGGGGTTTCTTTGTCACTGCCTGACGAGATACTTGAAGTAGACGAAATGTCTACTCATGGCCAAAGTTTGGAAGCACCTCGTCCTGAAGAAAGACACTTTCACGAAATGCAAACAGTATCTCAGGAGGTGGATGATGATGAGGATGATGAGACACACATCTCATCTGGCCAGCCAGCTCAGTCAGTTTATCCAGAATCCTTTGAACAGGAAGGGGTGGATGATGACACCACAGATCCTACCTGGATTGCTGAATTGCATAGCCAAGAGAGCAGCCAGGAGGACGAAAGTGGCTATGTACCACTGGCAAAATCACGAAGGCGTACTGTCTCCAGAACACAAACTGTGAGAACAGTTGCCCAAATAGCGTCAACTGTGGCACAAACTGTACCAACTGTTGCACAAACTGCAAACACAGTTGCCCAAAATGTGTCCACAGTTGGTGTTGAACAGAGTCCTCCTCCTCTTCCTCCAATTAAAAATAAAGGACGAACAGCCAGTGTGTGGCAATTTTTTAAGGATAGCCCAACAGTACCAAATATGGTTATCTGTAAGATGTGCCAGGCAAGGCTAAGCAGAGGCACGCTAAAAGGAAACCAGAGCACCAGCAGTATGCGCAAGCATATGTCTCTTAAGCACCCAATTCAGTGGGCGCCCTATCAGGGTTCAAAATCAGTGCCTTGTGATCCCAACACTTCCAGGCCACCTCAGATCCATCCTTCAACAGCAAGTGTTCAGGCATCAGCTCCTGCTCAAGCGTACTCCTCCCAAGGTGCTTTACAAGACAGACATAACAGTAGTCAATCCTCTTGTCAGTCTGGTCCAAACGTGCAGTTGTCTGTGCCACAGCTGTATGAAAGACAGCAGAAGTTCCAACCGACACACCCATATTCCCAAAAAGTGACTGCGAAAATAGCAAAGTTGTTAGCTGTGGAAATGTTGCCGTTTAGGCTTGTGGGTACAGAGTCTTTTCGGGAGTTGATGGCTGAGGCAGCACCACGATACTCTGTACCCAGCCGCTACTTTTTCTCACGTAGTGCCGTTCCCGTGTTACACCAGCACGTGGTTAACAACTTAAAACATGCTTTAACAAATGCTGTCACCGCAAAAGTCCACCTAACAACGGACACGTGGACAAGTAGTTGTGGACAGGGCAGATACATTTCACTAACGGCTCACTGGATCAACCTGGTGGAGAGTGTCCCAACTTCTAAAACTGTACCATCTGACATACTACCAACTCCACGAATAGCGGGCCCAACATCATTCCGGGTGTCTGCCTCCTCATATATGTCCAGTGCACAATCTGCTTCTGCAACTTCCTTGTCCACTGCTGAGCCTCCCGCACCATCACGTCCGAGTTGGGAGCTTTGCAGTACTGCTTCAGCAAGGCGACAACAGGCTCTTCTGAAGCTTATCTGCCTAGGTGACACACGTCACACTGCAACAGAGTTGTGGAAAGGTCTCAAGCAACAGACCGATGAGTGGCTGGCCCCACTGGAACTACAACCAGGTCTAGTTGTGAGCGATAATGGTGCAAACCTTGTGGCGGCAATAAAGCACGGTAAACTTGTACATGTGCCTTGCATGGCTCACGTCCTGAACCTGGTAGTTCAGAAATTCCTCAAAATATACCCAGAGTTATCTGAGCTACTGGATAAGGTGAGGCGAATTTGCGCCCACTTTAGACATTCGTCCACAGCAGCTGCAAGTCTTTCAGCCCTTCAAATCCAATTTAACTTGCCGAAACACAGGCTAATTTGCGACATGCCTACGCGATGGAACTCCACCTTCCATACGTTGGCAAGGTTTAATGAGCATCAGAAGGCAATAGCGGAATTTCAGCTGCAACATGCCCGTCAACCCGGAAGTCATACCACACACATCAGTACTTACGAGTGGGTCTGGATCGCTGACCTTTGCGAGTTGCTGGATAACTTCGAATACTGCACCAAACTTGTCAGTGGGGATCAGTCGATTATCAGTCTCACCATCCCCATGCTCTGCCTGCTCAAAGAATCCCTAATGAATCTCAAAACAGATGCTTTGAGAGCACAGCGGATGGCTATGGAGCCAGAATTGAACATCGCTGATCCTAGCCACCCAAGCCAATATCAGCAGGCTACATTGGTTCAGGAAGATGGTGATGAGGGTGATGATGAAGAAGATTTATTTTTCTCTGGTACTGATGTGAACCCTGATGGTACTCCCAACCCTACGTTTATGTCGGTCCAGCATGGGTGGGCTGAAGAGGAGGAGGCGGACACCGATTTAGAGGCCACGACGCGTAGTGATCTTCATTCTGTTGTAACCGAGGAGATGAGTCTTTGCAGCTTAGCACACATGGCTGAAGTAATGTGTCAATGTGTCTCCAAAGATCCACGCGTCATACACATCTATGACAGCGACCTCTACTGGTTGTCAACGTTTTTGGACCCACGGTACAAAGACAAATTTCAGTCGCTGCTGTCGCACTCATCCAGGGGCTTAACGATGGATAATGTAAAGAGGGTTCTTCTTGATATTTTGCTGGCAATATCACCGTCTGAATCCGCTATACATCGAAGAACCAGCTCTTTGCAACAGCAGCCTTTGGTTGGGACACAAACACCATCAATGACAAGAAGAGGTGGGGGTAAGATGTCCGCCAACTGGGCGATGTTCAACAGACCTTCCAATCAAGAACGGAATTTGTCTACGGTCACCTTGAGTAGGAGACAACAATTGTCCAACATGGTGCAGCAGTATCTCAGTGACAGTACCAGCTTCCTAACCGACCCTTCTGTACCCTTTAATTACTGGGTTTCCAAGCTGCACACTTGGACTGAGCTCTCATTGTATGCCTTGGAGGTGCTGGCATGCCCAGCTGCTAGTGTGACATCAGAGCGTGTTTTCAGTGCCGCTGGGGGTATAGTCACTGATAGAAGGTCCCGCCTCACCACAGAAAATGCCGACAGGCTCACTCTAATTAAATTCAACAAGGATTGGATATCATCACAGTTCCTAAGCCCTCCAGACGACAGTACACAATCCTAGATTAACCTAATCATAATTTATATGATTGGGAGATTGAGCTGTTAACAATATGCCCATTTTGGACAGGAATTAATTACATGTCCCTTAGCTCTGTTGATTTCATTAGGCACCCAGTCCAAGCAATAATATGCTATGGGCCAAGCGCCCTGCTTTATGTAACAAAAGACTTTATTAAGCCCTTTGGGCTAATTTTTTGAGGCACCAAGCCTATGCCTGCATAGTGGGCGTTGCTTGTTGTATGCTCCTAGTCCAAGCAATAATATGCTATGGGCCAAGCGCCCTGCTTTATTTAAAAATAGACTTTATTAAGCCCTTTGGGCTAATTTTTGGAGCCACCCTGGCTAACAAGCTTATCATGGCCCTTAGGCCTGCATTTATACCAAAAATGCCAAACAGCCCCTTGGGCTAATTTTTGGAGCCACCCAGGCTAACAAGCTTATCATGGTTTTGGAGACACCCTGGCTAACAAGCTTATCATGCCTCTTAGGCCTGCATTTATACCAAAAATGCCAAACAGCCCCTTGGGCTAATTTTTGGAGCCACCCAGGCTAACAAGCTTATCATGGTTTTGGAGACACCCTGGCTAACAAGCTTATCATGGCCCTTAGGCCTGCATTTATACCAAAAATGCCAAACAGCCCCTTGGGCTAATTTTTGGAGCCACCCAGGCTAACAAGCTTATCATGGTTTTGGAGACACCCTGGCTAACAAGCTTATCATGGCCCTTAGGCCTGCATTTATACCAAAAATGCCAAACAGCCCCTTGGGCTAATTTTTTGAGACACCCAGGCTAACAAGCTTATCATGGTTTTGGAGACACCCTGGCTAACAAGCTTATCATGGCCCTTAGGCCTGCATTTATACCAAAAATGCCAAACAGCCCCTTGGGCTAATTTTTGGAGCCACCCAGGCTAACAAGCTTATCATGGTTTTGGAGACACCCTGACTAACAAGCTTATCATGGCCCTTAGGCCTGCATTTATACCCAAAATGACAAACAGCCTCTTGGGCTAATTTTTCGAGGCACCAAGCCTATGCCTGCATCGTGGGCGTTGCTTGTACTATCATCCTGCTGGAGCCTGGTGAAGGGTCCCACTGTATGCTCCGTAGAAAACGCGTAGACGCGATGTGTAGCATGTAGACGTCCCAGCCTCTCACATGTGTGTTCATAGTCTTGTTGCCATAGCGAGGCATTAAGTAACCCCCCAAACACAGGCACTGTTTATTTGTCAGCAACAGTTGTATGTGGAGTCATGATTTGACACTTAGTAACCAAGGTGACTTCATGCGCCATGCGGGCCGTAAAGTACTTGCTAATGATGCTCTCTCTCCCCTGTCCCCCACGCCAAATGTCTCGGGGTAATCCTTGACTCCTCCCTCTCCTTCAAGCCCCACCTGTAGTCCCTAACCAAGTCCCTGTGACTCCAACTCCAAAATATTTCACCAATTCGCTCGCTCCTCAATCCTGACACTGCTGAAACACTCATTAATGCCCTCATCATCTCCCGCCTTGACTACTGCAACCTCCTTCGCACAGGCCTCCCTGCCAACTCTCTTGCACCTCTCCAATCTATACTAAACTCTGCTGCCCGACTAATCCATCTGTCCTCACGCTACTCCCCTGCCTACCCCCTCTGCCAAGCCCTTCACTGGCCCCTCCGCCCCACAGAGAGCTCACTTTAAAACACTGACCATGACATTCAAAGCCTTACACAACCTATCCCCACCATACATCTCCGACATGATCTCCCGATACCATCCCTCACGCAACCTGAGTTCATCCCAAGAACTTGTCCTACACTCCCCCCTCATCTCCTCTTCCCACAACCGCATACAGGATTTCTCCCGGTCATCCGCCATGCTCTGGAACTCCCTTCCCCACCTCATCAGTCACTCGCCTACCCTGGGAACCTTCAAGAGACACCTAAAGACTCACCTCTTCCGACAGGCCTACAACCTGCCATGAGACCCCGCTACACGCCCCACGACCGACACCTTCCCCACCCTATTGTATCCCCACCCACCCCTCGTAGAATGTGAGCCCACGCGTACAGGGTCCTCTACTCTTGTACCGGTATGACCTTATTGTCTATGTTTATTGTACTTGTCCTTGTCTACCTTATCCTCATGTAAAGCGCCATGGAACCTATCGGCGCTATATAAATAAATAATAATTAGAATAATGATGATGACTTTAAGCCCACCCACAAAAAAAACTACACATCCATTCCTTGAAAAAAGACAGACACAAAGCTGTTTTTTAAAACTGTGTTTCAAAAACAAAATGGCAGCACTGGTTGGACATTGTGACCATATGAAAGGACACACCCCCAACCAATATCACCCGCTTTTCCATTTTGCGGATACATTTCTAGAAAGAAGAAAAGTAAAATCAGAGCAATTGAACATTTTGCTCCAGATAACACAAAAATGTAAAATAAAAATAAAGTATTTACAAAAGCACATAGGTTCTTAAAATATTAGTGCAATGTAACTGACTGGATACCAACAGGGCACCAGTATGGTATAACAAATGGAGCCCTACAGGTCCTGGTAGGTGGGCTGTCCATCTTGTAAAAGGTCAAGGGCCCCATGTATGGCCTGGGCCAACCCTTGAGGGTGGATCCTCTGCTCAGGTGTAGGGAACGCTGGTAGGTCCCTGTTAGGTGGCCACTGGCAGTGAGGCAAATGAGGTATAGCCCTGTGGGGTGGCACATGGCTGTCCCGGGGTGTGGGCCTGCCTAGCCTGTTAGAGGCCAATAGTTTCCACCCATCCAAATAGTCAAAAACCTCACCTGGGTGGTTAGTGGGCTGACAGGCTTCAAGCACTATCTGTAATGCTGACCTTGCCCGCAGTAGCCTGTCAAATGGAATATTATCCATGAATGGTATTATACTGCGGGCAAAGTCAGCATTACTCTGTTTTAAATTTGAATTAGGTGACCCCGGGATTTGACCATAAGCTGGCCATGGCGCTCGTGGCGGCGGTGGTGGTGCTGGCCCTGCCGCTGGTGGTGGCGGTGGTGGTGCTGGCCCTGCCGCTGGTGGCGTCGATGGTGGTGGTGGTGGCGGCGACGGCGGTGGTGGTGATGGCCCTGCCGCTGGTGGCGGCGGTGGTGGTGCTGGGCCTGCCGCTGGTGGCGTCGATGGTGGTGGTGGTGGCGATGGCGGTGGTGGTGATGGCCCTGCCGCTGGTGCCGGCGGTGGTGGTGCTGGCCCTGCCGCTGGTGCCGACGATGGTGGTGGTGGTGGCGGCGACGGCGGTGGTGGTGGTGGCGGCGGCCGTGGTGGTGGTGGTGGGTTTTCTCCACGCCGCCTTCTGTTTGGAGGTGGAGGGTTAGCTGCACGCCGCCCTCTGTAGTAAGCTTCTCTGTGGGTAAAGTAAAAAAAAATTTGGTGAATGCATTGCATTTGGAAACAAAAACATAGGTCAAACATTAAGTTGCACGCTTTTTAGACTCTGTGTATTCTTAATCAGATATTTTTTATTCTTATTAAAGAATAACCAACTGTACATAACATAAAGGAATACGTGACTTTGTTTGCTAATTCCATAATAATACATAATTTTTCCCCCCCTTATTACCACCCACCCCCCCATCCCATCTAATCTAGACGATCAATAACACCAATGGTTCACATGAAAAAAACGTCCCCCTGACTTCACTTTTAACTTGACATACTTAATTTACAAAACTTTTAGCTTATATCATCTATATAAATCAGGGAAGGGGTTGAAACGTATACAATATATATATATAATCTATTTATATAATCGGGAGTTTGAAATTCGGGCACTGTAGCCGAATCCCAAACTCCTTAGCGTCACTGCGAGCGGAGACGCGTATGCGCCTTCGCGAGCCGCAGACGCTTAACTCACACAGCCGCTATAGCGTTTTCGCGAGCGGCCTCGCGCCCTCCGCTCCCAGCAAGACCTGTGCCCCTGACAGCGCCCCATCCGCCCCGGCATGCTGGCATTTGTACTTACCCCGTCTGTGCACCCACAGGTCTTAGCAGATCACTGATGCTGACAGCGGGGGGGACAACACAGACAATCAAATCAGGAGGAGGTCAGTGTCAGGAGGAGATGACAGCCGCCCGCCGGGGCCTGTGACACTGCAGAGGTCACAGCGGGGCTGTGTGTGCGGACAACGGGGAGGCCGGGGGCTACGGACGTACCGGACACGTCCTCTGCTCCCGGAGATCTGCCGCGGGTCCGCGCTCGCAGCATATCTGACGCAGGAGCCGTGCTCACCCCGCCCACACCACGCCCTCTGCCAAACAACCCACACCTCTCACTGCCCTCCTGCAGCTAACCACACCCCATGTTTACCTTTGCCATGATGTCATTCAGCTGCGGCCGCTATCTTTAATAAGGTCAGTAATGATGGCAGTAATTGGATCTCTGCTCCCTCTAGCCCGCCACAACACTGTAGCACCATCTATTAACCCTATTCTCATCACCTTTATACTCTGCTACCAACAGAGCCGCCTGTATACTCTGCTACCTCAGACCCGCCTGTATACTCTGCTACCCACAGACCCGCCTGTATACTCTGCTACCCACAGAGTCGTCTGTATACTCTGCTACCTCAGAGCTGCCTGTATACTCTGCTACCCACAGAGCCGCCTGTATACTCTGCTACCTCAGACCCGCCTGTATACTCTGCTACCCACAGAGCCGTCTGTATACTCTGCTACCTCAGACCCGCCTGTATACTCTGCTACCCACAGAGCCGCCTGTATACTCTGCTACCCACAGAGCCGCCTGTATACTCTGCTACCCACAGAGCCGCCTGTATACTCTGCTACCCACAGAGCCGCCTGTATACTCTGCTACCCACAGAGCGGCATGTATACTCTGCTACCCACAGAGCGGCCTGTATACTCTGCTACCCACAGACCCGCCTGTATACTCTGCTACCCACAGAGCCACCTGTATACTCTGCTACCCACAGACCCGCCTGTATACTCTGCTACCCACAGAGCCGCCTGTATACTCTGCTACCTCAGACCCGCCTGTATACTCTGCTACCCACAGAGCCGTCTGTATACTCTGTTACCCACAGAGCCGCCTGTATACTCTGCTACCCACAGAGCGGCCTGTATACTCTGCTACCCACAGACCCGCCTGTATACTCTGCTACCCACAGAGCCACCTGTATACTCTGCTACCCACAGAGCCGAATTGGAACCTAATGTATATATTAATAAATAATAATAATTGTACACAACAGTGCTGCAGACACATACCTTGGCATACGGGCCACCGGGTGAAGGAAGGACAGCCGGTCGTAGAAATGGTAGTGGGTCAGCAATGGAGCTGCTCCCGGTTCTCTCTCCGAGTACTGCCGGTACTGCTTCCTATGCTGGTCCCGGCAGCTCCTCCACCGTTTTTTAAGATGGTCAACTGTGAAATGATTTCAAACCGGGTTTAGAGATGTGTAATATTTGAAACACCAAAAGTATGTGTACAAATCAACAATAACATTTTATTCATGTTGTGTGTGTAATGTGTATACAAGGCACAGTGACACGACAGTGTGGAACATCATCAACAGCATTACGGACATTGAGCTCACGTGGCCACAATCACAAATGAGGCAGGACACATGTCAACGCATAGAGAATGTAATAGTGCGGGCACCAGACTCTGGTCATTAGTGGTATTTATATACACCCAACCCCTTGGCCGTAAGAGCCAGGAGGATCAGACCTTAAACTAAGTGTACTGTTGTGACCCCATCCAAATATAGGCAACTATGCGGTGGAGCATGATAACACATTCAGGGTCCTGTATACCCTGCTATGGGGGCCCTGTATTCCCACTGCTGGGGGCCCTGTATACCCACTGGGCCACTGTCTACCCACTGCTGGGGGCCCTGTATACCCACTGGGGCACTGTCTACCCACTGCTGGGGGCCCTGTATACCCACTGCTGGGGGGGCCTGTACACCCACTGAGGGCCCTGTATACAGGGACTGACTGGCACCCTACAGTTTGGGTGGCAACCCTCCCTCACCGGCCCGACACAGGTGAGGACAGGGGGTGCGGGGGGGGTGATGACTGGCGGCCGCCTCACAGTCACCGCAGCTCCCGCAGTCTCCTAGGGCACGCTCCCAGCCGCAGCCTCGCGCTCCTCACAGCCGCTCGCTCACAGTCGCAGCCGCACGCCACTCACAGACGCTCACTCCCGGACGCAGCCGCGCACTGATGACGTCATCGCGCGGCCAGGAGCTTCCGTTTCCGCCTGCTGCTTCAGGGACATGCGGATGATTCATGCTCCTGCAGCCGCATGACCCGTGGCACCTGGGCCAGTCCGCCCCTGCCTGTATACCACAATATGGGGGCATGTATACCCATCTGGGGGCCTGTATACTCTGCAGGGGGAGGTGTATACTCTGCTGGGGGGCTGTCTACCAGTGATAGCCGCTGTATACCAGGATGGCGGTCAATATGTTTTCACAGTTTTTGGGGGCAAAAATATGGGGGTCGGCTTATACACGGGTCGGCTTATACACGAGTATATATACAGTAAATGCAATATATAACGTGTGAACTCATTTAAATTACTTAGATTGCTCTGTTCCTCATGGTCACTCCGATGGAACGCAGGGAACATCTCTTGGGCGATCTCTCTCCAGGCTGTATTAATTTGGGTCGTATCCCCATAGTCAGGATCTGTAGGGAGCCATAGAAATGGACGAGCCTCCACAAGTTGAATAAGACGCAGTGTGTTCACCGTGCCACGGCCTGCTGCCATGATTGCACTGATGAATGGATTGCTCTGTGTGTGCGCCTGTCAGCGCGACTCGTTTCCTGTTTCCTTAAAGCATGGTGTGTGCTGGAGAATCGATTCCCTCGCATCATCGGCTCCAAGCCTCCAAACAAGAGAAAAACCAGCGAGTTTGGACTCGCACACTTTCAGAGACACATCAGCGAGTTGTAAATGTCATTATTCGCTATTACTCGGTTCCCTATTCATTAACATTGGACTCGCTGGACTCGCAACGAGTCCCGAGTCCTGGACTCGGACTCGTTGGGGTCTTGCGATTCCGAGTCTTTTAGGACTCGCCCATCTCTATCAATCACCACCAGATTACAGATACTATATTATTTTCATGCCGTAACTGCCTTCTACAAATCTCACCAAATATTTACTATGGGGTTTAAGTCAGAAGACTGTAATGCACACTCTAGAATTGTCCAGGCTTTTCTAAAACCAAGCCTTACTGGACTTTGAGGTATACTTATCCTGTTGGATCATCCAATGATTCCCACTGAATGCATGATGTTTTCTCCTAGGATTTCCAGATATGTGATTGAATCTATTTGCCCTTCAAAAAACACACAAAAGACTGTAAAAGTATTCTTAGGCTGAAGGCACATCATCCGACATGATCCCAGTGCCTCGCACAAGTGCAATGCGAGATAAACTCGCATTGCACTAGGACAAGTGTTTTTCTATAATGTCGGGCACACTGGTGAGCATTTGAAGCCCTGAACTCGCAAAGCTAGTTTCAGTCGCGGCATGCTGCGACTGCATGCGAGTTGTACGCACCAGCTATCAATAGAAAACAATGGGAGCGTTAAAAAAACGCACCGTGCAATCACATAGTGCGAGTCTCTGTGATCCCGGCTGTGATCTCTGTGACAGCCGGGACCGTGTGCGGCTTCACCCGCCGCGCTGCTGGCGGCGGGATCGGAAACCCTCCCCCTCCTCAGGCCTCCCCCTTCTCCAGATGGCCCCCACCTGTCACTGCCCCCCACCCCCGATGCTGGGACCTGTTTGCGGTTACCCGCCGTGCTACTGGCGGCGGGAGCGGATGCCCTCCCCCTCCTCAGGCCTCCCCCTCCTCTGGATGGCCCCCACCTGTCACTGCCCTCCACCCCTCACCCCCGATCCCCGTGTCCGATCTCACCGCTCCTCAATCCCGCCGGTGTAGCTGCCGCTCTGCCTCCTCTCTGCCTCCTCTCCTCGCTGGAACGCCCCTCCTCCAGTGCAGCTCCGCCCAGAGGTAAGTACCGCATGAATGAATGAATGAATGAATGAATGAATGTGAGTGGGTTCATGGATGGATGGGTTCATGGATGGATGGATGGGTTCATGGATGGATGAGTGTGAATGGATGGATGTATGTGTGCACGCGTGGTTGTGTGGGTGCATGGATGTGTGGGTGCGTAGATGCGTGGATGTGTGGGTGCGTGGATGTGTGGGTGCGGGGATGCATGGGTGTGTGGATGCGTGGGTGCGTAGATGCGTGGATGTGTGGGTACGTGGATGCGTGGGTGTGTGGGTGCGTGGATGTGTGGGTGCATGGTTGTGTGGGTGCGTGGATGTGTGGGTGCATGGATGCGTGGGTGCGTGGATGTGTGGATGTGTGGGTACATGGATGTGTGGATGCGTGGATGTGTGGGTGCGTGGATGTGTGGGTGCATGGATGTGTGGGTGCATGGATGCGTGGATGTGTGGATGCATGGGTGCGTGGACACGTGGGTGCGTGGATGTGTGGGTGCGTGGATGTGTGGATGCATGGATGTGTGGATGCGTGGGTGCGTAGATGCGTGGATGTGTGGGTACATGGATGTGTGGATGCGAGGGTGCGTGGATGCGTGGATGTGTGGGTGCATGGATGCATGGATGTGTGGATGCGTGGGTGCGTAGATGCGTGGATGTGTGGGTACATGGGTGCATGGATGTGTGGATGCGTGGGTGCATGGATGTGTGGGTGCGTGGATGTGTGGGTGCATGGATGTGTGGGTGCGTGGATGTGTGGGTGCATGGATGTGTGGATGCGTGCGTGCGTAGATGCGTGGATGTGTGGGTACATGGGTGCGTGGATATGTGGATGCGTGGGTGCATGGATGTATGGGTGCGTGGGTGCGTGGATGTGTGGGTGCGTGGATGTGTGGGTGCATGGATGTGTGGGTGCGTGGATGTGTGTGTGCGTGACTGTGTTGGTGCATGAATGTGTTGGTGCGTGAATGTGTTGGTGCGTGAATGTGTGGGTGCATGGATGTGTGGGTGCGTAGATGCGTGGATGTGTGGGTGTGTGGATGTGTGGGTGCGTGGATGCATGGATGTGTGGATGCGTGGGTGCGTAGATGCGTGGATGTGTGGGTACGTGGATGCGTGGGTGTGTGGGTGCGTGGATGTGTGGGTGCATGGATGTGTGGGTGCGTGGATGTGTGGGTGCATGGATGCGTGGGTGCGTGGATGTGTGGATGTGTGGGTACATGGATGTGTGGATGCGTGGATGTGTGGGTGCGTGGATGCGTGGGTGTGTGGATGTGTGGGTACATGGATGTGTGGATACGTGGATGTGTGGGTGCGTGGATATGTGGGTGCATGGATGTGTGGGTGCATGGATGCGTGGGTGCGTGGATGTGTGGATGCATGGGTGCGTGGACACGTGGGTGCGTGGATGTGTGGGTGCGTGGATGTGTGGATGCATGGATGTGTGGATGCGTGGGTGCGTAGATGCGTGGATGTGTGGGTACATGGATGTGTGGATGCGTGGATGTGTGGGTGCGTGGATGCGTGGATGTGTGGGTGAATGGATGCATGGATGTGTGGATGCGTGGGTGCGTAGATGCGTGGATGTGTGGGTACATGGGTGCGTGGATGTGTGTATGCGTGGGTGCGTGGATGTGTGGATGTGTGGGTGCGTGGATGTGTGGGTGCATGGATGCATGGATGTGTGGATGCGTGCGTAGATGCGTGGATGTGTGGGTACATGGGTGCGTGGATGTGTGGATGCGTGGGTGCATGGATGTATGGGTGCGTGGGTGCGTGGATGTGTGGGTGTGTGGATGTGTGGGTGCGTGGATGTGTGGGTGCGTGAATGTGTTGGTGCGTGAATGTGTTGGTGCGTGAATGTGTGGGTGCGTGGATGTGTGGGTGCGTGGATGTGTGGGTGCGTAGATGAGTGGATGTGTGGGTGCGTGGATGTGTGGGTGCGTGGATGCATGGATGTGTGCATGCGTGGGTGCGTAGATACATGGATGTGTGGGTACGTGGATGCGTGGGTGAGTGGGTGCGTGGATGTGTGGGTGCATGGATGTGTGGATGTGTGGGTGCATGGATGCGTGGATGTGTGGATGGGTGGATGTGTGGGTGCATGGATGTGTGGATGCGTGGGTGCGTAGATGCGTGGATGTGTGGGTACATGGATGTGTGGAGGCGTGGATGTGTGGGTGCGTGGATGCGTGGGTGCGTGGATGTGTGGGTGCCTGGATGTGTGGGTGCATGGATGCGTGGGTGCGTGGATGTGTGGATGCATGGGTGCGTGGACACGTGGATGCGTGGATGTGTGGGTGCGTGGATGCGTGGATGTGTGGATGCATGGATGTGTGGATGCGTGGGTGCGTAGATGCGTAGATGTGTGGGTACATGGATGTGTGGATGCGTGGATGTGTAGGTGCGTGGATGCGTGGGTGCGTGGATGTGTGGGTGCGTGGATGTGTGGGTGCGTGACTGTGTTGGTGCGTGACTGTGTTGGTGCGTGAATGTGTTGGTGCGTGCATGTGTGGGTGCGTTAATGTGTGGGTGCTTGGATATGTGGGTGCGTGGATGTGTGGGTGCGTGAATGTGTGGGTGCGTGAATGTGTGGGTGCGTGAATGTGTGGGTGCGTGAATGTGTGGGTGCGTGAATGTGTGGGTGCGTGGATGCGTGCGTGTGTGGATGCATGCATGGATGGATGTGTGCGTATGTGTGACTGCATGTGTGGATGTGTGCACGAATGGATGTGTACATGTGTGGATGATGGGTGGATGGATGGATGCAACAAGGGATCAAGTGTCCTCTTCTAGTCTCAGGGATCATAGTAATGGTGCACTGTTTAACAGATCATTGCCATACAGTGCACCATAACTCTGACCAGAGACTGTAGGAAGAGGACACTTGATCTCTTGCTGCAATCTCTGGAGCAGAGGTGATCGAGCATCGTGGGACCTTCATTGTGGACTATGTCGGAGGCGATCGAGCATCGTGGGACGTTCGTTATGGACTACGTCGGCTCTTTCTAATAAAGATGGAGTCTGAATTTTGTTTGTTTTTTTTTCAAATAAAATTACTTTTCTTTGTGTGTATTTATTGACTACTTACCAGAGATTCCTAATGGCGGGTCTAACATTGGCCCAATATTATGAATCTCGAGCTTAGTGCCAGCTGCCAATAAAAAGCTGGCATTAACCCCTTTATTACCCAGTTTGCCACCGGCACCAGGGCAACTGGAAGAGCATGGGTACAGCGCCAGAAAATGGCGCTTCAATGAATGCGCCATTTTCTGGGGCGGCTGCGGGCTGCAATTCGCAGCATGGGGGGCCCAGAACGCTTGGGCCTCTCCATGCTGCGGATTGCAGCCCCCAGCTAGTTGTACCTGGCTGGACCAAAAATATGGCGGAGCCCCACGTCATTTTTTTTCTAGAATTTGTTCTAGAAATAAAAATGAAATGCGCTTCGCTGTATTTTTGTTTGCCAGCCAGGTACAACGAGGCAGCTGGGGGTTGGTGGCAGTCCGTAGCTGCCAAGTTGTACCTGGCTGGACCAAAAATATGGCGAAGCCCCACGTTTTATTACTTCTACCAATAAAATGACATGGAGCTTTGCCATATTCTTGGTTGCCAGCCAGGTACAACTTGGCAGTTGGGGGGCTGCAATCCGCATCATGGAGAGATCCAAATGTTGTGGGCCCCCCACGCTGCAAATTGCAACCCACTGCCACCCCAGAAAATAGCGCATTTATTGGAGGTGCCATTTTCTGGTGCTGTACCCCAACTCTTCCAGTTGCCCTTGCACTGGTGGCAATGCTGGTGGCACACAGGGGCTCTCCATACGCGACATAGTGTCCGCTACCAATTGTTAGCGGACACCATGTTGCGTATGGA
Organism: Allobates femoralis; assembly: GCA_033576535.1. Taxonomy (NCBI): domain Eukaryota; kingdom Metazoa; phylum Chordata; class Amphibia; order Anura; family Aromobatidae; genus Allobates; species Allobates femoralis. The sequence goes on along the minus strand of JARQOC010000002.1, from coordinate 477,794,734 downwards.
GAGCCCCTGTGTGCCTAAACATTGGAGTTCCCCCAGAAGTGACCCCATTATGCATCTGGATTTGTTCCTTGGGGGGGTCTAGTTTCCAAAATGGGGTCACTTGTGGGGGAGCTTCAATGTTGAGGCACACAGGGGCTCTCCATACGCGACATGGTGTCCGCTAACAATTGGAATTGTTAGCGGACACCATGTCACGTTTGGAGAGCCCCTGTTTGGAGACCCCCCCAAGGAACAAATCTAGATGCATAATGAGCACTTTGAAGCCCCAGCTGCTTCACAATTTGATCTGTAAAAATAAAAAAACAAGATTTTTGTGGAAGAAAAATATTTTTTTCATTTTTATGGATCAATTTGTGAAGCACCTGGGGCTTCAAAGTGCTCGTTATGCATCTAGATTTGTTCCTTGGGGGGTCTACTTTCCAAAATGGGGTCACTTGTGGGGGAGCTCCAATGCTGAGGCACACAGTGGCTCTCCAAACGTAACATGGTGTCCGCTAACAATTTGAATGGAAATCAGCTCAAATTGTTAGCTGACACCATGTCGCGTTTGGTGAGCCCCTGTGTGCCTCAACATTGGAGCTCCCCCACAAGTGACCCATTGATTGACAAATGAGTGGCAGCAAATCAGTGCAGTCTTGACATCAGGAGAAGGTGCTAGTCTGTCGGATCGCAGTAGGAATAAAAAAATTTCAATCGCACCCCACTACCACCACACTAGCACCCCACTAGCACCCCACTAGCACCACACTAGCACCACACTAGCACCACACTAGCACCACACTAGCACTACTACACGCATCAAACTCGCATCAATATCGCGCTTCAAAAACGCGCCGTTTTGGAGAGATCAGTGTGCCTTCAGCCTTAGTAGCAGTCTCTGAGCTTTCAATTTGTTCAGTAAGGTGATTACAAAATGCTGAAAGTCTCCATGACTGAACTCCAAAATGCTCATTTATGGTCACTAAAGCAAATAGTGAAGTTGATTCTGATATACCCAAAACAATATACGTGAGCTACAGAAATGTTAGGATTCTATTCTATGTAGCTATAAAACAAAACTAGTACTTATTAGAAGTGAACAAAACTACACTGCTCAAAAACACAAAGGGCACACTAAAATACCACATCCCAGATCACAATGAATTAAATATTTCTGTTGTGAATCTTTATTCTTTACATAGTGGAATGCGTTGAGAACAGTAAAACATAAAAAGATCAATGTGAATCAAAATTAATATCCCATGAAGGTCTGGATTTGGAATGATACTCAACATCAAAGTGGAAAATCAAATTGCAGGCTTCAAGACAAGGAAATGAGGCTCAGTAGTGTGTTTGACCTCCACATACCTGTATGACCTCCGTACAATGCCTGGACATGCTCCTCATGAGGCGGCAGATGTTCTCCTGAGGGATCTCCTCCCAGATCTGAATTAAACCATGAGTCAACTCCTGGACAGTCTGTGGTGACATGTGGCATTAGTGGATGGAACAGGACATGATGTCCCAGATGTGCTATACTGGATTAAGGTCTGGGGAATGGGTAGGCCAGTCCATGGCATCAATGCCTTCATCACACAGGAACTGTTGACATACTTCAGCCACATGAGAACTAGCATTGTCATGCATCATTAGGAACCCAAGGCCCATTGCAGCTACACATGGTCTCACAATATGTCTGAGGATCTTATCTCAGTACCCTATGGCAGTAAGGATACCTCTGGCTAGCTCTTGAAGACCGGTGCGGTCACCCAAAGAAATACGTCCCCACACAATTACTGACCCCACTGCCAAACCAGTTATGCTGGAGGATGTTTCAGGCAGCAGAACTTTTTCCACTGCATCTCCAGACTCTGTCACATGTGTTTAGTGTGAACCTGCTGTCATTCATGAAGAGCATAGGGTTCCAATATCAAATCTGCCAATCTTGGTGTTCTTTGGCAAATGCCAATTGCCCTGCATGGTGATAATTCAGCTCAGCTGTAGATATTGGGAGAGAAAAAGTGGACAAGCATTCCAGTCACTATGTGCTGCACTACCACTGCAAGGAAGTGTATGAGTGTACAACCTAAAATCTAACACAAATTTACATATGCACATACGTTAATACATAATTAATAAAAATACATAGATTTACTTTATTAATCAGATAAATAAATAAATCCAACATAAAAAAGAATCCCCAATATAGAACAGAAAGAGTCAACATAAAAACAAAAGAGAAAAAATGACATATTAGAGGGATCACATTTATCAACATCATTTTGTCAGGTATTTCTATTTTGTAAAACAATGTTGGATTCACATGTTCATAAGAACAACTAGAACTTGTTACAGCTGAATATGCTTTTATTAGAGGAGTAAGGCTAGGGCCACACTTACCATGTCCCCCATGTTAAACGGATGCCGTTACTGCAGACCCCATTGCATTTTCCTGTTCGCCCAGCAAAACCGCAGTTCCTGGGGCTTCCTGTGTGGTTGCATCTATGGTAAATATCGGGTCACGATGGAGCAGCATTTGCAGGCAGCCCCCGACGTTAACGTTGGCCATTACGGCTGGCTGGGCTCTGCAGTAACGGCATCCGTTTAAGGTGGGGCACCTGGTAAGTGTGGCCCTAGCCTTACACCACGGGCCAAGGTGGGAGAGGGGTAGAGGCCCGCTGTGAACTTACTCTTTTATTGCTTTCTATAATGTGTCTTCAGATTCAGAGTTGCTGAAACTCAGTGCTTCACTGCATGCACCTTGTGTGGATGGCAGCCTCTTAGATAGAAGAGGGGAAGAGCAAGTCCTCAGTCCTCCTGAACTGTGACATTGCTATTGAGCTACAAATATCACTTTGTTTTGTAGCATATGTGCAGGTGCATGAAGGGGATAAGGGGCAGTGATATGCCTATTATGGCCCCTTTACACGCAGCTACAGGTAACAGGTTTTCCACAGGTAACTTACTGGCTGCAGTGAAATCATGGAGACATGGTTCTATCTTGTTGCTGTGTACAAATGGAATAATCTCTCCATGATTTCACTGCAGCCAGTAAGTTACCTGTGGATAACCTGTTACCTGTAGCTGCATGTAAAGGTACCATAAGAAATGAATGAGCATGCTCGCCACTGCTTGATACTTAATCAATGATCAGGTGGTCCTGGCGCGCTTGGCATTACAGTGATTTGTCTGCCTCATCACGTCATCGAGTCTTACATGAGACTCAGAGCTGTAATGCTCAGCACAGTCTTCTCTAGAACCAGAGCAAGGAGAGTTGATCTAGAAGGGAGAGTTTAGAATACAGCAGGGTGTATTTGCACCTTAAAAGTGCCTTTTATATGTCACTAAAGGATGTTTTTAGCCTTGTTTAATATAATAAATAAATAGTTTTAAAAAAACGTTGTGTGGTCTCTACTATTTTTTATAACCATCCAAGTAACAGCAGACAGCAGCAGGCTGATATTAATTCCGGCTTATCCCTATTGCCCTGGTGTGGCGGCAATCCCATTTTACTGAAGCCCACCATGATATCAATCTGTGCAAGCACTGGCCATGGATGGAACAGCACCAGCGCAAAATGTAGGTAAGGAAGAAGAAAAGACACTAGGATGCAGTGAAGGGGCAGGATCAGAGCTGAAGGCCCTTCCACCAGTCCTGCCCCAGAGGCCTGTCCCAGTGCACAAAGATATGAATTCAAGAAAGCTTCAAACACAGAGTAAAGAAAATTCACAGGACAGATTTCTTCACCTTAGGTATCATTTTAATCAGTATGAAAGGGCACATATGGGCTTGTCTGTACTTTACTAAGTAAAATGGTGCTGGCAGGTTCTCTTAAATTGACTAATGATCATTTTATGAAACATGAAGATTGAAAACAATCTATTTTTGATAAGCCAGGAAAAAATGCTTTATAATAGGAAAATGTAAGTGTACAGAACTATGGGATTTAGACTTTTATGCAACTAAACACTTCTTAAATGCTCAAAAACTACCCAATCAGTGGTTCACATGTGGCAGATATGTTGCAGAAATGATTGTGACTGAAAATCTATATACATATATATAACTATAAATTATAATGATAGCATGCAGACTTTTATTTCTTATTTATGTTGCATTTTAGAGGCATATAAGATTCCATAAATAAAGTATGCACATGCAGAATTAGCAACATATACACTTATAAGGCTATTGAAGATTGCTGCAAAGCCAGAAACACATGTAGAAATTCAAACAATGTTAAAAGACAAAAACAACCTAAAGCAAAGCACTAACACATGGAGGAAACCACACAAATGTAGTGCCAAAGGGAAGAGGTGATGTTAAATGCCTTAGAGTTTGAGGGATCAAAGTGTATGAGGAAATGAAGTTAGCCAGCTAAGGACTAAAATGTTGAGGGTGATGAGTCATGGAAGGTGAAATACACTACCACGAGATGGAAAATTGAGTCAGAAGAGACCCAATGGATGTAAGGAAGTTAAGATTGCTAGGAAAGAAAAAGGTCCTAAGGGCAAGGAGTCACAGGAGACTTCTAAAGTTTTAGGATGTGTGTCCAAGGAGTCTTTTAGGCGTTCTTTGGAACAGAGTCACCTGAAAAATTGGCCAAACAAAGCTTGAATGACTCTACTATAAAAACACTTTGCTGTTCATGTTTAGTTTTTGAAGCATTGTCTTCCACTTCAGCTTTTAAAAATGCTTGCTGTGAGAAAAGAAGATGTATATTTCTTCTATGAAGCATCTCCTGATGGAAAACAGCGGCAAAAACAGGTTTAGGAATATATCTTTTCAAGGGTACATGCACACAACATCTCTTTAGGCCCTCAATAAACATGAAGAAGAGTGTCCATATGCATAGTAGTAGCAGTTCAACATATAAATGACTTGCTGTTCATGCGTCAAACATTTAATCGACTATGAACCTTTGTACAGACTTGAAGCATTTAAAGAACTGACAGACCATTCTTCAAGCAGATTCCACTCAGAATCTGCTCTGTAATAGATAGATACAAGGTCAAGAAAGTAAATGCTGCAGTGAAGCATCTAAAATGACTGAAAAAGCACTGTAGAATAATATTAAGGGAAAACACTTATGGTGTTTTTCAAGTATCTCCCTACAAATAGATTAGTTGGGTATGCCAGGGCCTAAAATACTCCTTATGCACGAATCTTCAAGCAGAACCTGAAAACCTATCTCTTCAGAACAGCCTGCAGCCTGTAATGATCACAGTGCCACCTCACCACCACTGGACCCAGGGCTCCACCACTACTAGACCTGGCACTCCACCACCACCAGAGTAGACCCAACCTACTGTTTCTCTCCCCATTGCCCTTTAGAATGTAAGCCCGCAAGGGCAGGGTCCTCTCTGCTCTCTGACACTGTGTGTTCATCGTATTTTTAACTTGTTTGTATGTAACCCATTCTCATGTACAAGCACCATGGAAATAATGGTTCTTTCTAAATAAATAATAATACCTCAAAAGTGCTTAAAAATATCTAAAAAATTCTTCAGCAAATGATGCAGGAAAAAAATTCCCCAAAAAATTTCCCAAGGAAGAAATGTTTCTTGAAGCAGTTTTGGCACGCATGTAGCAGATAAGGGAAAGGAAGAAGGATGGTATAACAGACATGGTAAACTGAGAAGCTAGTCTGGCGCTGGACTTGGGGTCCCTGTTCCCAAAGGTATCCCAGATGGCAATGAGGTTCGGGCCATCGCCCTTTCCCTCACTCCTCAACCAGACCTGTACTACTCTCACCTCCCACCACAGACAAGGGAAAACAGCAAATTCCAGGGTTTAAGCACAGAGCTTCAGCAGAGCAAAGCCAACTACAGCTTCAAAGGCAGAGAAACTATCAGCGATGGCCTCTGGAGGAAGGGGAGGCTATTTATAGGCCAGGGGTGAAATCAACTGATAAACCTATACCTCCACCTGCAGAGCTGCACACCACACATGCAGCAACTGCAGCTTCAATATCAACCCTGACTGAGTCAAAGGAAAAAAACCTCTTTTTCTCTAGAAAACTCTAAACATTTTGGAAACCTAAAAAAAACACCATATGCAAAGGGTAAATCTCTGGCAAAAAAGGCATTCATGCTAAAGTGACAAGTAGAATTGAAATGTCTTAAAGTGAATCTGACACCAGGTTTTTCCATATAAAGTTTGGTAACCTCAGTAAGCCCTTTTTTACAACATTCTAGAATGCTATATATTAGTCAACAAGCCAATCTGCATAATGTAACAAATAGCTTTTATTATACTCACATGCTAGGCGGTAAGGTCCAATGGGCATCGCTGGTCTTGATCTGCTGCTAATCTCCTTCCCTTCTTCATGTGGATGTTGTGACCTATATCATTCATACAGTGTCCTCAAGTGTACTCCGCGCATGTGCACTTCTCTCTGCACTGCTGAGGGTAGAGCAAAGTATTTTAGTGCATGTGTGGGCAATCTTTGACTTATCTCTGCATCTGTGCATTAGGCTGGAATCACACTGTCCATGTGACATGCGAGGCAGTCGGACGAGTCTCGGATCAGTCACCTGGAATGGCCTCTCCCTTTCAGGACGGGAGTGTCAGCTGCTTGTATTTCTATGCAGCTCCGCACTCTCCCTCCAGAGAGGGGGAGGCTGTTCAGGGTTAATGATCCAACACTTGTCGAAGAGACTCGCCTGTCAGTCGGATAGTGTGTTTCCACACTTACAGTACTTTACTCTGCAGAAAGAAGTCTGTGTACATAAGCGCGCAATAGGGGGCATTGTGTGGATGAGGAAGGATACATTATTCACACAAAGCAAGCAAAGAGGAGGCACCAGACCAAGAGTCCGCACTGCCATGTAGTTGAGTATATTAAAAGCTATTTTTTATGTTTTACAGATTGGCCGGGGGACTTAAATACAACATTCTGGAATACTGTATGTAAGGGCTTACTGGTAGTGGCCACAGCTTACATAGAAAAAAACCTGGTGACAGGTTCACTTTACGATTGGCAGAGTGAAGGATGCTATGATGGGTTGCACAAGAGCATTATATAGCCTATTTCTAAATGTGTTACTCTGTACTTCAATCTAAAAGCAAAAAATGTGTTTTATGTTTTAACTAGTATTTAAAAATACTCTCACCGTGGCCCTAATCAATTCCCGCCTTGACTATTGCAACTCTCTATTAAGCGGCCTCCCCCTCACCAGACTTTCTCCTCTCCAGTTCATCCTTAATGCAGCAGCCAGGATCACCCATCTGGCCAATCGTTACTCAGATGCCTCTGCTCTGTGCCAGTCATTGCACTGGCTGCCCGTATGTTACAGGATCAAATTCAAATTGCTTGTTCTCACCCACAAAGCTCTTCACAGTGCAGCTCCCCCTACCTCTCCTCCCTCATCTCTGTCTATCACCCCACCCGCTCTCTACGTTCCTCAAATGACCTTCGACTAACATCTGCACTAATCCGATCCTCCCACTCCCGGCTCCAAGACTTTTCCAGAGCTGCACCAAACCTCTGGAATGCTTTACCCAAAGAAATCAGGACTATCCACAACTTGCATGGCTTCAGACGATCCCTAAAAACGCATCTTTTTAAGGCGGCCTATCATACTCCCTAATAAGTCCATTGTACTGTAGACAGTGAAGGGGCTATCCCTCTGGACATTACTCTTCTACAAACTCCACCAAACCATAAAGGTCTACACAGACTGTATAATGACCATCCATGTAAGCTTAGCCCTATACCCCATTTCCTCAAGATGCCTGGACCACCAGTGCAATAAGCCCCGGCACCTTGTGCAACCCCTATCCCGTTGTAGATTGTAAGCTCTTTTGAGCAGGGTCACCTTCATTTCTTGCTTTATTTATTGTATTTTTTTTTCACATTGATTCTATACCTATTGTTTTGTATCCAATTATTGTACTTTATTTGTTCTCTATTGTAATTACTTACTGTATTTTCTGTACTCTAACCCTACATTGTAAAGCGCTGCGGAATATGTTGGCGCTATATAAATAAAGTATTATTATTATTATTATTATTATTATTATTATTATTAAAAATGCATCTTTTAAAATTCTGTCGAGATGTTTAATATATACGTGTCTGTGTATGGCCTTAGATTTCTTGTTATTTGATGTGAAACCGGTCAAGGGTTTTGCTAGAATGCCATGATAATGCACTTGCGGACACAGACAGAAAGAGGCCCCTGTGCAAAGCAATAATTGGGCCCTTTACAGCCCAAGAGCTCATCATAATGCACAATTCCTCTTGCTTTGGAGATAGAAATGGGCTCGTTGCTTTTTGGGCCTCTATACAACCGCACAGGTGGCACCAATAATATGTCCACCCCTGTGATGATATACTGGATTGTTTTAGGAGAATTTAAAAATTCGGAGAAAGGTAAGGTGGACAAAGCTATATATTGCTAGGAATATTGCATAGGTTTGTGTCACTTTACCACATCAACAAGTTCTAGACAGTTGATAATGCTATCCCCGTTCTTAGAAAACTCCATCAAACAATACTAGGAACCAATTTAATTCAGTAGCAAAGAATTACAATGTGATCTGAGTGATCTTTAATGAAATCACTAAATATAAAAAAATAGATTTACTAGTTGTCTTCTTCCTTTTCATCTACATTTACAAGTTCATAGGGTAGATTGAGAAATAGGGAAGAGGCGCCTGGTCTCTTGGCCTTGCATGGCTAGAGTGCTTCCGCAGCAGTATTGCTGACAGATAGGGTGTAGGTTTTGATCATTTACATTTCAGTGGATTGCACCTTGTAAAAATGAAGCAGCTTAAGAAAGCAGAAATAAAAACTCATCTCACCCAATTTCGAATGATTAATCTCCAGCTTCAATCACAAGGATTACAATTGCAATTAAAATCAAAAAAGCTTCTCTTAAGCATTTGACTGTGGAGAAGAGCAGTCTGCAATTCAGCAGCAATTACCCTTACTTCAATGGAACAGCCTGTAACTTCAACCATGTTGCTGATAAAAATATCACTATTGCTACGATGAGAAAGCAAACAGAAAGGATAGAACAAAAATAGCTATGGTACTCCTTCTAAAACAGAAATCTATGTTATAGCAAAAAACATACAAAGTGTAAGTATTATGTCCTCGTCACACACAATTTAGATGTTAAATTCAGCATTAATGACATCAAGTGTTGAATAATATTTAGGTCTTCTATAGCCATATTGCGAAACATAGAGCAATTTAATTTAAATCTCCATACCGTTAGAAGGTATAGTTTGTGTAACCCTTTTGTAAACTATATTAAAAACCATTGTTAAAAAAGATTCTCTAATATAACAGCATACTGCAAAACATACATTTTTTTACAATGGGAATCAAAGGCAGATATAGGCTAGGGTCACACATAAGCCCTGGATCCTCTAACAGCATCCGTTTCTCAACTTAGATTTAATTGAAAAACAGATCTGTTAACGGATCCTAGCAGCGTTTTTGGGTGCAGGAAAAACACACATAGCGTTTTTTTAACATGGTACCCTATGGGAAATGCATCCGTTAACACATGATACATAGCTACTTTGTGATAACGCATAGCATTTTTTAGGTACAAAAATGTAATTTTCAGAAAACGGAATTCGGTTTTAGAAAAGAAAAAAAACTGATGGGCATGTGTGACCCTAGCCATAGAGGGACATAGGTGAAAGAAACCTAGGAGATATTATTCCTTATTAAGCAGAAAAGTGATAATTGTTCAACTAGTGGTGGAACTCCCTCTGCAGGTTAGAACTGACATTATCTGTCTAGTGGTCTCCAATGATCCTTCCTGGTCACCAGATGATAAGTAGGTGGAGTTGAGTGGAGCATCTGATTTAGTGCCAATCTGCTTCATTCTAAAGGGCCCATTACACACAACGATATCGCTAATGATATCGTTGCAACGTCACTGTTTTTATGACGTCGAAATGACATCGTTGTGTGTAACACGTATCAACGATCAACGAAAAGTCGTTGATCATTGAACATAGATTTATGGCCAGGACCATAAATCTGTCGTTGGTCAGCACGCATTGACGCATGTGACAGGGGTCAAATGGCAAGCGATAAGCGGAGCAGGCTGGTAACCATGGTACGCGCTGCCGAGATACCAGCTGTTTACCATGGTTACCAGCCTGCTCCCGCTTGCCGCAGCCTGGCAGCGGGAGCTAGACATCGTGGAAAGAATATTTTATTCCTTTCCACGATGTCGCTGGTCCACTGGTCGCTGGTGAGTCTGCCAGTGTGACAGCTCACCAGCGATCAGTTCACGATGTGGCACCGATCCACATCGTTGGTTGGATCGCTGCCACATCGCAGCATGTAACAGGGCCTTTAGTCTAGTTCTGAAGATGCAAGCCCTGCATTTAGTTATCCTCATCAGTGTCTAATTTACAATGAAATAACAGGGGGCATACATGACCATTCGCTTCTTTGAATTCCTCCATTCCCTAGTCTTCCTGCCAGGAGAGAACAGGAACACAATTCCCTATTTTGACAATCATGGGATTTACATTGGTGGTATTCACACCTATACAACACTTTTACAGTAGATGGATAGGTGATAATTTGTGCAGTCTGGAAAGCACTTAAAATATGTCACAAACATTATCTTTCAGCCAAAACTAAGGGATAAACTAAGGTCCTAGCCTTTTAGAGCAGTGGTCCTCAACTCCAGTCCTCAAGACCCACCAATAGTGGATATTTTCAGGATTTCCTTAGTATTCCACAGGTGTTGGAATCATCACCTGTGCAGGTAATTAATTTATCATCTGTACAATTGTCACGCTGGACTAAGGGAATGTCCGGCTACTATGCATAACAGTGACACACAGACTAACGATGTCCAGCGCACTACACAACACAACAGACAGGGAGACACTGGGGGGGGACAAGTAGAGCAGAGAGCCCTGATCATAGGGAATGGGGAAGAGGTGACCTCCTACACTTACCTGTGGCTGTGAACTGATCTCCCTACCATCCCTATACAGGTCCTTTCAACCCATTGCCGAGCAGAATATCTACTCTCTCACTGGCTCTGATGTTAGTCCTTAATAGGAAAATGGTCGGTAGAAGCACTAGTCCCATCCACTGCAATAATAACAACAAGAGGGAAGGGAAGACAGACAGAGAAACAACAAACAACTTCACTCCTACTGCCACACTCCTTGGCATCAGATGGCTTGGCTATCGTCAGCTCTCCAGAAAACTTCCTTCACCTCAGGAAGCTTGGCCAGGAATATGTTCAAACACCAGCAAAGCATGCTGAAACCATGTGACCATATAAAAGGGATGGGAGTAATCACAGAGTAGCCACACCTGGACAAGAACTAGCTAGCTTGCTAGCAAACAGAAACTGACATTAACTCCTCAATTGCCAAAGGAAAGAAACACGTTTAATATGAAGTCTCAATACAGACATGAGACAGACCAAACCAGTCACAAGACGAGAGACCATCGAGACAGCAATACCAAGGATATCCAGAAAACATGCATTGTTGGTGGGTCTTAAGGACTTGAGGAGAACTGTTTTGAAGAATATAGCCATTTTAAAAGTGACACCTTTAGTGCACTATTATGCATCAATTATTCATAAATTTAAGTTTAATTAAACATGATATTAGTGTGCTCTCCTTAACGTGGCCAAAAGGCTCAGCACACCATTCTAACCACTGGATTTGCATTCCATTGTCTCCCTAACTTGTAATGATTGACTGGAGTGAGCAGTGTTTGCAGAGAAAGCTCAGGCAACTCTATGCTGTTAATCACCAGTGAAAGTGGTGGGGGCACAAAAAACAGTGGGTAGATTGGTGCTTTAAGACTATTGGCAACACCAAAGGGTGCACTGAGCTCTCTAATTAATGCATTTGATTAAACCATCAGTTTCTGAAGGACACTACAAATATTATTTTGATAGTGGCTGTATCAACCTATAAAACTATGTTCTTAATTTATATTGTTATTTTGGGATGAGAGACTTCCTTTACATTCATGGTATAATGTACCAAATGTGTTGTAAATTAGTGCAGATAAGGAGAGGCAACAAAGTATAGTATACTGAATGTGAACAGGAATTTATAAAAGTTATTCTGGCATAAAAAAAAAGCTATTAAAATGTACAGAAATTTCACAGCTTGTCTGCAAGCAAAAGATTGACCTGCAAAACTGCTATATCTCAGGTGATCCAGTTCTGACTTCGGTGCCAACCATTTGGTACTAGAACTTGTTTTCTATGGGTTAATTCCAATTTTATGATTGCCCTATGTGTAGAAGAAAGACGATTACAATGTTTTTTATATAAATGGGAGATATGCCTTCAGAATTATTTGATCTGACAAATTTAGGGAATTCTAGTCTTAAAGCCCCATGGAAGTTGGCCAAAACCACAGATTATATCAAGACCAACCAGTCTGATAAATATGGAGACTTCTGACTCAGGTATTTAGAATTTCAGTGCTCAATTCTTTGGTCTTTAGGAGAGACAAACTACTGCAAGAGATGTCTGTGGTGTATATAATTTATAAGAGGGACAGTGTTGCAGTTATATTTCATAAGGTGGATGGAGTGACATCTGTGAGGATTGTGTGGTATCATAGTGTATAAGGTAGGAAGTTATAGTTTATAATGGTGGACAGTGTGACAGAGTTCCTAAGTGGTGGGCAACATAGTAATACAAACTAATACAGGAGGACAGTATTGCTGTTATAGCTTATAAGGGAGCACATTGTACTGGTGATGGTAGACAAGGCCAGACATTATGGTAGGTCAAGTTCATAAAGGGGGACACTGTGTTGGTTATCATTCATAATGGCGGACATTGTGGAGGTTTTCAATACTCTGGAACTCTCTCCCCCAACACACTCCCCTACCTACCCTGGGTACCTTCAAGAGAAAACTGAAGACCCACCTCTTCCATCAAGCCTACAACAAACACTGAGTCCTAATCCACCGCACCACCTCTCGCTCGCCGCTCCCCCTTCTACTGTCTCCCCACCCTTACCCTATAGACTGTGAGCCCTCGTGGACAGGGTTCTCTGCCCTACTGTACATGTACGATTTGATTGCCATCATTTTACGTTCTTCTCCTCGTCTACCATTGCACATGTATAGCGCCATGGAACCTAATGGCACTATATAAATAAGTAATAATAATAAGGATAACACTTATAAATGATAAAGAGGATAGTGCTGTGATTAAAGTTCATTAAGGCACTGATGGACACAGACAGTAAAGGACCCCTGTACAAAAACAATATATGGGCCATGCCCTTTGCAGTCCAATAGCTAATAATAATGTACAATTCCACCTTCTTTTGAGGTGGAAATGGGCACCCTTACCTCATACACTGGTTGTACCAATGATATGTTTGCTCCTGCATTAAGGTTACAGTATTTAATTATAGTTCATAAGGCCAAAGCAAAGAGGGTAAAGGTTAACATTTATAAGAATGGACAATGTAATGGTTTAACTCATAAAGGGGACAGTGCAGCAGTTAAAGGTCATAAAGGGGATAGTGTGTTGGATATAATTCTTAAGGGAAGACAGTATGGCAGTCATCATTCATAAGGATGAATGATGTAGTGGCTATGGTTCATAAGAAGGGACAGTGCGGTGTGTTTAGAGTTTGGGGGGACACAAAAGTTAGAAAGTACTGGGTAGGTACAGTCATCATTATAATAAAGAGGGGTGTCTTAGAATGCCTCATGATCCATCATCAGCCAGTATCTATTTAAGTAAATTTACCATGTGCTATTGGTGTGTTAACAAACTAATGAAGGGACCAGAGACTAAAGAAAAATTAGAAAAGGGAAACAGGGAAGAATAAATTAGTGATGTGAGGTGATAGTCCTGTCCAAATACTAAATAAATATAAGCACTTGAGCTAAGTAACAGAATGTCTTTAAACAGTATTTATCTCCCTCACGATTCATTCCGATATCTGTTTTTCACGTCCCTGTTTTTACTGGATAGCACCTATACTTATTTGTGCTTAGTATAGTCATTAAATAGTTAGTGGTAGTTCACATGTCTGAATGTTGTTCAATATTGATCCAAGTGTCAGATCAAAATTGCCTATGTAAAGACTTTGGATCTGTCTGTAGGTCCATGAAAAAAATCAGATAGCATTAAAATGCCATCTGAGATGTTCATTTTATTGTAGACTGCTGAGTAGGTAGATACTTATTTTTCTCATCCTAGAAAAAACTGATAAAACATGGACCAGACTCGAATAACACTGAAAATCTGATGCAACTGAACACAATCACTAATAAAATAAGGACCATTTTTCTATTAAAAAACCCCAAGCAGATATTTTGATGAACCCTTATTCGAAATGGTCAATCCAGCTTTTAAGATAATTTTCTTTATATAGGTCTCTATCAAATATGGATTAGTATGTGACTATGAATATAAACCCCTAGATAAGAGGATCATAGAAAAGGAATTTCAAGATGTTTAAAAAGATTTTCCATGATGAAAATTTGCTATTCTATAGACCTTGGTAGATTAAAAATAACAAAATTAGCTATAATCGCTCATTGACTTACTGAAAGTGTGGGTACAGGGAGAAAATGAACTTATTTCTTCCCGGATTCGCATGCTTTAGTTATGGAGGTGTGCATGGAGCAGACACCACACACAGTACCATTCACTGTACTGTGATCGGAAGTTGTAATCACGCCACGGCACTTTGATTGACAACCGGCTCTGCAGCACATCTGTGCAGGGGGCACTGTTAATCAAAGTGTTGGGACATGTTTACAGATGCTGCCCCCAGTATAGTATTGTGAGCAGTTACTGTATGGCTATGTGCCGACGCGGTGCAAGTGATGCAGAATTTTCTGCATCAAGTTCTCATCCACTTTTATCACATATTAGGCAGCAAATTATCTGCACTTTTGCTAGGTAATATCTAAATGTTTTGATGCAGAAAATTCTGCATCTGTCCATGCTGTCCCTGCCCTGTAGCATGCATCTTATCTTCCATACCGGCTGGCCCTTTCAGCCGCGGCACACCCCACGTAATGTGTGATGTGGTTGAAACTCGAATTGAAGGGCAGTACGCAAGGTAAGGTGATCAAAAGAATTGACATGCCGCTTATTTTTACAGATCCGTACAAACCTGAAGCTATTAACACTGCTCAAAATGTGCAGCTGTCGGTACAGCAACAAGGTCACATTGGCTTTGCTGGCTGGACAATATACTATGCTCATTTCTACAAATAAGCTGTAAAACATATGCAGCAAATGTGCTTTCAACGGCACCTAGCCTAACCGCTTAGTGCACCCCCTTTGATTAGAAGTGCCTCCTGGGAGAAAAAAGGTTATTTTTCCTCCAGTAGACCTAATTTTAGTAAGACAGCATGGCTGGCACTTTGGTAAAAAAGTGCTTTTTGAGGTGACAGGTTCCTTTTAACTATACCTAACCATTGCTACTACAGCAATACCTCTCCATCTCTGCTTCCAATCTTTGTTGACAGACTGCAACACTGACGTGATAATGCCAGTGTGCTCCACAGCTGCAGTCAATCACTGGGCTCAGTGGCCATATGAATGTAGTCAATATAAGATCAACACACTTGGTGATTAGCTTCAATGGTGATTTACTGTAGTCATGATGTTATCACTGCAGTCTAGCTACATAAATGGTGAAGGCATTGCTGGAGTGGTTATGGTTCATTTTTTGCCTTTCCCAAACCTACAGAGTAAAAAAAAGAGTCATAGGAAATCCCTTTAACTATAAATAAAAATGAATATGTGATAATGTAGAAGATTCTAATTCCTTCCATCATAATTTCTGTAGGCTAGGATGTGAAATCACACAATGTGATCTTTCATATGACACTGTATTGCTGGGCGGTCTATACGTTGGCTGAAGCTGTGTGTATTTTGGCAATTTTTACAAGCCTGAATATAAAACTCTTATCTGTATCTCAGAGTAGAATGCTCCGTTACTTCCGAATGGCTCTAAATTTGCACTGCTTGATTAGCACATCCCTGGCAGCAAAAAAGGCTATAGTTGTTTCTTGATAATCAGTGTCATTTTTCTACACCAACACAAATGGTAGAAGGTTGACACTGTTGAAATAGGAGTATCCCACATTTTTAAGCAAAGGGCAAATATAGCTTTTAGAATAATGTTTAGGAAATCAGCTCATATAAATAAGAGGTGATGTCACACCATATGGAGTCTGCTCTGTTGACATATGGTCTGAATTAACAAGTTTAAAAAGCTGTTATGATCAGTTTTTATTTCACCAAAGGCGAAAGGCATATGATACACTGAGGTGAACCTCAGCAATCTGAAAAATAAGGGATGTTTGAGCAATGCTAAGGTGAAAGAAATGATTAACAATTATTATTGTATAGTATAAAGCCTTTTCATACCATATGCTAAAAGCAAGGCTCTACTTCTGCCAGCACAATGTTGAGTATCAAAATGAACAGTAAGTAGAAGAATTTGTCAAATAAAATTAAAGGGGTTGTTAAGGCATATAATATTAAAATAAGTCATCCTTACCAGATCAGTGGGGGTCCAGATTCTTTCACTTTCACAGTCAGCTGTTATTAGCTCAGACTAGTGATGAGCGAGTGTAATCGTTACTATTCGCTATTCGCACGGATAGTACAGTATTCGCGATATTCTTTACTCGGCGAGTATCGCTGGCGCTAGTGAGTGATTTGTCGATCGTTATCGATCTGACACATATTGCAGCTCCCTTCAGTACACAATGTGAGCTAGCACCTCAGGGAGACCAGATTGAATGGGTAGGGTCTCTCTGGGGACACAGCAAGGTGTTTTATGCAGTAGAAATGCAAAAAAGACCACCCTGTCCCGGAAATGCTCGTTCTATATCCGGATGCGTGTGGCTGGAGCCAATCACTAATTGTCTAACACTGGACTCGCTATTCAGACGAATATGCAAGTATTAAAAAGTACTCATTACAAGTATAGCGAGCGCAAATATTACATCACTTGCTCATCACTAGCTCAGACGTCTGCCAGATGTAAAAAGTGAATGGAGTTGAAGAGTACAATTCTGTTCAATGATCAGTGTCTGTAATTGAGAATTGTAGATCATCTCCTATAAGTGGGGCTATAGGTAACCAGAATTTGAGATCATTTGGCACTATTTGGTGAGGTGTGCGGTTTAACAAATGGGGTGCAACAAGAAGACAGACAAAAAATCTTACGACGAGCAACCAGTCCCTCCGTTCTGAGGCAACGTGTGATTGAAAGGTTGCTGAATTCTAATTGTAGACCATAAACCATTGGGTGGGAGTGTAAAGCCTTTGACGAGTTGAATGAAGATGAATGAAGAGGTTGCTCATAGTCAACATTTCTGGAAGTGTTTAGGTGCCGCTACCAACCATGACAACTAACTACATGCCCCTAACTACAACTATGCTCTCTTAACAGATTCTGGCTTTGGAGGGGAATATAATTCAACTACCCAGCTTAGTGAGGTCTTTTGAGTGGACTGTAAGCTAATAAGAGTTATTGGGAATCTGTAGATAGCTTACAAAATGAATCAACTAAACATTATAAGGTAATTCACAAGTCTCCCTACTGAGAGGGGATACATTTTCAGAACACATGCCTGATTGTATGTTAGATCTATAGCTGCTGTAACATGCAGTCCTCAAGGTACATACAACTTATGTATGACTCACACATATGAAGATAACATGTCAAATAATAAAATAATACCTTGTCGATAATCTCTCCAGCTGCTCCTTTTTTCACTAGCTGACCAGCATATTGGTGAATTCAGTTAATTACAAAATAAGCTGATGTATCTTTATTGGAGGTGTTATAAAGATATACCATTGGCTCAGCTGTATTACTCTTGCATTATTTCTCAGCTGTGATCACTACTACATAACTTCTTTACTGTGAGCATATGAATGCAATTTGTCTTCATTATTAATGAAGTAACTTTTCAGAATTTGCTATCTTGTGTATGTGTTCATGAAAAATAACTTTATATTTTTGCATTACATGATGTGAATCCAGAATTGCATTCAGTTTTTCTCTCTGCAGGTTGCAGTGAGAGTAGGCTAACTGCTATGATGTGGTCCCATGCATAGCATAGTGCACAAAGCAGAATTCCTGCTATTCATTGCTGAATTTGCATAAAAAAAGAAGCAGCAGCAGCATGGAGGAGATTGTTCATCAGTACTGAGCTTTGTATATGTGAATCCAACTCGGGTGAGCAAGCAGTTGTTTGAAATTTTAGTATTTCTGAGTCAATATCTGCTTGATTTCTCACTTTAATCCTTACTACTCCTTCAATTCCCCCCTCCTCAATGACATAAGAAAACTTGTGGGTCCCAATTCTAAATATCCAAAATAGCACCCAAATATAGCAGGGCTTTGTTAGAAATGGCTTCTTCATATAAATATCAAAGATATTTTGTCCCCCTTAGTCCCAAAGGCACTCACTGCATCCCCTGCACATTCTATATGTTCCACCCTGCCCTTCCTCTATCTAAAGAGTAAAATATGCTTTATAAACTGAACCCTAACTGCTCTATTATACTGTCTTGAGGAAGATATAGTTGAGTTGTCTTTCTTCAGACGATGAAAAATTAATTTGGCAGCAGAGAAATGTCTTATAAGTGGAGAAAAAAAGTAGAATTTTCTGATAAGATTTATTACAAAGTTTAAGTACGATTAATCTATGTAAAATTTATTGACACTATGTATATATATATATATATATATATATATTCTTTTAAGTAAGTATAATTGTACAGTAACATTAATGTGGATATTATCTTTATGCTGTTAGATCACTACTCTCCCTCACATAAGTTATGTCGCTTATCCATGTTATGTAAATAAAAGCTTATAACCTGACGTTAAAGTCATCCATTGGTTGTATAAATTACTCTTTTGAAAGCTGAAACCCTCCCAAAAGTGGTTTAGGTTAAGAAAATAAATTAGTCATCAATACTGAAATATTGATCATTTAATGAACACAGAATGGTCATATTTTGGCAAGACAAAAGTTTTGTCGCCCATAGAAATTAACATGATTTTCAAACAAAAAATTAACTTAAAATACAAATATATGTTGCATAACATTGGTGAATGAAGTTGTGGTGCTATTAGAGTCATATTTAATATTTTGTGTGACTTCCATGAGCTTGAAGGACTGCATCCATGCATTTCAACAATGATTTATACAATTTATAATACAAATTAATGAAGTCATCAGGAAAAGCAAACAATGCAGTCTTACATGCCTCCCAGAGTTCATCTAGATTCTTTGGTTTTGTCTTCCAAGCTCTCTCTTTCATCCTACCCCAAACATGCTCAATGATGTTCATGTCTACTGACTGGGCTGGCCAGTCCTTGAGCACCTTGATCTTTTTTGCCTGGAGGAACTTTGTTGTAGAGATGGATGTATGAGATGGAGCACCATCCTGCTGCAGAATTTGACCCATTTTATGATTTGGAATATAAGAGGTAGCTAATACTTCTTGATATTTTAGGCTATTTTAGGCTTTTCAAATGTTTTGCACACCCCCATACAGAATGTAACTGCAGACCATGATTTTCCACCACCAAATGTAACTGTTTTCTGGGTGTATTTTGGATCCATATGGGCTCCAGTAGGTCTCCAGCAGTATTTGCGGTGGCTGTGGTGTAATTCTACTGAAGATTCATCAGAGAAATCCACCTTCTGCCACTTTTACAGCATCCATCTGTTTAGCAGGCTGTGGGACTTTGCAAATGCCACACAATTTTTTATTTGCCTTTTGTTTGGTGCTGGCTTCGGGGCACTGATCCGACCATGGAGGCCATTTCGAGACAGAATCCTACAAACTGTTCTAGTTGACACAGGGACTTGAGGTAACCAGGCCTGTTGGAGCTCTGCTGCAGTGGAAGAGGGGCTTGCTTTGGATTTTCTAACCAAGAAATGTCAGTCTTGAGCAGTTGTCTTGCGGGGTCTGCCGGACCTGGGCTTGTCAAACACATCTCCAGTCTCTTCAAATCTTTTTTTAATTCTTTGTACTTGATGCTGAGACACATTAAAGGTGCCAGCCACCTCTACAGTGGATCTGGTCTTCAGCCTCTTGATAATCAAGGTTTTGGTCGCAGGCTGGATTTTTGGCATGTTCTCAGAGCTCCAGTTGCAGTTCAAGTGAAGGTCTAGGGTGCTGGGTTTCTTTTTAGACACACCCACTAATTAACCGATCATTTACGGAGCACAGGTGAAGATGTAAACTAGAATTGGGTGCATGATATGACCAGGCGACAAAACTTTTGTCTTGCTAAAATCTGACCATTCTGTGTTTATTAAATGATCAATATTTCAGCATTAATGCCAATTTATTTTCTTAACCTAAACCAAATTTCGGAGGGTTTCAGCTTTCAAAAGAGTAAGGCTGATTTCACTTCACGTTTTTTGTGATCCGGGCCGATCCGATGAGAACCGGATAGGCACAGATCACATTTCTTCCCAGTAGTGTGCCTTTGGGCCCGGATGGAGCCGGATGGCAGCTCTCTGCCATCCAGTTTCCATGTGTACAGGTGAATACGGGTGGACTCGGATTTTTCACACGGACATAAAAATGCTGCATGCACGATTTTTGTGTCCAAGGTGAAAAATCTCCCCAAACTAGATCCTCACGGATCTGGGGCAATCCGGCACTCGCTAACATGGGAGCCTATGGGGCCGGATTGCCCCGGTCCGGAAGGATCCGGAAACCGGACACCTGCGGCCGCACGCCGCTGTTGTTTCAGGACCGCGGCTAGCTTCCCGCAAGCCGCAGTCCTGATTCAGCAGCAACTTCAGCTGCGTGCTGCTGCACAATGGACCGGAGGGCATATTAGCCCTCCAGTTCTGTGTGCTGATCCAATCCGGGGCTGTCCGATCCACAACAGATAGCCCCGGATCGGATCAAAACGTGATGTTAAACCAGCATAAATTATACAACCAATGGATGAATTTAACGTCAGGTTATAAGCTTCTTTTTACGTAACATGGATAAGTGACATAACTTCTGTCAGGGAGTGTATGGCCATAGCCATAACTAAGAATAAACCTGAATACAAAACTTGGTAATGATTTATCTTCAGTTTACCAAGATGTGTATTGTGTTGATTATGATTTTTAACAAGAATGTGCAATCAATTTGGGTTTTATATTAAATACTTTTTTATCAACTTTTTATCTGTTTATGATTCTACATTACTGTGTGCATTTTTCACTAACCACATTATTTCACTGTTTTGACTGACATGACTATGAGCATTATCTCTGTGTTGTAACATCATTCTCTGCATTATATTTATATGCATTAGAAACCTCAAATAAATGTAAAGTTTTCCTGTTGGGCAATATCATTACTTGCTACATCTTTGATTTTACATTTCATTTTACATGGCGATATCTCCATATAATTTAAAGATATTATTTGCTGTGAAGTGGGTTTGTCCAGGGTCAGTGCACATTATCACTATTACATTATAATTTCACTGTTCATCTGAGATACCATTAGTGAGAGCAGATAAACAAATCCTTGGCTAATCAAATTATAATGTATTACAATGCTCATAGGACCATATTCAGATGAGCTTGTTGATCTTATGCTACCTTCTCAAGCTCATTATGTGACAATGGTAATTAAAGAAAACTATTGTGTTTAGATAAATTTTAAGTAATCCACAGGGCAAACTAAATAAATAATCCAGGTTAGATCAACCCGGGCGTCTGGTGATATATATCTAAGTATGCCCTAGCATACAGCACACACAATGCAATGTTGTATCTTGTCATCTTCAAGACTACATGGCAATGTAGCCATAAACCCATTCCTGGCCAGGCAATTTTAGCTTTTTGAGCTTTCATTTTTTTTCCTCCTGTTTATTCAAGAGCCAAACTTTTTTATTTTCCTTTCAACATAGCCTTATGAGGGTTTGTTTTTTATGACATAACTTTAATTCGTGAATGACACCATTTATTTTGTTATTTGATGTATTGGAAAACGTGCAAGAAAAACACAATTCTGCCATTTTTTTATTTGTGTTTTGTTTTTATACCATTCATTATATGGTAAAAATGCACAATTGGTATTTCTGTTTGCTGGCTCATACCTACTGATCTGAGCCAATAACAGGGAGTGGGCTGTCACTGTGCACATCAACCAATCTCTGAACTGAGCATCACTGTTGATGCATCATTCAGAGGCATAGATAGAATTCATTGGACCCCCCATAGCAAAATTCCAACTGTCCGCCCCCTCAATAAAAATTATATATTTTTCTATCAACATAACTTTATGGGGACTTTTTTTGTGGCACGAGCAGTACTTTTTGAATGACACCATCTGGCACAGACACCCATTCAAGCAATTCATAATGTAGGAAGAGGCACAAGGTTAGGACCCAGTAGTATGAGAGACATTGATGCAGGTTACCTGGCTGAAATGCTTTGGCCATCGCATTAGCTAACTTTTTTTTTTTTCCCTCTATATCATGAAGCAGTTTTCTGCTGTGCCTGTATACCCTATTCACATTGAGTAGCTTTGCATAAAGCCAGCCATTGCAATCACTAGCTAATATGCTTTTTCATATTTTTCCAGTGTTAGTGTTGCAGCCGATATCCTTTCTTGTTGAAATTGTTAGCTGACACCATGTTGTGCTTAGAGAGTCCCTGATGTGCCTAAACAGTTAAAACATTCTCACAAGCAACCCCATTTTGGAAACTAGACCCACAGGGATTTTATCTATATGTAAAGTAAGCACCGTGAACTCACAAAAATTATAACATTGAGCCGTGAAAATTAAAAAGTATTATTTTTCTACAAAAATCTTCTTATAGCCCATATTTTTCTTTTTCAGAGGGGCAACAGGACAAAATGGACCCAAAATTTGTTGTGCAACTTCTTCTGAGAATTAGACAAAAACTAATGAACTATGCACACAGTGAACACGTCTGTAGGACTGTGTTCACACCACCAAAAGACTGAATCAAACAAAAAAACAGTGAAACAAACGTGTAAAAATAGTCTGTTGTAAAAACACACAGTAAAAAGCAAGTGCTGCTGAAAAAGTAAAATGCAGGGTATTTAGTTGATACGTTTTTTGCAAAAAATGTATACTAAGCTGCTCTGCCAACTTCAAGGTAACCCATATCAGAGCAGTTCCTATCTGATGTATTTAAAACCTGACCATGTGTATTGGTACCTAAAATGAGCAGGATCCAGACAGGTCCAATGTCTGACTTGGACTGAATGCAGATGACGGCTTTTTACGTGCAGGGCTCAAGGGGAGGGGTGGGAGACTCCCCAATCTTGCAGAAACAAGAAATATTTAGAAAAAAACGAATGAATCATGGACACAGTGAACACGTCTGTAAGACAGTGTTCACACCATCAAAAGACTGAATCACAAAAAAGAGTCAAACAAACGTGTAAAAATACTCTGTTGTAAAAAAAAAACTCAGTAAAAAGCAAGTGCTGCTGAAAAAGTAGTAAAAAACAGGGTATTTATTTCTTCTGAGGATTAATTCACTAATGAGGCAGCAGAGTTATTCTGGACTCTGTTTGAGCTCTGTTCAGCTTTATCTTCTTTTCGAAGGTGCACAAAACTGTGGTTGACCATACTTTTTCCATACCTAAAAATATGTTTAAAAGATGGACACTGCCAGATCACAGTTCCAATTGGAGTTTAAAATAACTCCCTCTGCATAATTACAGTGAATTTTCCATTGGGAATCTTGTATGAATCACGCTGTTGAGAGATCTACATGTAATCGGCAGTGTGAGTGCTCACCATAGAGCGCAGGATAAATGTGAGCCAAGATATACTGCGATTTTTAGGAGGCAGAATAAACTAATCAGCAGCATTTGGAGAATTTAGTTTATTGCCCTTTTTATGCTGTTTTATTCCTTAAGTAATATCCTCGGAGATATCAAAAATGTGTGGTGTTTTTACATAAATATAACTATTGGAATTTTATTTATTTTCTTTGTTCTTTATTTATGGCTTCTTTAAGATGTTTTAAATTTTTTTTTTTACTTCGTAGTCCCTTTATGAGACATTTCCTTTCACAGCTCTGATTGCAGCTGTCAAAGCTGCATTGTCAGAAGCCTCATAGATCATGCTGCAAGCATGATCCAAGAGGCTTCCCATAGTCAGGTGACCAGGAAGTTGTCATGATGACCTTGGGTCACCATGGTGGCGACCAGGCCCTTGTAATTACATCAGGGGGCACCAATGAGGGGAGAGGGGGCATTATCCCTCTCTCAATCCCCTAAGTGTTGCGATTGATATCGATTGTGGCACTTAGGGGGTTAAACAGCCAGGAACAGCACGGGGACAAGCCCTGGATATAAGAGCCGGCCTTGGCTGGGACATCAGCAGGATACCAGTGGTGATCGTGGCTAGAACCGTTGCTATGCTGCAATATCACCAGGACATACCTATACGTCCAATGTCGATAAGTACCACCGATCTAAAATTTATAGGTACGTCTAATGTCCTGAAGGGGTTAAAAGAAAATTGGACATTCAATAAAATAAATGATTTGTGTTTTTTCCAGGAGCTATACTGTTTTCATTTTTTGATCGATGGAGCTTTATGAGGGCTATCTGAGTCAATGTTTTTATATATAACATTATCGATCAGATGCAATGTTTTGATTGCTTCTTGTTGCATTTTTTACAGTGCTGTGGTGGAGAAACAAACACAATTCTGCCATTTAGATTTTTTTTTCTCATTGCATCATATACTGATCAGACAAAAGCCAATGAAAAGTAACAATAGCATATGACCTTCTATCACGTAAATAAGTTCATAGTAAGGGTGTGTTCGCACGGGACAAGAATGGTGTGGATTTTTGGATGTATATAATTTGTGGGGACCAGGTGAGGAGCTGCATGATTGTTTAAAAACTACTACTTTATTCTAAACACTGTTTGAAGTCCTGTCAGTTTTTGCAGCCAGAGCAGTACTTCTCTGCCTTCTCTATGCAATTTGCATAGAGTGCAAACTATGCCTATTCTGAAAGTTCTTTATGCATTGAAATGTCAAAAATGGTGTAGATAGCACTATCCCACATGATCCTCTGTATAATGTAACACACCCCATAGTTCTCCATATAGTATAATGCACTCCATAGTCTTCAATACAGTGCAATGGGCCCCACATAGTCCTTGTATATATACCGGCGATCAAAATTAGAGAAGGGGTCCTCACATGGCTTTTCCCCAGGTAAATTCCTCTGAATGTGGTGAGGGTGATCCCCAGGGCATGGAAACCTTCTAGTCCTCCTCATAAAGACCCTGACCTGGTGGTATTGGGGAATGGGATCAAGTAGTGACTGTGACATTGGCTGGAGGTGGAATCTAGCCAGACATGCTGCAAGATCATCTGCAGTCTGACATCTAGTGTTCCCAGTCTTGGATGCCATGGGTTAACTGTCACCTGACTGCTTTGACTCGATCCTAAGGTCAGCATCTGGCAGCTGAGCCCAGAATTTGATCTGCACCTCATTGTAGATGGGTCCCAAAGTGAGTAGTGTGGTGTAGCTACAGCTCGAAAATGTCTCCATCTTGTCTGCATGATGCTGTTGTGGATCTGTTTCTGATCCACTTTTGTCCCTGTGGTGATTAGGAAAATAACATCCTCCAAGTCCAGATCAGCCATGCCTTGCAGGGGATCCATATCTAAAGTAGTGTGTTATGTCATCAAGGTACCAAGTTGCACTGTAGTAGAAGGCAGAGTACCTGCATGGCAGTGGAAATGCACAGGTAAGATGGTGGGAATATGCTGACTGAGTTACATGGGTTTGGATGTGTTTGCTTTCCCTAATGGGCCCACCTCTTCCAGTGATTAACAGGATTCAGACCGAAGCAATCTCTACCGGCATTGAATGTTTGCACACTCTTGTTGCCAAATGCCTAGCTTCTAATTAACAACTCTATGTGAAGCTCTACAGAAGTAATGTCAATGTCACAAATCCACTTCCCCAGGCCACAAAGTAACACAACGGGGTTGTGGTTACTTAATGTGCAGTCATTATTGAAGCATGACATCTTTGTAGGGAATATAATGATGAAAACAAATAAGTTTATTCAGGTCACCATTCACCACCAATTCATCTGGAATGCTGAATAAGGCTAGTGGGCACTGGACACTGCAGGAATGCAAGGACAACTGTAATATGTTGACTTATACATATAACAAAGTTATGCACTTGCCAAAAGTCTTTTTGTAAAAAATGGCATGAAATGTGAGCCTCAATGGGGACAGTGTTGCAAATGTATGTAAAACGTTATGGAATTAATAGCACCATGGAATTAATAGCGCTATATAAATGAATACAAATTATTATTAGTAGTAGTCAGCCTCGGACTGCTCTGGCAGGTAACGGTAAAAGTCATGGGAGGCCCTCATGTCTAGAGGCCCCGCCCACCTAGCCCCGCCTCTCACTACCCCCCTGCTGAACAGAACGGGCCTAGCGGCAGGGCCGGCGTCAGCACCCGTTCTCCCAGGCAAGTGCCAGGCCCGGGGCCCAGACTGCTTAGAGAGGGCCAGGGTCACACTTGCTTTGTGACCCTACCTGATGCCAGTATTGTCTGCTGCAGCGCATAGCGTTTAATGACTGTGCGCTGCCAGACAACGGAGCCCATAGAAACCCATGTTTACATTGCCAACCAGTGGTTGGCAAGGTAAACTGCGGGTTTCTATGGGCTCCAGGCAGCACATAGCATTAAAACGCTATGCGTTTCAGCAGACAATACTGGCATCAGGCTAGGGTCACAAAGCAAGTGTGATCCTGGCCCTCAGGGGCCCCTGAGCACTGCCCCTAAAGCTCACCCTCAGGGGGCCCCTGAGCACTGCCCCCACAGACAGCCTGTCCCCTGTCCTGACCTGTAGTGAGATCACTGCAGTCTGCAGTCCTCTATTTCCTGTATCTCCGCACACAGGAAATAGAGCAGCTGCAGGCACTCACACTACATGATAGGAGAGTCTGAGAGATCACCCGGCTGCAGCCTTAAGGTTAGAAGGAGGCAGCTCTTAGGGGCCCCTGGGGCCCCCCAGTGTAAGGGCAGCACTCAGGGGCCCCCAGGTGTTGTGGGAAGCGCTCAGGGGCCCCCAGGTGTTGGAGGAAGTGCTCAGGGGCCCCCAGGTGTTGGGGGAAGCACTCAGGGCCCCCAGGTGTTGGGGGAAGTGCTAGGGGCCCCCAGGTGTTGGGGAAGCACTCAGGGGCCCCCTGGTGTTGTGGGATGTGCTCACGGGCCCCCTGGTGTTGGGGGATGCGCTCAGAGGCCCCCTGGTGTTGGGGACTGCGCTCAGGGCCCCCTGGTGTTGGGGGATGCGCTCAGGGGCCCCTGTGTTGGGGGATGCGCTCAGGGGCCCCCTGGGTTGGGGGATGCGCTCAGGGGCCCCCTG
Organism: Allobates femoralis; assembly: GCA_033576535.1. Classification (NCBI taxonomy): domain Eukaryota; kingdom Metazoa; phylum Chordata; class Amphibia; order Anura; family Aromobatidae; genus Allobates; species Allobates femoralis. The sequence continues at coordinate 477,767,347 of JARQOC010000002.1, read as the reverse complement.
GGGTTGGGGGATGCATCAGGGGCCCCCTGGTGTTGGGGATGCGCTCAGGGCCCCCTGGTGTTGGGGGATGCGACTCAGGGCCCCCTGGGTGAGGATGTATGGCAGTTGGACTCAGGGCCCCCGAGGGTGAGGTGTGGGGCAGCGCAGGCCCCCAAGGGTGCGGTGGGGGGCGAGGGCCCTGTCAGGGGCAAATTACACCAGCGGGGAGACAGGTACAGGGAGGAGACACAGCTACAGGGGAAGGGACAGGTCATAGGGGGAAGACTGGTGCGCAGGGGGAGATAGGTGCGAGGGGGGACACAGCGCACAGGAAAGAGACAGGTAAAGGGGGAGACAAGTGTAGGGGCAGAGACACAGGGAGGGGAACAAGCACAGGTAAGAGACAAGCTCAAGGGAGAGACAGCACACAGGGGAGAGAGACTGCACAAGGGAAGAGATTGCACAGGATCGGAGAGACAGCATGGTAGGGAATACATTTGCGAGGGATATATATACATATATATATATAGGTTGCGGACTAATATATTATATATATATATATATTATACATACATGATGCAGCAGTATGTACTAAAAGGGGCCCACTGAGACTCTTTCGCCTGGGGCCCGCAGAAACCTGGAGCCGGCCCAGCCCCCAGCAGCAATATGTCTCCACCAGCAACAGCATAAAGTGTGCCCCCCAGCAGCAGCAATATGTGTGCCCCCCAGCAGCAAAATGTGTGCCCCCCCAACAGCAATATGTGTGCCCCCCCAACAGCATAAGCAATATGTGTGCCCCCCCAACAGCAGCAGTGTCCCCCCCAGCAGAATGTGTGCCCCCCCACAGCATAAGCAATATGTGTGCCCCCCACAAGCAACAAAATGTGTGCCCCCCAGCAGCAGCAATATGTGTGCCCCCCAGCAGCAATTGTGTGTGCCCCCCAGCAGCAATATGTGTGCCCCCCAGCAGCATAAGCAATATGTGTGCCCCCAGCAGCAGCGGTGTGCCCCCCAGCAGCAATATGTGTGCCCCCCAACAGCATAAGCAGTATGTGTGCCCCCAGCAGCAGCAATCAGTGTGCCCCCCAGCAGCAATATGTGTGTGCCCCCCAACAGTAACAGTGTGTTTGTGCTCCCCACCCCCAGCAGTATGTCTGTGACCCCCCATAGCAGCAGCGATATTTTTGCCCCCCATAGCCTGGTGCCGGAGACCAGGAGCTGCAGAGGAAGAGGCTGCCGGTTCCTGGTGCCAGCAAGTGGGAGACTGGGAGTCGCAGAGGAAAAAGCTGCCTGGTGCCAGAGGAGACCGGGAGTCACAGAGGAAGAAGCTGCCTGGTGCCAGAAGATCGGGAGCTGCAGAGGAAGAAGCTGCCTGGTGATGGGTTCCTGGTGCCGGTGACCGAGAGACCGAGCGCTGCAGAGGAAGAAGCTGCCGAGGATCAGAAACGTGGAGTCAGGTAAGGCGCTGTTACAGCCGAAGATAGTAGCCTGGGGGGGACAGAGAGGGCTAGATGGATGGTAGTGGTGGCCTGGAAGAGGGGTAGAATGGGATGGATGTGTGGGGGACATTATGGAAAAGGGGAGAGAACGTGATGGATGGATAGGGGGGCGGCATAGAAAAGGGGGGAGTAGCTGGATGGATGGATGGGGGCCGGCATGGAAAAAGGGGAGAAAAATGGATAGGGGAGAAGGTACATGGATGGAGGGGGGATGGGGATAAGGTACATGGATGGTTTGGTGGATGGGGGAGAAGGTACATAGATGGTTTGGGGATGGGGAGAAGCTACATGGAATGTGGGTGAGAAGCTACATGGAACATGGGAGAGGGGAGAAGCTACATGGATGAGGGATGGGGGAGAGGCCGCGTGGAACAAGGGAGGGGAGAGGCTGCGTGGAACATGGGAGGTGAGAGGCTGCATGTAACCTGGAAGGGGGATGTGGGGAAGGATGAGCTGCGTGAGACATATTGGGGGAGGATAAGCAACATGGGATTCAGGGGAATGGGGGTGAAGATGAGCTGTATGCAACATATGGATGTAAGATGAGCTGCATGGGACACATCGGGGATGAACAGTATGGGACATGTGGGAGGAGGATGAGCAGTAAGGACATTTAATCTGCATACACATTTATATAAGGAACGTACTGTTCTGGTGATGTAGTGAGGTGGTTCTGATTATGTATTATTGTATTGCTGATGGTTCTGGTTATGTACTGACAGGGGTTATAGTAATGTATTATTGTATTGATGGGGTTTCTGGTGATGTATTGATTTTTTTGATGATGTATTACTGTATTGACAATGGTTCTGGTGATATACTGACAGTGGTTCTGGTGAGGTATTATTGTATTGACAGTGGTTCTAGTGATATGTAATTGTATTGACGGTGGTTCTGGTGATGTAGTCATGTGGATGCTGTAATCTTTAAAGGAAACCTGACCCTAAAAATCACCCCCATCCTATTAATACCTGTGCCTGCACCATCATTATGCTATTCTACCTATCCCTTTGTGTAAAAATTGTGTAGTTTGAAACTTTCAAAAAGTGATTTTGATACCTCTACAACTACGGCTTCTTCTCTCCTGGCGTTCCCTGTGACTTCTTTTCGCCGCTTTTAGTGCTTGTATTCACGCCCCGATGGGCGTGATAAACCATTTGAATCCTCCTCGCCCTCGCCCATGGGCGGATCAGCCGATATGACGCTAATCGCGTCATTTCAGGTGCTGCTGACGTCGATACACCCTTTCGGTGTATCGACAGACCTCAAGCTGCGCATTGCACATGCGTGAGGTATACTTTACGGCAGCTCATATGATGAGCTGCGGTAAAGTACACCTCACGCATGCGCAATACTTACATCATTACCAGCCGCTGCATTTTAAAGGCCTTTCCCATGAACAAGGTTAATTTAAAGTTCATCTTAATAATAAGTAGACCCTGTAATGATAATAATTTCCACAATTGGATGTGTTTAAAAGAAAATGTTCCTGGGCTGAGATAAACTTATATATGTGTCTCTGCTGTGTACTGTGTAATGGATGTGTCTAACCGTACAGGGATTCTCTCGACACCGGAACATTATATTTAAACATCTCAAATTATGGAAATTATTATTCCAAAATCTATTGATTAAAATGAACTTTAAAATTAATTTTGTTTATGGGAAAACCCCTTTAATAATTGGAACATAAGTCCCACATTCTTCTGATGATACGGTTTCCACAGGTCGGATTCCACCAATAAATAAGTGATCACCTATTGAACCTGTGGATCACTGATAACTTGTTTTCACCAAAGAATCTCTTTAATTTAAAGTACAATAATTGTACATCGCAGTTCTGTTGAGCGCAGAGTGATGTGCAGGAGCCTCCAATATAATGGGTATAACAGCTACCAGGTATTTACATATAGCTGAAGGGTGGGTGGGAGCCTGAAATCGATTTCCCTGGTGGGCCCCAGACACCCCAGTCCGACCCTGGTAGTAGTATTATTAGGACATGAAATAGTGATTGCACATTTGCAATATCCATACTATCCATACATGTTTCATTAGTGTGAACAGATCTATAAGATCATGGATGTGAAGCATATAATCGCCACCAGGGCCGCACCGTCCATTGGACAGTGTGAGCCCTGTCATTCAGGCGGCAGCCAGCAGGGGGAGCGGCTGTGCAGAAGGGGGCGGCGCCTCATGCAAACAGCCTCCCCCTGTCATGGCGCCGGCCGCTCAAGCCGCGCACCTGAGGTAAGCGGCGACCGCCGGGGGAGAGGCACAGAAGGGGGCGGCAGCCCCAGGCATCAATAGCACCCCCCCCCCGGTACTCACGGCCGCGGCAGGCAATCACTGCCGCGGCTCAGGCGGCAGTGGCGACCCGGTCACAGCAGAAGGCTTCACTAGCACCCCTCCCCCCCCCCGTAATAAGTGCCGCGGCTCAGGCGGCAGTGGGGCTCGGTGCACCCCTGATCGCCACATGCTATTTTTAAATGAATTGCTATCACATAAGTGTAGAATGCATGGCCTCGCATGCTAGTGACCCTCTAAAATAATACAGGTTTGCTCTCCAAAAAAAAAAAAATTTAAAAAATCCCTAGAAAAATTAGACTGTCTTAAACTAATGTTTTAAGGATATTGTAAGCTTCCTGGACTTCCCATCTGCAGCCACTTCTGGTAGTGTTTCCAAAGTTAACACCCTGCTGGTGTCAAAAACAGCTGAAAACTTTGTGAAGCTTAAACAAATTAGTTTAAAGCTCAAAAAAATTTCTACATCTTGATACAAGCTGGTAGATCCGATGGCTGGGGGGTATCTTACAGTGAGCGTTTTGGCCCCAAATAAACAGGTAAAGTTTTAGGGCCATTTTAAATTTCAAACTTTTTCCCCAAACAAAACCACGTTCAACAGCCATTTGGGGAAAGTGTTTGGGTTTCCGATCCCCTAGCCGAATCGGCCATGTTCAGTTGAATTTGAAATTGGCGAACATATTGGAGCAAAGTTTGCACATGACTACTCACAATGGCATAAATAGATAATGTTTTTCCAAACACATTCCAATTTCTGAAAAACATATTTTTATATTTGCACTTTATATGGTTAGATGGCAAGATTTGCAAAAAATGTATAATTTAACTTAATCGATGAAAGGTTACATTTTTTTCCGACACCAAAAAAAAAATAACAGTCAATACTGAAAATATATTCTGTGAAGTTCCACACAAAAGAATAGCAAACATTTGTGAGGCCATAAATCTGATATCAACAGACTAGTAGTGATCACCTCTAATTGAACCTCAGCTGAATGAATTGAGCTGAAAAAAAAATGTTTCAAAGATTTGAGATCAAAATTACACAAACATTGTTTCATTTAATCAAAACTGCTTTTGAAGTAAGCCACTTGAAGACCACCTGTAGCTTTGAAATACGGTCATAAGTAATCTTTTGAAGGAGTCTCTATACGGCTCCAATATTCTAACAAAAAGGGACAAAAGTAATGTGTGCATAAAAGTGCCTTTTTATATTCATGTTTCTATTAACTAGCCTTTCATTTTTGTATAGAGCAACCTTCCTGAGGTTAAAACAATGTACCCTTCATTAGTAAAATCAATGTAATTGAAATATTGCTTGTGGTTCTACCTAAAATGCCCATTGTCTTAGCTTTGATTCGGTTCACAGCAGCAATGTTGTGCATTATGCACAGACTATATGTATTGAGAACAGTATTAAAATGAGCTGTCAGGTTATTTTATACTATTGAGTTACATGAACAAATCAACATTTTTTTTGTCAAATTTAGTTACAAATTATGGCCATTGAATTAAAATTTGATGAACGAATTAATTTGTATTGTTATTTGATCATGTATGGATATTAGTCTTGAACATTTGTTAAAACATTAATGCTAATATGCAATTTTAAATTTTCTAAATATTCATGTTTATATACTATATAGAAGTATACTTAAAAGTGTTGTGCATACACACTAAATATTTGCTTTTATCAGCAGGATACGTTGCTCACACGACTACAGTATATTGACACAATAATAAAAAAAAGTTATGGCCATATTTTTCAGGTAATAAGACATTTTTTTTCCCAAAAAGTTTGAGGAAAAAGGGCGAGGTGCGTATTCTAGTCTGAATGTACTGTACTGGGTTTGACTGTGGGGGGAGGGGCCGAGGTAGGTTACCAAAGGCAGTAGCAGGCTGTAGAGTGCATGTAGGTGACCATGTGTGATGGCTAATGAAGGTAATTTAATATTCACTACATCCCTCTGTCCATCACTGATGCCTGTACTGAGGGGTGGGTGAGATGATGGATACCTTGAATAGCCAGCCCACGTGATCATTAATCATTTCTGCGAACGATCGTGTGTGTGGATATTCGCTGCTTCTTACGCATCATCATTGGCGTGGGAAACAGTGAATATTCCGGCAGAAGATTATATTCACAGCCAATCATTCTCCCTGCAGCCCCATTTTTTCTCATGCCGCCAGCTGAGTGTGTGTGGAGCAGAGGGCATGACTGACATCATTGTTGCACGCTCACATTCTAATCAGCTTCACACAGAGGAAAACACACACAGAGGAAAACGTCACACTGCTGAAAGGGGAGTGATAGGAGGTGAGTATAATTGTTTATTTTTTTAAAGTGTCTGCCATGATTGGTTATAATATACCTGATTGAGGGCAATATACCATGATGAGGGGGATCATAATTTGGAGGTTCTGAGGATGAGGGGGACTACTTGGTCCAGGGTGCTTCTGAGACTGTCATTGTAGTGATTCACAGCCAGATCAGGTCAAAAGAAGGATGAGATTGGGGACAGTGATGAGTGTAGAGAGTCTATGAGTTTATGAGAATTAATGACCTGTAGATTTCAGAATGTGAGATAGGTAGAACTGTGCTGGAGAGTGCAGGTATTGGTGAGCGTGAAGGAGAGAATGTTGTGGTCAGAGAGGGGAAGAGGTGAGTTATCTGACAAGGAAGTTGAACAGAGCTGGATAAAGACCAGGTGAAGGGTAATACCGTCTGTGTTTCTCAGAGGTTGAAAGCTCTAATAGGCCAAGAGAGGTGGTTAGAGATAGAAGTTGGGATGCAGATGAGGAGTTTGAGTTGTTTGTGGGGATGTTGAAGTCTCCCGGAATAGAGGTTGGTAATTCTGAGGACATGAAGTTGAAGAAAAATGGTTGAGGAAGTGGGTGAGTGACCCTGGTGGGCGGAATACAAATGCTTCCCTGAGGGGGAGAGGATAGAGGAGCCTAATGATATGGACTTCAAAAAAAGAGAAATAGAGTGATGGCGCTAGGGGGCATGAGCTGGAAAGTGCATTGAGGGACAGGAGTAAGCCGATTCCACCACCATGTCTGTTCCCAGGTCTCGGGGCATGGGAGAAATGTAAACCACCATGAGAAATAGCGGCAGGGGAACAGTGTCTGAAACCTGGATCCAGGTTTCGGTGAGGGTAAGCAGATTAAGAGAGTTAGTGAGAAAGTAGTTGTGAATGAAGGGAAGCTTGTTGCATATAGACTGTAGATTCCAGAGAACGCAATTAAAAGAGGGAGGTGAACATGTGCAAGTAATGTTAGTTAGGTTAGTAGGGTTCTACATGAGGTTGAGGAGAGGTTGAAGTTGGCAGAGGGTGGAACTGGATTAGGAGATATATCACCTGACAGGAGCAGCAGTAAAAAGACAAAAAGCAAATAGATTTTTGATTTGTGACATGGTTTATGATGCAATACTGTGTAATATGGCGCACTGAGATTATTTAGAAAGGGGAAGAGAGCATGGGAGCTGTACATGGTAGAGAGAAGGAGTGAGGGGCTGATGTGGATGAGGCATGATGGAGGGAGACAGGGTGGTAAAAGTGAATGACAAAGGCACATAGGAAGATAGACATTAAAAATAGGACATAGTTAAAAAAGAGAGTGGAAGAGTGTGGGTTACCTGACTTATAACATGACTTAAATATGATCCCATATACCACGATGTGGGATCCTATACCAGGATAGGGGGTTGTATACCATGATTAGGGAAGATATACCATGATGTGGGCCATATACAAGGATGGAGAATCATATTGTAGGATTGGGGATCATATATTAGGATTGGGGATCATATACCAGGATGGGGGATCATATACCAGGATGGAGAACATATTCAAGGATGGTGGGCTGCATACCATTATAGGGAGCCATATATCATTATGAGGGATCATATACCAGGATGGGGGATCATATTCAAGGATGGGGGATCATATAGCAGGATGGGGGCCATATACCGTGATGAGAGATCATAAACTAGAATGGGGGATGATATGCCAGAATGGAGGGACATATACCATGATGGGGGATCATATACCAAGATATGGGGAACAAATACCAGGATATTTAGAGCATACCAGGATCTGGGACACAAATATCAGGATTTGGGCCATATACCATGATAAAGACATAAACCAGGATATGGCCATATATACTAGGATGAGGGACATATACCAGGACTGAACACATACAGTATGTATTAGGATGGGAAGCATATACCAGGATAATGGTTATACACACTCGTAAGGAGCCCAGGATGGGGATATTACCCCCATAAGTGTCAGCAGCAGATTCCACCTGCTTCACTATCACATTTTCCCCTATCTCCCCCCTCTAAAACCTGGGTGTGTCTTATTGTCCGAAAAATGTGGTAAATGTAAAAGGTCATGAAAGGCTTAATAAATAATGACAGTATGTAATTTGTCAAGTGCTGTTGTTCATCTTAGGTTGTATTTATCTCATTTTAAATCCTTCCAAGAACCATTGTTTTTCTATATTATTATTATTATGTTCTGATAGGTAAAACTTTCCAGTTCAAAAACTGTGTGCTTTGTTTTTCTCATAACTTTATATAGGTCTGCATGTCAGCTTTTTGCACAAAACGGCAAAACAAAGAGTTTTTATAGCAAAGACTATTTGCCAAAATAATTCATATTGCTTTTTTAATTTAGATGCTCATTTTGCATGTAGACTTTTGCAACAATCAAAAATTATTTGAAAAAGTATAAATACGAGATGAAAGATGTTAAATAAAGAAAAGTGATTTTTTTTCTTTTGTTTTCACAAAAAAATTGATTACACAAGTGAGTGATGTAGAAAACGACAAAGGGGATCATTAAGATAATAATAATAATCTTTATTTTATACAGCACCAACATATTCCACAGCGCTTTACTATTCAGAGGTTCATATACAGACAGTCATAGGTAGCAATATAAAAAAAAACAATACAGTAATTAAAGTAGAGAATCAATGTACAAAATACAATACAATAATTAAACAGAGAAACAATGTAAACAATACAATAATTAAAGCAGAGAAACAATGTAAAAAAAATACAATACAGTAATTAAAGTAGAGAATCAATGTAAAAAATTAAATTTATGATACCTTAAAGCCTATATTTTTAACTTCCATTTAAAAGAATAGTACCATGATGAGTAATTTTATTATTTTATGAAGTTTTAAAGTATCATTATGAGAGCAAATGTTCATAAATTATTAGAAATAGCGATGATTGATCAATAGTGTTAATTGGCAATACCCTAAGGAAAAAAACAAACTAATTATCGTCAAAACTCCAAAACATGAAATAAACTCTAAATAAGAATATTTGACTTGCATGAATTCTTTATTTATTTAGTAAGCACATTGAGATGTAATTGGAAATGAAAGGCCAAATAAAGCAGCCTGATAAATTTACTTATCAGTCTCTGGGGAGCGGGAAGAAAAGGGAACTTGCAAGTGAGACAAAAGTAAGTGGGGCTTCTATGACTGGCAGTTCCCATTTCTTTACAAGTGTTACATTTCAGTCCCCTGCCATTTCCACATGTTTCCTGTTCACAGATAATTTGTACAACATATTTTATCATTCAGTTTTAGACACAGTTGAAAGACTTTTGCCTAAGGCTTGGAACACTTTGAAAATTGTATACCATTTGCAAAGCTTTCTTCTGCTTGGCTGTACAATTAGGTGACTGTCTTTACATAGACAGTGGGATTTATTCTTTTTTGGAAAAGCTCCGCTAAGGTGAACTATGAATGATAATAGATAGATGAGGGATTAGTGACTGGTAGATTTATTGCAGCAGAAACTCCGGCTAGAAAATATTATTTTACATGTCAAAAAGCAAGGAGCTTTTAATGTAAAATAGAGGCAAAGAATTACGAAAAGTTCCACTATCAGTTTACACTTTTATATCATTAAACCTGTACTTGTAGTTTGGTCAGAACTCTTGCTAAGGTTGAACATCTTTTAATATGTTTTTTAAAAATCAATTTCTACTCCTAACTACATCCTTGCATTTAGTGACTTTAGTGCTCATGTTGAGTATTTGGTTGCAGAAAATGTCTGCAGCAAATCTGCATCTGCAATTGCATTAATTATAGTTTGTTGACACTTAGCATATGCATAATCTAATATACACATCTTTAAAGGGGTCATCCACGATTTATAGAAAATAAAATTGTGCCTAAGCACCAACAGGCAGGTAGCTGCCACCTACCTGACTGTTGTGCCCGACACCGTTCAGTTTCATTCACCCTGTCATGGAGCGGTCTGAGACTGCTCCTCTCGGCTATAATTCAGCTTCCGCTGACGTCACATTAACAGAGGGGAATGTTCTCCCCTCTGTCAAGGGGTGCATAAACCGACTTCACACTGATTGACAGCCGGCTCCCCCAATAAGGTAGCAAGGAGTCAGCTGTCAATCTGTGTGATGTCGGCTTTGTGCCACTTCTGCACAAAGTAGAGCGGAAAAGAAGCCTATGCTCTGTTTACCCCGCCATGCTGTCCCCGGAAAGAGCGGTCTATGACCGCTTTGTGCTGGCGTGCTGAGGACAACAGGCAAGTAGGTGGCACTACCTGCCTGTTAGTGCTTAGGCACATAGTTTGTTTTTTAAATAAAAATCATGAATATACCCTTTATCTACATACATTTCATGCCTTTCTATTTCTTTGTTATTTTTCATAGTTAATTATTGTATAAAAAGATGAGGCAGCACAAGCTAAATAAAAAGTAGAAAATAGGTGCCAGCCTGATAGTCACAGCCCTACAATGTGCTACCAGCATTTTTGTACTTAAATATTGTAGCAATGGCAATGTATCAATGTTTTGTTGCCCTTTATAATTTACAAAACCTATCAAGGGAAGGAAGCTTAAGATCAAGCTGTATATATACACAAGAAATGTCTAAGCTCCTTCTCGTATAGACTAAATATTACCTGAATGCTATAGCTATAACTAAGCAAGCAGAACATATTAAGCTGTGTATCAGAAAAACAAAGCTCGAAACTAACAGAAGAGAACAAAAATTGTTTAGCTTAGAATTTAAAATCTTTTAGATAAAAAATGAAAATATTATTATTAAAGGTAATATTGAGTTTTCCTGCTTTTTGTATTATGAATAATATAGAATTAACTTGCTTTTTGTATTATGAAAGAACAGATAGGATAGAATACTGTCTACACATCTCCACAATAAACCTAATGAAAAACAAGATACAAATGTGCAAAAATACCCTGCCAGGAATAAATAAGTAGCTAATGCTAGTAAAAAAGAGGGTACTTAGTACATACGTTTGGCGAAATGGTGAAAAAACAATCCCACCACATCAAGGTGTACCCATTTTGGGATGGTACCTACAACTATCTAATTTGGAAACCTTTTCATGTGTCGGCTGATCTCATTGAAAGCAGGATGCAGCGTGACCTGGGTACTAAAATGGACAGACAACAATGGAAGGCAATATGATTCCTCAGTGTGAACATGCTAAATTTTTTGTACTTAGTTCAGCACCTTGTATTAGTACAAGATAGAGAGTGCCCAACCCCCATTTTACTGAGCTGAGCAATTAAATCGCTTCACATTGCTGTGTGTCCATTTTGGGACCCAGGTCACTCTTCATCCTGTTTTCATTGAGGTTAGTCAACACATTAACAGGTTTTAAAATTAGAGTTAGATACAATGCAACAATTAGAATGATAAGATTACACGCCACTCTTGACTCTAGTCTGTCCAAGTCATCCTGACGACCAGAAGGACTGACCTTGGAAAGACTAACTAGTCACCAATTCGAGAAGTCAGAAGTTGGGTATAATCTTATCAATGTTTGTCTGTATCGGGGTTGGGTTAGGTATTTGTAACATTTTGCTTGTTACATGCTTTGCATGTTTTATGAGTTTTTCCTTTAGTTGTTAAAAAAAATCTCCGCACTAAATACTCAGTGTCAGGCTATGTGCCCACTGTCCATATTTTTTTGACCTGCGTTTATGCTGCATTTTTCAACAATACAAACAGGACTTTTTCAAAAAATGCACCAACGCATTTCTGGTGCTTTTTTGCTGTGTTTGTGCTGCTTTTTTTGTGCTGCACTTTCCAACTGATTAGAATGGCTGTCAATTGGAAAAAAGCCCAAGAAATGGTCAAGTTAATTGCAGGGTCATAAAGAAACGTGGGCGATTTCTGCAACAAAAATGCAGCACCCAAAAACAAACCTGTGGGCACAGCTTGTGGAAAATCACATTGACTTACATTACAAAGGTGTGGGTGCTGCGGTTTTGGTGCAGAAATGCAGAAAAAAATGCATCAAAAAACCAAAGTGGGCACATAGCTGAATTGATAGATTTCAACTGGTGTGATGACTTTTCATTTGCTTTTTGCATCTATCTGTCATCATGTTCAATACTTTTTCCTGTGTCATTTCTCATTATTACACATCGCTAAATTTATGGACATCAATGGTTTGATTTCTTTGCTTGTGTGGATTAGATCAGGTCAAGAGATCTTTTACCCTGTTACCTCCTCTTCAGAATACAGGTATCTGCTCTATGATCTGATATTTTAGTTGTGATACTCTATGTCCCTTAGCTATCAGATGTGCCTGTATTAGTAATAGCGTTTTGCCACATCTAATTGTTTATTTATGTTGACCAATGCAGTCCCAGATATGCTGGACAGTCTCACCAACATACTCGAGAACACACAGGCACTTAATGAAATGAAACACTTACATTGAATCATAGGCAAATATAACCTTGGATCCTGTATTTATTTGAGGCATGTGCCATGTTGCATGACATATTTCCACTCAGTGATAGATTTTTTCTATTCTCTTTTGCTTTCATATTGATCTCACTTTACCACATTTCCTGCTTTTCACTCCTTTTCACTTTATTTCACAGTCACCTTTTTCTGTTAAACTATTTCACCCCATAAACTTTCCTTTGATATTTGCATGATACAGAAAATTTTATTCTGGTCTACTATTTTAGTGGGACATAGGATTCAGTATTAAATGGTGGTGCTACTAAGTAACTTTAAAACATATTAAAGTATCAATTTTTGGTTCTCCTTGACATGAAATGTTGTTGCATATATAAAATAACATTGATGTACATAATCATATCCTGGGTTCAATTCCCACCAAGGACACTAAGGACAACATCTGCAAGGAGTTTGTATGTTCTTCCTGTTTTGCGTGGGTTTCCCTCCGGGCACTCCGGTTTCCTCCCACATTGTAAAGACATACTGATAGGATATTTAGATTGAGAGCTCCAAGAGAGACAGCATTACTCATGTATGTAAAGTACTATGGAGTTAATAGTGCTATATAAATGAATAAATATTATTATTATACAGTTATTATATCTATCCAGGTGTTATTGCTATGTTTGATTTTTTTAGAGAATGAGATACATGCTTTGTTTCTTTATACAGTATATAGATGTTGTTATTCTTAAAGGTCTATTTGAGACCGATACGTCGATGACTATCAAAGAACATCTTTGCTAATAAAAAGAAATTAATTTTGGGAAAGAATAATCGAGTGCCGAAGTTTTTCGTATAGACTGTATAACATGTTCGTCATAAAGATGTATATTTATATAAAAAAAAACAAAAGAATCTCTAACCAGCCCAAACTACCCCAATTATTATTCATGTTAAACATTTGTTTATAAAAGGTACAGTCCACATTGGATCATGGGAATACATCGTTTGCTACATTTTTTATACTAGGTCTCTAAATAAGCTATAGTAATAAATAGTAAAAAAGTACTCCCTGCAGAAGTATCTGTACAGACAAGTGTTCCATTTTCTAACCTCCTTAATTACTTTAAGTACCTATGGATTAAAATATACATATACTATCAGTTGCTGCTTGAAACTTGCGGACCTGCGTACAATTTGCATATATATCAATTTTGTTAAGATCTGTTGTGTGACAGTCACATGTTCTGCAACCAAAGCTTGAGATATACACTTGAAATACTGGATAGATGCTTTCATATAATCTCAAAACAGTTTTAATACTGGGTCTAATTTTGAAATAAAAGTAAATAATATCAAATTTTAATCAATTTGAAAAATTGTTCTTCAGTGGTGCTATTGTTAGATTGCCATGTATGGCTTTTGCATTGAAATATTGTTTTCTGTGTTTGTGGTTGAACTATTACTCTTATAGATACAATGGATGTGTCCTTGTCATCCAGACAGTTCCGGGTATAAAAGCTCATTAGACATTGTCACATGCAAAGCCATTAATCAAAATATTAAAAATGACAGAGCAGAACACTGATTCCGGTAGCAGACTCTAGAATTTCTAACCTAAAACTTTAATATTTAAAGGCTTTGCATGTCTATACACACCTTTATCCAAGGACGTATTGCCGAAAACAGACTTCTTAAACAAGGACAGTAGAAAGCACGTTTTTACAGTTTTATATATTATTTTCCTTAATCTTAAATGCTATACTGTATTTTTCCTAAATGACTTTCTTAACATTTAATTTTCATTGTGTTCATACATGCAATCTTGTCTTACAGCTCTCTAGTATGGGGCTACGAGTGGGCACAATGAGGTTCCGTAAGTACAAACATATACTGCCCTAGAATGTATCCATGGATCTGTGGAATAATATATTTGGAAATAGAATCCAGTAGAACATGACTTTTATTTTTAGTTTAAATTAATTTGGAGGCATATGGAGGCACAATAATACTCCATTTCTTTGAGTATCGTATTAAAGAGATTGCCCCACAAACAAGAGTGCTGATAAATTGATAACTGGAAAAAATAAGCATTTTGACAATTGGATTGGTTTAAAAACCTAATTTCTGCTCTTATGCCCCATCTATGTAGGTGCATGTCAGCGTGTACTGTTTGTATTGATCCCACTGAATATGAGATGGAGAATAAATGGACTTACTCTTCTGATGCTGCTGGCAGTGGTTATTCCATGCTTAAGATGATCATGTGTCCTATCTATTCTGTCTTCCAAGTATCGATAATATGTACCCAAGCTGGCATTCCAACACCACCAGAGCTGACGCTCCACCATCATCGGACTTGGTGCTCCACCACTATCCGACCTGACATTTCACCATCATCGGACCTTGCGCTCCACCACCATCGGAGCTGATCGAAACTACTGTCTGCCACTATATTACCTTGTAGAATGTAAGCCCGCATGGGCAGGGTCCTCTCTCCCCTCTGTACCAGTCTGTCACTGCTAGTTTGTTATTGTATTTTTCACCTGTTTTGTATATAACACTTCTCATGTACAGCACCATGGAATCAATAGTGCTCTATAAATAAAAAATAATAATAATAAAGCAGTGTGCCACTCATCCTAATATTCCACACCAGTGTAGTACAACAAACACAGTGGCCCAACATATTAACTGAAAAAACTGCTCTTGAGCTTGTTTTATTCATTGGTGTAATTTATTGAGGTGAGCTCAATGCTCCTTTGATTTAGCCCATATGATCACTAATAAGATAAAATTAACAGATAGAGAGAAGTAGCGACATAAGAATGAAATAGTCCTTGCCAGCAGCACCAGTAGAGAAATTCTCTTATCCTACCTCTCTTTAGACAAATACAAATTACACACATCACCCAACAGGTAAATCACCTCTATGTGGTTGGCAGGCAGTTGTTACACAGCAGTGACATCATTACACCTTAATGGCTGCAACACTTTTTTAAACACCTCCATTTGTGAAAATACCTAACTTTCTATTTTCAATGATAAAATGATTGCTTAAACAGCACTTTTGTTCATGGGAAAACAGCTGAGGCAAAGAACAACTTGAAAATTGTAAAGAGCCATAACATGTATGTTCACATTAGTTCTTCAATTGATTAGAGTGCTATAGTAACTAATTTTTCAAATATGGATTTACAATTGTCTAAATGTCCTCTTTTGAGTTAACCCCCTCACAACCTAGGACATACTGGTACGTCTTAGGTTATGTCCCTACCTTTGATGCAGGCTCACACACTGAGCCCGCATCTTTTCCTGCACATGTAAGCTGATCTGATGCACTGCTCTGTACAGCCCAAGGGATAGGATGATCAAAGCTTCAAGTCCCCTAAGGGAACTAGTATATAAAATAAAAAGTGAAAAAAGAGTTTTTAAAAATGCAAATAAATACAAAGAAAACATAATAATTCTAATCACCCCCTTTTGCTGTTTCAGAAATGCCTGATCTATCAAAGTATAGAATAAATTAATCTGATCAGTAAACAGCAGGAGACTTGTCTGGGGAAACAACCCCCATTGACATTGACTAGCCAACGCCCTAATTAATATAGGTACAGCCCTTTTTAAAATATATTTTTAAATTAACTTCAGATAGTTAGGGGATAAAATTTGTATCATACTGTACCTTTACAGACACAACACCATGTACTGATATTCTTTTTTATTGAATAACACAGAATTTTAAGTTTTGTTATAAAATCGATCGTTACTCAATGCAATTTTTATTTGTTTTTATATGTAATAGATTTCCACCATTTAATTGAGACAAGTAAACATGAAGCCTTACATGACAATGGAAAAATGCGTCATTGTATAAGCAACACTAAAAGCTTATACCATATCTGTGAGCCCAAGACCCTTCACATTATTATGTTTGTTTCTTGGCAAGAAAAACGACCTTGCATAGGTTTGTTATGGTACTTCAATAATTTACTGGCACATAGCCTGGTATAAACACTTGTTGTAATGCATGTGCTTACACAAGTAAAGTGCTCTCATTTCCTAAATGTATATTTTTGTTTGTTTTCAAAACACACAGTGAATATAATTTCTTCAGTCTAGGTAAAAATATCTCAAAAATGATGAAAACAAAATAGGTTAATGGCTCACAGAAAACATACTAAAGCATTGAATATTTACTCTTACAGACAACAGATATAGCATGTGTCGTATTGTCAGATCAGACTTCCTGTCTAACAATACATGGAGCGAGTGATGTGAAAAAATATAATTAGCAAGTGACTTTAGTGCTGCTAATTATCTTTGACAACTTGCAAAATAATGTGCTACAGATCATGGTGAGCTCTCATTGTTACAAAGCCAAAATTGCCAAATTCTTTAAATCATGCTATTGCTATTCTTACGGCTTTTTCTCTTCTAGTGAATTTTTTTAATTAGTCAATATTTGAAAGAATAAACTTTGAAGCTAAAACAGTATACAAGAGTTAAGCAATTGTAGCCAGCAAAACCTATTTTAATGTCCTAATAAAACCTCCCATAAGAAAAAAAAATACAAAAAAAATTACTAGATATTATTATTTTTAATAATGATGAAGAGGTGGTTGATAAAAAAGTGCTGTTGTGAGTGTGTTGTGCCCTGCTGAGACCTCCGGGGTCTCTGGGATTGGGAGGTCACAACGTTTAGCTGATCACAGGTCTTTATCGGAGCCCGCTTGGTGATTATCACGAGTTGAACTGAATTATTTTCTTTCAATGTAGTGTTTAAGATTTTTTTTTGAGAATCCTTGTAGCTTTAATCTCAGATGCTGAACCTGATGGCCACTCCCTCCTTCTATATAAACTCACTCCTAGCTCTCTCCTTCACCGGTTATAGATCTTCTATGCTGACTTCTCTGTACAAGTTGCTCCAGTTGTAGCTGTCCCATCCAGTTAAAGCTGTGAAGTTCCTTTCTAGGTAAGCTGTGGAGTTATTTTGTTCGCTGTTTTATTACCACTTTTTTGTATTTTTGTAGTAATAAGACTAGCATCTTGCTGCCCTACACCTAGTCAGGGCAGCCCAGGGTCAGCCAGGGCCTAGGTACGCGATAGAGTATAACGACAGGACACCAGTTGGTGTGAGATTCAGCGCTGTTATGAACGACTCCGTCTACAATATGATATCAAACCAAATTATTTTTATAACTTGCAATAAATAACGGTATTTCACTTTTTGATATAACTGGCCCTAAAAATATATATTGAAAAATATTTACTGTTTTTGCTATCATGTACACTATTACATTACATTATATTATTTCTGCAGCAGCGCGGATCACCAGCACTTTGTCCATCTGGTCCAGGTCGTGCCACATTGACACTGAAGGTGTGGATCCAGCAGCAGCTGTACACGCGCTGATTCTAGTTGTGGGCCACAAAACTATATCAGGTGAGCACCTTTCTAAAGGGATTTCTACCCTCTTTTATCAAAAAATAAGATCCTATGTGCCCTTGTCTCTTACTACTACAGATATATCTGGAAGTGTCACAGCTGCGGTCAGTTTTGAAACTGAACCTAAGCCCAAAGTGGCTCTCCTGGACAGGTTTTACAGAGGGCGAAATAGATTTGTGGTATTCCATGAAGCTTGTAAACTATATTTCAGTCCAAAAACAGAATCAGCTCTTGACACCAAAACCCACACAGGGATCTAAAATAGAGGCAGGACATGAAGAAACAGGTGACAAAAAAGCAACTCACTAGGTGCACATGCCTAACAACTGCAGGCTGCTTCAAATTCAAACAAAAATAAAAGAAAAATGTAGGCAGGCATTCACTGTTGCATAAAAAACTCCTCTGTTCAAAGGCCGTTTCATCATCTTATAATGTCTGGTTCTTCATATGTCCTCCTGTGATGCTTTTAAACAACTTTGAATAAAGGAGTTTTTATGCAACAGTGAGTGGCTGCCTAAATTTGTCTCCTATTTTTGTATGAACTCTGTTTCAGGCTTTGTCATTGCTATTCTGGGAGTGAGGAACAACTGATGGGGATTGTTGCATCTCTCAATCATCGGCTTTTTCCTTTCAAATTAACTCACAATCTCTCTGGTTGGTAGATGAGTTTTTTGAGGCTTCATCAATGATGATCCTGACCATGTCTTCCTTGCTAAGTTCAAGCTATATAAGCAGAGGGATGAGCCTTTGGAGGAGTTTTGTTTGGAGTTCTGCAGATGGGCCACTACATGGAATGACACTGCGTTAAGAAGACATTTTGGTCAGTGTCTGTCAGAATTGCTAAAATTATACTCTGGTGTTGTATAAAACTCCTGAGTTTTTGGAATTCACTATGTCCTTAGCAAGAAAAATGGGAGAGAAGGAGAGCACCACTCAACAATTTGTTAACAAAAATAAATATAGAGTTCCGTGCACTGCACAAGAGCACAAGATTTAGAAAACAAAGGAAAAATGTGAAGAATAAAGCACCAGAACTCTTATGAAAAATAAATATTTCAATATGTTCATGCTGAACGTAGAAAGTTTATTGCCACAAACACCATAAAACATTTTATGGTGGCTCAGTGGTTAGCACTGCGGCCTTGCAGTGCTGAGGTCCTGAGTTCAATTCCCACCAAGGACAACATATGCAAGGTGTTTGTATTTTCTCTCCATGTTTGCATGGGTTTCTTCCAGGCACTGCGGGTTCCTCTCACATTGCAAATGTGGCACCCGAGGGGTTAATGTGCCACAGTAACAACACCAAGGGTTAATTCCCCACACAACACCTAACACTGCACTAGCATCTCTATGCCAGTAGGGGGAGCTAAAGCAGCTCCCCTATATATTCTGGTGTAGAGAGGAAGTTAGTTCAGTTCCAGCGAGAACTGAGGAAGAAAGACTGTGGTGTAAAAGAGCTGCCTTAGGCTTCCCCACATTCTGCTACTCAATTCCTGGCCTAGCCAGGGTCTGAAGAGAGGAGTTTAGAGAATAGAAGAACACATCTGGGAGATTGAGTTACCTTAGCACTTTGAACCCCCAGGTGCTTCACAAATTGATCCGCAAATATGAAAAAATAATTTTTTTGTGGAAAAAAAAAGTACTTTTTCATTTTTACGGATCAATTTGTGAAGCACCTGGGTTTCAAAGTGCTCACTATGCATCTACATACGTTCCTTGAGGGGTCTAGTTTCCAAAATGGGGTCACTTGTGGGGGAGCCCCAATGTTTAAGCACACAGGGGCTCTCCAAACGCGACATGGTGTCCGCTAACAATTTGACTGAAAAATCAGCACAAATTGTTAGTGGACACCATGTTGCGTTTGGAGAGCCCCTGTGTGCCTAAACATTAGAGCTCCCCCACAAGTGACCCCATTTTTGAAACTAGAGCCCTCAGGGAACTTATCTAGATGGGTGGTGAGCATTTTGAACCCGCAGGTGCTTCACAAATTCATCCGTAAAAATGAAAAAGTATTTTTTTTTCCACAAAAATGTTCTTTTTTCATTTTGACATATTAATTTGTGAAGCACCGGGGCTTTCAAAATGCTCACCACCCATCTAGATAAGTTCCCTGGGGGGTCTAGTTTCCAAAATGGGGTCACTTGTGGGGGAGCTCCAATGTTTAGGCACACAGGAGCTCTCCAAACGCGACATGGTGTCCGCTAACAATTTGAATGGAAAATCAGCTCAAATTGTTAGCGGACGATATGTCGTGTTTGGAGAGCCCCTGTGTGCCTAAACATTAGAGCTCCCCTACAAGTGACCCCATTTTGGAAACTAGAGCCCCCAGGGAACTTATCTAGATGGGTGGTGAGCATTTTGAACCCACAAGTGCTTCACAAATTAATATATAAAAATGAAAAAAGAAAATTTTTGTGGAAAAAAATACTTTTTTCATTTTTACGGATGAATTTGTGAAGCACCTGTGGGTTCAAAATGCTCACCACCCATCTAGATAATTTCCCTGGGGGCTCTAGTTTCCAAAATGGGGTCACTTGTGGGGGAGCTCCAATGTTTAGGCTCACAGGGGCTCTCCAAACGCGACATGGTGTCCGCTAACAATTTGACTGAAAAATCAGCTCAAACTGTTAGCGGACACCATGTAGTGTTTGGAGAGCCCCTGTGTGCCTAAACATTGGAGCTCCCCCACAAGTGACCCCATTTTTGAAACTAGAGCCCTCAGGGAACTTATCTAGATGGGTGGTGAGCATTTTGAACCCCCAGGTGCTTCACAAATTCATCCATAAAAATGAAAAAGTACTTTTGTTTTCACAAAAATTTTCTTTTAGCCTAAATTTTTTCATTTTCACATGGGGAACAGGATAAAATGTATCCTATAAATTGTTGGGCAATTTCTCCTGAGTACACCGATACCTCATATGTGGTAATAAACCACTGTTTGGGTGTACGGCAGGGCTCAGAAGGGAGGGAGCACCATTTGACTTTTGAATGTAAAATTAGCTCCCAAAGTCAAATTGCGCTCCTTCCCTTCTGAGCCCTGCCGTGCGCCCAAACAGTGGTTTATGGCCACATATGAGGTATCGGTGTACTCAAGAGAAATTGTCCAACAATTTTTAGGATCCATTTTATTCTGTTGCCTATGTGAAAATGAAAGAATTGAGGCTAAAAACATTTTTGTAGGAAAAATTAAAATGTCCATTTTTTCCTTCCATGTTGCTTTAGTTCCCATGAAGCACCTGAAGGGTTAATAATCTTCTTGAATGTTTTGAGTAGCTTGAGGGGTGCAGTATTTGGAATGGTGTCATTTTTGGGTGTTTTCTGTCATGTAAACCCCTCAAAGGGACTTCAAATGTGATGTGGTCACTAAAAAAATGGTTTTGTAAATTTTGGTGGAAAAATGAAAAATTGCTGATGAATTTTGAACCCTTATAACTTCCTAACCCAAAAATTTTTTTTTTCCAAAATTGTGCTGATGTAAAGTAGACATGTGGGAAATGTGATTTATTAACTATTTTGTGCCACATAACTCTCTGGTTTGGCAGAATAAAAATTCATAATTTAAAAATTGCAAAATTTTCTAAAGTTTTGCCAAATTTTAGATTTTTTTCACAAATAATCGCAAAAATTATTGACCTAAGTTTAATACTAACATGAAGCCCAATATGTCACGAAAAAACAATCTCAAAATCGCTAGGATCCGTTGAAGCGTTCCAGAGTTATTACCTCATAAAGGGACCCTGGTCAGAATTGACAAAAATGCCTCGGTCTTTATGGTCAAAATAGGCTCGGTCATGTAGGGGTTAAATGGGGAGCCAAGTAATAACTCAAATAATAACAGAAACACCAGTTATTTAATAATGCAGTCAGTGTCAGACTGGGGCAGCAGGACCCACCAGTAACATTGATTCTGGGGGCACACATAATCAACTAGATGCAAATATTACATTCACAAATTTGCCAATGTTTTTATATAATAATATACTTGGTAGTTTGTAAAATGAATGATGAGATACTGTCATTGTTAATTTGTTTACTGTAAACTATATCTATAATTTTGTATGTAGCCCCTTCACATGTACAGCACCATGGAATTAATGGTGCTATATAAATAAATAATATTAATAATAATAATAATAATAATACTCTCTATATCTTTTACATAATGAAACAAGTATATTGTGTAAACTACTAATCATGTTTGAGGATAAGTGACATACTACGGCAAAGGGGCCCACTGGAGGATTTTCCTGTTCTCCTGTGGGCCAGTCCAAGCTTGAGTGTAGTATTTAGCAATACAATAGATATTATTTACATTGAATTATTCTATATCACTTTACAAAGCTTATCGCTAAAGTCTCCACAGTCTCCATCCCCCTGTCGTGGTAATGTCAGTGTCACTGTTGTTCATTAACTAAGGGTTGCTAATGGTACCCAGGCCCTAGCAGGGTCGGAGACTCTATTCGCTAAGCCACAAGTCAAAGGGTATAGTATCTTCCCACTCGATGCCAGCTGGTCACCTCCGTGCTTTGCAGCATGGCCTCGGTCTCCACTAAGTACGATACGTCGGCGTAGAAAGCAATGGCCCAGCTCACATCATATTCTGGTGGCATCGTTTGGTTGTCAGTCCCTCTAGAGTTGGTATTCAGTTTTAAAGGCTTGATCTACATAGTCTGGGTTGAGTATCTCACATTAATGGGTATCTATCTCATACCCAAAAGAAAGATTCACCATAAAGATTCATTTAATTATCAAAAACAATCTTTATTATATTTCATAAAATATTAAAAAACAGAGCATTCCCTCCGGGGGGATACAGGAGAAAACAATCAGGCTGAACAGTATAATATCATAGTACGTCATGCAATATCCATATATTCATCACAAAACGTCACAACAGTATAGGGTCCAAGTTCCTTATGACAACCTTAAGCCACATCTACTGAACTGACAATGCAACTCTGCTGCACATCCCATGTAGGTGGTCAATTACTATCTATCCACTCCTCATTCACCTAGGTAGCACCTGATTAAATCCAATCACTTTCACAAAAATGTTTGATAGCTATAGCTTAGTTTTCTATCAATATTGCTATAGCTAACAATGGGGTACACTGTTCATTTAGTAGCTACAGCTTGATCGTCTATCACTTATTATCACTATAGCTAGCAGTGAAGTGCAGTCAACTGCAGTCACAATAGTTAAATAATATGGTTATGCCTCATACCTGATTCGCTGTGATGCCTGAATGTGCTCGCGCTCCCTCCTCCCCTACAGCCGTTTCGCTTCCCGCTTCTTCCGGGGGGCGTACTGAATGTTATGAGCCAGGGCTTTTTATTCTACGTTCCTCCAATCAATTCCTGCCACGTCCTATCGCCACCAGGTTTTTGTTAATTGCGGCGCATTGAACTCTCCATGATGCGGTACATCAATTACCCTCCTCCCTGCAGCATGACGTATTAAGTAGGGATGGGCGAGTCTACTCGCTAGGACTCGTTACTCGGCGAGTAGTAAGGGACTCGCAGGACTCGGTACTCTGCGAGTTTCCCAGCGTTTACTCGCACTGTAACGAGTCCAATGCAAATCAATGGCAATCCTAGTTTTGTCAGAGACTCTGACAAAACTAGGATTGCCATTGTCTTGCATTGGACTCGCTACTGTGCCAGTGATAGCAGGGAAACTCGCAGAGTAAGAGCTGTCTGCTCTGTGCAGCTCCAGGGTCCTAGAGCCTGCCTGCTGCCTGATGTAGCAGAGCTGAGATTGTTCTCAGTCTGCTCATTCCCTGTGCATAGACATCTATATCTATGCACAGGGGATGTAGCAGAGAGGACATCGCGTTTTGGACTACGTCGGACGGAAGAGGACTTTTTTAATTAAAGATGGAGTCCCTAATGGCTTTTTTTTTTATTTCTAATAAAAAATGTTCTCTGTGTGGTGTTTTTTGTAACCCTTTATTGGAGATTCTTAGTGGCCGGGTCAAACCTGGCCTGACATTAAGAATCTCGGGCTTAATACCAGCTTGTATAACAAAGGTGGTATTAACCCCTTTATTACCCAGCGTGCCACCGCCACCAGGGCCGCTGCAAGAGCGGGGTTCAGCACCAGAGGATGGTGCTTCAATGAACGCGCCATCTTCTGGGGTGGCTGCGGGCTGCAATTTGCAGCGGGGGGTGCCCAGAAAGCTTGGGCCTCCCAGCGCTGTGGATTCCAGCCCCCAGCTGCTTAGCTGTACCTGGCTAGACATAGAAATTGCGCGGAGCCCCACGCATTTTTTTTTTATTATTTCATGAAATAATAAAAAAAAAGGGCTCCCATATATTCTTGTGTCTGGCCAGGTACAAATAGGCAGCCCGTCGCTGCCTACTGGATCCGGCTGGTTCCAGAAATACGGTGAAGCCCACGTCAAATATTTTTCTGACAAATCCATAAAACAATGTAAATAAAAGGGACTGCATCTTTATTAATCCCTGGACCATGGGCGAGGGGTTAATAAAGATGCAGTCCCTTTTTTAGGATTGTTTTATTGATTTTTACAAAAAAAAAAAGGACGTAGGCTTCGCCGTATTTCTAGAACCAGCCGGATCCAGCAGGCAGCGACGGGCTGCCCCCAACCCCCAGGTGCATGAATTTCATGAAATAATAAAAAAAAAATGCGTGGGGCTCCATGTCTAGCCAGGTACAGCTAAGCAGCTGGGGGCTGGAATCCGCAGCGCAGGGAGGCCCAAGCTTTCTGGGCCACCCCCGCTGCAAATTGCAGCCCGCAGCCGCCCCAAAAGATGGTGCGTTCATTGAAGCGCCATCCTCTGGCGCTGAACCCCGCTCATCCAGCGGCCCTGGTGGCGGTGGCACGCTGGGTAATAAAGGGGTTAATACCAGCTTTGTTATACAAGCTGGTATTAAACCCGAGATTCTTAATGTCAGGCCAGGTTTGACCCGGCCACTAAGAATCTCCAATAAAGAGTTAAAAAAAACACAAAACAGAGAAAAATGTTTATTAGAAATAAAAAAAAAAAAGCCATTAGGGACTCCATCTTTAATTAAAAAAGTCCTCTTCCGTCCGACGTAGTCCAAAACGCGATGTCCTCTCTGCTACATCCCCTGTGCATAGATATAGATGTCTATGCACAGGGAATGAGCAGACTGAGAACAATCTCAGCTCTGCTACATCAGGCAGCAGGCGGGTTTTAGGACCCTGGAGGTGCACAGAGCAGACAGCTCTGAGTTTCCCTGCTATCACTGTCACAGTAGCGAGTCCAATGCAAGACAATGGCAATCCTAGTTTTGTCAGAGTCTCTGACAAAACTAGGATTGCCATTGATTTGCATTGGGCTGGTTACTGTGCGAGTAAACGCTGGGAAACTCGCAGAGTAACGAGTCCTAGCAGATAGAGCCTGAAGCTTCCGAGACACATCTGCAATTTGTAAATCGCACATTACTCGCTATTACTCGCTTCCCCATTCATTAACATTGGACTCGCTAGACTCGCAACGAGTAGCGAGTCCCGGGCTTGGACTCGCTAGAATCAAGCGATTCCGAGTAATTTAGGACTCACCCATCACTAGTATTAAGGCCCGCTTTAACGCCGCAGTCAGGTGATATCTACGTAATCACGCACGAGCGCATGCGCACTCCAAATACCTACGGCAGTGATGGCGAACTCCAGGCCTCGAGTGCCACACACAGTGCAGGTTTTCAGGATTTCCTTAGAGTTTGACAGTTGGTAATTTGATTGCCAACTGTCAAATGCAATGGAAATCCTGAAAACCTGGACTGTGTGTGGCACTCGAGGCCTGGAGTTCGCCCTCACTGACCTACGGCGATATTGTTTTTACACTCATTATGTTGCATAGCAACTACCCCAATGTAACTGTCTACCTAATTTCATTATTTGCTATTACTATTACTTTCCTTTGGGCATGAGATAGATACCCATTAATGTGAGATATTTGAAGCATTAAGAAAAGCAATTTTTAAAGGGACCTTGTGTTGTGATAGTCTGGGTTGAGGTAGTTCACCAGCGTAGTCTGACCTTTGGTTTTTGACCAACATAGTCTTGACACAGTCTTCTACCAGAATGGGTCATGGGTTTCTACTGGCACAGGTCACAGGCTCTAATAATGGTTTTAATAGTCTTCTACTTGGCTCTCATACAGTATATCTTGGTCTCTTTCTAGGAGCTGACAACTCTCAGACACTTCTGTGGCAATGGAGCTATAAGTCCACTGTCCTGGAACATGTTCTGGACCCAAATCTCTCCTACTCTGCATGGTCATGCTTTTTATATTTTGCAACTGCGACACAACTGTCACCTCACCTGGCATCTCCTCCAAACTCTTACCTCCAGTGAATATACATTTTGCTCCCTGGTTCCTGCCTGTTCTGTTAGACCAACAGATGGCGATGTCTCCCCAAAGACACTATGGGAGGTGTGTCTTCTAATTAACCAACTCTTTTACATTTCCCCTCTCTTTTCTTGGAGAGAATTGTCACTCTGGGTCTCATTGAAGGTGGGCCCAACGTTGTTAGTAATCGCATCCACTCTTTCATCTCCTGCATGAAGCATTTCAAGGTGGACATCCTGTGCATGCCTCATGAGCTACCAGCCTTGGCACACTTAGTTATGCATGACCTATCTGAGAGATTGTTTTGACAGTGAAGCTTGACACTTCAGGTACTTCTACAGGATCTCACCAGGAGCTGTCGACTCTCAGACCATTCTGTGACAATGGGGCTATGAGCCAACTTCTCTGTCACAGTGCCTTTCTGGAACAGGTTCTGGTGCCTAATCAGCCTCGCCAAGCCTTTTATATTTTGCAACTGCTACAGACCTGTCACCTGACCTGCTGTCTCCTCCTACTTTTGGTTCTGTAATATTTGTGTCATGTGCTCCCTTGTTTTGAGTTGTTCTCTGCAAATAGTTTGAGTATTTTATTACATTTTAATTATCTCAATAAAATGACTAATTTTATTATGTATTTGGCATGCGTCTCTTTTTACCCTGGATTATGTCTAATCCAAGGTAGTGTTCAAATAGAGCATCCAGAGTGTCAATGAATTGGCAATGTGCAAAAAATATACGCACACGAGAAGCCTGCACATACAACATGCTATCAACATAATTATTCCTTTCTCTAGAGCCCCCTCCACCTATACCTGCTCCAAGGTGACAGCAGGAAAAAGCTTATTTGGTAACTGAAGATATTTTTAACACACAGTACCTGTACTGTGTATTGCTAATGCCAATGAATCAACCAGAGCTAGGGATGGGGTACTCGGACACCGGGTCTGCTGAATAGGGAGTCATGGATGGACGGGATCCCGATGCCGTGCCCTGGTGATCAACTGTGGTGGTAGATGTTGATGATGGGGGATAAAGGGGATTATTTACAGGGGATCGTGACGCCACCTGTAGTGTCCGGTAATTTGGTACCATTGCTGCTGCTTACCTCAGGGCCAGCAAATTAAATGAAGATGGTGAGGGAGGGCAGCAATGGGGATGGTGCAGCAGTTCTTACCCTCTGCTGAGCTGCTGCTCATGCTGAGCCTCCGGGCACCGCAGAAAGGAAAACAGAGTCCAAAGTATGTTACTCCACCTTAATAGGTACCGGCAGGTGTTAATGGTCTACGGTACAATCCGGTTTACCGGGGTCGGTCACCAGCTCCAGGCTCCCTGTAATGGAGTCTCTAGATGTCTTTCTTTCTATGGCTTTCTGGGATAAACTTTTCCTTCTGTCTCTCCACCCTTGCAGAGCTCACCCACCAGTTTCACGGTCTGTATCTAGCAGATAAGGTTTGTGCCCCACCGGTCTGGATAGGATGCTCGAGAAAAGGACGAAGAAAGCTTCCTTCCAGTCCCAATATATGGCCCTTCTCTGTAGTGTCATGAACGGTTTTCAGTCCTGATTGGTGAGGTACCTTGTGGTGCTTACGATCAACCCGTTATGTTGGGCCCGCAGCTCGTCGGTCTATAGCCAGGGATAAACGCCTGACTACTTCGGCTACCCGCAATGCCGATGCTCCCCAATGTGACCAGCCGCTCCTACCAGTTCTGGCCCATTGCCTTCTGTCCTGGCCCCCACTTAGAGATGGGGCACCCTCCTCTCAGCTGGGCTGTCAGGCCTGACCTCACTGTCTGCCTTCCCAGGTCCGTCTGAGGTAAACTGTCAACAACTGTCACTCCTCTATCCTAAGCTCCGCCCCCACCCTGTGGAACCTACTATATTGCCAGTTCCCCCTATTCTGAGTGGTGCGGTCCTAAGTGGGAGTAAATTCAGACTCCATAAAGTGAACCCTGAACTGATGACCTTACAGGGAAAGAAAATCTAAAAAACATTTTTATATTAAGATGTAATACTACCCTGTGGCGCCTAGTCACAGGGGCGCCACACCAACAACCTCCTACTTTCAATACCTCAACTCCTCACCACCCCTGTCTTGTTCCCAGCAGGGGCTAACTACAACAGATGCAGGGGTTGCAATCCCACCCGGGCTGTGTAGCCTAGGGGGGCCCCATAAGTCCCTTTGGCCTATTGAAAAAAAGTAATGCTATTAAAGATTTGCAATATTTGGGGTCCCCGTTGGAGCTTTCGCATCGGGGCCCCTGGGCCTGAAGTTCTACCAATAAACAGAATAATCATCATCTTCCGTCATCATTCCTGACTCTTCTGACATGTGCATCCATGAGTGAAATGGCCAGTGCTTTGTGCCCTCCGATTGATTCTCACTATAAGGTTTGAAATGGCACAGAAAACTACTACCACGGATAGTGTCCCTACCACCTCAGCTCCCAAAGCATGCAACACAGATTGGCATTAAATCAGATTGTCCATCTCCTTTGGCACCATGTTTTCCTTGACCTCTACTAGCATAATATGGAGGAGAAAACATGCAGTGAATATGCTATTAATCTATTGAAAAGGGTATGTTTTGCCGCAAAACAAAAATGTCTCGAAATATTCTGCATGTAAATTTAAATATATGAACATCATAAAAACGTTGTGTTATAACCAGCTGTGTATCATCTGAAGCAGCATAAGCGATTGTTGTTCCTCCCTTTCTGTATGTATACATTATTCATTACTGAACAGTGAAACCTATGTTCATTTTTATACTCCTAAAAATAATATCACATGACCATGAATAATTTCAAGAATATGACTTGTCCACATTTTATACATTAACCTATTAGTGATGGTAAACACATGTGGTTTATGTTGTATCAACATTGTAAGCATTTAAGGTTCTTTTTACACAATAGATGCAAAAGCCTCCTGTGCCCTGGCCAAGCTGATAATGCTGTTATGTTTCCTGTATCACCGTGGAAACTTGTAGGTGATCATTGAAATCCAAGAAACATTGGTATTTTAAATTAAAATTGGTTAGATGCCATAGCTTTAATGTGGTCGGCAGAAAATATTTCACTTCTTCATTAACCCTTGATAGAAAATGTTCATTCTTTTCGATTTCACTTTTTCCTCCCCTTCTTCCTGGAGCCCTAAACCTTTTTATTTTTCCATTGATTGGGCTGGTCAGGGGCTTGTTTTTTTGTGATATGGTTTTGACACTAATCTGAAGTAGCCATTACATATTTATATTTAGCTATGATATTTATATCAGCTATCCAGAAGATAGATGCTTTAAATATTTATCTGAATTTATCAATGACAAAGTAGCAAAGCATTGAGAACACATGAGCAGTATTTTTAACTAGTCCATAACAATGATGTAATTCATTTTCCAATTATGTTAGATTTAATCTCACCCTCTGTATGCCTGTCCTTTAGATTGACACTAATACTTTAGTCTGTATGCCTGTCTTGTTAACCCCTTCACCTCCGAGCCTGTTTTGACCCTAATGACCAAGTCATTTTTGACAATTCTGACTAGTGTTACTTTATGAGGTTATAACTCTGGAACACTTCAACAGTCCCTAGTGATTCTGATATTGCTCCTTCGTAAATTGGTAAATTTAAGATGATATTTTTTGTGCTTATTTGTTTAAAAAATGGAAATTTGGCAAAATTTTGCAATTTTTTAAACTTAGAATTTTTATATGTTAAATAGAGAGGATCGAACACCTCGAGGTTCGAATTCAGCTGCTTTCTCCAAGTGCAGGGTGTTCGCCGAATTGTTCGATGAACATTCCACTGAACACCTGAACACCATTGAAATCAATGGCAGGCAACATTAAACGCATATGAAACACCTTCAAAAGTGTCCAAAAGCTGCCAAACACAGACAGACAGACACAGATCATCTTACCTGTCTCTTGCTGCTTGCTTGTTTCTGGGTCTGCTCTCCCTCGCTTCCTCTCACTCACTTCTGGCCCCGCCCATTAAGCTTTCTGCATATTAAGTTCATTGACTCCACAACAGCCAATCACAGACACACAGGATTTGTAATGGCCACTTTACACATCCCAATATCGGTCCGATGTTGGATACAACGGCGTGGAAGTGTGCTTTTTCTGGGCAGAATTCCAAGATTGCATAGGAGATGTTACATAGCGCGATATCGGCAGGCAACGCAACAGCGATGTGTACCCCCTTGTACGGCCGACCCAGGAACGACCATTTAACATGGGAGACAATAGGGAAGTTGTACTCCACATCGTTGTTGGGCTTTCACACAGCACGATCCGGCCACATCGTCCATCCAATATCGGGCCGTTGGAGAGCAGGCTCATTTGATCCCCGATATCGTTTTGGCATCGTTCGTGCATCGTATTGGACATTTACACCATACAACGCACGAACGATATCGGGGCCAACACACGAACCACGTGACTTTTTATTGGAGTTGGACACCGATATCGGGACATGTAAAGTGGCCATGAGAGTGTCTGTGATTGACTGTTGCAATTAGACTGCATTTTCACATTTGGATGGTGTCTGTGCTTGGTTGTCATACACATTAGTGTATGGCAACCAACCTAACAACAGGGTGTAAAATAAATAAATATTGGAAAAAAAATGCTTAGGAATCCGCTGTATTTTTTAGACTCAGCACAGATAAAGCAGTTAGCTATGAGCTGCCTCCCTCGGCTGCCTGTTTTTACCTTGTCTGGCAAAAAATAATGTGTAGGTTTCCAGTCTATTTTTAATTGCTAGCTAAAGAAAAACTAGGCAGCTGAGAGCTGGTATTCTCCATGGAGTGATAGTTTTAGAGCTCCCCACGCTAAAGAATAGCAGCCTGCAGACGGCCCTGAAAATGGTGCATTCATTGTAGCACCATTTTCAGGCAATTTACCTGGCTCATTCAGCAACCCTGGTTTCAGTGACACTTTGGGTATTAAAGGGTTAATACCAGCTTTGTATTACCAGCTGGCATTAAACTCGAAATTCTTAATGTCGGGCTAAGTTAGACCTGGCCATTAAGATTTTCAAGTGAAATAGTAAAGAAGACACAACACAAAGAAAAAAATGTATTAGAAAAAAAAAAAAAATTTAGTAACCAATCAGCAATTTAGATCAGCTAATCCCGGGATTGGTCTCAGTTTAACCAACCTATAGGATGTCAGGCAAGCAGGGTCTAATACCACAGCGCTGTACGAGAGGCTCGGTTAGCCTATTCTATGGTAGTTAAGGGGATTGGTAGGCCAAGCTGAGCGATGGTTCCAAGAGGCACAAGATGACCTGCAAGCCAACAGCAATGCTAAAATCAATAATCAGGCACTCCACGTGGGGTGCGATATACAAGGAGACAGCTATTGGTCAAGGGGAGTGTCAGGTTGAGCCATGCTGGCCCTTAGATTCACAGGGGAGGAGCGCAGGTCAGCAGACAGGAAGGGGACCCGGCTGTGGCTCCGAGACACAGCATGCCTGGATGCCGGATGCAGAGCAGAGGATGCAGACCCAGGAGAGATGAGCTGGGGAGCGCTGCCAGGGGACCTATCACCTATGATGTCAGGTTGGTTTCCATACACTAATGTGTATGACAACCAAGCACAACACAATCCACATTGTGAAAGTGCAGTCTAATTTCAACAGCCAAGCACAGACGCTCCCACAGAGCATAAGCCTCTGTGATTGGTTGATGCCCGGTCAGTGAATGAATATGCAGAAAGGTTAATGGTCAGGACCAGGAGTAAGTGGGAGGAAGCATGGGAGACCGGATCTGGAAACAAGCGGGTAGCAGGAGACAGGTAAGATGATCTGCGTGTTTGTGTGTATGTGTGTGTAGCGTAACATAGAAAAGAAGCATTTGTGCATTTGCACTAATGCTTCTGTCCGAGTTAAGCTATACCCATATCCGAACAATTACTAAACAAAATCCGAATGTCTGACTTTTCTGTGCCGAAAAAACATGGGCAACTTTTGTCCGGTATTGAAATTGACAAATATGTTTGAGAAAAGTTTGCTCAACTGTACTGTTAAACTAGAGAATAATGTCACCCAAAATAGTTAAGAAATAACATGTCCCACATGTCTACTTTACATGAGCAGAATTTTGGAAGTAACATTTTTCTTTGTTAGGAAGTTAGTTGATCAGCAATTTCTCATTTTGGAAACAAAATTTACAAAGCCACTTTTTTTAGGGACCACATCCCATTTGAAGTGGCTTTGAGGGACCAATATGACAGAAAACCCCCAAAAGTGACACCATTCCAAAAACTTAACCCCTCAAGCTACTCAAAACCACATTCAAAAATAGTATTAACACTTCAGGTGTTTCACAGTAACTAAAGAAATGTGGAAGGAAAAAATGAACATTTTACTTTTTCCAACAAAAAGGTTACTTTAGCTAAAATATTATATTTTCACAAGGGTAACAGCAGAAAATGGACCTTAAAATATATTATGCAATTTCTTCTGAGCACGCCGATACTCAAATGTGCAGAAAACCACTGTTTGGGTGCATGGCAGAGCTAGAAAGGGAAGGAGTGACATTTGAGTTTTTAAGCAGAACAATTAGCTGCAATCGTTAGCTGACACCATGTTGTGTTTGGGGAGCCTCTGTGTGCCAAAACAGTGGAACTCCCCTCCCCACAAGTGACCCTAATTTGTAAACTAGAACCCTCAAGGAGTTTATCTACTTGTGTAGTGAGGACTTTGAACCCTTAGTTATCTCATGCATTGAGCTGTGAAAATGAAAAAGTTTTTTCCACCAAAATATTCTTTTTTTCCTCAATTTTTTCATTTTAAGAGGGGCAAAAGGATAAAATTGATCATAAAACTTGTTGGGCAATTTGTACTCAGTACGCCGATATCTTATATGTCGCAGAAAACCACTGTTTGGGAGCAGGGCAGGGGTTTGAAGGGATGAAGTGACATTTTGGAACACAGATTTTGATGCAATGGCCTTTGGGTGTCATGTCAAGTTTGGCGAGTTCCTGTGTGCTAAAACAGTGGAAAACCCCTACAAGTGACCCCATTTTTGAAACTAGACCCCCTCAATGAATTTATCTAGATGCGTGTTGATGACTTTGAACCCTCAAGTGCTTCACAGGTTTTTATAATGCCGAGTTGTGGACATTAAAAGTAAATTAAAAGAGTTGTGGACTAAAAGTACATTTTTGTGGAAAAAAAAGGATTTTTTCATTTTTACACAGGCAATATGATAAAATCGACTGCAAAATATGTTGGGCAATTCCCCTGAGTATGCACACACTTCTTAAGTGGTGGGAAAATAATTTTTGGGCACACAGCCAGGCTTGTAATAGAAGGAGTGACGTTTGCTGTGGGAGATGTCACTTACTGAGCCACTAAGGCCCCGCGGTCAGTGTGATTGCAAACTCTGCAGGGTGAGGATACTTGTTCTCTCCCTGCAGATTCTGCATGATGGATTGTTGAGCGGTATATGGGAGTAATAAAGAGGGAGTGTGTGTGGATGTGTGTTTGTGTTTTTTGTTCTAATAAAATTATTTTTCTCTGTGTGTTATGTATTATTTATTATTTACTAGAGATTAATAATGTCTCTGTCTAACATTGGTCCAACATTATGAATCATGGGCTTAGAGCCAGCTGCCTATTCAAAGCTTACATTAACCCCCTTTATTACTTAGTTTGGCACAGGCACCAGGGCAACTAGAAGAATCAGGGAACAGCTCCAGAAAATGGTGCTTCTAATGAATGCACCATTTTCTGGGACGGCTGCGGGCTGTAATTTGCAGCATGGGAGACCCAAAACATTTGGGACTCCACACGCTGAGGATTCCAGCCCCCAGCTGCCTAGTTGTAACTAGCTAGCAGTCAAAAATACAGTGAAGCTCCAAGTCATCCCAAATCATCATCGCCTCTGCTACATCCAGAGAATGCAGCAAGGGATCAAGGGTCCTATTGCTGCAGTCTGTGGGGTCAGACTGCTTGCAGCTGCACTGTATGGCAATATCCATAGAGTGAGCTGTCAGTACTGCAGACCGCAGGTCCCCCACAAAATCTCTCAAGCGTGGGTAACGTGACAAAATTTGGCTATGGCAATGTTGGGTTACCATGGCAATGATCGACCCAGCACGATTATGATGGACCGATCAGCAGTTAGGGGGTGATACAGTCAGGGACAGCAATGTTTGTCACTCCCATCAGGGCTGGAGGGGTGACACTGCCCCCTCCAGATCTCCAGCCAATAGAAGGGGCTATTACAACTCCAACCCTAGCCTGGAGAGCAATGTCAATCAATTTCATTACCTGGTCATTACAGTCGCTGGGATTAGCTGTTCTGAATTCAACAGCCAATCACATTGATTGTGGGTGAGGGATGAGGAATCCACCCTCCAAGAGGTTGAGATTCGCTATCCTGTGGTTAGAATCACAGGATACTGCAGCGTGATCCCTGTTACTGTGGCCAGGGTGCTGTATTTGGGCCATGATGAACTGGTTCGTTGCTAATTAAGAACAACTTAGCTTTTTTGACAAACCGATTTATCATTGGTCAGTGAGATCTTTTCTAGGTGGACATAGTTTTCCATTTCCAATGCATTTGCTACTGTTTAATTAAATAGGCTCCATAAACATATTAGTCTTTTTGTATAGAAAAAAAATAGAAAGCATGATAGACCAAAAAGAACCCCGAAATGACTGGATATCAGTAAGTATTAAGATGCTCAAATGCTCGATACTCGAAATGAGCAGGCTGTAAGATAGGATAGGGTCAACTCTCTTACTGAGTATGATGGAATTCAGTGGGTTTTTATGTGATGAAAAATATGAATATATGTCCTGACTACAATATGGTAATTTTTAGTAATGAGGGGGCATTAAGATGCTCGAGTGCTATGTGCTAGAAACGAGCAGATCAGACGCTCAGATGGGTTTGATTCGATTGCCGAGTATAATGGATGTCAGTGGGAAATTTAAGCATTTTTTCGGAAGAGTTTTCCAGAAAAATGCTCAAATTTCCCATTGACATCCATCGTACTCGGGAATCGAATCAAACCTATCTGAGCGTCTGATCTGCTCGTTTCTAGTACCGAGCACTCGAGCATCTTAATGCTCGCTCATCACTAAAAATTAACATTTAGTAGACAGGACATACCGTATATTCATATTTTTCATCACATAAAAACCCAAAACTTTAATTGTACTCTTTAAAGTATTCAACTGTAGTTAATTTATAATTACATCTGTCACAGATTCCAAAATATTAGTGCATCATGCGCCATACCAGAATCAGATAGACCTCAATGTAAGTCACGGGAGTCTGCTAGGGAAGACTATTGTCTGCTGCTCAGTAAGGTTTGGTTTTCAATTCCTAATTACGACTTTGGAGATTTGAAATAATCTTTGTACCCTAACAGGTTTATTGTAAATTAGTATTAATAATAATAATAATAATAATAAAGTTTATAAAATGTATAAACTTATGGAAATGAATATTTGTAAAGTAAAATTTAAGATTTCTCCTTTAAAAGTGTTCACAACATTCTAGATGCTTTAATTCATTTAGAAACTATCCAATGTCCAGTAGTATGTCCAGTATTAGATTGCATACACACTTCAAATACATTAAAAATGTACACACTGTTTACTAAAAAAAGTACATGTAAAATGCAGTGGGTTAACATGTATGATGGCAACATAACTCCTGCCCTACTTCATTGGCCTCCCCATATCACTAATATTAAGCACATTTGCTACAATATGTATGTATCATGCTGATACACAGTGACACCTACTGGTTTTCTTACATATAACTAGTCTTAGGCTATCAGAATATACTAGAATATTCTTCCAGTATTAGGAACTCATCAATTACATTTGCAATAATTACATTTTATCCTAAAACGGAAAAATAACATTTGCAGAAACAAACTGTCGTTTTAAATTATATTTCATATATCGATAGTTCACATGAAAATGAGCAACTTTGTGATATATCCTATCCGAGAAATCTGCTTCTTGTTCCTCCTGGACTGATCTTTCATTCTGAAACTTCTCAATTCCAGGGTAAAATTTGTCTTCAATCAATACAGTTTTTTTGATATTACTGAGATACGAGATGACAGTTGCTATCGACAAGATTGATTGTACAATCGAAGGGCAGGGAGGAGGGAGACTCAAGAGAGAAGGCTCCTCCTTATTCCCTTTCTCCCCTCCTTTCTGCATAGAACCTTCTAAAAACCAACTGCAATCTCCTATCTCAGTAAAATAAAAATCTTTCTTTGTCATTGAATACAGAATTGAGAATTTTGAGAATGAAAGATTAGTCCTGGTGGAGAAAGAAGCAGATTTCTCCAATAAGATATCTTACAAAGTTGTTTATTTTCAAGTGTACTATTCATTTATGAAATAAAAATAAAAATGAAGGTTACGCTTTAACTTTTGTTTTACTTTATTGAACTGAATACGGTGTTAAACTAGCCACACACATTAATGATAGCCGAATCCACCAAGTTCAGGAGGACCAGTATTAGTGAGTAGTCCACACTTGTATATTCCTGCCCTTGAAGACACCAACCACGTTATTGTGTTGTAATGTGACTTGTGTTCTGCGTCTGTATATAGAGGGATATTTCTATGTATATGATATAATGTATCGTAGGATGTAGCTGGGGTAGCCATTTTAGTGTAAGGTAATATGTCACAAAGCAATTAAGATAATTCATAACGTATAATGTATAATGAGTATTAGTGTAAGATATAGTGTTAGGTCAAATAGGAAGCTTGATCAGCTACTTATTGCAATAAATAAACATTGTAATTAATCCACTGGGGGAGGAGTCAGTCTCCAGGATTAGTGTTTTTCATATAATGAGTTCTGATGTGTAGGTCTTCTATAATAACCAAGTCACATCTAATTTTGTGGCAATTACAACCGGTAACATCTAGAGTGACAGAATGATTCAAAGAACTAGGTGGACTCACAGAAGGACAGCTTCAGGAACTATCTCTGACCAATCACAGATTGACTCCTGTGGTTTGCGTTAGGACAACGCTTAGCAATGTCCTGGGCGTATGGGTCAATATGAAAACTCATATGAGATGAGGAGTATAGTCTGTGCACTCAAGTTGATGGTCAATACAGCTCTCTATGGTTGGGCGGACAACAAGCCCATAGAGACTTAATGACTCTTGCTTGCAGGGTCATAATGCTAGGCTGCGTAGATGAGTTTGGATTTATAATATCAATGGGACAAATGGTTAAGGAGAAGTCTCAGGAAGAAGTGTGCCCTTAGGTGAATTGGACTGTAAAGTACAGTTCTTAAGTCATGTGCCCACTGTACCATTCCTGAGCCTAAAATTCAGCTTAACAATATTGAATAAGAGCTCTTAGTCTTTGTCACTGACTCCCTTGCAGACCGTTCCTGGCTTGTCTAAAGACATGGCGACAAGCGGCCTGTCAAAAGGTATGACCTACACCAGGGGTCTCAAACACGCGGCCCGCGAGGCTTCACACTGCGGCCCGGGGCTCCATAGAGACAAAAGCCATGCCCCAGTTCATTATGCATGGAGCCGCCGCGGTTCCCAGTCTATCGTGACTTCCGGGTCCCGCCTACACAAGCTCCTTCACACTTGTACATCAATGAGAGGCGGCGGACCAATCAGAAGCCTCCTGACGCCAACGTCAGCTGCAGGCTTCTGATTGGTCCGCCGGCCGCCGCCTTGCATTGATGTACAAGCCGTGAAGGAGCTTGTGTAGGCGGGACCCGGAAGTCACGATAGATAGGGAACCGCGGCGGCTCCATGCAATGCATAATGGACAACAGGATCACAGCATCACAAAGGTGTGTTTGATTGAGAGTGTGTGAATGAGTGTGTGTGTATGTGTGAGTGTATTTGTGAGTGTGTATGTGTGTGTCAGCTGTGATGTTGAGGAGGAGGCACTTATGGTGAGGAGGAGGAGGACAGAAAAGGCAGGTGTGATTGTAAGGAGGACAGAAGGGGCAGGTGTGATTGTGAAGAGGACAGAAGGGGCAGGTGTGATTGTGAGGAGGACAGAAGGGGCAGATGTGATTGTGAGGAGGACAGAAGGGGCAGGTGTGGTTGTGAGGAGGACAGAGGGGGCAGGTGTGATTGTGAGGAGGACAGAGGGGGCAGGTGTGATTGTGAGGAGGACAGAGGGGGCAGGTGTGATTGTGAAGAGGACAGAAGGGGCAGATGTGATTGTGAGGAGGACAGAAGGGGCAGATGTGATTGTGAGGAGGACAGAAGGGGCAGGTGTGATTGTGAAGAGGACAGAAGGGGCAGATGTGATTGTGAGGAGGATAGAAGGGGCAGATGTGATTGTGAGGAGGACAGAAGGGGCAGGTGTGATTGTGAGGAGGACAGAAGGGTCAGGTGTGATTGTGAGGAGGACGGAGGGGGCAGGTGTGATTGTGAGGAGGACAGAGGGGGCAGGTGTGATTGTGAAGAGGACAGAAGGGGCAGATGTGATTGTGAGGAGGACAGAAGGGGCAGATGTGATTGTGAGGAGGACAGAAGGGGCAGGTGTGATTGTGAGGAGGACAGAGGGGGCAGGTGTGATTGTGAGGAGGACAGAGGGGGCAGGTGTGATTGTGAGGAGGACAGAAGGGGCAGATGTGATTGTGAGGAGGACAGAAGGGGCAGATGTGATTGTGAGGAGGACAGAAGGGGCAGGTGTGATTGTGAGGAGGACAGAGGGGGCAGGTGTGATTGTGAGGAGGACAGAAGGGGCAGGTGTGATTGTGAGGAGGACAGAAGGGGCAGGTGTGATTGTGAGGAGGACAGAAGGGGCAGATGTGATTGTGAGGAGGACAGAAGGGGCAGGTGTGATTGTGAGGAGGACAGAGGGGGCAGGTGTGATTGTGAGGAGGACGGAGGGGGCAGGTGTGATTGTGAGGAGGACGGAGGGGGCAGGTGTGATTGTGAGGAGGACGGAGGGGGCAGGTGTGATTGTGAGGAGGACGGAGGGGGCAGATGTGATTGTGAGGAGGACGGAGGGGGCAGGTGTGATTGTGAGGAGGACGGAGGGGGCAGGTGTGATTGTGAGGAGGACGGAGGGGGCAGGTGTGATTGTGAAGAGGACAGAAGGGGCAGATGTGATTGTGAGGAGGACAGAAGGGGCAGATGTGATTGTGAGGAGGACAGAAGGGGCAGGTGTGATTGTGAGGAGGACAGAGGGGGCAGGTGTGATTGTGAGGAGGACAGAGGGGGCAGGTGTGATTGTGAGGAGGACAGAAGGGGCAGATGTGATTGTGAGGAGGACAGAAGGGGCAGGTGTGATTGTGAGGAGGACAGAGGGGGCAGGTGTGATTGTGAAGAGGACAGAAGGGGCAGGTGTGATTGTGAGGAGGATAGAAGGGGCAGGTGTGATTGTGAGGAGGACAGAAGGGGCAGGTGTGATTGTGAGGAGGACAGAGGGGGCAGGTGTGATTGTGAGGAGGACGGAGGGGGCAGGTGTGATTGTGAGGAGGACGGAGGGGGCAGGTGTGATTGTGAGGAGGACGGAGGGGGCAGGTGTGATTGTGAGGAGGACGGAGGGGGCAGGTGTGATTGTGAGGAGGACGGAGGGTGCAGGTGTGATGCTGAGAAGGAGGACGGAGGAGGCAGGTGTAATGGTGAGGAGGAGGACGGAGGAGGCAGTTGTTATGGTTAGGAGGATGGGGGAGACAGGTGTGATGGTGAGGAGGACGACGGAGGAGGCAGTTGTTATGGTGAGGAGGATGGAGGAGGCAGGTGTGATGGTGAGGAGGAGGACAGAGGAGGCAGTTGTTATGGTTAGGAGGATGGAGGAGGCAGGTGTGATGGTGAGGAGGATGACGGAGGAGGCAGTGGTTATGGTGAGGAGGATGGAGGAGGCAGGTGTGATGGTGAGGAGGAGGAGGACAGAGGAGGCAGGTGTGATGGTAAGGAGGACGGAGAAAGCAGTTGTTATGGTGAGGAGTAGAAGGTTGGAGGGGGCAGGTGTGATGGTGAGGAGGAGGACGGAGGGGGCAGTTATGGTGAGGAGGATGGAGGGGGCAGGTGTGATGGTGAGGAGAACGGAGGGGGCAGGTGTGATGGTGAGGAGGAGGACGGAGGGGGCAGGTGTGATGGTGAGGAGGAGGATGCAGGAGGCAGGTGTGATGGTGAGGAGGACGCAGGGGGCAGGTGTGATGGTGAGGAGGACGCAGGGGGCAGGTGTGATAGTGTATGTGTGTGAGTCTGAGTGTATGTGTGAGTGTGTGTATGTGTGAGTATGTGTAAGGGCCGCTTCACACTGTGGCATGATCCCGTCCGGTTCTGTCTGGGAGGACCCAGACAGCTGCGGACCGGATCATCACACAGGACTGTGGGGCTATTATGCCCTCCGGTCCTGACCTGCGCTGCGCACAGGACCGGAGGGCATAATAGCCCCACAGTCCTGTGTGATGATCCGGTCCGCAGCTGTCTGGGTCCTCCCGGACAGAATCGGACCGGATCATGCTGCAGTGTGAAGCGGCCCTTAGTGTGTGTGTGAATGTCTGAGTGTGTGTATGTGTGAGTGTATGTATTTGTGTGAATATGTCTGAGTGTGCGTATATGCGTGTGAGTATATGTGAGTGAGTATGTGTGTGAATGAGTATGTATGTGTATATTTGTGAGTATATGTGGGTGTATATGTGAGTGTGTGTGTTTGTGTGTGAATGTATGAGTATGTGTGTGTATATGTGTATATGTGAGTGTGTATGTGTTTATATGTCTGAGAATGTGTGGGTGTATGTGTGTGCATGTGAATGAGTGTGTGTGTATATGTATGAGTGTGTATATGTGAGTGTGTGCATATGTGTGAGTGTGTGTGAGTGAGAGAGAACAAAAATAACAGAGACCAGGTTATGGGGACATCACCGTAAAAGCGGATCAGGATGTGGGGATAGCACTAAAAAATGGCGTCAGGATGAGGGACATTACTACAAGATGACAAGGGAGGGAACATTACTAAAAGATGGGGACATTACTACAAGATGAGGACTAGGATGGGGGGACATTAATATATGATGGGGACCAGTATGGGGACATTATTACAAGAAGGGGAACAGGAAGGGGGCATTACTACATGATGAGGACCAGGTAAGAACATTACTACATGAAGGGGGACCTGGATGGGGACATTACTACATGAGGAGGACCTGGATGGGGACATTACTACATGAGGAGGACCTGGATGGGGACATTACTACATGAGGAGGACCTGGATGGGGACATTACTACAAGAAGGGGATCAGGATGGGGACATTACTACAAGAAGAAGACCAGGATGGGGACATTACTACAAGACGGAGATATTCATACATAAAGGAGGTTAGGGTGGGGACATTACTACAAGAAGGGGACCAGGATGGGGACATTACTACAAGACGGGATATTCCTACATAAAGGAGATTAGGGTGGGGACATTCCTACAAGAAGATGATCAGGATTTGTACTTTACTATATTGAGCAAAAATTCTGGCATTGCTAAAATGTCACTTAGTCCTACAAGGAATGCGGCCCCCCGATATCACTTTTTTTCTATGTGCGGCCCACCAACCCAGCCGAGTTTGAGACCCCTGACCTACACTACAGTAGATAAGTCCACATACCCAGCCAGGATGCTCTGTGAGGAGGGCTGGGTGCACAAAATAGTAGGGAACCCCTCACCGTGGCTACCACACCTAGCCATCTTCATATCAGCTGACCATTTAATGTATGTGGGAGCCCTCTGGCTCTTCCTCGATCAGATTCAAATTGGCCCTGGTAATTTTTTAGCACACATCGGAGGCAATTTATCAAAGAAATTAAGCTATTATATTGATGGAAAATATTTTGAAATGCTGAGTTACACCAAAATTTTTGCCTGTTTTATGCCAGTTTTAAGCAGTTCCTACCCAGTGGACAGAGATGAAAAGAAGCCAAGGCAGAACAGGGGCATCAAATTCTGCAGAAGTATCCGCAGTTTTATGCCAGAAATGCTACGCCAGACTTTCCTCAGATTAGTATTTTTTGCAAGGTGCAATGGAAACGCACGTCACTGCAAAGATGTACCATATTCATTATTAGGCATGCAGCACTTAATACACTTAATACATTTTAAGCATTTTACTTGTATGAAATGCCAATCCTAATGAATAGGCCGCAATATGTTTATTTGTCTAAGAAGATAAGCAGCCACCAGAAATGTCTGGCAGATATTTAATTGTAAACACATAAAAAGTTGAGTGAATCAAGAATCTAATAAGAGGGCATGGAGAAGAAAGGGCCAGTTGAACTAGGGATCAGCTGACCACTTTTGAAGGTGTTTGGCATCTTTACTAGGGATGAGTGAACCCAAATGATGCAGTTCAGGGTTTCACCTATTATTTGGTGCCGAACCCCTAACATGGATTTCTTACTGTACGTCCATGTTACTGTTCGGATTCCACACCCCAATAAAGCTTGTTGAAAGACTGTCAGTCTTTCATGTTTCCTGAAACATAAGATAGTAGTCAGACTCTTTTCTGACACGCTCATTAAACTACATAAACATTCACTGCTTTCCCTGCCCACCCTTTGTACCAGCATCTGTTATTGGTTAAAGTCAGACTGCTATAATGCCCCCCTCCCTCTGGACACTCATCTGTGATTGATTTCAGTCTGTCTGCTGTTTCCTGCAATCCTTACACTGGCTGACTGTGCTCCTAACCTGAGCACTATTGCTTAAAGTGTACTGTAAAAACAACTAAACTATTTAAAAAAATGATGTGAGGTACCCCTATTTGCTAATCAGCCAAGATAAAGCCATCAGCTGTGGGCTGATATCAGGCTGGGAAAGTCAATATCCATGACCCTTCCCTGCCTGAAAATACCTGGCACAGAGGGTGGGTGAAGCAGTGAATATTAATGTGGTTTAATAGGCAGGCCAGAAAAGAGTCTGACTGCTTGCTGTCTTTGATTCCGGGAAACATGTATGATTGTCCTGACGTTATCCCAATTTTGCTTTGATTTGCAACCCCCTAAGGCTGGGGTCACACATAGAAATCCGTTTTTGG
Source organism: Allobates femoralis (assembly GCA_033576535.1). NCBI lineage: Eukaryota > Metazoa > Chordata > Amphibia > Anura > Aromobatidae > Allobates > Allobates femoralis. The sequence goes on along the minus strand of JARQOC010000002.1, from coordinate 477,724,031 downwards.
AAGTGATTTCCATGACCAATCCGTTTTTTTTTTAGCCTCCTGCACCCCTGAACGTTTTTGGACTTAGTCATTTTTTCATTAAAAACGCATATGCGTTAACGCATGCGTTAACCAGGTGCCTATATGTGCCATGCGTTAACGCATGCGTTTCCCATAGGGCCCCATGTTAAAAAAACGCATGCGTTTTTTAACTGATGCCAAAAATGTTGCTAGCAGCGTTTTTGGCTCAAAAATGGACAGAGCAATGTTTTGAGGTCCAGAAAAAAACGGACAGGGTGTTTATTACATCCAATCCGTTTTTCTGTCAGTTTTTGGACTTAGAAAAAAAAAATGACAAAAATGAAGCCAAAACGGACCAGGGGCTTATGTGTGACCCTAGCCTAACCCTTACTACAACCATTTTACAACACTAAAGTTTGGGCATCTATTGACTTATATAAGGTTCAGGTCAAGTCCGTGTCCCAAATCCAGCGAACCCAAATATCCATGGGTCCACTCATCGCTAATCCTTATCTTTTTAAGACCAAATTATCTTACTTTTCTTCAACAGAATGTTGATGTGTGCTCATGTTACACACAAAATGATCTAAAATGTTAAAGTAAACAGGCAAATGACTAGTAAAAAATGTTATTATTGTCAAATTAAATATTTGTTGACTGTGATACAGAAATATAGAGTACTAGCTGTGAGCCCGATGCAAATGCATTGGGTGTCTAGAATACTATACTTTGTATGAGGATTACCGCAAGCGCGCCGCAAGTGTAACGACTCGCTGGCGCCAACCAATTAGAAGCGCGGCTCAGGCAGCGACTCGCAATGGCCTCGCGGCCATTGCTCGCGCTACCTGACCGGTAAATCGTTAACTTTGAGGCTGAGCCTCTGGTTCGATTTTCGGCCAGCGACTCGCAATGGCCGCTTCGCAGCCATTGCTCGTACTCGGCCTGCGCGAGCAATGGCCTCGCGGCCATTGCTCGCGCAAGCCGGCGACTCGCATTGCTCGTCCTCAGCCTGCGCGAGCAATGGCCTCGCGGCCATTGCTCGCGCAGGCCAGCGACTCGCATTGGCCGCTACGCGGCCAATGCTTCGCTGTGCTGACGTCACAGAGTGACATAGCCACGGTCTTTTCGGGGACCGACACGAAAGAGCCTACGGCAATTATATAGTAGATACTGTACATTGCATATGGAGGGGTGAGGAGAGCGGAGGCTGGAGGGGAGAGCGGAGGCTGGAGGGGAGAGCGGAGGCTGGAGGGGAGGGCAGAGGCTAGAGGGCAGAGCAGAGGCTGGAGGGCAGAGGCTGGAGGGGAGGGCAGAGGTTGGAGGGGAGAGCGGAGGCTGGAAGGGAGAGCAGAGGCTGGAAGGGAGAGCAGAGGCTGGAGGGGATTGGCTGGAGGCTGGAGGGGATTGGCTGGAGGCTGGAAAGGAGAGGCTGGAGGGGAAAGGCTGGAGGGGAGAGGCTGGAGGGCAGAGGCTTTAGGGCAGAGGCTGGAGGGGAGAGCGGAGGCTGGAAGGCAGAGCGGAGGCTGGAAGGCAGAGCAGAGGCTGGAAGGCAGAGCAGAGGCTGGAGGGGAGAGCGGAGGCTGGAGGGGAGAGCGGAGGCTGGAGGGCAGAGCAGAGGCTGGAGGGCAGAGCAGAGGCTGGAGGGCAAAGCGGAGGCTGGAGGGCAGAGCGGAGGCTGGAGGGCAGAGCAGAGGCTGGAGGGGAGAGCGGAGGTTGGAGGGGAGAGGCTGGAGGGGAGAGCAGAGGCTGGAGGGCAGAGCAGAGGCTGGAGGGCAGAGCAGAGGCTGGAGAGGAGAGCGGAGGCTGGAGGGGAGAGCGGAGGCTGGAGGGGAGAGCGGAGGCTGGAGGGGAGAGGCTGGAGGGGAGAGCAGAGGCTGGAGGGGAGAGCGGAGGCTGGAGGGCAGAGCGGAGGCTGGAGGGCAGAGCGGAGGCTGGAGGGCAGAGCGGAGGCTGGAGGGGAGAACGGAGGCTGGAGGGCAGAGCGGAGGCTGGAGGGCAGAGCGGAGGCTGGGGGGGAGAGCGGAGGCTGGAAGGGATAGGCTGGAGGGGAGAGGCTGGAGGGGAGAGCGGAGGCTGGATGGCAGAGGCTGGAGGGCATAAGGGAGGCTGGAGAGGAGAACGGAGGCTGGAGGGGAGAGCGGAGGCTGGAGGGGAGAACGGAGGCTGGAGAGGAGAGCGGAGGCTGGAGGGGAGAGCGGAGGCTGGAGGGGATTGGCTGGAGGCTGGAGGGGATTGGCTGGAGGCTGGAAAGGAGAGGCTGGAGGGGAAAGGCTGGAGGGGAGAGGCTGGAGGGCAGAGGCTTTAGGGCAGAGGCTGGAGGGGAGAACGGAGGCTGGAGGGGAGAGCGGAGGCTGGAGGGGAGAGCGGAGGCTGGAGGGGAGAGGCTGGAGGGGAGAGCGGAGGCTGGAAGGCAGAGCGGAGGCTGGAAGGCAGAGCAGAGGCTGGAGGGCAGAGCAGAGGCTGGAGGGCAGAGCAGAGGCTGGAGGGCAGAGCAGAGGCTGGAGAGGAGAGCGGAGGCTGGAGGGGAGAGCGTAGGCTGGAGGGGAGGGAGAGGCTGGAGGGGAGAGCAGAGGCTGGAGGGCAGAGCGGAGGCTGGAGGGCAGAGCGGAGGCTGGAGGGCAGAGCGGAGGCTGGAGGGGAGAGCGGAGGCTGGAGGGCAGAGCGGAGGCTGGAGGGCAGAGCGGAGGCTGGAGGGGAGAGCGGAGGCTGGAGGGGATAGGCTGGAGGGGAGAGGCTGGAGGGGAGAGCGGAGGCTGGATGGCAGAGGCTGGAGGGCATAAGGGAGGCTGGAGAGGAGAACGGAGGCTGGAGGGGAGAGCGGAGGCTGGAGGGGAGAGCGGAGGCTGGAGGGCAGAGCGGAGGCTGGAAGGGAATGCGGAGGCTGGAGGAGAGGGCAGAGGCTGGAGGGTAGAGCGGAGGCTGGAAGTGAGAGCAGAGGCTGGAGGGGAGAGCGGAGGCTGGAGGGGATTGGCTGGAGGCTGGAGGGGATTGGCTGGAGGCTGGAAAGGAGAGGCTGGAGGGGTAAGGCTGGAGGGGAGAGGCTGGAGGGCAGAGGCTTTAGGGCAGAGGCTGGAGGGGAGCACGGAGGCTGGAGAGGAGAGCGGAGGCTGGAGGGGAGAGCGGAGGCTGGAGGGGAGAGCGGAGGCTGGAGGGGATTGGCTGGAGGCTGGAGGGGATTGGCTGGAGGCTGGAAAGGAGAGGCTGGAGGGGAACGGCTGGAGGGGAGAGGCTGGAGGTCAGAGGCTTTAGGGCAGAGGCTGGAGGGGAGAACGGAGGCTGGAGGGGAGAGCGGAGGCTGGAGGGGAGAGCGGAGGCTGGAGGGGAGAGCGGAGGCTGGAGGGAAGAAGCTGGAGGGGAGAGCGGAGGCTGGAAGGCAGAGCGGAGGCTGGAAGGCAGAGCAGAGGCTGGAGGGCAGAGCAGAGGCTGGAGGGCAGAGCAGAGGCTGGAGGGCAGAGCAGAGGCTGGAGAGGAGAGCGGAGGCTGGAGGGGAGAGCGGAGGCTGGAGGGGAGAGCGGAGGCTGGAGGGGAGAGGCTGGAGGGGAGAGCAGAGGCTGGAGGGCAGAGCGGAGGCTGGAGGGCAGAGCGGAGGCTGGAGGGCAGAGCGGAGGCTGGAGGGGAGAGTGGAGGCTGGAGGGGAGAGCAGAGGGCTGGAGGGGAGAGCGGAGGCTGGAGGGGAGAGCGGAGGCTGGAGGGCAGAGCGGAGGCTGGAGGGCAGAGCGGAGGCTGGAGGGCAGAGCGGAGGCTGGAGGGGAGAGCGGAGGCTGGAGGGGATAGGCTGGAGGGGATAGGCTGGAGGGGAGAGCGGAGGCTGGATGGCAGAGGCTGGAGGGCATAAGGGAGGCTGGAGAGGAGAACGGAGGCTGGAGGGGAGAGCGGAGGCTGGAGGGGGGGGTGCTGTCAGACAGATGGCCGGGGGGAGTGCAGACTCACCGCCACCGGCGTGCGTGTGCTGTAGGAGGAGAGGAGGGGCGGGCAGAGCTGCTGGACAGGAAGTTCCGTCCTCCCTCCTCTCCAGGCGCACGGCGGGCGGCTGGTGTCAGCACGGGGCCCCCCAGGGGGTGGAGGCAATGGGCCCCTCATGCCGAGTGGCGGGATGACAGCGGCGGTCGCAATGCCCGCTATGCGGGCAATGCCTCGCACGGCGTGGTGACGTCACATAGTGACAAAGCCACGGCGTGCCGGGGTCCGACAAAAACGTGCCTTCGGCAATTATATATGAGATAAAGGATAGATTCCAGTTTTATGTATATGTTTTGCCTGGAGTGTTCTTTCTCGTAGTATTAAGACAAGATATATTAGTTTGGAATCACTTTGTCAATGAATTCATTTGAAATTATTAAAACTGAAACAAACTAATAGCTTAATTTGCACCTTTGCATCTCTAACATGTTCACTTCAACTCCCCTACTTCAAATGTATAAAATATTGCATTTTAATGTTATATTTGGCATAAATTATACCAGTTCAACTTTGAGAGTACACTTTCTCATGTTAAATAAGAGCCAGACAGTCAAGGTGAAGATTGTTAGCACCCTTGAAATTTTTCCAGAAAATGAAGTATTGCTCCCAGAAAATCATTTATAGTTAACACGTTTTGTCATACACATGTTTATTTCCTTTGTGTGCAAATTGAGCATAATTGCATACAAAACTCACAAAATGGTCCAGGCAAAATTATTCGTGAAAGTGAGAAAATGCGCAATAGGTTCTTATCTCCAGATAAAGAGGTCTCTGAATGTGTAAAACTGCTCACCTGGTCTGGTTGTGTCACCCACAACCAGTATGATAGCCAGAAATTGATGTAGTTGCCTGAAAAGACAGCTGCTGCAAAGACTGCACCTCCACAGATAACCATGGTGAAGAACCTGTAGATCTGTAGGACAAAGTGCCGGTGTCCGCGCTGCCGTCAAAAGGATCACCAGAGACAAGATAGAATCTGGGCTGAATTGTGTCTTTATTCTACCGACGCGTTTCGGAATCTTCACCTGGCTCCTTCCTCAGCAACAATCAGGGATTGAAGGTTCCGAAACGCTCTTTTCCCCTTGTTTTTTTATTTAATTTCATGTCATTTCACAAGGCCCACTACTTCCATTTCCAGGGGAGTCAAGTTGATGAGTTCTTTCCCTTGCGGGTCTTGTAACATTTGTCAATACATGACCCCCACCAGAAATCACTTTTGTAATCCATGTGACTCAAGGGAACATAGACTGAGACATTACATTAATTGTAAATGCTCTAATGTCGTCTATGTTCTGATCTGTCCTTGTCACAGGATCTACGTTGGAGAAACTACACAGTTGAGGAAAAGGGCACAGCATCATATCTCTACTATCAATCTTGCATCTACCCACAAAGAAAAAGGTATGAAGCTCACCTCAGTCACCTTGTATTTCCTTACCGCCCACCATGGGAGCCCACGTGGCTTACGAATAGTGGGGTTGGACTGGATCAGACTAACTATCTGGGGTGGTGATGTAATGAAGTTGTTTCTTAAATTGGGAATAGTGATGGGCGAATCCTAAATTACTCGAAATCGCTTGACTCTAGCGAGTCCGAGCCCAGGACTCGCTACTCGTTGCGAGTCTAGCGAGTCCAATGTTAATGAATGGGCAAGCGAGTAATAGCGAGTAGTGTGAGATTTACAAATCGCAGATGTGTCTCGGAAGCTTCAGCCTGAAGCAATCCTAGTTTTGCCATTTATTTGCATTGGACTCGTTTACTTTGCAACTGTAATCGCTGGGAAACTCGCACAGATAAGAGTCCTGTCTGCTCAGTGTTCTGGCTGCCGCAGCTCCAGGGTCCTAGAGCCCGCCTGCTGCCTGATGTAGCAGAGCTGAGATTGTTCTCAGTCTGCTCATTCCCTGTGCATAGACATCTATATCTATGCACAGGGATGAGCAGAGAGGACATCGAGTTTTGGACTGCGTCGGACGGAAGAGGATTTTTTTAATTAAAGATGGAGTCTCTAATGGCTTTTTTTTTATTTCTAATAAAAAAATTTCTCTGTGTTGTGTTTTTTTAAAACAATTTAATAGAAATTCATGGCGGTCATGTCTAATATTGGCGTGACCGCCATAAATTTCGGGCTTAGGGCCAGCTGATAATACAAAGCTGGCCCTAACCTCTTTATTACCCAGCGTGCCACCGCCACCAGGGCCGCTGGAAGAGCGGGGTTCAGCGCCAGAGGATGGCGCTTCAATGAAAGCGCCATCTTCTGGGGCGGCTGCGGGCTGCAATTTGCAGCGGGGGGTGCCCAGAAAGCTTGGGCATCCCTATGCTGCGGATTCCAGCCCCCAGCTGCTTAGCTGTACCTGGCTTGAAATAGAAATTGCGCGGAGCCCCACGCATTTTTTTTAAATTATTTCATGAAATTCTGAGATTCTGACTCTGAGACTCTGAGATTCTGACTCTGACTCTCTGAGACTCTGAGACTCTGAGATTCTGAGACTCTGAGATTCTGAGATTCTGACTCTAACTCTCTGAGATTCTGACTCTGACTCTCTGAGATTCTGACTCTGACTCTCTGAGATTCTGACTCTGACTCTCTGAGATTCTGACTCTGACTCTGAGACTCTGAGATTCTGAGACTCTGAGATTCTGAGATTCTGACTCTGACTCTCTGAGATTCTGACTCTGACTCTCTGAGATTCTGACTCTGAGACTCTGAGATTCTGACTCTGACTCTGATTCTCTGAGATTCTGACTCTGACTCTCTGAGATTCTGACTCTGACTCTCTGAGATTCTGACTCTGACTCTCTGAGATTCTGACTCTGACTCTGAGACTCTGAGATTCTGAGACTCTGAGATTCTGAGATTCTGACTCTGACTCTCTGAGATTCTGACTCTGACTCTCTGAGATTCTGACGCTGACTCTCTGAGATTCTGACTCTGAGATTCTGACTCTGAGACTCTGAGATTCTGACTCTGACTCTGACTCTCCGAGATTCTGACTCTGACTCTGACTCTCTGAGATTCTGACTCTGACTCTGACTCTCTGAGACTCTGAGATTCTGAGATTCTGACTCTGACTCTCTGAGATTCTGACTCTGACTCTCTGAGATTCTGACTCTGACTCTCTGAGATTCTGACTCTGACTCTGAGATTCTGAGACTCTGAGATTCTGACTCTGACTCTGACTCTCTGAGATTCTGACTCTGAGACTCTGAGATTCTGACTCTGACTCTGAGACTCTGAGATTCTGACTCTGAGACTCTGAGATTCTGACTCTGACTCTCTGAGATTCTGACTCTGACTCTCTGAGATTCTGACTCTGACTCTGAGACTCTGAGATTCTGAGACTCTGAGATTCTGACTCTGACTCTGACTCTCTGAGATTCTGACTCTGAGACTCTGAGATTCTGACTCTGACTCTGAGACTCTGAGATTCTGACTCTGAGACTCTGAGATTCTGACTCTGACTCTCTGAGATTCTGACTCTGACTCTCTGAGATTCTGACTCTGACTCTGAGACTCTGAGATTCTACTCTGACTCTGAGACTCTTAGATTCTGACTCTGACTCTGACTCTCTGAGATTTTCTGACTCTGAGTCTCTGAGATTCTGACTCAGACTCTCTGAGATTCTGACTCTGACTCTGACTCTCTGAGACTCTGAGATTCTGACTCTGACTCTCTGAGATTCTGACTCTGACTCTCAGAGATTCTGACTCTGACTCTCTGAGATTCTGACTCTGACTCTGACTCTCTGACATTCTGACTCTGACTCTGACTCTCTGAGATTCTGACTCTGACTCTCTGAGATTCTGACTCTGACTCTGAGACTCTGACTCTGAGACTCTGACTCTGAGACTCTGAGACTCTGAAATTCATGAAATAATAAAAAAAAAATGCGTGGGGCTCCGCGCAATTTCTATGTCTAGCCAGGTACAGCTAAGCAGCTGGGGGCTGGAATCCGCAGCGCAGGGATGCCCAAGCTTTCTGGGCACCCCCCGCTACAAATTGCAGCCCGCAGCCGCCGCAGAAGATGGCGCATTCATTGAAGCGCCATCCTTTGGCGCTGAACCCCTCTCTTCCAGCGGCCCTGGTGGCGGTGGCACGCTGGGTAATAAAGGGGTTAATACCAGCTTTGTTATACAAGCTGGTATTAAGCCCGAGATTCTTAATGTCAGGCCACGTTTGACCCAGCCACTAAGAATCTCCAATAAAGGGTTAAAAAAACACAGAGAAAAATTTTTATTTGAAATAAAAAAAAAAAGCCATTAGGGACTCCATCTTTAATTAAAAAAATCCTCTTCCGGCCGACGTAGTCCAAAACGCGATGTCCTCTCTGCTACATCCCCTGTGCATAGATATAGATGTCTATGCACAGGGAATGAGCAGACTGAGAACAATCTCAGCACTGCTACATCATCTCTGTGAGCAGGCGGGCTCTAGGACCCTGGAGCTGCACAGAGAAGACAGCTGGACTCGGCTCGCAAAGAAACAGCAGTTACTTTGCGAGTTTCCCTGCTATCACTGGCACAGTAGCCGAGTCTAATGCAAGACAATGGCAATCCTAGTTTTGTCAGCGTTTGCCATTGATTTGCATTGGACTCGTGCGATTAAACGCTGGGAAACTCGCAGAGTACCGAGTCCTGCGAGTCCCTTACTACTCGCCGAGTAACGAGTCCTAGCGAGTACATTCGCCCATCCCTAATTGGGAACTAAGCGGATTTACCACCTCTATTCCATGTCACCAACTGGATTAAACGAGGAATTTCTATTCACAGGATTTCTGGGATAAGGATGAAATGTCGATGGACACTCTGGGAAGAGTCGTACTACTACCTTTGAAGAACAACATTGGATCCAAATATAAAAACGATGAGATCATAGTGATATATTCTCGCCATGGACTTTCCTGGATTATCTTTCCATGTGGACTTAATGACGAGTTGGGTTTCAATTATGTACAGAACCACTAACGTACTCTGGGACACTATAACTGGATATATGTCCTAAGACGCACTTTTGAAGGGAGCCTTCCTAATTAATTTTTGAAAGCTTCATGTAAAAATTACCAACCCTAAGGGGGATTACATTATACAATTCCAATTTTCCATCGATTCCCTTGTACCTCTGCTTTAAAACAGGGGCTTCTATCTAATGTTTGATGTCGCCATAAGATGCTAATAAGGGGCATGAAGAAAGCCTTTGATCCTAGTATTTAGAAATTCCAGTTTTGGGGTTACCTAACAAAAACATTAATCAGCCTTCTTTATACATAGTCTTGACTTCATCAAGCTATGTCCACTTTTACGTGTTCATGACCAGACATTATAATTCTTATTTATATTTTAGATCATCTAGATAATACGGCAACTATTGCATATTTATCAGCTTACAATATGTTGCCTTATGTGCCTTAATTATTATACTTTAGGAATTGTGCCTGATTAGAGTGCACTTCCCACAAATGACTTAGTTTGTATTAGGCCCAGATACTTTATCTAGTATGGTATCCTGTCGATTTTTGCATGCACACATATTTGTGTTAATGTTCTGTCTTACAATCTTTTATCACATCTCTCTCTGGATTCCCCTCACACACAACCATATTCTTGTATTGTGATATTCTGGGCCCAAAATGGGCTTTGCATACCAGGTTTTGGTACCTTCCAACTGCGACAACCATCGGATATACTTACTTATAACTGGCTGCTGAGAAACATACCTGCATTACTTGCACTACAGAATTATTTAATGGGAATCATGCCTCATTTTAGTGCACGTCCCATAAACAACATATAATACAGTCTTCACAGCAGCAATACGTAGGGTTTACTCCTCCCTATTTCTCTGCTTTATCTGCCCACATCGTGAGAGTCTAGGCCCTAAATTGGCCTTTGTGCCTTGAGTCTTGGCACTTTCCATTACATCAATACATCTTTCATCTCTGTTTATAAGATGATAACCCCTTTATTAGCATATATAAGAATGATTAGGTACAAAATAAGAACGATTTGGTATTATGTAACAATAATTAAACATGTGTTGCTACCCTTGATTATGGTAACCATTATAAGCCAGCACCTTGCTCTGTTTAAATGCACAGCGGTAATCTAACTTTATTGTTACTCTCTAGCATCTCTCTTACAATTCCCAGATCTCCAGGAGTGTGTGGAGGAATTGTTTATCTGGTTACACGGATACCGCATCAAGTGACCATGACGCACTTCCGGCCTTTACATTGTGTATATGGTATCATAGGAACGCGGGCACGTGACCATGATGCACTTCCGCTCCACGCCGACCGCCAGCTGAATTGCGGTAATGATCTTTGCAAACTTCATTTATACTCAGACCCTCAACACAAGCAGCTACCCTTGACAAAGCTGCTTGTCCAGCAGCGATACGCGTTGGGCTCTGCTGGGGTCTGGCCACATTTACCACCGGTGATGCTTTATTGATTCTGGGTGACTATGGACCTGACAATTCTATCTATATGACTGATATCCAAACTGCTTTTGCCCTAATTTAATTAAATTGTGCACTAAGAAGAAAAAAAAAACCTTTTTCCACTCACATCAGGGCTATAGCACTTTATTTACATGGTGTCTTGGCTGCATTTTTTGCTATGCACTGGCTATGTTCACACACAATTTGCATTTTTTTTAGCACTCCTAAAACCACTTGCGTTTTTTTAGGAGTGCCAAAAAATGTGCTTTGTGTGTGTGAAAGCATTGAAAACGTTTTTGCAAATAGTCATTGTTTTCACCAAACACCCGCACAGCCAAAAACGCATGCCATAAGAATTGGTGTTTTTGCTGAAGGAATTTTTTTTTTCGGTTTCCTGCCGACCAAGGGGGGGTTTAGGGGTGCTATCATAAAATTTGTTTTGTATTTTCTTTATTATATAGGGGGGTGGGGGAGGAATATTGAAAAAAAAAATTTCAATTTTGATGACTCCTTTGCAAAAACGCTACCGTCAATGCATGTATCTGCAAGTCACTTGCGTTTCCATTTGCGTTTGCCTGCGTTTCCCATAGGGGCCCATGTTACAAAAACGCATGCGTTTTTGGGGAAACACACCTGCGTTTTTTTCCAGCACTAAAAAACGCTGCATGCAACGTTTTTTGGGGTATGGGAAAAAAACGCAAGTGGTCCTGAAAAACGCATGTACACTCATATGTACCCTGCGTTAACGCACCTGCGTTTTTTTTTTCACACTCCAAAAACGCAGGGATGGGCAAAAAAACGCATGTGTGTGAACATGGCCACTATTGTGCAATATAAAATATACCAGTATATGTGCCCTTAGTGTTTGGAAGCTGCATTTTAATATACCTGACTTTTTAGGTGCAAATTCACTTGGTATCGTGTTAGGCTCTCCCTTTGACTGTCTAACTACAACATGCTATACATGCTTGATTATTTGATGGATTGTTTATGCCAAATATGGTGATTTGTGCCATATGCATTTGCTGGTTTTCTGCACATTAACCCTATGTTTGTACTATAGATTGGTTTTATCGGTGTACCCCTTAATGGCATGCCAAACAACCTGCTAATGTCTATAATGACTATTATTTGTGTATAGACCTATACTTACTCAGAAATTATTATTGTGCAATAACATATCAATGCATGAATTGTCCTTCTGAAGCGTCTGCCTCCTAAAACACCATATGTTTATGGTTACAACATGAAATGTGGTGGGCCCCTTATTTTGTGCCATCTTGTATATTGTAATTTTAAGTGGTTTTAAATTGTTTGTCTGCATATGAGTTGATTAAATTGTAAACTTGTATATACCCCAATATCACTATAGTCCAGTCTGCTCCTTCATATGCCATGTCTTTTTCTTGTGTCATAGATTGCTCCTCCATGGCATGGTGAGCACCTGATATCTATTCTCTATGTTATGACCTTGCGGTGCTTCTCCCTCCTTCTCTAATGAGTGTAGATCAAAGTATCAAATTTAATGCAATTTTTGGAGAAATTGTAACTCTTTAGGCATGCTAGAATGATTACAACCTAAATATATTTGTTCCATGCCGTTTTTTTTACAACAGTTAGGACTTGTCTACAATATGTGATTTTTTTTTTTGTCACTTGTGTAAAAATACAATCATAAATATGTTATACTTCACGTGAAATATTAGCTACATCCCCTTTTTTGATAATTTGTACATTTTGCCAAAGTCATTAAAAATTGGCCTTTTTAACGGTAAGAGCTATTAATTTTGTGGAATCGCATTCCTCAAGAGCTGGTCACAGAAGAAACAGTCGATAGTCTCAAAAAATGTCTTTGATGCTTTTTTAGAAGATGACTTAAATACTCATATAAAGGAGAAAAATTATTTTTCTGTGTCACGATTCCTCAGAGCAGCACATCTGGGACCTTATTGTAGTTATGCTGTTACTGGTACATGGGTGTATGGAGCTGTCAGTATGCTGATCTCTAGAGCAGTCTTCTATTATGGTTCTGGTAGGGGTTGGGTTGCGCCGATGTTCCAACTTCCTATGATTGCTCTGCTACTTAGCCTAACAGCCTCTCCCACAATGCTGCTGGTCGTAGATCTTGTCTAAAGTGCTGTGTGGCCTGCAGTACTGTGTCTGCTCTGATCATTATTTTCTGACCCGGACTCCTGTTTGTACTTGTTATTATTCTCCTGATATTTTGACCCCTATATACACTTCTGTTTAATTCCTAAATCCACTTTGTGATCTCCTGGAAAACCTGACCCTGGACCATTACTGTGTCTTTATCTACTCTCTGAACACTAGCATTTTCCTGGCACTGACCCTAGTTTTTTTATTTTCTTGTTGCCTCCATTCCTGTAAGTAGTGACTTTGTCACAACCTAGTTTAAGTAGTGACTAGCTTCACATTGCATGTCACCAACTTGCCTTTGTAGTGACTAATATCACATTCTGATTGTATATACTCATTCTCCTTTATGTGTACCTCATCCATAGGTTGAACTTGATGGACGGTTCTTTTTTCAACTGTACTATGTAAATAGTGAGAATTAACTTCAGCAAACACAACAATTACATTTGGGATTATGAACAAAAAAGTTTGCCAAAAATATGATGTGACCCTAATAGTGTCTTAATTTTCTCTCTGACATCCTTTTAAAATCCTGCTAGAATAGCCTGTGTAAGTTGCAACGTGCCTGTAATACTGATGTGCTCAATACTTAGTACTTCAACTTTATTTGAAATTTCTTTAGAAAAATAGGTTTGCTGTACCAAGAAAATTAACTCTGATTACAGTTACTTAGTGCAACCCTCTTAAGGCTGGCTGGTAATTAGTAATGATGAACTAATCTACTCATTACTATTTGGTACTCACACAGATATTATGGTATTTGGACTACTCGATTCTCACAGAGAACTTGAGTACTTGCCTCATGAGATTCGAGTGTTCCACCCAGCAGTTTTTGCGCCTAATTTTAAGGCACTAAACATGCTGGGCTTGCTTACCAATCACAGTAAGGGCATAACCATCTTGCCTCGATTACTGTAACCTCCTGCACACCGGCCTCCCTGCCTGTTCCCTTGTACCACTCCAATCTATCCTAACCTCTGCTGCCCGACTAATCCACCTGTCCCCCCGCTACTCCCCAGTCTCTCCACTCTGCCAAGCCCTTCACTGGCTCTCCATTTCTCAGAGGCCCCGATTCAAAACCTTAACCATGACATAAAAAGTCATCCACAATCTGTCCTCTTTGTACATCTCAGACATGGTCTCCTGATACCTATGCTCACGCAACCTGTAATGCTCTCAAGAGCTCCTTCTCTACTTCCCGCTTATCTCTTCTTCTCCCAACCGCATACAAGATTTCTCACGTGCATCCGCCATATTCTGGAACTCTGTGCCCCAACATATCAGACACTCGCTTACTCTGGAAATCTTAAAAATAAACCTGAAGACTCACCTCTTCCGATAAGCCTACAACCCCCAATCAGGCTTGGTCCCCTGCACCACCGCACAATCAGCTCTACCCTCTCCTACTTTATCCTCCCCTGTCCCATGTAGACTGTAAACCCTCACAGACAGGGTCCTCTCCCCTTCTGTACCTGTGCTACTTGATGATCCACACATATTGTACTTCTCTTTGTTTGCCCTTCCTTACGTAAAGCACCATGGAATTTAATGGCACTATAATAAATAATAATATTAAAATAATAATAATAATAATAAACAAGACAAAGGACATAATACTCAGATACAAAAGATAAAAATTATTAAAAGTATCAAGAAGGTACATTATCCACACATGCCTCAATCCCTAGCCTTATAACATCTTATACCAGTCACTGTCACAAAGATATAACACATAAAAAATTGTCATGTGCAAAAGAGATGTGCTGAAGGATATAACCCAGCAAAAGCCTCAGTATGTGTTAACTCAAACCAGATAAATACTACCTGTTGTAACTAGATATGAAACTATAATATGAAATAAAATACAATACAAAGCACACAGTATTAGTCAATGAAGCCCTAAATGCATGGCATATACAATATGATGTTATTCAGAAAGACAATAAAGATGAATACAGCCCATATATACATGACCTGTATCAGAAGACATAAATGATAACTCAACAGCTCTTTTAAGAGTTACATTGAGTCTTTACTAGCTCAGAATAGTGTAGGGAGAGTTTTTGAGCAGGTACAGAGAAAGCATAGTATTGTTCCAGTACGTGCATATTAGATCAACAGCTCTTTTAAAAGCTACATCGAGTCTCGACTAGCTGAGAATAGTTTAGGGATAGTTTATGGAGCAGGGACAGAGAAAGAAAAATAGCATTCCGGTACCTGCATATTAAACCAACAGCTCTTTTTAGAGCTAAATTTTCACTACACATTGCGTACTATAAAATAGAGCAGTGTCTTTTTAAAAACACTGGTCATTCTGCCACCTCTAATATTTGGAGTGACATTTTGTTTGGCCTGTGCCAAAAATTCCAAAATATTAACAGCATCCTAGTGAGCTATTTAAATACTATTAAATAGAGTAGTTCCATTTTTTGGTATCCTTTAAAAAATACTGGTCCTTCTGCAACCTGTCATTTTTGGGGTTACATTTTGCTTGCCACCAGAAGTATATACGATATATGTACAATGTCTAATGCTAAATGTTTGTTGTGTATGTGCAACAGCAGGTTGTTTGCATGAGGCATCAGCACCTGATTCCTGGACAACATATTGGTATGGACATAACACAGAGGAAGTGCCAGTGCTTTCACCCTCAGATACAGTTTTTTTCCTAGACGTTCCAACCACCTATTTGGGTACTGCATATATCAGCAGTATTTGATGAATGATAACAGAGATATTATGTAGAATTTCACTTTTTAAAGGGATGTGTGGGTAAACTTTTCAAATTAGTAGCATATATACAGAGTGTATTTAATTATTGTTACTCATATTTATATGTGTAAGGGCCCTTTCACATCAGCGTTTTTTTCAAATCGCGGCAGATGCGGTGAAAAAAACGCATCTGCCGCGATTACCGCATACCGGCTGCACTTGCGGCACGGTTGCGGCGCGGTTGCGGTAAATACCATACAAGGTATAGGCGGACTTGCAGCAGGTGCGGCAATTGCGGTTTTGGCACTTGCGGCAGGTGCGGCCGTGAAAAAAAACGCGGCTGACAGCATTTTTTTTCGCGGCCGCACCTGCCGCAAGTGCCAAAACGCACTTGCCGCACTGTGCAAGTCCGCCTATACCTTGTATGGCGTTTACCGCAACTGCGCCGCAACCGTGCCGCAAGTGCAGCCGGTATGCGGTAATCGCGGCAGATGCGTTTTTTCACCGCATCTGCCGCGATTTGAAAAAAACGCTGATGTGAAAGGGCCCTAAGGCTAAGACCTGAATAAGTGTATGAAGCATATTACTGAGGGTAATGGTCACTGTTAGGCCCCTTTCACATCAGCGGTAAACGCTGATTGCGGCAGTTGCGGTGAAAAAACGCAACTGCCGCGATTACCGCAAGCCCCATAGACATTGTATGGGGCTTGCCACAAGTGAACCGCAAGTGCTGCCGTTATGTGGTAATCGCAGCAGTTGCGCTTTTTTCACCGCAACTGCCACGATCAGCGAAAAACGCTGATGTGAAAGGTCCCTTAGGCTGCTTTCACATCAACGGTAATCGCTATATGAAATAGGACAGACAAGGTTAAATGTAGCAAAATGATTATATAATATAAGGTATAATCGAGTATCATGGGGCAGCAACTGCCAAGAGGTCACAGAAAGACTCCGTTACGACAAAGCTGAAGTGGCAACATTTCCATGTCTAGCAATCTGGTAATGTGGGCATTTAGTGTTTGTGACTGTGTGTAGCTGGATATTTACTTCTGGGGCAGGGAAAAATGCTAACTTTGCTGTAACAATAAAGTGGACGTAGTTCTTGATTGCTGTTTCTGTGCAACCGCAGGTTGTGGGCAGTAGGTATGTGTGCCTGCTTCCTAGACAGCAGATTGGGAGGGAAAATGACAGTGGCTTCTGTGCATTTTGTGCCCAGATGTTCCATCCACCTTCTAGGGTGCTTTGCTGCCATGTGCTTGAGCATGCTGTTGGTGCTAAGGTTGGCATTCTTCCTGCCTCTGCTTAGCGTGGTATGGCATATGCTACAAATTACACTATTTTTCTCTGAAGGACTAGTCTATCATAAAAAAATGCCATATAGTGGAAGTTGGTCTGAGATTTGGCTGAGTGGGGGTGCTGTTGGGAACACTTGAACCAGTTTTTACTCTAGTCAAACCACTAACTCTTCCTGCCTGTGTTTGTGCTACAGATCCATCCACCTCAGTGCTGCTTTGCTCGCTATGCATGCTACTGGTCCAGGTTGGATCAGTAGCCTCATCATCCATTCCCTTGTTTTGGAATTTCTAAATCTGATCCTCCTCCTGAGTTGAGATTATAGTTTGACCTGATGGCAACTGTGTATCATCATCATCATCCTCCCCCTCTTGAGAAAATAACTGATATTTCCCAATGTGTCTCTCTCTGGCTCTAGGGTGCTCAAATATTGTGTATCGCTGCACTCCACCTACTCATGACCCTCTTGAGTAGTGTACGGTGAGACTCCAGAATGAATAAAAGGGAACGTAAAGAGCTCCTCGGAGTGCACAACTTTGGTGGCATATGTATCCTGGAAGTCAAGATGGGGAGAGGAAAAACAATCAGGTTGAGGATTGTCCAGCCCAGCCTCTTTGCAACCAAGACTGGATCAATAGAAGAATTTTTGGTGTTGCATGTCAACAGAGTGGAGGTATAGCCTGCCATCCAACCTTAGCATAATTTAGACCACACTGTGGACCGTGAGGGTGAAGTGCAATTTATTGTAGAGGGCCTACTGTGGGCCTTGCCAAATGAGGGAGTGAGCAGCCTTCAATATGACTAAGTGAAGATATGGATATATTAGTATACAGTTGTGGCCAAAAGTATTGACACCCCTGCAATTCTGTCAGATAATACTCAGTTTCTTCCTGAAAATGATTGCAATCACAAATTCTTTAGTATTATTATATTCATTTAATTTGTCTTAAATGAAAAAACACAAAAGAGAATGAAGCAAAAAGCAAAACATTGATCATTTCACACAAAACTCCAAAAATGGGCCAGACAAAAGTATTGGCACCCTCAGCCTAATACTTGGTTGGTATTGGCACTTAGAAAAATCATGTGATGCTTCTCTAATTTGTGTAATTAAAAGCACCTGTAACTTACCTGTGGCACCTAACAGGTGTTAGTAATAACAAAATCACACATGGCGGAGGTTCACTGATGTTTTGGTGTTGCTTTGCTGCCTCTGGCACTGGACTGCTTGACTGTATGCATGGCATTATAAAGTCTGAAGACAACCAACAAATTTTGCAGCATAATGTAGGGCCCAGTGTGAGAAAGCTGGGTCTCCCTCAGAGGTCATGGCTGTTCCAACAGGACAATGACCCAAAACACACTTCAAAATGCACTAGAAAATGGTTTGAGAGAAGGCACTGGAGACTTCTAAGGTGGCCAGCAATGAGTCCAGACCTGAATCCCATAGAACACCTGTGGAGAGATCTAAAAATGGCAGTTTGGAGAAGGCATCCTTCAAATATCAGGGACCTGGAGCATTTTGCCAAAGAAGAATGGTCTAAAATTCCAGCGGAGCATTGTAAGAAACTCTTTGATGGTTACCAGAAGCGGTTGATCGCAGTTATTTTGGCTAAAGGTTGTGCAACCAAGTATTAGGCTAAGGGTGCCAATACTTTTGTCCGGCCCATTTTTGGAGTTTTGTGTGAAATGATCAATGTTTTGCTTTTTGCTTGATTCTCTTTTGTGTTTTTTCATTGAAGACAAATTAAATGAAGATAATAATACCAAAGAATTTGTGATTGCAATCATTTTCAGGAAGAAACTGAGTATTATCTGACAGAATTGCAGGGGTGTCAATACTTTTGGCCACAACTATAGATAGTATAGATAAAAGTATTTTAGATAGTATAAGGGAGGGCCCCCCCAAATCAATAGAAAAGGGCCCTACCAAATTTATAGATGAGGGCCCTCCCAAATAATTGGTACAGGGCCATGTGAAGCCCCTCAAAAAACTCAGGTTTCCTTACACCTGCTGACCTGTGAAAACCTGAATTGAAGGTTGCAGAATGACATGGACCTGGTGTTGGAGAAGGAGAAGGGTAAATACCAACATGCCAATGGGCAAATTCTAGTTGGATTTGTAAAGTACTGGGAAATATCTAAATAAAAATAGTAAATCAGCAAGAAAACAGCACCACCAGAATATAGCTTTCAATAAAAATTGTGCAAATGCACATATTACTTCCAAAATGTATTATATTATAAAATTTGAGATATTCAGCAAAAAATTGATCAATCTTTTGAGCCACCCCGCCAACATCAAGGCAATCACAATCAGGGTGGTCCTACTCTATACTTTATTTTAGTTGTTCCATACGGCCTGCAACATAAACATAAAGTGGATCATAAAGAGCTAACATTTACCTGATGCATCTCAAACCTTCTCCCATGGTGCCAGACCAGTGCAAGTGAATAAAGGCAACTCAGTCTCCCACACCTGCAGCTAACACCCCGTTTTTCTTCTGTCATTATCTTTGTTTACTACATCTTTACCTTGCTGCTCAGGTGATATCCTTGAGGGACAGGGGTTTACGGAAATGAATGCTGGTAGGTTGCAGCCTTCTTTCCACAGGTATTATCCTACTTACTCCTCTCTTGAGGGTCCAGAGGCCACTCATTAAAGGGGGGGCTGTCACTATGGTCTCTCTTACCTGAGAGACTAATGACTGGTTTGGGACTTCTGTCCTATTGCTTTATTGAGACTCCATTTTAAATTTGTTTCTTTCCTTTGGCAGTTCAGGAGTTAATTCAGTTTTTCTGCTTCTAGTAGACTCCTTAGTTTCCTTACCAGGTGTGGCCACTCTGTGATTACTCCCATTCCCTGTATATAGTCACATGGTTCCAGCATGCTTTGCTGGTGATTGAACATTCCTGCCCAAACTTCCTGAGGTGAAGCAGCAGGTGTGAAGTTGTTTGTTGTTACACTATCTGTCTCCCATTTCCTCTTGTCTTCATTATTGCAGTGGTCGGGACTAGTGCTCACGCCGGCCATTCCCTATTGAGGGCTAACACCAGGGCAAGCAAAGGCCTAGGTATCCTGCTCTCTGATGAGTTGAAAGAACTCATAAATGGACGGTAGGGAGATCAGGGCAGGAGGTCACCTCTTCTCCATTCCCTATACAGGTCCTCCGCTGTATTTTTCCCCCGGTGACTCCCCATACGTTGCTTTCTGTTGTGCACCGGATATCATTGGTCCATGTGTCACGATAGTGGACATTGCCCTTAGTCCAATTGTGACAAAACCTGTTTCAGAATATTCTGGAGCCAAGGATCTTTTTGATAAAATAATGTTCTTGTCCACCTACTTTAAAAGAATCAGGAGGAGGTAAATGATGCCCTGGGAAAGGATTTGAAATGAATAGCTTCAATAAGGAAACATGGAAAATTGGATGTATCTTCATAGTTCTGAAAAGATGAAGACGGAAAGCTACTGAGCTAACTTGTCCAATACTTTTGAAAGGACCGATACATTTTCGATCCTGTTTTTCTGAAGAAAATTCCTTGGTAGAAAGTCACACTTAATCTCCCTCTTGGAAGGCTGGAGAAGGTCTGCAAGATTTATCTGCTGCTTCCTTAAGGTACCATTACACACAGAGATATATTGCTTGCAACTCACTGGTTGCAGTGAAATCATGGACACATTGTTCTATTTTGTTGCTATGTACAAATGGAACAATGTGTCCATGATTTCACTGCAACCAGTGAGTTGCAAGCAATATATCTCTGTGTGTAATGGTACCTTTATGTTTCTCCTTGGAAATTCTTTAACGTGTCTTTTAGCATTTCTAGATTCTATTGGAAAGTCTGTATTCTTTCAAGACTGCAGGAATAAAAGTTTCTCTGGAAAAGTTGGGAAGGATACTTGGATGGTGGAAACCCAAATTTGCAAAGAATGGTGTCTGGTTAGTTGAAGTATGGTATTTTGAAAATTGTTGTATGAAAATTCTACCATAGAAAGCAAATCAACCCAGTCATCCTGGAGTTGGCAAGTATAGCATTAGAAATTTTCTCCAAGGTTTGGTTTGAACATTCTGTCTAAAAATTATATTAGGGATGGCAAGCAGAAGATAAGCTGAAATAATGTCCAATGCTGCACAAAAATTTTCCATAAATTGTAGCACGCAATCAGAGATGACTTTTTCTGGAATTCCATGAAGATGAAACACATTCTGAATTACAGCAAGCAGTATCTTCAGAAGGCAAACCCGTGCTTAAAACAAAATGTGCTTCTTTGGTGAGTCTGTCAACCATGACTAGGATGGATCTCTTCTCTCAAGCAAGAAAAAGCATATTGTGTTTTGAGAAGACAAAACTATATGCCTTTCTTTGTTAATTGGGTGATGGTAATAATTATTCCTGAAAAAATTCTTAATGAAAAGTCTGTAAAATTGGCCAAGACCACAAATCTTTGAACCTCTCACACTTTTTGGGTTTGGCCAGTCAATAGTGTCTTGAATCTTTGATACAATTTTTAATCCTTTAGTAGAGATCATATAGCCCAGGAGCTGGATCTCTGATGGAATTCACTTACTCCAGCTTATTATAGAAGTGGCGGTCTCTTAGAAAAGATTAGTATATCGTCTAAATAAATGACCACAAATTGATCATTCAAGTCTCTAAACATGTAATTCACAAAATGTTGAAATGTTGTTTAAGCATTGCACATTCCAAATGATATTTATAAATATTTATAATGTTCATAACGTGATCCAAATGCAGTCTTCCATTCATCCCCTGGTCTAAGACGAATCAGATTGAATGCCCTCGAAGATCCAGTTTTGTGAACATCTTGGCATGGTGAACTCTGTCCAGCAACTCAGGGATCAAATCAAAGGGTACAGATTTTTTTTACAGTAATTGTATTCAATTCTCTGCAATAATCAATGCAAAATCTCAAGGAACTATCTTTCTTTTTGACAAAAAATATAAACACATCTGCTGATGATGAGAATGGATGAATAAACTCCTTATCTAAATTTTCATCCATGTAGCCTTTGAGAATTCTTGCTCTGCCACTGGGTAACTACTACTAAAAGGTATCACTGCTCCAGGCAGAAGATCAGTTTGACAGCCATATGGCTGATGAGGAGGGAGTTTGTCAGCATTTTTTTTGTCACATACATAAGCAAATTCTTCATATTCAGGTGGTAATTTAAAAGATTGTTCAGGATCCTCAACAACGTCTTCATATGGTGAAGTCTGAGGGGATTGGACAGCAAGTGGAAAAAACCTTCTTTAGTCTCCCAGTTAATTATGGGATTTTGAGTTTATAGCCATGGCAATCCCTAGTATGATTGGAAAGTGTGGAGATGAGATTAATAAGAAAGATAAGACCTCACGGTGATCAGGTTCCATATCTATCTACAGGTATTCAGTTTCTTGATTCATTGATCCTGTGCTTAGTGGGGAACCATCTACAGTTTCCATAGTAATAGATAGAGGTATATTTTGAATTTTTTACCTTGTGGTCTTTAGCAAAAGAAATGTCCGTAAAATTTCTCTTTGCTACCGAATAGAGATGAGTGAACTTTCCACAAACATGTTCGCTAATTTCAAATTCGCCATAGACATGGTCAATTCGGTTTGCGATCGGAAACCTGAGCAATTTACAATAAAATCACCATGGATTTGTTCGGGGAAATGGTCAAAATTTAAAAAGACCCTAAAACATTCCCTGAATCCTTTGAAACAAATCACTTGTTGGATGAACTGTTGGCTAGAAACAACAACTAATCTTAAGGTTAGGAGTGTTCCCGCCATTGGATCTACCAGCTTTCATTAAGCTGTAGAATTTTTTAAAGATTACTTTAGTTTGCAGGTGCTTTGACATCTGCAGGGTGTGAATTTGTGAAACAACACCAGATGTGGCATCAGCTCTTAAATCAAGGAATCTTACAATGTTCCTTAAGTATCTATTTAATTTGTTATTATTATTTTTTTTTTTTGGAGTGCAAACCTTTGTTATTGCAGAGGGTCCGCAGCATGCGAGACCACCTCTTCTACAGTTATTTGCTAGCATTTCAGATAAAAATAGTATATTAATATTATTTATTTATTTATTTATATAGCACCATTAATTCCATGGTGCTGTACATTAGTAGGGGTTACATACAAAATTATGGATATAGTTTACAGCAGGGGTCTCAAACTGGGCTGGTGGGCCGCACATAGAAAAAAATTTATATAGGGGGGCCGCATTCATTGTAGGACTAAGTGACATTTTAGCAACACCAGAATTTTTTGCTCAATGTAGTAATGCCCAAATCCTGATCTTCTTGTAGGAATGTCCCCACCCTAATCTCCTTTATGTAGAAATGTCCCCATCCTGGTCCCCTTCTTGGAGGACTGTCCCCATCGAATATTAATGTCATCCATCCTGGTCCTCTTCTTGTAGTAATGTCCCCATACTGGTCCCCATCGTATATTAATGTCAACCATTCTGACCCTCATCTTGTTCTAATGTCCCCATCCTGGTCCTCATCTTGTACTAATGTCCCCATCCTGGTCCTCATCTTGTACTAATGTCCCCATCCTGGTCCTCATCTTGTACTAATGTCCCCATCCTGGTCCTCATCTTGTACTAATGTCCCCATCCTGGTCCTCATCTTGTACTAATGTCCCCATCCTGGTCCTCCTCTTGTAGTAATGTCCCCATCCTGGTCCTCTTCTTGTACTAATGTCCCAATCCTGGTTCTCATCTTGTACTAATGTCACCATCCTGGTCCTCATCTTGTACTAATGTCCCCATCCTGGTCCTCATGTTGTAGTAATGTCCCCATCCTGGTCTTCATCTTGTACTAATGTCCCCATCCTGGTCCCTTTTTTGAAGTAATGTCCCCATCCTGGTCCCCTTCTTGAAGTAATGTCCCCATCCTGGTCCTCTTCTTGAAGTAATGTCCCCATCCTGGTCCCCTTCTTGAAGTAATGTCCCCATCCTGGTCCCTTTTTTGAAGTAATGCCCCCATCCTGCTCCTCTTCTTGTAGTAATGCCCCCATCCTGGTCACAGAGCCCATGGGACTGTGAACACAGAGCCCACAGCGCACACAGAGCCCACAGCGCACACAGAGCCCACAGCGCACACAAAGCCCAGTGCACACCCTCAGTGCCTGGACCCTGCCTCATTGTCTGTGCTGCTGTGCCCCCTCTGGACCCGGTAATCGCCACTTAAATTACAGTACCATACCGGCGCCAGCGATGAGCTGCCTGGTCCTCCGCCGCGGGATCTTCCCCCGATGACATCCGGTAGCAACTCTTCACTGCTCTCAGGGCCTCACTTGCCCTCCACAGCAGTGACAGGGCGGGATTCTGAGACCCCCTCAGGCCATCCGCAGCAGTCGGAAGACTGAGGTCGGTGGGCGAGAGATACTGAGGTGGGTGGGAGGAAGGTGCTGAGGTGGGTGGGCGAAAGAGTCAGTCTTTCAGTAACCATCATCATCAAAATCATTTTCATCATCATCACACACACACACAGGCACCATCATCATACAAGCACACACAGCCACCATCATCATACACACACACACAGCCAGCACCATCATCATACACACACAGCTACCACCGCCGTCATCATCAGTCACACACAGTCACCACCGCCATCATCATAATCACCGCCGCCAATTATCATCATCACTCACACACAGCCACCACTGGCATCACCATCACCAGTCACAGACATGCACAGCCATCATCATCAGTCACACACACAGCCATCATCATCATTCACACAAACGCACACACACAGCCATGATCATCATCAGTCACACGCACACATACACAGCCATGATCCTCAGTCAAACACACACACAGCCATGATCATCATCAGTCACACGCACGCATACACAGCCATGATCATCATCAGTCACATGCACACATACACAGCCATGATCATCATCAGTCACATGCACACATACACAGCCATGATCATCATCAGTCACACGCACGCATACACAGCCATGATCATCCTGTCACACGCACACATACACAGCCATGATCATCCTCAGTCACACGCACACATACACAGCCATGATAATCCTCAGTCACACGCACGCATACACAGCCATGATCATCCTGTCACACGCACGCATACACAGCCATGATTATCCTCAGTCACATGCACGCATACTCAGCCATGATCATCATCAGTCACACGCACACATACACAGCCATGATCATCAGTCACATGCACACATACACAGCCATGATCATCATCAGTCACATGCACACATACACAGCCATGATGATCATCAGTCACACGCACACATACAGAGCATGATCATCATCAGTCACACGCACACATTACACAGCCATGATCATCAGTCACACGCACACATACACAGCCATGATCATCCTGTCACACGCACGCATACACAGCCATGATCATCATCAGTCACACGCACACATACACAGCCATGATCATCATCAGATCACACGCACACATACACAGCCATCATTAGTCACACACAGCCATCATCATCAAACACACACACATACATATACACACACACATACATACACATACATACATACACACATACATACATACACACGTTCTGACCTGGCCTATGCTCTGTCTTGTGCCCTCGGCTGCACCTGCCGGCAAAGCAGCTGACGTCACAGCTGCTGAGCTAGGGATGAACGCAGCCATCGATTGCTTCTCTCTGGCGGTGGTCAGGGAGAAGCAATCAAAGGCGGCGTCTCCAATGCGGAAATGAGGCCGGCGGCAGAAGCACTGTGGCCGGAGGCGGCGGGGGCTAAGTGAAGGTGCACGTGCGGCCGCCAGTGGGGGCATTTCAACAGTGCGGCCGCAGGCGGGGCAGTATAAAAGTGCCGCCGCCGGCAGGAGCAAAGTGACAGTGCAGCCGGCGGCCGCTAATAGAGGGCAAGCATGGTCTGCACAGTGTGTCCCCGGGCCGTGTGTCCCCGGGCCGCATCAGTCAGCCTGGCGGGCCGCATGCGGCCCGGGGGCCGCGTGTTTGAGACCCCTGGTTTACAGTAAACAAATTAACAATGACAGGCTGGTACAGAAAGGAGAGGACCCTGCCCTTGCGGGCTTACATTCTACGGGATATTAAGAAGGAGACAGTTGGTCAGTGGTGTGACAGCTCCAGTAGTAGCAACAGCTCCGGTGGTGGTGGGGCGGCAGCTCTGGTGGAGGTGGGGATGCAGCTCCGGTGGCGGTGGGGCGGCTGCTCGGTCATTGCAGGCTGTAAGCTTTCCGGAAGAGATGGGTTTTCAGGTTCTGCCTGAAGGATCCGAGGATGGTGGATAATCAGATTTGTTGAGAAATTCCAGAGGATGGGGATACTCAGGAGAAATCTTGGAGGCAGTTGTGTGAGGAATGAATAAGTGTGGAGGAGAGGAGGAGGTCTTGGGAGAATTGAAGAATACATGAGAGAAGATAGTGGGAGATTAGTTCAGAGATATAGGGAGGAGACAGATTATGGGCGGTTTTGAAGTTCAGTGTTCAGTGTTAGTAGCATGAACTGCATTCGTTGAAGGATTGGGAGCCAGTGAAAAGATCTACAGAGGGGAGAGACAGGGGAGTAGCGAGGAGAGAGGTGAATTAGTCAGGCAGCAGAGTTGAGGACAGAGTGGAGAGGTGCAAGAGTGTTAGCAGTGAGGCCACAGAGGAGGAGGTTGCAGTAGTCGAGTCAGGAGATGAAGAGGGCATGTACAAGAATTTTAGAAGATCGAGGGCAGAGTAAAGGATGAGATCTGGAACTATTTTTGTGCTGGAGGCGACAGGAGGTGGTGAGAGTTTGGATGTGTGGTTTGAAGGACAGGGCCAAATTGAGAGTTACCCCAAGACAGCGAATTTCTGGTGTGGGAGAGAGCATGATGTCATTTACCATAATAGATAGATCAGGTAGTGAAGATGAAAGATGGGATGGAGGAAAGATGATGAATTCGGTTTTGTCTACATTGAGTTTTAGGAAACGAGAGGTGAAGAAGGGGGATATGGCAGACAGACACTCTGGGATTCTGGACAGCAGAGATTTGACATCAGGGCCAGAGAGGTAGATCTGAGTGTCGTCACCGTACAGGTGATACTGGAAGCCATGGGACGTTATGAAGAGTCCTAGGCTAAGGGTATAGATGGAGACTAGTAGGGGCCCCAGGACAGACCCTTAGGGGACTCCAGCAGACAGAGTGTGGGATGAGGTCATCATGTGGGATGGGAAGAGAGGATCTGTAGCAGTAGACAGCGATTGACTGTGACGAAGGCAGAGGGAAGGTCGAGAAAGAGGAGGATGGAGAAATGTCAGGTGGCTTTTAGTAAGTCATTAGTAGTTTTTGTCAGGGCAGGTCCGGTGGATTGGTGGGGGCAGAAACCAGATTCAAGGTTGTCAAGGAGTTAGTCGAGAGGAGGGAGGAAAGTTGAGCATGGACATGTTGCTCAAGGAGTTTGGAAGCAAATGGGACCAGTGATATGGCGCAATAGCTGGGCATAGTAGTTAGGTCAAGTTTGGTTTTTTGAGGGTGGGTGTGATGGTGGCATGTTTGAAGACAAAGGGGAAGGTACCAAAAGTTAAAGATAGATTGAAGAGGTGGGTTAGGGCCCGGATAAGCGTGTCAGTGAGGTTAAGGAGGAGGTGGGAAGGGATGGGGTCAAGTGCACAAGTGGTGAGGTGTGATTTGGAAAGGAGATGAGTAAGCTCTCCCTCAGTGATATTGGAGAAGGAGGTTATTAGAGAAGGGC
Source organism: Allobates femoralis (assembly GCA_033576535.1). Lineage (NCBI taxonomy): Eukaryota > Metazoa > Chordata > Amphibia > Anura > Aromobatidae > Allobates > Allobates femoralis. Next base: position 477,696,730 of record JARQOC010000002.1, on the reverse strand, counting down.
AGAGGACTGGTATATGGAGTGGTTGGGGTGGTGGAACAGTAAAAGTTTGCCTTGTTCGGTCTATTTTATTTTTGAAGTTGTTGGCAAAGTCCTCGGCACATATGAGGGTAGTTGGAGGTGGCAGTGGTGGGCAGAGGAGAGAGTTAAATGCATTAAAAAATTATTTTGAGTTGTAGGATAAGGAAGATACAAGGTTTGTGAAATGTCCATTACTTTGGGCTGATGGGGCTCTTCTGTATTTTTGGTCACCAGCACAAATACAGCAGGCAGGTATGGGATGCCACCAACCACCAGCTGTCTTTTCATAATCAAAATACAGGGGAATTTTCTTTTTACTTATTTCTTGAAATAATAAAAAAAATGTGTGGGGCTTTGCTGTATTGTTGGTTACCAGCCAGGTACAACTAGGCAGCTGGGGCTGAAATCCTCAGTGTGGGGAAGCCCAAGCATTCTGCCCCCTTCCCTCCCGCTATAAATTGCAGCCTGCAGCTGTCCTTGAAAATGTTGCATTCATAGTAGTGTCATTTTCTGGCATTGTACCCAACTCTTGCAGTTGCACTTTTACAGGTGTCAAACTGGGTAATCCAGGGATTAATGCCAGCTTTGTATTGGCAGCTAACACTAAGCCTGAGTTTTTAATGCTGGACCAATTTTAGACCCGGCAAGTAAGAACCTCTAAGTAAATAGTAAATAATGTACCACACACAGACAAATCATTTATTTGGATGAACAACACTATAAACCCTCCACGATCCTCTGCCACATCCTTCCACAGCGGGATTGGAAACTGACTGATTTCTGGCTATCGCTAGGAGTAGAGTGATGTCACAGTCTGTAGCTGAACTCAGGTGACCCTCCCCGTGTCACCCCGCTGAAAGGTCACATGAGTTCCAAGCTGCAGCTGAACTCAGGTGACCCAGACTTGCGACGTCACCCCTTTCACTGGGGAAGCTGGAAATCAATCAGTTTCCGATCTATGAGACAACATCACAGAGGATCATAGATGGTTTATAGGGGAGTAATAAAGATGGAAATGAGGATTGTCATTGTGTTGTTTTCCCAATCGAATGATTTTTTCATGGTGTGGTGTATTCTTTGTTATTTATTTACAGTTTCCTAATGGTTGGGTCTAACATTGGCCCAACATTAGGAACCTTGGGCTAATGACAGCTGGAAGTACATAGGTGGCATTAACCCTTTTATGACTCAGTTTGCCACTGTCGTCAGGGCAACTTGAATCTTCGAGTACAGTGCCAAAAAATGGCGCTTCTATGAATGCACCATTTTTTGAGGCAGCTGCGGGCTGCAATTTGCAACAGGAAGGCCCAAAAAGCTTGGGCTTCCCCACGTTGATGACTGCGGCCCCCAACTGCCTGGTTGTGCCTGGTGGGCAACCAAAAATTCACTGAAGCTCCATGTCTTTTTTTTTTTATTTCAAAAAATTATTTAAAAAAAAAGGGCTGCGAGAAAATGACACCAGCCTCACAAGAACGACTTGTGCCCCATCTTATTCTGTGAAAAGATTATAAAAAATGTATGTGCACATGCTTATACTGCGGGGGGACCTGGTGAGGGGCAGCATGAGTGGTTAACCACAACTTTATTATAATCAATTATTAAAGTCACCATCAACTTTTGCTGGTGTAGCAGTACTGACGTAGGGAATTGTCAGAACTGATGTAAATCCTGCTCCAGCAACAAAAGCTGGAAAACGACTGGCTGCTGTGAGCAGGTATCATCACAGCTTGATTCACCTCAGGTCAGCTACAGCGATGAGGCTGAGAATCATTGAGGTTTTATAGGGGAGTGATAAAGATGGAAATGAGGATTGTCATTGTGTTCTTTTGCCAAATTAATTATTTTTTCAAGGTGTGGTGTATTATTTACTATTTAGTTAGAGGTTCCTAATGGCAAGGTCTAACATTGGCCCCAGAACGCTTGGTCTTCCCCAGTCTGAGAAGTCCAGCCTCCAGCTGCCTAGTTGAACCCGGCTGGCAGCCAAAAATACAGCAAATCATGTGTCCATTTTTTAAATGATCTTTTTTACAGTTATATGATGTCAGTTTGGTTGCCATACTGGCAACCAATCACAGACACCGGCAGAGAAGTGGGGCTAAATGTGACTTTAGCCAATTAAAAGGGGGAAAACAGTGATGTTCATGAATAGGCCAGGAAGCATCGTGACAGCAGCGCTGAAGCTTGGTACGTAATACTTTAGAAAGCTAATGTCTGTGCAAAAACAGCAGTGCTCCACAGTAAGATGGTTTGAGCTGTGTTTAGCAGCTTTTGGGTCCCTTTGAAAGTGTTTTCTATGCTATTGATTTTGCCTCCCAATGATTTGAATGGGGTGTGGAAGGTTGGCAAAATGGCGATCATATGCCCGTTCAGTGAACAGAGCCGATCCCAACCATCAAAACACTCGCTCATCTCTACTCCTAAATCAACCATGGCAGGTATGGAAACCCATTGAAGACCAAAATGGAACTTGATAGAAATGAAGCAATGAGAGTTCTTTTTTCTTTTCTAAAGTTGGATGCAAAAGAAGAAATTGAATGAATGATGGTATTGCATGGATTCATTGGTTTAGATGAAACTGACCCTTCATCAGAAAATTTGGGATCCACTACTACTGCCACTGTTTTATGCAGCCAAGAAGGACAATTGTTGAGAAAATGATTTGGCTTGCCACAAATTTTTTCGAAGTTTCTGTTCTTTTTTCTTTGCACTCTCATGTTTGAATAGGCTGTCTACGTGCAAAGGTTCAGCTTCAGATACGTGAGGACTCTTTATTTCCATGTCTCTTGGATTGATGGTTGAAGCATGTTAAAAATTGTTAAGGAATAGTGTGGAACTCCACTTATACAGTATTCTCTTTGATAACCAAATATCAATTCAGATTCAAAGGTTTTAAGTGCACTGGAGAGTCTGCTCTTAAAAAAAAATCAGTTTAGATCCGTTTAGTATCATTCATCCATTTTGAATTCTGCAGCGTATTTTGCGTCAGAGCATTTACCCTGACGTAAAGCAATCAATGTATCTGAAGCTGCTGCAGAACAATTAGGGTCATCAAATACCTGGCCCATAGCTGCTAAGAAGGCCTCCAAGTTATTAGGCTTAGCATCATTAGTTTTAATAAGGAGCCTGGCTCAAGCCAAAGCTTTATTTGTCAGTAGCATAATAATACACAGCACTCTTGACCTTTCATGAATTGAGCAGGGTGTGCACTGAAGTGTAATCTGCACTGGTTTAGAAATGTTGTGGTCTCATCCGAACATGAAAGGTAAGACTGGAATCTGTTGAGGCCATTTTTTCAACATACCGTGTATACTCGTGTATAAGCCGAGTTTTTCAGCCCAAAATTTGGGCTGAAAAGTCCCCCCCTCGGCTTATACACGGGTCATATACGGGGGGGCTGTGTCCGGGGGCTGTGGAGGCTGGAGGAAGCGGGGGGGGGGGGCTGCTGTATGAGCGGCCCCGCCACGTGGGGCCGCTCATTATATATGCACTGCTTCCCCCTGTCAATCAGCGGCAGGGGGAAGCAGTGCATATGCCCCCCCAAAAGCTGGCACTGTCCCCCCTTGTAAGGGCCCCCCCCCTGCTGCTTATACATTACCATCCCGGTGTTCTGATCGGCGCCACTCCTCGGTGCTGCGTCTTCATCCTCCGCGCTGGCTGCATCCATCCGGGTTCTCCGGCTGTCGCAGCGATATGACGTCATCGTGCGACCGCCGGAGATCCTGGATGCAGCCAGCGCGGACGGGAGGATGAAGACGCAGCACCGAGGAGCGGCGCCGATCAGAACACCGGGATGGTAATGTATAAGCAGCGGGGGGGAGGCCTTACAAGGGGGACAGTGCCAGCTTTTGGGGGCTGTTGGTACCCCCTGGGGGCTGTTGGTACCCCCTGGGGGCTTTTGGTACCCCCAGGGGGCTGCTGGGTACCCTCTGGGGGCTGTTGGTACCCCCTGGGGGCTGTTGGTACCCCCTGGGGGCTGTTGGTACCCCCTGGGGGCTTTTGGTACCCCCAGGGGGCTGTTGGTACCCCCAGGGGGCTGCTGGGTACCCCCTGGGGGCTGTTGGTTCCTCCTGGGGGCTGTTGGTACCCCCAGGGGGCTGTTGGTACCCCCAGGGGGCTGTTGGGTACCCCCTGGGGGCTGCTATATGTACCCCTGGGGGCCTGCTGTATACCACTGGGGCTGCTGTATACTACCACTGGGGCTGCTGGGGCTCCTGTATACTACCACTGGGGCTGCTGGGGCTCCTGTATACTACCACTGGGGCTGCTGTATACTACCACTGGGGCTGCTGGGGCTCCTGTATACTACCACTGGGGCTGCTGGGGAATCTGTATACTACCACTGGGGCTGCTGGGGCTCCTGTATACTACCACTGGGGCTGCTGGGGAATCTGTATACTACCACTGGGGCTGCTGGGGAATCTGTATACTACCACTTGGGCTGCTGTATACTACCACTGGGGGGCCTGTATACCACACTGCTGGGGGCTATATACCTGTGCTGGGGTCCACCCTCGGCTTATACACGAGTCAATAGGTTTTTCCAGATTTTTGGGGCAAAAGTAGGGGGTCGGCTTATACACGGGTCGGCTTATACACGAGTATATACGGTAGGCGTCACTGCTCCAAGTGCTCCTATCAGCATTGGAATCTATGTTGCCTTAACTTTCCTCATCCTCTAGAGTTCTTCTGTGAGGCCCTGTTATTTCTCCAGCTTCTCATATTCCTTCATTATGATGTTACTGTCTTTTGGCACTGCCACATCGACTATCATTGCTGTCTTCTGATCCTTGTCTACCATCATGATATCTAGTTGGTTAGCCAACACCTGCTTATCCGTCTGGGTCTTGAAGGCCCACAGGATTTTAGCCTCTTCATTTTCCAACAATTTTTCCGGGACCTCCTACCTGGACTTAGAGGGACTTAGCTGATATGCTGTAAGGATGTTCCAGGTACGGTATATATATATAACATACATTTATATGTAGCTATATGTCTAATATGCACATAAATATATATAAAATATAAGTTAAGTCACTCCTCCCAGCATGGATAAGTGATTAATTTCAAGGCAAAAATCCTTTGGTAATACAATCATTACTGGGGTCCAGCAATCCGAAAGGGTCACGCCAGTTATAATTCCCTATCAAGTATTACACTAGTTCTGTGGTTTCTTATCATTAGTTTTTGAGACTTGGCTTCTCCTGTGAATTGAATAATTCTGTTATAATGACATTCAGTTTCAGAATTATACAGTACCCCCTGTATCTACAAATTCACTCTACTGATTACTAAATGACAACAACAAGCATATTTTATCTAACCCTCCGTCTCCCAAGAGTGTGAAAAAATAAAAGAGACTGGATATTACAAAAGCAATGATAAAGTGTAGCCCACTCAGGAAAAAAATGTTCACAGCATAATTAGATAAATAACAGGCCCAGCATCTATTTTTGCTTTCTCTTGATGAAGGGGCTTTGCAGGAGAGGTTGCTGATAGTTAATTCTCCCTAACAACAATCCGTGTAATCACAAATCCCAATTAGCCGTGCCTGCTCTGTGCTATACAAACTATTTCCTTAACGTCTCACATCACTACTTTGTAATTAGCTTTCATCTGCACGGGGCTTGACTAAAAATATAAAAAAAAGAGTGTAAGTGATTGTACTGGCACTCAGTATTCTGCAGAATAATCGCAGGCGATTTCAATCAGATTAATTTTATCACCCGTATTAAGCAAAATTACCTTCCTCTTCAATCCTTGCAGGTGAGGGCTATTTTATGTCTTGATCTGTTCATAAAAGCATAATATAATGCAATCTGTAAATGTAAATACCCTTCTCTAATAACGCGGTGATGTCCTTAATATATCTTTACATTTGTAGTTTCCATTCCATAAAATATACTAACAAGGCTTTATTATACTTAAAGTGTGAGTTGTTAAACAGGACAACTTGATGCTGTCCTTCCTGTTGTTACATAGGGTTACATTTAACTTGCACATAATTGGAGCTACATTTAAACGTGATGGAGTGGAATAATGGCATTATAGCATCAATATATCTTACCATAGAAATAGACTTTATGGCCCTTTTTTAGAATGGCCATTATGAAATTCATTTTTCACACTCTGGCAACTTTCACCTTCCCTTATAGTAAAAATAGTTCTAAAACTAGATGAGACTTATTCTCTTTATGAGCATTAGTAAAATGAACATTCATTTTACTTCATGAAGTTTCTTTATGTAATAGGTAGACAGAAAGAAAGAGATAGATAGATAGATAGATAGATAGATAGATAGATAGATAGATAGATAGATAGATAGATAGATAGATAAAAAAAATGGAAAAACTTTGAGCAGCACCTAAGCTGGGTGCAAATCTGTCTAGCAATCCAATCCTTGCTGACTATTATCTCAAAAAACGACAGCAGCACTCCAAACAGATCTTCAATTGCCTTTAATCCGGCCTACAGGGCGACCTGCGACGTTTCAGCCACCAAGTGGCTTTTGGCTAGACAAAAGCCACTTGGTGGCTGAAACGTCGCAGGTCACCCTGTAGGCCGGATTAAAGGCAATTGAAGATCTGTTTGGAGTGCTGCTGTCGTTTTTTGAGATAGATAGATAGATAGATAGATAGATAGATAGATAGATGTAAAAAAACGGACTGCAGCACTCTTTTGGGATGTTCTTTGAGCCATTATTGGCCTTCAGGTAAGATATGGCGACGTTTCGGTCAGCCTGCGACCTCCTTGCAGCAGTCTGACTGAAATGACGCCATATCTTACCTGAAGGCCAATAAAGGTTCAAAGAACATCCCTAAAGAGTGCTGCAGTCCGTTTTTTACATACAGTATATGGTTGGTATATTGGTGGTTGATTCCCACCTAGGACTGATGTTTAGCATCTTAGCTATGCTATTTAAAATGCTGCTCTAAAAAATTTTTTCTAGATAGATAGATAGATAGATAGATAGATAAAGCAGACGGCTCTCTAAAAAAAAAAGGTGAAAACCGTGGACTTTAATAATCCATATGGCAACATTTTGGCAATGAAATTTGGTTTGGACACTACCTTGTGGGATTTTGTTTTGCACCCAACTGTATGTATTAGAGCTGTCTATTTTTTACTAGATAGATAGATAGATAGATAGATAGATAGATAGATAGATAGATAACTAGAAAAAAATTCTCTGCAGTACTCAGCTACCACCAATGATGTACAAATGCTAACAAGCTGTATGTATGTGAGAAAAAAGTTTAAAAACTTACGTTTTTTTCAAAAAACTCTAAATTCTTATTTTTTTATTTCTGAAGTTCTTAGTACACACATTGGCCAATGTCTGCTTGCTCATCAACTGTGACAAAGTGACTTCAGGTCTGATGAGGCCTAACGCTGACATCCCTGTCCTCCTTGTCCATCCCCCCACTACTAAGTGGGCAGACACCATCTCGACCCTAGATCACCTGTAGGTGATGAGGGTGCAAATTGCAGAAATGAAGCCAGCAATTCCTACTTCAAGCTGCATAGGCTTGACAGACAACTAGCAATTAAGTAAATCAGGTGATGTGCACCTCTGTAATGAGGAGGGGTGTGGTCTAATGACATCAACACCCTATATAAGGTGTGCTTAATTATTAGGCAAATGACTTTCCTTAAGCAAAATGGGTCAGAAGAGCTCTGAAAAGTCCAAAATTGTGAGATGTCTTGCAGAGGGATGCAGCAGTGTTGAAATTGCCAAACTTTTGAAGCGTGATCACCGAACAATCAAGCGTTTCATGGCAAACAGCCAACAGGATCACAAGAAGCGTGTTGGGCAAAAAAGGCGCAAAATAACTGCCCATGAATTGAGGAAAATCAAGAGTGAAGCTGCCAAGATGCCTTTTGCCACCAGTTTTGCCATAATTCAGAGCTGCAATGTTACTGGAGTATCAAAAAGCACAAGGTGTGCCATACTCAGGGACATGGCCATGGTAAGGAAGGCTGAAAAACGACCACCTTTGAACAAGAAACATAAGATAAAACGTCAAGACTGGGCCAAGAAAGATCTAAGACGATTTTTCAAAGGTTTTATGGACTGATAAAATGAGAGTGACTCTGATGGGTCAGATGGATGGGTCAGAGGCTGGATAAGCAAAGGGCAGAGAGCTCCACTCCGACTCAGATGCCAGCAAGGGGGAAAGGGTGGGGCACTGATATGGGCTAGTATCATCAAAGATGAACTTGCGGGACCTTTTCAGGTTGAGGATGGAGTAAAGCTCAACTCCCAGACCTACTGCCAGTTTCTGGAAGACAACTTCTTCAACAGTGGTACAGGAAGAAGTCAGTATCGTTCAAGAAAAACATGATTTTCATGCAGGACAAAGCTCCATCACATGCATCCAACTACTACACAGCGTGGCTGGCCAGTAAAGGTCTAAAATAAGAAAAAATAATGACATGGCCCCCTTGTTCACCTGATCTGAACCCCATAGAGAACCTGTGTTCCCTCCTAAAATGTTAGATCTACAGGGAGGGAAAACAGTACACCTCTCGGAACACTGTCTGGGAGGCTGTGGTGGCTGCTACACGCAATGTTGATCATAAACAGATCAAGCAACTGACAGAATCTATGGATGGAAGGCTGTTGAGTGTCATCATAAAGAAAGGTGGCTATATTGGTCACTCATTTATTGGGGTTTTGTTTTTGACTGTCAGAAATGTTTATTTCTAAATTTTGTGCAGTTATATTGGTTTACCTGGTGAAAATAATCAAGTGAGATGGGAATATATTTGGTTTTTAATAACTTGCCTAAAAATTCTGCACTGTAATAGTTACCTGCACAAACAGATATCCTCCTAAGGCCCCTTTCACATCAGCGGTTGTTGCTGATCGCGGCAGTTGCGGTGAAAAAAACGTAACTGCCGTGATTACCGCATAACAGCTGCACTTGCGGTTCACTTGCGGTAAGCCTCATACAATGTGTATGGGGCTATCGGTAAGGGTGCGGCAGGTGCAGCAAGTGCGGTTTCGGCACTTGCGGCAGGTGCGGCAGCGAAAAAAAACGCGGCAGACCGCGTTTTTTTCGCGGCCGCACCTGCCGCAAGTGCCGATACTGCACTTGCCGCACCTGCCGCAAGCCTCCATAGACTTTCTATGGGGCTTGCCGCAAGTAAACCGCAAGTGCAGCCGTTATGCGGTAATCGCGGCAGTTGCGGTTTTTTCACCACAACTGCTGCGATCAGCGAAAACAGCTGATGTGAAAGGACCCTAAGATAGCCAAATCTGAAAAAAAAGTTGTTGATCAATACTAAAAATAATCCTCTAAAATACAACTTGCCTAATAATTCTACAAACAATGTACCGTATATACTCGTGTATAAGCCGAGTTTTTCAGCACAAAAAATGTGCTGAAAAGTCCCCCCTCGCTTATACAAGTGATACAGTACCCAGTGGTATACAGCCTCCCCCCCCCCCACCCCCCGTGGTATACAGGGCCCCCTTGCTTCTGGCAGACCTGTAAAGGAAGAGATCATTATACTTATTTTAATGCCACACGCAGGGATTACTAGCTCCAATCCTGAAAGGACCATGATCCATTATGCTATAGGATACCATATCCCCATATAGAGGTTATTCAGGGACCGATCGCACACTTAACGTCTCCAATATTTTGTAGCTACAGGTCAAAATGATACAATTCAATACCTGATTCTATCCAGCGTCTGTATTATGCATGCGCCCTTATGCGCATTTCGGAAGTTCTCCTTCGTCAGAGGGCTCTGATCCTTATATGGGATTTGAGCCTGCACACACAGGTGTCTTTGAACCCGGGTGGTGTATCTTATAGCGACATGCTGGATTAACACACACTAGCTTAATGATATACGTATATGGGACATGATGTTGGTCATGTAATGATATGCCTATTGGATACTTTCATCCAGTAGATTATTTATATATAGATATGGAGGTTATTTCTAGCTATAAATATATCATTAATTCCTCACACTTGTGTATTGGACCTGTGCAATATACTATTTATTGGATATAAATTGTGGCTGCTAGCTATAGGTATATTATTCTTTACCGTAAATTTGGAACATGTGTACCATGCCTGAGATATAATGTTGAAATACTGCTATGTTCTAATTCTGCATGTGTATACATGGATAACTAATTTGCAAATTTATTCTGTATTTATGCTGGTGTTCTGTCATACTCTCACTCTTTTCCCCCCTTTTTTCCGCACATTGTTTATTGAATAACATTTATACGCTTATATAATTGACCGTATGATCGTTTTTTTTCCCCCTTTGGGGTAAGTGTCTAAAATCCCCATGACACAGTAGAAGCTACCCACAGAGCCTGATACCCGAGTACCCCAAAGCCTGGGGCTCGACAGAAACATCTGTTCAGCCATACCTCTCCTGGCTGTAAGAAGCTTCACTGTTTGTGTAGTCAATCACATGTAGAGAATGACATCCCATCAGCATGCACTGGGATAGAGATTCTGGGAGCAGTACTGCCTCTTCCAACTCTCTTGACTAGACAGGCTCTAACTTGTTTGAACAAGTTTACAGTAAGTGTGACAGGGCTGTAGTAGAGGCTCCTCCTATCTATTACCATGGTAGCTTGTGAGGAGAATATTGCCCATCTAATTCTCATACACATACATTGATTATTAGATAGCAGCAAAGTACAATGCAGAATGCACATTTATCAGTCCTCAGTGTATGGACATCACAACACAACATGTTTAACATATTTCCTAACTAACAGCAACCAAAGTAATTCTGGCACAATGGAACAAATCTACAGCTACATGACAACTGTTTCACTCAGCAGCAGTAGTACGGGGGACCGGATATCACAAAAAGTCACATACAGGTTGTAGTTGATAGGCTAATGTATCACAAAAATGTTAAAAATTATACATATATTAGTAATTGCACAACTGTGGTAACAAATTAAGAGTCTTAATGTTTAGCCACCATTTAAATTTATATTTAATAATAATGTAGGGCAATTGAATTTAATAATTCTACTAGAAAGCCATTCATAAATGTTCCACAATATGTCCCACCTGCACTGTGTGTGAAAAGCAGACATATGTTCATTCTCAGTCACATCCGTCTTCAGTAAAGACAGGGCATGTAATCATATAAGGATAAAGGGGAGTGGCCTATATTGTTCGCCTGCAGCTCGTGAGGAAACAATGCATCACATTACAGCATAGAGCTAAGCAATGTCAGAATGTCAGGATTTGTGCAAAGCGCAAACTCCTCTTTCCTTGGTACAAGCTCTGTCATCTGGCTCTACGCAGCTCAGTCACAATCTCTGTTAACCCCTTGTCTGCTGGCTTCCCACACAGCTCACTATCAGCCTGCTCTAAGAAGCTTGGAAAATACACACCCAGTGCTGGCAGCTGCTGGCCACCTCTACACAGCCATGAAATGCAATTTTTAAAAGATCACAGAAAAATGTGAGAAAATAAGTCATATGGGACAAAAAAAAAACCATTATTATACCTGCTATGTGACCCATCATTAACAACCAGTGCAGTATTGTGTTGTTTTCTTGTTCAATCAAATGACATTTGCACTTTAACAGTTTGCAAAATGTAAAACTTCTTAAGCAGTAACCTCACAAAAATTAAAATGTCCAAGAAAATTCTAATTAGACCTGGAAATTGTCACTTCAGTGAGGAAGTGAGAAACTCTGATGCCACCTAATAAGGGTAGCAATCCTACTTATGTCTTATAAGGTAGAAAGCTAGTTCCCCAGACCTCGTCTCAGAATCTCATACAGCTAGATCAGAATTCCCACACACTGCAGTGATGAGGGGCAGTCGCACCGAAACGCAGCGTCTGCAGTTTGGGGTTCTGATCAGGCACAAATCCTTAGTTACATTAAAAAGCTTGTTAAAGAGTCGATTATGACTTTAAGGATTGCCTTATTGGGTAGCATTGGAGTTTCTCACTTCCTCACTGTAATGGCAATTTGCATATTTCCCAGAGGACCATTACGGCTATAAGCCTCCTTATCAGCTTATCTCTCTCCTTATAGCGGCAGGCAGATTCCTCTCCATAAGGTAGAAAGCTAGTTCCCCAGACCTATTTAGACCTGTGTAATTCTAAAGGTACCTTTAAACGCCACCACTGAAAGGTAGCAACTGCCTGGCACTGGGGATAATTGTGCCTGTTGCCATGAAATTGCTACGAAATGGCGGCGTGTAAATAGGGCAGTTCCTCCCGGTGTCCTGCAGTTGGCTCAGATACCTGTTGCTGAGCCGTACTCAAAAACCGAAGGCAACACAAAGGCACAATTGCCATGGTAGTGGCATCTAAATGGGGCACAGGCATGGATGTTGCGTTGCCTAGTGATTTCACAGGGGCGTGCCACAGCGTCATGGATACCACGCCCCATCAGCGATCATTGGTGGGGGCTACTGTGTAAACATTGGCTGTCCCTTCACAGGGCGCCATATTTAAAGAGCTGTCCATTATCAGTACACAATTGCAATGGCGTCATGTATTAGCCAGCCTTCCTGCGCAGGCTGGCCAATCATGATTCTATTGCGTTGTTTAATCAGCGTACTAGCGTCATGGAAAACACAACTCTGTCACGCCTATGTACTTGCGGCGCGAAAGATGTACGCCCATATTCCTGTGTGGTAGCGGCGAGTAAAGCGGGGAAGGTATTCAACAGGAAGTAAGCCGCAGGATCTGTCACTACTTCCGTGGAACAAAGATACCTTCAGTTGACAACGCAATGGCGGCGTCTATATGCGGCATCAGCGATCGGTATCCACCGTTAAAAACGTGCGCGTGCACGTGCGTTGGATACCTGTTGCTAGGCACAGTGGCGGCGTGTGAAAGTACCTTAAGACTTTGTCACATTTACAGTTGATGCATTTTTTTTTCCTGAAAAAAAACACAGTATTTACAATAAAGTTAAGTTTTATTCATTTTTTGACAAATCTTACAGTGCTTTTTATGTATTATTATTCTTTTACACTGACCTGTGGTGCATTTCTGAAATCTGCAACTGTAAGTTTGTAAATTTCTAGTTTGGGTACGCTGAATTTTATGCATATATTTTTCCCACAGAATTTCAATAATTAGGAAAATCCACAGGTTATTAAAAAAGCATATGAGTTTATTGTTCATTTCTGCTGCAGAAGGTAAAAAGCAAACAAGCAATCTAATTCAGCTAATAGATGCATAATTGATGCGGAAAACCTAGAAATCTAAAACTCACCCAATACTCATTGTGGGAACATTGCCTAACAGAAAAAATTCCTGAGATTTTTCAAATTTCATTCAATTTATCCATTTTGATTTCTTACATTTTTGACTTGTGGTGTGTGTGTTTTTTAAACACAGAATGTCAATTCCTTCAGCCTTTTTAGTAGTCTCTCCCAGTTAAGATCAAAATATATTACCACCAAAACACATAATAAAAACACACCAAAATGCATCAAAAGTGCAGGTAAAACTCTCGCCCCCATACAGCACACTGTGCGATATTCGGACAAGTGTGCTGCCAACATCACTTTAAACTCGCCGGCTGTTAAAGCCGGCAAGTTTAAAAATACCGCTTTCCTGGTACAGCAATCAATCATCTTACACCGCTGTGTCAGCGGTGCAAGATGATTAATAAGCACCCAGCTGATAGGCATCTATGTGTATTTTTTGGGGTTAAACAGCATATGCAGCATTTGTGCGGCATATGAGAACAGATGCTGCAAATGCTGTATTTAACCTGGTTAATTAACGGTTACTGTAATATGTGTTTACTATGTTGGCACCATGTCTCTAGGGACTGACCTCCCTCCCTAGAGACATGGTGCCTAAATTCATTGGTGATTCACCTCCATGGCCAGCGCACCAGAGTTTCAATGTGCGCTGGCTATGGAGGTGATGCTGAATTCTTCAGCACCATGGAGACAGGCGCCTTCACTACGCAATTTGCGTAAGTACCTGGGACAGCTCCTCATTGAGGACGCTGCCAAGCAATGTGCTTACGCAAAATACGAGGCATACACGTGCTGTCAGCCAGGAGCCACCTTTCAGCAAGAATTACGGAAAGCCAGCAAATGGCGGCTAAACAAAAATATAGCATATTAACCCCTGAATCAACAATGAATTTAGGCACCATGTCTCTAGGGAGGGTGGTCACTCCTTAGAGACATGGTGCCAACATAGTAAACACATATTAACCCTTTATTAACCAGGTTAAATACAGCATATGCAGCATCTGTGCTCATATGCTACACAGATGCTGCATATGCTGTTTAACCCCAAAAAATACACATAGATGGCCAGCAACGGGGTGCTTATTAATCATCTTGCACTGCTGACACAGCGGTGCAAGATGATTAATTACTGTACCGGAAAACCGTCACATTCATACTCTGTGGCTTTAACAGCCGCAGAGTTTGAACATGTCGGTAAATGCTGTCCATGGTCCTGAAGTTTGCTTCAGGACAGTAGACAGCATCACACTCACACACACTCACGCAGCCCACTCTCATCACACTCGCAACACACTCATACATACAAGCAGGCACACTCACCCACTCACGCCACATTCGCATCACACTCACACCACACGCACACCAAACACACCCATAACACGCATCACACTCTCAACGCTGTCGTGCATCAAACACGCTACGTGTTTGATACACGACAGTGTGCCTCCAGCCTCACCCTGGTATCTAGATCACTGAGGTTCCTGTTGATTGGACCATCAGCTAGAGGTAAAAAATGACACAAGATAAGTATAGTTGTGATAGCTTGTCGCTTCTTTACATTTCTCTAGCACATAAGTCATGCAGATGTTATTAATAATACGTGGGTCGTATGAGGACATGACAAAGGCAGCATATGATACTCCAGTTTAGTATGTGAAATATCTTAATAAAGAGTTTTTCAAAATGGCTGCATGATATTTTTACAATTACATGGGATTCCGAGTGTTAAATAAAAATTTCCTGATAAATACTGATAAAAAATATAGTATGCATATTTATGTGTGTTTTGTTCACCATGACACTTTGACACCCTTTGCTACTATTTCTCCCAAAATGTTGTCAATAGAAGTTAATAGATAATTACCTATTGAAAAGCTTACTGTACACTATTTCTTTTGACCTATCACCTTTTCACCTTTATTATGAAGCCTTCATTTCCCTGGCATTACCCAAAAAGCGACTATACTGGCATTTTTCTTCTGCAGCACAGTTCAAACATTCAAAAGCATAATGAATGTTAGTAAAAAAAATAAAACACTTAGCAATTCAAGTGGAATGAGAGAGGGACAAGGCAGCTGGGTACTGAGCAATTCCCTGCCTTAATGGACTCTTCACAATGGAGATGTCTTGAAGCATCTGAGATCTATTGTCTTATTTGAATAGCAACTACTGCATCATGATGAGAGTGAAAGATCACTAATGATTCAAGTTAAATCAGTTCCGTATAAATGCCTTGATCGCTTCTTTGAAAGGCTACTGGGTATAAAGCACCTGTAAAATAATACGTTCAAGCTAACACCCAACACGTCCAGCTGGGATTTGAGGAAAAACATGGTAAAAAGGAGACTTTTATTTTAATCATTAAAGTTAAGTGGCAATTTTGTCATTTATTTCCAATTATTGATTTCTATTCTTTCACACCTGCTTTATATTAATAGTAAAAATAGTCCAGCATCCATTTTTTCACAATGACTTCATTGAATCAATTTTTAATTATTATAGATATCCCTGCAACTAACCACTTAAAAAGTAAATAGGCCAGTGGCCACTTTACAACGCCTAGGTACAAAAAAATAACAATACTACTACTAAGGCCAGTTTCCACCTGTGGTGTTTCAGGTTCTGTCCGTGTTTTGCAGGAAACAGCAGACAGAACCTGACTGCCCCGGACAAACAGAACAGGAGGGCAAATATGCCCTCCGGTCCTGTTGTTTTCCGGAATTCCCTGAATCTTCCTTGTCTCTCCCTCCTCTCCCCTACTCGTCTATCTTATCCCCTATCCTGTCCCCTGTCCTGTGCCCTTTCCTGTCTCCTCCTCTTTTCTCCGGTATGTTAAAAAAAAAATCTCCTCCCGGAAGATACTTCAGCTTTCCGGCAGCTCTGGTGATGCGACCGACTCTACTGGGTGATGGACCTCTTGTGATGTCACCGAGCCGATGAGCTGACTTGTCGGGCACCACCCTCAGTCGTTCCGCTCTGTCACATGGTCTGCTAGAGAGCGCGCAGGGAACCTCTGGTCGTCTCCATGCTGACACACCTCCTGATCTTGCTGGTGCAAAATTCCAGTTCAAAGTGCCACTTCCGGTATAACGTTAACAGATAGATTATTTTATTGTTTATATTCCTTGTATATGCTGCCATCTAATTAGTCAAGGATGACGTAGGTGGGTTTTAACTCCTGGTCGGTGAGTGCTACTCCATCTGTGAATGTTATAACGGAAGTGTTATCTTGAGTCAATACTTTGTAGAACCAGCTCTCGGTGGGAGGAAAATGGAGGATGTGTCTTATGATTCAGTTGTAGCTTATCGTGAGGAGGCATGTGGTGAAGCGGGGGTCACAGGAGGCAGGGTCACCATTGCATGGAAGCTGCCGGCAGTGGCAGGTCTGGGGCGATGCTGTGGGCAGTGCAAAGCCTGAGCCAGCCCAGTGGCTGTGTTCTAGTAAATGTCGGCAATGCATGCTCCAGGGAATTGGTGAGCCGAGATTTTAATCTGTATATACACCACCTCCTGACATCATTTTCCTGAATCCCACTGCTGGGAGATCAATAGTGCCAGAGGAGGCGCATGCCCAGATATAGATCTCGGCTCGTCATTAAGATTGGTAAAATAATCCAAGTGTTTCAAAGAAAGGAAACTGCAGCATTCACCCAGGTGATGTTCAAAGTCTTCTTTTATTGCGGTTTAAGCCGCCGTAGCAAGCTGAGCATGGAGGGAGAGAGACGGGAGTGACTGACGATGGTAAACCATTTTGCACCAAGTGGTGCCTCTAAGGGTCCTATTGTGGAAGGTGAAGTCAGTTCCTTTAACTGAGCATTTGCGAGGAAACCCCTGCCTATTGTCACTGCCTACATTCAAGTGTGTTTAATTAAAAACAAACTATGATACAGAAAAACAAAGGGACAAAGGCAAATTAAATAGTATTAAAATAGCTCTTGGCTAGTTCTCTAATTAGTGCTTTCCTTGGTTGGGTTCAGTTTAGGTGAACAGACATGTCATGTTACATTTGCAGCTGTGCCAAACTCCATTCAACTTTTTATCTGACTTATCTGACATGTTCCTTGGTTTTCATAATTATGTTTGATCCCTGATGTTCTCAAACAAACCTATGACATCTCTACAGAACTGCTGTAGTTATACAGGGAATGAATTTGACAGGTAGAGTAAATTTACTAATTCTCAATAAGTTTGATGTGTCACATGACCGTCTTCCCATTGAAAAAATAAAGTTGGATTCAAAATTGCCAAGTTCAAAATGGCCACCATGGTCTCCACCCATCTGAAAAATTTCCCCCCTCCCCTATATTAATGTGCCACAAACAGGAAGTCAATATCACCAACCATTCACATTTTATTTAGGTGCATCCATGTATATGACACAAGCAAACAGACGATCGTTGGTTATAGGTCACCAAGAAGACTAACAAATACAGTGAAAAGTTAAAAAGTATGTTTTAAGAAATATAAATAAAACAACATAAAAGTTTAAATCACCCACCTGTTCCCCAATAAAAATAAAGATAATTAAAAAAAAATTAAAAATAAACACATGTGGTATTACTGTTTTCAGAAAAGTCCAATCTGTGAAGATATAAACAATAATTACCCCAATCGATAAATACTACAAGCTGAAAAATTCAAGAATGCTAAAAAGTTATAATTTTTTTATCATTGCATCACCACAAAAATGTTGTAAGAAGCAATCAAAATGTCATATCTATCCCATAAAAAATATGCAATTACACAGCTTCATCAACTGAAAAATGAAAACATTGTGGGTCTGAGAAAATGGAGACAACAACCCCCAAATTTTTTTTTACAAACTTATGATCCCCCCCCTCCCCTCACACACTAAAATAATAAAAAAACTGGACATGTTTTGTATCACTGTACTGATCAGGAGAATCATATTTCAGGGTCAATTTTACAACATATTGTACTCCGGAAAAACAATTTCCCAAAACCAATCTCGGAATTGTGTATCTTGCACAATTTCACTGCATTTTGAATTTTCTTCTTTTCTGCTACACTATGTAGTAAAATGAATAAAGTATAACTTGTCTTGTGAAAAAAAACAAGCTCTCATACAGTGGAAAAAATTATTTCCAAATCAAACAATGTGATTTTCAGGATTTGTTTTCTCATTTTGTGTCTCATAGTAGAGGTCTACCTATGATGTCAATTACAGGCCTCTCTCATCTTTATGAGTAGGAAACCTTGCACAATTGGTGGCTGACTAAAGACTTTTTTCCCCACTGTAGGTCTATGAAGGCAGAAAAAGTAAGAGTTATGGCTCTGGAAAGAAAGAGAAGGAAAAAGAAAACCCAAAAATGGCAATTGGCTGTGTCATGAAGCTTTTTAATATATGACAATAAATTTTATTTTGCAAATAGGATCTATAACCCAAAAAATGAACATGTTTATTTAGATAAATATCAGATTATGCAACATAAGTGACGGAGAATCTTTTGAAATCCAAATTCGCAAACATTGGCAAATTTTCTTAGAGTCACAGGTACTCCAATTGTCTTGAAAAGATGTGTATAATACTTTGTGGTCTCCGAGGACTGAATCCAACTTCTTTCAAACTTTTTACTACAAACAGAGCAATGACTAAGTGGCTTCTACATAAATATAGGTAAATGGAAGGTAAGCATTCTTCAATGCTGTTTTGTCACACACATACTATCTGTACACTATATTCAGATTTTTTTTCTCTTTTTCTTCTTATTTTTATCGCTAAATCTAGGGCCACACTTGGGAGCCTGCATCCGTTTACTGGATGCAATACTGGATCCAGTTTTTTAAGTTGCCATCTTCATGTCATTTTTGCCTCAGTTAACGTTCGCGTTAACACTAGGTACCGTATATACTCGTGTATAAGCTGAGTTTTTCAGCACAAAAAATGTGCTGAAAAGTCCCCCCTCGGCTTATACACGAGTCATATACAGGCGCCCCCCCCCCATCAGTGGTATACAGGGCCCCCCCTTGCTACTGCACACCTGTAAAATAATACATCATTATACTTATCCCTGTCGCTGTCGCCGCTCTGCACCGCACTCCTCCGGGTCTTCATGCTTCTTCATGCTTCTTCCTGCTTGTGACCGGCGGGCGCAGGCAATGATGTCATTGCCTGTGCGCCGGAGGAGGAAGCATGAAGAAGCATGAAGAAGCATGAAGACCCGGAGGAGAGCGATGCAGAGCGGCGACAGCGACAGGGATAAGTATAATGATGTATTACTTTACAGGTGTGCGGCAGCAAGGGGGGCCCTGTATACCACTGGGGCCTGTATATACAACTGGGGCCTGTATATACAACTGGGGCCTGTATATACCACTGGGACCTGTATATACCACTGGGGCCTGTATATACCACTGGGGCCTGTATATACTACTGGGACCTGTATAACCACTGGGGCCTGTATATACTACTGGGACCTGTATATACCACTGGGGCCTGTATATACCACTGGGGCCTGTATATACCACTGGGGCCTGTATACCCCTGGGGCTGCTGTATATACTGCTGGGGCCTGTATATACCACTGGGGAGGCTGCTGTATACCACTGGGGCTGCTGTATATACTGCTGGGGCCTGTATATACCACTGGGGAGGCTGCTGTAATACTGCTGGGGCCTGTATATACCACTGGGGAGGCTGCTGTAATACTGCTGGGGCCTGTATATACCACTGGGGAGGCTGCTGTTTTCCACTTGGGCTGCTGTATATACTGCTGGGGCCTGTATATACCACTGGGGAGGCTGCTGTATACTACCACTGGGGAGGCTGCTGTATACTACCACTGGGGAGGCTGCTGTATACCACTGGGGCTGCTGTATATACTGCTGGGGCCTGTATATACCACTGGCGAGGCTGCTGTATACTACCACTGGGGAGGCCTGTATACCACTGGGGGGGCCTGTATACCACACTGATGGGGGCTGTATACCTGTGCTGGGGTCCACCCTCAGCTTATACACGAGTCAATAGGTTTTCCCAGGTTTTGGGGGCAAAAGTAGGGGGGTCGGCTTATACACGAGTATATACGTTACATTTATGTACCTAACGTTAACACTACCGTCAACGCAAGCGTTAATGCATGGTACATATGTGTACCATGCGTTAATGCATGTGTTTCCCATAGAACCTATGTTAAAAAAACGCATGCGTTTTTTGAAAATGTACCCAAAAACGTTGCAGACCCTATTAAAAACGGATTTCTCAAAAATGCAATTTGTTAAACGGATTGCACTTTAGCACACTTTTGTAATGCGTTTTTTGCATTGGAGTCTATGGGTGCGTTAATGGATGCATTTTTACACATTTCCACATGTCAAAAACGAATCCAGAAACTGCATTGCAGACGCAAGTGTGGACCTGGCCTAAGGCTACTTTTATATTTGCGATGGGAATGCAGCATATCATCCGCTTGCGGTCACACATGCCCAAACGCAGACATAATTCTGTGAAAGCAGCATGAATTATCTGCATGCATTCACACAATTTTGCCCATAGAAATGTATTGCCGGCAATTGAAATCTGTTATAAAGCGGTCGGGAAGGGGAGGGAGAGAAAGAGGGAGAGGGAGAGGGAAAGAGAGAGAGAAGAGAAATGGAGCGATATTCCAGAACCGGACATAGGCTGGGAGGAGCTGTGCATTACGTCATAAGTGAATGAAAAAACACAATCTGCTGCGTTCGTTGCGCTGACCTGCAGATGGCAGTGCATACTCATTGACCTACATTGATTGTTTGTGCACGTCTGTCTGCTTGTGTAAAAAACAAGCAGGCGCTGCACAAAAAATGCAACATGTTGCATTCGGAGAGCGCAGAGATTATGCGCATCCGAACACAAGGCATGCAAATGCAGCCAAACGCAGGTGCCATGTGTCCCCATGTTAAACATAGGGACACATGCGTTTGTCTCCATTTGAATACGCTGTGTCACAAATGCAATTGTGAAACCGGCATTAGCCATAAGCTTTGACAACCTTTCACTATACAAATTCATTAAAAAATGGTTGTGCACTGCATTTTCTGCTGAGCTTTTATACAAGCTACACTAGGTTGTACTATACCATGCGATATGCTGCACTATGTGGTACCTGTTCTATACTGAGTGATGTGATAGCTGCAAGGTATTATTGGGAAGTCTACCTGTTTGTGCCCGACGTCATGTGACCTGTCTCTAGCTGGTGCAATTTCCTGCATTATGTAAAATATAAGTGGGCATTGTTGGTGATTCCCTCAAATCAAATTACAAATGATTAAACTTCATTATTTCCAGTCAAATTCCTTAATATGACATGAATTTGAAGCACATCCAACTGTTCATCTCTACTGAATGAAAATGTAGAAACAGTATAAAAGCACCATGACTTTATCAAGAATGTCACCACCCATATACACTTAGCATAGTACAGTACGTCTAATCATTCACTGGCCTACAAGTTAGAAACAGGAATTCTTCTTGTTTAAGTTTTCAACTAGTTTATTATACTTCATAAACAAGCCTTAAAAGAAAGCAAACATAACAAGGTAATCCTTTTATGCAAAAAAGAAAGCTAAACATAGTCCATATAACTGCAGGTTCCAATAGCCAATGTTTGAGCTTCCACTCTGCTTACTCAAAGTATCAGGGTGGAGGTCCGCTCCCTCCAAAATGTAGAACAACAAATGAATCCAGTGGCTTTACTTTTACCTGCTTGTCCACACCCTGAGATGAGAATATGGTGAAAAGCTGTCCCACCTATCTCTTTAGCTGTTCACCAAAACCTGACTCTCTTAAAAGCAATTTAACTCAGTCACTCATCATGTAATATATTGGAGCATTACCTCCAGGTTCACATCACCGAGTTTAATAATCTCAGTGACATATTCCTCCCTTCTTGTACTTTGCCAGTGATCAACTTACAATAGTAACAACAAAATATTATCAGTTCACCATCATGGTCATGATAATGTTTAGTCCATGATGGTGGTTAACAGCTGGAATTTCTAAGCAGGTTAAATTGGACCCAGATGCATTGCATCTCAGGTAGAGATGGGCGAGTCCTAAAAGACTCGGAATCGCAAGACCTCAACGAGTCCGAGTCGAGGACTCGGGACTCGTTGCGAGTCCAGCGAGTCCAATGTTAATGAATGGGGAACCGAGTAATAGCGAATAATGACATTTACAACTCGCTGATGTGTCTCTGAAAGTGTGCGAGTCCAAACTCGCTGGTTTTTCTCTTCTTTGGAGGCTTGGAGCCGATGATGCGAGGGAATCGATTCTCCAGCACACACCATGCTTTAAGGAAACAGGAAACGAGTCGCGCTGACAGGCGCACACACAGAGCAATCCATTCATCAGTGCAATCATGGCAGCAGGCCGTGGCACGGTGAACACACTGCGTCTTATTCAACTTGTGGAGGCTCGTCCATTTCTTTGGCTCCCTACAGATCCTGACTATGGGGATACGACCCAAATTAATACAGCCTGGAGAGAGATCGCCCAAGAGATGTTCCCTGCGTTCCATCGGAGTGACCATGAGGAACAGAGCAATCTAAGTAATTTAAATGAGTTCACACGTTATATATTGCATTTACTGTATATATACTCGTGTATAAGCCGACCCGTGTATAAGCCGACCTCCATATTTTTGCCCCCAAAAACTGTGAAAACATATTGACTGCCATCCTGGTATACAGCGGCTATCACTGGTAGACAGCCCCCCAGCAGAGTATACACCTCCCCCTGCAGAGTATACAGGCCCCCAGATGGGTATACATGCCCCCATATTGTGGTATACAGGCAGGGGCGGACTGGCCCAGGTGCCACGGGTCATGCGGCTGCAGGAGCATGAATCATCCGCATGTCCCTGAAGCAGCAGGCGGAAACGGAAGCTCCTGGCCGCGCGATGACGTCATCAGCGCGCGGCTGCGTCCGGGAGTGAGCGTCTGTGAGTGGCGTGCGGCTGCGACTGTGAGCGAGCGGCTGTGAGGAGCGCGAGGCTGCGGCTGGGAGCGAGCCCTAGGAGACTGCGGGAGCTGCGGTGACTGTGAGTCGGCCGCCAGTCATCACCCCCCCCCACCCCCCGTCCTCACCTGTGTCGGGCCGGTGAGGGAGGGTTGCCACCCAAACTGTAGGGTGCCAGTCAGTCCCTGTATACAGGGCCCTCAGTGGGTGTACAGGCCCCCCAGCAGTGGGTATACAGGGCCCCCAGCAGTGGGTAGACAGTGCCCCAGTGGGTATACAGGGCCCCCAGCAGTGGGTAGACAGTGCCCCAGTGGGTATACAGGGCCCCCAGCAGTGGGAATACAGGGCCCCCATAGCAGGGTATACAGGACCCTGAATGTGTTATCATGCTCCACCGCATAGTTGCCTATATTTGGATGGGGTCACAACAGTACACTTAGTTTAAGGTCTGATCCTCCTGGCTCTTACGGCCAAGGGGTTGGGTGTATATAAATACCACTAATGACCAGAGTCTGGTGCCCGCACTATTACATTCTCTATGCGTTGACATGTGTCCTGCCTCATTTGTGATTGTGGCCACGTGAGCTCAATGTCCGTAATGCTGTTGATGATGTTCCACACTGTCGTGTCACTGTGCCTTGTATACACATTACACACACAACATGAATAAAATGTTATTGTTGATTTGTACACATACTTTTGGTGTTTCAAATATTACACATCTCTAAACCCGGTTTGAAATCATTTCACAGTTGACCATCTTAAAAAACGGTGGAGGAGCTGCCGGGACCAGCATAGGAAGCAGTACCGGCAGTACTCGGAGAGAGAACCGGGAGCAGCTCCATTGCTGACCCACTACCATTTCTACGACCGGCTGTCCTTCCTTCACCCGGTGGCCCATATGCCAAGGTATGTGTCTGCAGCACTGTTGTGTACAATTATTATTATTTATTAATATATACATTAGGTTCCAATTCGGCTCTGTGGGTAGCAGAGTATACAGGTGGCTCTGTGGGTAGCAGAGTATACAGGCGGGTCTGAGGTAGCAGAGTATACAGACGGCTCTGTGGGTAGCGGAGTATACAGGCGGCTCTGTGGGTAGCAGAGTATAGAGGCGGGTCTGTGGGTAGCAGAGTATACAGGCGGCTCTGTGGGTAGCAGAGTATACAGGCCGCTCTGTGGGTAGCAGAGTATACATGTTGCTCTGTGGTAGCAGAGTATCAGGCGGCTCTGTGGGTAGCAGAGTATACAGGCGGCTCTGTGGGTAGCAGAGTATACAGGTGGCTCTGTGGGTAGCAGAGTATACAGGCGGGTCTGAGGTAGCAGAGTATACAGACGGCTCTGTGGGTAGCAGAGTATAAGGCCGCTCTGTGGGTAGCAGAGTATACAGACGGGTCTGTGGGTAGCAGAGTATACAGGCCGCTCTGTGGGTAGCAGAGTATACAGGCGGGTCTGAGGTAGCAGAGTATACAGACGGTCTGTGGGTAGCAGAGTATACAGGTGGCTCTGTGGGTAGCAGAGTATACAGGCGGTCTGAGGTAGCAGAGTATACAGACGGCTCTGTGGGTAGCAGAGTATACAGGCGCTCTGTGGGTAGCAGAGTATACAGGCGGGTCTGAGGTAGCGAGTATACAGAGGGTCTGTGGTAGCAGAGTATAGAGGCGGTCTGTGGGTAGCAGAGTATACAGGCGGCTCTGTGGGTAGCAGAGTATACAGGCCGCTCTGTGGGTAGCAGAGTATACATGCCGCTCTGTGGGTAGCAGAGTATACAGGCGCTCTGTGGGTAGCAGAGTATACAGGCGGCTCTGTGGGTAGCAGAGTATACAGGTGGCTCTGTGGGTAGCAGAGTATACAGGCGGGTCTGAGGTAGCAGAGTATACAGACGGCTCTGTGGGTAGCAGAGTATACAGGCCGCTCTGTGGGTAGCAGAGTATACAGGCGGGTCTGAGGTAGCAGAGTATACAGACGGGTCTGTGGGTAGCAGAGTATAGAGGCGGGTCTGTGGGTAGCAGAGTATAAAGGCGGCTCTGTGGGTAGCAGAGTATACAGGCCGCTCTGTGGGTAGCAGAGTATACATGCCGCTCTGTGGGTAGCAGAGTATACAGGCGGCTCTGTGGGTAGCAGAGTATACAGGCGGCTCTGTGGGTAGCAGAGTATACAGGCGGCTCTGTGGGTAGCAGAGTATACAGGCGGCTCTCTGGGTAGCAGAGTATACAGGTGGCTCTGTGGGTAGCAGAGTATACAGGCGGGTCTGAGTAGCAGAGTATACAGACGGCTCTGTGGGTAGCAGAGTATACAGGCCGCTCTGTGGGTAGCAGAGTATACATGCCGCTCTGTGGGTAGCAGAGTATACAGGCGGCTCTGTGGGTAGCAAAGTATACAGGCGGCTCTGGGGTAGCAGAGTATACAGGTGGCTCTGTGGGTAGCAGAGTATACAGGCAGGTATGAGGTAGCAGAGTATACAGACGGCTCTGTGGGTAGCAGAGTATACAGGCGGCTCTGTGGGTAGCAGAGTATACAGGCGGGTCTGAGGTAGCAGAGTATACAGACGGCTCTGTGGGTAGCAGAGTATACAGGCGGGTCTGAGGTAGCAGAGTATACAGACGGCTCTGTGGGTAGCAGAGTATATAGGTGATGAGAATAGGGTTAATAGATGGTGCTACAGTGTTGGGGCGGGCTAGAGGGAGCAGAGATCCAATTACTGCCATCATTACTGACCTTATTAAAGATAGCGGCCGCAGCTGAATGACATCATGGCAAAGGTAAACATGGGGTGTGGTTAGCTGCAGGAGGGCAGTGAGAGGTGTGGGTTGTTTGGCAGAGGGCGTGGTGTGGGCGGGGTGAGCGCGGCTCCTGCGTCAGATATGCTGCGAGCGCGGACCCGCAGCAGATCTCCGGGAGCAGAGGACGTGTCCGGTACGTCCGTAGCCCCCGGCCTCCCCGTTGTCCGCACACACAGCCCCGCTGTGACCTCTGCAGTGTCACAGGCCCGGCGGGCGGCTGTCATCTCCTCCTGACACTGACCTCCTCCTATTTGATTGTCTGTGTTGTCCCCCCCGCTGTCAGCATCAGTGATCTGCTAAGACCTGTGGGTGCACAGACGGGGTAAGTACAAATGCCAGCATGCGGGGCGGATGGGGCGCTGTCAGGGGCGCAGGTCTTGCTGGGAGCGGAAGGGCGCGAGGCCGCTCGCGAAAACGCTATAGCGGCTGTGAGAGTTAAGCGTCTGCGGCTCGCGAAGGTGCATACGCGTCTCCGCTCGCAGTGACGCTAAGAGTTTGGGATTCGGCTACAGTGCCCGAATTTCAAACTCCCGATTATATAAATAGATATATATATATATTGTATACGTTTCAACCCCTTCCCTGGTTTATATAGATGATATAAGCTAAAAGTTTTGTAAATTAAGTATGTCAAGTTAAAAGTGAAGTCAGGGGGACGTTTTTTTCATGTGAACCATTGGTGTTATTGATCGTCTAGATTAGATGGGATGGGGGGGGTGGGTGGTAAAAAAGGGGGGAAAAATTATGTATTATTATGGAATTAGCAAACAAAGTCACGTATTCCTTTATGTTATGTACAGTTGGTTATTCTTTAAAAATTAATAAAAAATATCTGATTAAGAATACACAGATACACAGAGTCTAAAAAGCGTGCAACTTAATGTTTGACCTATGTTTTTGTCTCCAAATGCAATGCATTCACCAAATTTTTTTTTATTTTTCCCACAGAGAAGCTTACTACAGAGGGCGGCGTGCAGCTAACCCTCCACCTCCAAACAGAAGGCGGCGTGGAGAAAACCACCACCACCACCACGGCCGCCGCCCACGCCGTCGACACCACCACCACACCCATCGTCGCCACCAGCGGCAGGCCAGCACACCACGCGCACCACCAGGCCAGCACCACCACCGCCGCCACCAGCGGCAGGGCCAGCACCACCACCGCCGCCACCAGCGGCAGGGCCATCACCACCAGCGCCGTCGCCCCACCACCACCAAACCATCGACGCCACCAGCGGCAGGGCCAGCACCACCACCGCGCACCAGCGGCAGGGCCATCACCACCACCGCCGTCGCCACCACCAACACCACCACCATCGACGCCACCAGCGGCAGGGCCAGCACCACCACCGCCGCCACCAGCGGCAGGCCAGCACCACCACCGCCGCCACGAGCGCCAGGGCCAGCTTATGGTCAAATCCGGTCACCTCATTCTAATTTAAAACAGAGTAATGCTGACTTTGCCCGCAGTATAATACCATTCATGGATAATATTCCATTTGACAGACTACTGCGGGCAAGGTCAGCATTACAGATAGTGCTTGAAGCCTGTCAGCCCAATAACCACCCAGGTGAGGTTTTTGACTATTTGGATGGGTGGAAACTATCGGCCTCTAACAGGCTAGGCAGGCCCACACCCCGGGACAGCCATGTGCCACCCCACAGGGCTATACCTCATTTGCCTCACTGCCAGTGGCCACCTAACAGGGACCTATCAGCGTTCCCTACACTGAGCAGAGGATCCACCCTCAAGGGTTGGCCCAGGCCATACATGGGGCCCTTGACCTTTTACAAGATGGACAGCCCACCTACCAGGACCTGTAGGGCTCCATTTGTTATACCATACTGGTGCCCTGTTGGTATCCAGTCAGTTAGATTGAACTAATATTTTAATAACCTATGTGCTTTTGAAAATACTTTATTTTTATTTTACATTTTTGTGTTATCTGGAGCAAAATGTTCAATTGCTCTGATTTTACTTTTCTTCTTTTAGAAATGTATCCGCAAAATGGAAAAGCGGGTGATATTGGTTGGGGGTGTGTCCTTTCATATGGTCACAATGTCCAACCAGTGCTGCCATTTTGTTTTTGAAACACAGTTTTAAAAAACAGCTTTGTGTCTGTCTTTTTTCAAGGAATGGATGTGTAGTTTTTTTTGTGGGTGGCCTTAAAGTCATCATCATTATTATAATTATTATTTATTTATATAGCACCGATAGGTTCCATGGCGCTTTACATGAGGATAAGGTAGACAAGGACAAGTACAATAAACATAGACAATAAGGTCATACAGGTACAAGAGTAGAGGACCCTGTACGCGTGGGCTCACATTCTACGAGGGGTGGGTGGGGATACAATAGGGTGGGGAAGGTGTTTGGTCGTGGGGCGTGTAGCGGGGTCTCATGGCAGGTTGTAGGCCTGTCGGAAGAGGTGAGTCTTTAGGTGTCTCTTGATGGTTCCCAGGGTAGGCGAGTGACTGATGAGGTGGGGCAGGGAGTTCCAGAGCATGGCGGATGACCGGGAGAAATCCTGTATGCGGTTGTGGGAAGAGGAGATGAGGGGGAGTGTAGGACAAGTTCTTGGGATGAACGCAGGTTGCGTGAGGGATGGTATCGGGAGATCATGTCGGAGATCTATGGTGGGGATAGGTTGTGTAAGGCTTTGAATGTCATGGTCAGTGTTTTAAAGTCAGCTGTCTGTGGGCGGAGGGGCCAGTGAAGGGCTTGGCAGAGGGGGTAGGCAGGGGAGTAGCGTGAGGACAGATGGATTAGTCGGGCAGCAGAGTTTAGTATAGATTGGAGAGGTGCAAGAGAGTTGGCAGGGAAGCCTGTGCGAAGGAGGTTGCAGTAGTCAAGGCGGGAGATGATGAGGCATTAATGAGTGTTTCAGCAGTGTCAGGATTGAGGAACGAGCGAATTGGTGAAATATTTTGGAGTTGGAGTCACAGGGACTTGGTTAGGGACTACAGGTGGGGCTTGAAGGAGAGGGAGGAGTCAAGGATTACCCTGAGACATTTGGCGTGGGGGACAGGGGAGAGAGAGCATCATTAGCAAGTACTTTACGGCCCGCATGGCGCATGAAGTCACCTTGGTTACTAAGTGTCAAATCATGACTCCACATACAACTGTTGCTGACAAATAAACAGTGCCTGTGTTTGGGGGGTTACTTAATGCCTCGCTATGGCAACAAGACTATGAACACACATGTGAGAGGCTGGGACGTCTACATGCTACAATCGCGTCTACGCGTTTTGTACGGAGCGTACAGTGGGACCCTTCACCAGGCTCCAGCAGGATGATAGTACAAGCAAACCCCCACGATGCAGGCATAGGCTTGGTGCCTCGAAAAATTAGCCCAAGGGGCTGTTTGTCATTTTGGGTATAAATGCAGGCCTAAGGGCCATGATAAGCTTGTTAGCCTGGGTGTCTCCAAAACCATGATAAGCTTGTTAGCCTGGGTGTCTCAAATAATTAGCCCAAGGGGCTGTTTGGCATTTTTGGTATAAATGCAGGCCTAAGGGCCATGATAAGCTTGTTAGCCAGGGTGTCTCCAAAACCACGATAAGCTTGTTAGCCTGGGTGTCTCAAAAAATTAGCCCAAGGGGCTGTTTGGCATTTTTGGTATAAATGCAGGCCTAAGGGCCATGATAAGCTTGTTAGCCAGGGTGTCTCCAAAACCATGATAAGCTTGTTAGCCTGGGTGGCTCAAAAAATTAGCCCAAGGGGCTGTTTGGCATTTTTGGTATAAATGCAGGCCTAAGGGCCATGATAAGCTTGTTAGCCAGGGTGTCTCCAAAACCATGATAAGCTTGTTAGCCTGGGTGGCTCAAAAATTAGCCCAAAGGGCTTAATAAAGTCTATTTTTAAATAAAGCAGGGCGCTTGGCCCATAGCATATTATTGCTTGGACTATGAGCATAGAACAAGCAACGCCCACTATGCAGGCATAGGATTGGTGCCTCAAAAAATTAGCCCAAAGGGCTTAATAAAGTCTTTTTTTACATAAAGCAGGGCGCTTGGCCCATAGCATATTATTGCTTGGACTGGGTGCCTAATGAAATCAACAGAGCTAAGGGACATGTAATTAATTCCTGTCCAAATTGGGCATATTGTTAACAGCGCAATCTCCCAATCATACAAATTATGATTAGGTTAATCTAGGATTGTGTACTGTCGTCTGGAGGGCTTAGGAACTGTGATGATATCCAATCCTTGTTGAATTTAATTAGAGTGAGCCTGTCGGCATTTTCTGTGGTGAGGCGGGACCTTCTATCAGTGACTATACCCCCAGCGGAACTGAAAACACGCTCTGATGTCACACTAGCAGCTGGGCATGTCAGCACCTCCAAGGCATACAATGAGAGCTCAGTCCAAGTGTGCAGCTTGGAAACCCAGTAATTAAAGGGTACAGAAGGGTCGGTTAGGAAGCTGGTACTGTCACTGAGATACTGCTGCACCATGTTGGACAATTGTTGTCTCCTACTCAAGGTGACCGTAGGCAAATTCCGTTCTTGATTGGAAGGTCTGTTGAACATCGCCCAGTTGGCGGACATCTTACCCCCACCTCTTCTTGTCATTGATGGCGTTTGTGTCCCAAAAAAAGGCTGCTGTTGCAAAGAGCTGGTTCTTCCATGTATAGCGGATTCAGACGGTGATATTGCCAGCAAAATATCAAGAAGAACCCTCTTTACATTATCCATCGTTAAGCCCCTGGATGAGTGCGACAGCAGCGACTGAAATTTGTCTTTGTACCGTGGGTCCAAAAATGTTGACAACCAGTAGAGGTCGCTGTCATAGATGTGTATGACGCGTGGATCTTTGGAGACACATTGACACATTACTTCAGCCATGTGTGCTAAGCTGCAAAGACTCATCTCCTCGGTTACAACAGAATGAAGATCACTACGCGTCGTGGCCTCTAAATCGGTGTCCGCCTCCTCCTCTTCAGCCCACCCATGCTGTACCGACATAAACGTAGGGTTGGGAGTCCCATCAGGGTTCACATCAGTACCAGAGAAAAATAAATCTTCATCATCACCCTCATCACCATCTTCCTGAACCAATGTAGCCTGCTGATATTGGCTTGGGTGGCTAGGATCAGCGATGTTCAATTCTGGCTCCATAGCCATCCGCTGTGCTCTCAAAGCATCTGTTTTGAGATTCATTACGGATTCTTGGAGCAGGCAGAGCATGGGGATGGTGAGACTGATAATCGACTGATCCCCACTGACAAGTTTGGTGCAGTATTCGAAGTTATCCAGCAACTCGCAAAGGTCAGTGATCCAGACCCACTCGAAAGTACTGATGTGTGTAGTATGACTTCCGGGTTGACGGGCATGTTGCAGCTGAAATTCCGCTATTGCCTTCTGCTGCTCATTAAACCTTGCCAACATATGGAAGGTGGAGTTCCATCGCGTAGGCATGTCGCAAATTAGCCTGTGTTTCGGCAAGTTAAATTGGATTTGAAGGGCTGAAAGACTTGCAGCTGCTGTGGACGAATGTCTAAAGTGGGCGCAAATTCGCCTCACCTTATCCAGTAGCTCAGATAACTCTGGGTATATTTTGAGGAATTTCTGAACTACCAGGTTCAGGACGTGAGCCATGCAAGGCACATGTACAAGTTTACCGTGCTTTATTGCCGCCACAAGGTTTGCACCATTATCGCTCACAACTAGACCTGGTTGTAGTTCCAGTGGGGCCAGCCACTCATCGGTCTGTTGCTTGAGACCTTTCCACAACTCTGTTGCAGTGTGACGTGTGTCACCTAGGCAGATAAGCTTCAGAAGAGCCTGTTGTCGCCTTGCTGAAGCAGTACTGCAAAGCTCCCAATTCGGACGTGATGGTGCGGGAGGCTCAGCAGTGGACAAGGAAGTTGCAGAAGCAGATTGTGCACTGGACATATATGAGGAGGCAGACACCCGGAATGATGTTGGGCCCGCTATTCGTGGAGTTGGTAGTATGTCAGATGGTACAGTTTTAGAAGTTGGGACACTCTCCACCAGGTTGATCCAGTGAGCTGTTAGTGAAATGTATCTGCCCTGTCCACAACTACTTGTCCACGTGTCCGTTGTTAGGTGGACTTTTGCGGTGACAGCATTTGTTAAAGCACGTTTTAAGTTGTTAACCACGTGCTGGTGTAACGCGGGAACGGCACTACGTGAGAAAAAGTAGCGGCTGGGTACAGAGTATCGTGGTGCTGCCTCAGCCATCAACTCCCAAAAAGACTCTGTACCCACAAGCCTAAACGGCAACATTTCCACAGCTAACAACTTTGCTATTTTCGCAGTCACTTTTTGGGAATATGGGTGTGTCGGTTGGAACTTCCGCTGTCTTTCATACAGCTGTGGCACAGACAACTGCACGTTTGGACCAGACTGACAAGAGGATTGACTACTGTCATGTCTGTCTTGTAAAGCACCTTGGGAGGAGTACGCTTGAGCAGGAGCTGATGCCTGAACACTTGCTGTTGAAGGATGGATCTGAGGTGGCCTGGAAGTGTTGGGATCACAAGGCACAGATTTTGAACCCTGATAGGGCGCCCACTGAATTGGGTGCTTAAGAGACATATGCTTGCGCATACTGCTGGTGCTCTGGTTTCCTTTTAGCGTGCCTCTGCTTAGCCTTGCCTGGCACATCTTACAGATAACCATATTTGGTACTGTTGGGCTATCCTTAAAAAATTGCCACACACTGGCTGTTCGTCCTTTATTTTTAATTGGAGGAAGAGGAGGATGACTCTGTTCAACACCAACTGTGGACACATTTTGGGCAACTGTGTTTGCAGTTTGTGCAACAGTTGGTACAGTTTGTGCCACAGTTGACGCTATTTGGGCAACTGTTCTCACAGTTTGTGTTCTGGAGACAGTACGCCTTCGTGATTTTGCCAGTGGTACATAGCCACTTTCGTCCTCCTGGCTGCTCTCTTGGCTATGCAATTCAGCAATCCAGGTAGGATCTGTGGTGTCATCATCCACCCCTTCCTGTTCAAAGGATTCTGGATAAACTGACTGAGCTGGCTGGCCAGATGAGATGTGTGTCTCATCATCCTCATCATCATCCACCTCCTGAGATACTGTTTGCATTTCGTGAAAGTGTCTTTCTTCAGGACGAGGTGCTTCCAAACTTTGGCCATGAGTAGACATTTCGTCTACTTCAAGTATCTCATCAGGCAGTGACAAAGAAACCCCTTGATAAGAACCGAATAAGTCATCGGAGTGACCAAGGTCGAGATCCAAATTTTCCTCTGGCTGCCGATGGGTTGAGGCAATAGGAAGACTTTGAGGATTGGATGGCGCTGCATTGTCTGTTGCGACACTAGAATGTCTTGGCACGGATGATTGTGTACTCCAAGAACCAGTGGTCGAGGGCGTCTGAGCCATCCAAGATGTTATCTTGTCATGCTCATCCGGCCTCAACACACGTTTTTTTTGAGTACTGGGATTTCTAGGTAGAAAAAAGGACGTTCTATCAATCCTAGGCTGTGTACTTGTACCAGTGCCTTCTTGGGCAAGACTGCTGCGGCCACGACCTCGTCCCTGTCCCTTTGCAACATCCTTTTTGGTAATTGTTTTTTTTTGAGACATTGTTGACGAATGCACAGTCACCGAGTTGGAGTTAGGTGTTGCTGTATGCGTCACTTGCTGGCGGGGTAAGTGTGCGCGCTCACACTTGGTAGTGAAGCCGCACACTACACTCCCTAAAAAAATTGGTTTTAAGTGCGCACATCCACCGAGATGTGGTTTGGTGTTGCTGTATGCGTCACTTGCTGGCGGGGTAAGTGTCCGCGCTCACACTTGGCAGTGAAGCCGCACACTACACTCCCTAAAAAAATTGGTTTTAAGTGCGCACAGCCACCGAGATGTGGTTTGGTGTTGCTGTATGCGTCACTTGCTGGTGGGGTAAGTGTGCGCTCTCACACTTGGCAGTGAAGCCGCACACTACACTCCCTAAAGATAATTGGTTTTAAGTGCGCACAGCCACCGAGATGTGGTTTGGTGTTGCTGTATGCGTCACTTGCTGGCGGGGTAAGTGTGCGCGCTCACACTTGGCAGTGAAGCCGCACACTACACTCCCTAAAAAAATTGGTTTTAAGTGTGCACAGCCACCGAGATGTGGTTTGGTGTTGCTGTATGCGTCACTTGCTGGTGGGGTAAGTGTGCGCGCTCACACTTGGCAGTGAAGCCGCACACTACACTCCCTAAAAAAATTGGTTTTAAGTGCGCACAGCCACCGAGATGTGGTTTGGTGTTGCTGTATGCGTCACTTGCTGGCGGGGTAAGTGTGCGCGCTCACACTTGGCAGTGAAGCCGCACACTACACTCCTAAAAAAATTGGTTTTAAGTGCGCACAGCCACCGAGATGTGGTTTGGTGTTGCTGTATGCGTCACTTGCTGGCGGGGTAAGTGTGCGCGCTCACACTTGGCAGTGAAGCTGCACACTACACTCCCTAAAAAAATTGGTTTTAAGTGCGCACAGCCACCGAGATGTGGTTTGGTGTTGCTGTATGAGTCACTTGCTGGCGGGGTAAGTGTGCGCGCTCACACTTGGCAGTGAAGCCGCACACTACACTCCCTAAAAAAATTGGTTTTAAGTGCGCACAGCCACCGAGATGTGGTTTGGTGTTGCTGTATGCGTCACTTGCTGGCGGGGTAAGTGTGCGCGCTCACACTTGGCAGTGAAGCCGCACACTACACTCCCTAAGGTGGTGTACGTGCTATTTAAAGGTAGGAAAGCAGCAACGCACTGGTCTGCCACAGAAAAAATAACGCTCTATGGGTTATTAGGAACAAAAATCGATCTGGTGCAAAAACAAAAAGGAAACAGCACCTCAGCTAAGCCTCTGATTGCAGCTGTTAGCAAAGCTGAGTGAGTAAGCTAAGCTATGAGGTCCGTCCTGTGTGCACTGTAAGGCTTCTCCTTCCTTCCCTCCCTGCCTGCCTGCCTGCCTACACAGCACTACTCTGTCCTCCTCCTAGCTCTCAGAAGAGCTTTTTGGGTTAATATAAGGAATCTTCCCTACACTGACAATCCCTGATCTGCTCCAGCATATATCTCTCTCTCCCTATACTAGGTCAGATCGTCTCAGGAATGTGGCCAAAATGGCGGGGACAAGCCTTATATACTGCCTTGCCTGTCATACATGACATAGGCATCACGATGGACAGCAGCCAATCATAGTCCTGACACAACCAACTTTGCTATGCCATTACTGACTATGATTGGCTATCTTCACAAGTTTTCTGACCTAACACGCACGCTGTGCTGACTCGGAACATAACAGATTCTGTATTCGAGAGTCCGACTCCCGAATACAGTATACAGGACTCGGAATCGTAGACTCGTAGGACTCGGAATCGTAGACTCGCTCAGACTCGCTGCTGACAGCGGGTATCTGTGAAGAGTCAAGCTTATTGCCATTGAATTCCATTGGACTCGTCACTGTGCGAGTCCAAGCTGGGAGATTCGCCGAGTAACGAGTCCTGCGAGTACCTTCAGAATCGCCGAGTCCCGAGTCCTAGCGAGTAGACTCGCCCATCCCTAATCTAAGGGATATAGACAAAGGAGAAAAGTGAAATCCAGCACCAGTATAAAACTATTTTATTGCAACTGTAACATAAAAGTATGGTGTTATTAAAATTATTATTATTATATATTTATATAGCGCCATTAGTTTCTATGGCCCTTTACAAGTGTATAGGCAGACGAGGACAAGAACGTAAAATAATCACAATTGAATCATACAGGTACAGTAGGGCAGAGGATCCTGTCCACGAGGGCTCACAGTCTATAGGAGATGGATGAGGAGACAGTAGGAAGGGGAGCAGTGAGGGTGAGGTGGTGTAGCAGATTAGGTCTCAGTGTGAGTTGTAGGCTTGAAGGAAGAGGTGGGTCTTCATTAGTGATGAGCGAGTACTAAAATGCTCGGGTGCTCGAAGCTCGGGCCGAGCATCCCGAGATACTCGTGTACTCGGCCCGAGTAACGAGCCCAATGTTATCCTATGGGAGACACGAGTATTTTTATGAAATGACTGCCGGCAGCATGGAAAAACACTAAAAATGTCACAAAAGTCTCAGAAGAGTGCTGAAATGACATGGCAACACCATGGGGAAGACCCCTGGAAGCATTTCTCACTCAAAAGTCACAGCTGTGAACAATGTTGTCCGAGTTTCACGCCAATTTTACGGAGTCTTCAGAAAACCTTCCAAAATTACACCAAAATGAATATTTAGGGTGGAAATGTTAAGGGCACATACCCAATAGTGAGATACAGCTGGTGTATGTTACTTTCTGTGATTACATGAAAGATTTTACGTGAAAACATTGTGCGGCACTCCGATGACCCTGAGAAGAGACAAACATGAAGCCCTGTCTTGAAATAATGTGCCCATTTTGAGGAACTGGGTCTATTGTAGTATCTTCCTTTGCCAGGGCAGTCCAAAATTGGGAGGTTCACCAATGCCCCTGGATAGAGACATGCAGGATGGCCTGTAAACAAGAACTGGGTGTATTGTAGTATAGCCCTTTAGCCAGGGCAGCCAAAAATTGGAAGGTTCAACAATGACCCATGCATACAGACATGTAGTAGGGCCTGTAACCCTCAAGTGGGTGTATTGTAGTATAGCCCTTTGGTCAGGGCAGCCAAAAATTGGGAGGTTCAACAATGAGCCATGCATACAGACATGTAGTAGGGCCTGTAACCCTCAAGTGGGTGTATTGTAGTATAGCCCTTTAGCCAGGGCAGCCAAAAATTTGAAGGTTCAACAATGACCCATGCATACAGACATGTAGTAGGACCTGTAACCCTCAAGTGGGTGTATTGTAGTATAGCCCTTTGGTCAGGGCAGCCAAAAATTGGGAGGTTCAACAATGAGCCATGCATACAGACATGTAGTAGGGCCTGTAACCCTCAAGTGGGTGTATTGTAGTATAGCCCTTTGGTCAGGGCAGCCAAAAATTGGGAGGTTCAACAATGAGCCATGCATACAGACATGTAGTAGGGCCTGTAACCCTCAACTGGGTGTATTGTAGTATAGGCCTTTGGCCAGGGCAGGCAAAAATTGGGAGGTTCAACAATGAGCTACGCATACAGACATGTAGTAGGGCCTGTAACCCTCAAGTGGGTGTATTGTAGTATAGCCCTTTGGTCAGGGCAGCCAAAATTGGGAGGTTCAACAATGACCCATGCATACAGACATGTAGTAGGGCCTGTAACCCTCAACTGGGTGTATTGTAGTATAGGCCTTTGGCCAGGGCAGGCAAAAATTGGGAGGTTCAACAATGAGCCATGCATACAGACATGTCGTAGGGCCTGTAACCCTCAAGTGGGTGTATTGTAGTATAGGCCTTTGGCAGGGCAGCCAAAAATTGGGAGGCTCCTCATTGTCCCTGGATAGAGACGTGCAGGAGGGCCTGTAAACAAGAACTGGGTGTATTGTAGTATAGCCCTTTGGCCAGGGCAGCCAAAAATTGGGAGGTTCAACTTTGTCCATGGATAGAGACGTGCAGGAGGGCCTGTAACCCTCAAGTGGGTGTATTGTAGTATAGCCCTTTGGTCAGGGGAGCCAAAAATTGGGAGGCTCCTCTTTGTCCCTGGATAGGGACGTGCAGAAGGGCCTGTAACCCTCAAGTGGGTGTATTGTAGTATAGGCCTTTGGCCAGGGCAGACAAAAATTGGGAGGTTCAACAATGAGCCATGCAAACAGACATGTAGTAGGGCCTGTAACCCTCAACTGGGTGTATTGTAGTATAGGCCTTTGGCCAGGGCAGGCAAAAATTGGGAGGTTCAACAATGAGCCATGCATACAGACATGTAGTAGGGCCTGTAACCCTCAAGTGGGTGTATTGTAGTATAGGCCTTTGGCAGGGCAGCCAAAAATTGGGAGGCTCCTCATTGTCCCTGGATAGAGACGTGCAGGAGGGCCTGTAAACAAGAACTGGGTGTATTGTAGTATAGCCCTTTGGTCAGGGCAGCCAAAAACTGGGAGGCTCCTCTTTGTCCCTGGATAGAGACGTGCAGAAGGGCCTGTAACCCTCAAGTGGGTGTATTGTAGTATAGGCCTTTGGCCAGGGCAGCCAAAAATTGGGAGGCTCCTCTTTGTCCCTGGATAGAGATGTGCAGGAGGGCCTGTAACCCTCAAATGGGTGTATTGTAGTATAGGCCTTTGGCCAGGGCAGCCAAAAATTGGGAGGTTCAACAATGACCCATGCATACAGACATGTAGTAGGGCCTGTAACCCTCAAGTGGGTGTATTGTAGTATAGCCCTTTGGTCAGGGCAGCCAAAAATTGGGATGTTCAACAATGACCCATGCATACAGACATGTAGTAGGGCCTGTAACCCTCAACTGGGTGTATTGTAGTATAGGCCTTTGGCCAGGGCAGGCAAAAATTGGGAGGTTCAACAATGAGCCATGCATACAGACATGTAGTAGGGCCTGTAACCCTCAAGTGGGTGTATTGTAGTATAGCCCTTTGGCCAGGGCAGCCAAAAATTGGGAGGCTCCACATTGTCCCTGGATAGAGACGTACAGGAGGGCCTCAAAACATTTTTCACATTGAAAAGATGCGGGTATCCTGTCTTTGTAATGCCCATTCAAAAAGAATGGGCGTAAAAATTTACCACTGGGGGTATACCTGAAACAACAGCCAAACTATTGTAACGGTCATCATGGTGGCACATGAGGAGAAGGAGGAGCAGTCCAGCGATTAGCCAAGGAAAAGGAAGACGACGTGGTGGATGATCCAGTAGCTGACCCAACCTGGCATGAGTATATGCAGAGCGAGGACAGCAGTGCACAGGAGGAGGGAGGCGTAGCATCCCAACAGGCAGTACGAAGCAGGGTCGGGTACGCAGGCAGAAGGCAGGCAACCGTTCCCCGGAACAACAACACGACACAAGGTGCCTGTGCAAATGTTAGGTCTTCCCGAGTCTGGCAGTATTTTCAGTTGGCTCTAGATGACTCTAAAAAGGCCATTTGCAACACCTGCCATGCCAGCATCAGCAGGTGTACGAAAAGTAGCAGCCTGACCACCACCAGCATGATCAGGCACATGTCAGCCAAGCACCCCACTTTTTGGGAAGTACAACAGAGTCGAGGAGCGGTACTTGCTGATGTCACTGCTACGTCTTCGCCTGTTGTGCGTGCGAGCCAATCCCCTCTCCATGCTGGCCGCGAACAAGCCTCCGGCCCTGCACCTGAAGTTGCCCACGCACAAATTACACCACCATCAAGCACGTCCTTGTCCCAGCGCAGCGTTCAATTATCCATTCAGCAAACATTTGAACGCAGGCGCAAATACGCTTCCAACGCCCCACATGCCACAGTCCTGAATGATCACATTTCGCGACTCATACCGCTACAAATATTGCCTTTCCGGCTGGTGGAGACGGAAGCATTCCGCGACCTGATGGCGGCTGCTGTCCCACGTTACTCGGTCCACAGCCGCCACTATTTCTCCAGATGTGCCGTCCCCGCATTGCATAACCACGTGTCCAACAGCATCACACGTGCCCTGAACAACGCTGTTTCAGCCAAAGTCCACCTAATAATAATAGTACAGCTTTATTACGCAGCGCTTTACAATGTAGGGTTAGAGTACAGAAAATATAATACAGTAAGTAATTACAGTAGAGAACAAATACAGTAGAATAATTGGATACAAAACAATAGGCATAGAATCAATGTAAAAAAGAAAATACAAAAAATAAAGCAAGAAATGAAGGTGACCCTGCTCAAAAGAGCTTACAATCTACAACGGGATAGGGGTTGCACAAGGTACAGGGGCTTATTGCACTGATGGTCCAGGCATCTTGAGGAAATGGGGCATAGAACTAAGCTTACATGGATGGTCATTATACAGTCTGTGTAGACCTTTTTGGTTTGGTGGAGTTTGTCCAAGAGTAATGTCCAGAGGGATAGCCCATTCACTATCTACAGTACAAAGGACTTCTATTAGGGAGTATGATAGGCCGCCTTAAAAAGATGCGTTTTTAGGGATCGTCTGAAGCCATGCAAGTTGTGGATAGTCCTGATTTCTTGGGGTAAAGCATTCCAGAGGTTTGGTGCAGCTCTGGAGAAGTCTTGGAGCCGGGAGTGGGAGGATCGGATTATTACAGATGTCAGTCAAAGGTCATTTGAGGAACGTAGAGCGCGAGTGGGGTGATAGACAGAGATGAGGCAGGAGAGGTAGGGTGGTGCTGCACTGTGAAGAGCTTTGTGGGTGAGAAGAAGCAATTTGAATTTGATCCTGTAGTATACGGGAAGCCAGTGCAATGACTGGCACAGAGCAGAGGCATCTGAGTAACGATTGGCCAGATGGGTGATCCTGGCTGCTGCATTAAGGATGGACTGGAGAGGAGAAACTCTGGTGAGGGGGAGGCCGCTTAATAGAGAATTGCAATAGTCAAGGCGGGAATGGATTAGGGCCACGGTGAGGGTTTTTGTTGTTTACAGGGTGAGAAAGGGACGGACTCTGGAGATATTCTTCAGGTGTAAGCGACATGAGCGGACGAGACATTGTGTGTGGGAGGAGAAGGAGAGATCGGTGTCAAACATAACACCCAGACAACGAGCCTGCTGCCTAGGCGTTATCGTGGTGTCACAAACTGAGAGAGAGATGTCCGATTTAGGGAGGTTAGTGGATGGGGGGAGCAGAAGAAGTTCAGTTTTGGAAAGGTTTAGTTTCAAATAGAGAGTGGACAAGATATTGGAAACTGCAGCTAGACAGTCATTGCTGTTCTTTAATACCGCAGGGGTAAGGTCAGGGGCTGAAGTGTATAACCACAGACACATGGACAAGTGCTTGTGGGCAAGGCCGCTACATCTCCTTGAAAAAACACTGGGTTAATATTGTGGAGGCTCTGACACAGTCTGAGCGAGGGACGGAACACGTCCTTCCCACACCAAGGATAGCAGGCCCTACCTCTGTCAGGGTTTCACCGACACTCTACAGCTCCGGAATGTCATGCTCTTCAGCCTCCTCCTCCTCCTCCTGCGCATCCTCATCCACTGTACCCTCCACACCAGTCCCAAGCTGGAAGCACTGCAGCATTGCCTCTGCGAAGCGGCAACAGGCTGTGCTGAAGCTAGTCTGCATAGGTGACAAACCCCACAATGCAGAAGAGGTGTGGACAGCTCTGAAACAGCAGGCAGATCACTGGCTCACACCTCTGAACCTAAAGCCAGGAAAGGTCGTGTGTGACAATGGCCGGAACCTGATGGCAGCTTTGAGGCGAGGCCAGCTGACGCATGTTCCATGCATGGCCCACGTGCTCAACCTGGTGGTTCAGAGGTTTCTAAAGTCATACACAGAGCAGTCTGAACTGCTGGTAAAAGTTCGCCGTCTGTCTGCACATTTTCGCAAGTCACCTGCTGCTTCAGCCGGCCTTGGCGGATTTCAGCCTTACGGCCCACAGACTGGTGTGTGATGTCCCCACGCGTTGGAATTCAACTCTGCACATGTTGGTCAGGATATGTGAGCAGAAGAGGGCAGTTGTTGACTACCTGCATCACCTAAGCCGTCGGGAAATGGTTCAAACTCCACACATAACACCTGAGGAGTGGAGATGGATGTCCGACCTATGTACCATCCTCCAAAACTTTGAGGACTCCACCAAGATGGTGAGCGGCGATGACGCCTTTATTAGCGTCACCATACCACTACTCTGCCTTCTAAAACGGTCTCTGATGAAAAACAAAGAGGATGCATTGCAGGCCGAGCGCGATGACTTGGAGCAAGAAACAGTAGTGGGTGTGGGTGAAAACACACAGTCCAGCCTCATCTCATCAGAACGTACAGTGGAGGACTATGACGAAGAGGAGGAGGATGAAGACATGGAGCAACTCTCTGGCCAAATTGAGGATATGACATGAACACCAGTCATACCCTCGATTCAGCGTGGCTGGCCAGAGGACAGGGGAGATGAGGAGGAGGAGGAGGACAGCATGTTCAGTCATCGTGTTGGTCTGGATACTGAAGTGATGGCTGTTAAGAGTCTGGAGCACATGGCTGACTTTATGGTAAGCTGCCTGGCTCGTGACCCTCGCGTTCAGAACATCTTGGCCGACAATCTGTACTGGTTGGCAACACTGTTAGACCCACGCTACAAGGAGAACTTTATGTCTGTCATTCCTGAGGCGGAGAGGTCAGCCAAAATGCAGCAGTTCCAGAAGGCCATAGTCACGGAAGTAGGCAAATCATTCCCCTCACAAAACGCTAGCGGCATAGGTCAGGAATCGGTGGACAACCAAGGCGTACGGCCGAGAGGGGCACAAGTCCAATCCGCCAAAGGTAGGGGAACAGTCTTTACGAGGTGGGACAGTTTTCTCAGCCCCTACCGTACCACAGCCCCTGAGGTGCGGGGTAGTGACACAAGAAATGCTAAGTTTGGCCAGATGCTGAAGGAGTACCTTGCCAATCGAACAACTGTACTGCGAGATTCCTCTGTGCCTTACAATTATTGGGTCTCCAAGCTGGACACGTGGCATGAATTGGCTCTCTACGCCTTGGAAGTCCTGGCCTGCACTGCCGCTAGCGTTTTGTCAAAGCGTGTTTTCAGTGCCACAGGTGGAATCATTACTGATAAACGCAACCGCCTGTCAACTGAAAATGCTGACAGGCTGACTCAGATCAAGATGAACAAGGGTTGGATTGGGCCAGACTTCACCACACCACCAACAAATGACAACTGAATTTAAATTTTGTAATGGGAATTTGCCATGTACCTCCACTGACCCATGGGTACACACTTCTGGACTTCCGAGTGTCCAAGTGTAGGATCAGTAATGTCCGTGGACGTGTACTCGGCCTGTTGGTAGGAAGGAGGATCAGGTTGGGAAATGTGCGGTGCAGTATCACGGCTGCTGACACTTGACCGTGTGGAAGACAGGGTGTTTGTGGAGGTGCCAATCAGACTTGAAGCATTATCCGCTATCCAAGTAACAAGCTGTTGACACTGGTGTTGGTTCAAGAGCGGTGTACTGCAGCGGGCCCCAACAATTTGGGACAGGACGTGTGTGAGCGAGTAGATGTGCCACTTTCTTGTTGCGAAATTAGTGCTTGCACACGACCTCGGCCTCTGCCTGCACTACCATCACGTTCACCTCCTTGTTCCTTGCCAACGCCCTTGCGCATTTTGCTTGTATACAGCGACAACAGTCACAGGAGAGGATTTTAGTCCCTAACCTGTATCAAGGTATGACGTACACCAGTCTGGTGACTGTTCAGATCACAAGAGATTAGGATTTTAGTTCCGTAACCTGTATCAAGGTATGACGTACACCAGTCTGGTGACTGTTGAGATCACAAGACATTAGGATTTTAGTTCCCTAACCTGTATCAAGTTATGACGTACACCAGTCTGGTGACTGTTCAGATCACAAGAGATTAGGATTTTAGTTCCCTAACCTGTATTAAGGTAGTACGTACACCTGTCTGGTGACTGTAATGGTTTCACGAGAGGATTTTAGTCCCTAACCTGTATTAAGGTAGTACGTACACCTGTCTGGTGACTGTAATGGTTTCAGGAGAGGATTTTAGTCCCTAACCTGTATTAAGGTAGTACGTACACCTGTCTGGTGACTTTAATGGTTTCAGGAGAGGATTTTAGTCCCTAACCTGTATCAAGGTATGACGTACACAAGTCTGGTGACTGTTGAGATCACAAGAGATTAGGATTTTAGTTCCCTAACCTGTATCAAGTTATGACGTACACCAGTCTGGTGACTGTTGAGATCACAAGAGATTAGGATTTTAGTTCCCTAACTTGTATTAAGGTAGTACGTACACCTGTCTGGTGACTGTAATGGTTTCACGAGAGGATTTTAGTCCCTAACCTGTATTAAGGTAGTACGTACACCTGTCTGGTGACTGTAATGGTTTCAGGAGAGGATTTTAGTCCCTAACCTGTATTAAGGTAGTACGTACACCTGTCTGGTGACTTTAATGGTTTCAGGAGAGGATTTTAGTCCCTAACCTGTATCAAGGTATGACGTACACAAGTCTGGTGACTGTTGAGATCACAAGAGATTAGGATTTTAGTTCCCTAACCTGTATCAAGTTATGACGTACACCAGTCTGGTGACTGTTCAGTTCACAAGAGATTAGGATTTTAGTTCCCTAACCTGTATCAAGTTATGACGTACACCAGTCTGGTGACTGTTGAGATCACAAGAGATTAGGATTTTAGTTCCCTAACTTGTATTAAGGTAGTACGTACACCTGTCTGGTGACTGTAATGGTTTCACGAGAGGATTTTAGTCCCTAACCTGTATTAAGGTAGTACGTACACCTGTCTGGTGACTGTAATGGTTTCAGGAGAGGATTTTAGTCCCTAACCTGTATTAAGGTAGTACGTACACCTGTCTGGTGACTTTAATGGTTTCAGGAGAGGATTTTAGTCCCTAACCTGTATCAAGTTATGACGTACATCAGTCTGGTGACTGTTGAGATCACAAGAGATTAGGATTTTAGTTCCCTAACCTGTATCAAGTTATGACGTACACCAGTCTGGTGACTGTTCAGATCACAAGAGATTAGGATTTTAGTTCCCTAACCTGTATCAAGTTATGACGTACACCAGTCTGGTGACTGTTCAGATCACAAGAGATTAGGATTTTAGTTCCCTAACCTGTATCAAGGTATGAAGTACACCAGTCTGGTGACTGTTGAGATCACAAGAGATTAGGATTTTAGTTCCCTAACCTGTATCAAGTTATGACGTACACCAGTCTGGTGACTGTTGAGATCACAAGAGATTAGAATTTTAGTTCCCTAACCTGTATCAAATTATGACGTACACCAGTCTGGTGACTGTTCAGATCACAAGAGATTAGGATTTTAGTTCCCTAACCTGTATCAAGTTATGACCTACACCAGTCTGGTGACTGTTGAGATCACAAGAGGTTAGGATTTTAGTTCCCTAACCTGTATCAAGTTATGACGTACACCAGTCTGGTGACTGTTGA
Organism: Allobates femoralis; assembly: GCA_033576535.1. Lineage (NCBI taxonomy): Eukaryota > Metazoa > Chordata > Amphibia > Anura > Aromobatidae > Allobates > Allobates femoralis. The sequence goes on along the minus strand of JARQOC010000002.1, from coordinate 477,651,774 downwards.
GATCACAAGAGATTAGGATTTTAGTTCCCTAACCTGTATTAAGGTAGTACATACACCTGTCTGGTGACTGTAATGGTTTCACGAGAGGATTTTAGTCCCTAACCTGTATTAAGGTAGTACATACACCTGTCTGGTGACTGTAATGGTGTCAGGAGAGGATTTTAGTCCCTAACCTGTATTAAGGTAGTACGTACACCTGTCTGGTGACTTTAATGGTTTCAGGAGAGGATTTTAGTCCCTAACCTGTATCAAGTTATGACGTACACCAGTCTGGTGACTGTTCAGATCACAAGAGGTTAGGATTTTAGTTCCCTAACCTGTATCAAGATATGATGTACACCAGTCTGGTGACTGTTCAGATCACAAGAGATTAGGATTTTAGTTCCCTAACCTGTATCAAGTTATGACGTACACCAGTCTGGTGACTGTTAAGATCACAAGAGATTAGGATTTTAGTTCCCTAACCTGTATCAAGTTATGACGTACACCAGTCTGGTGACTGTTGAGATCACAAGAGGTTAGGATTTTAGTTCCCTAACCTGTATCAAGGTATGACGTACACCAGTCTGGTGACTTTAATGGTTTCAGGAGAGGATTTTAGTCCCTAACCTGTATTAAGGTAGTACGTACACCTGTCTGGTGACTTTAATGGTTTCAGGAGGGGATTTTAGTCCCTAACCTGTATTAAGGTAGTACGTACACCTGTCTGGTGACTTTAATGGTTTCAGGAGAGGATTTTAGTCCCTAACCTGTATTAAGGTAGTACGTACACCTGTCTGGTGACTGTAATGGTTTCACGAGAGGATTTTAGTCCCTAACCTGTATTAAGGTAGTACGTACACCTGTCTGGTGACTGTAATGGTGTCAGGAGAGGATTTTAGTCCCTAACCTGTATTAAGGTAGTACGTACACCTGTCTGGTGACTGTAATGGTTTCAGGAGAGGATTTTAGTCCCTAACCTGTATTAATGTAGTACGTACACCTGTCTGGTGACTTTAATGGTGTCAGGAGAGGATTTTAGTCCCTAACCTGTATTAAGGTAGTACGTACACCTGTCTGGTGTCACAGCATTTGGATGTCCCAGTGGCCAGCTACATAGACAGCCCGCCACAGCCACACACAGAGTCACAGCCACACAAAAACAGTCAGCCACATAGACAGTTAGCCACATAGACAGCTACACAGACAGAGAGAGCCACACAGAGAGACACAGCCACATAGACAGCCACACACAGAGCCACAGCCAGCAACATAGACAGCCATAGCCAGCCACACACAAGCAGACACAGCCAGCCAAACACAGACACAGCCAGCTACACACACACAATCAGCCACACACATACAGCCACACACAGCCAAAGCCAGCCAGCCACACATACAGCCACACACATACAGCCAGCCACATAGACAGCCACACACACAGCCAAAGCCAGCCACACACAGGCGCAGCTACCCACACACACACACACAGCCAGCCACACACACAGCGAGCAATATAGCCAGCCATAGCCAGCCACACACAGACATACAGCCAACCAGACAGCCAGCCACACTCACACAGTCAGCCACACACAGCCAAGCAGCCCCAGCCACACACACTAAGTCAGCCACACACAGCCAAACAGCCCCAACCACACACAGCCAGCCACGCAGCCTCAGCCACAGCCATGCAGCCATAGCCACGCAGCCCCAGCCACACACAGACATAGTTAGGCACACAGCCAGCCACATAAAGACACAGACACACAGACAGCCACATGCAGCCACGCAGCCCTAGCCACACAGTCAGCCACACAGACACATTTTGCCACACACAGCCAGCCACGCAGCCTCAGCCACACAGACACAGTCAGCCACAGACAGCCCCAGCAACACAGACACATAGTCAGCCACAGCCACGCAGCCCCAGCCACACAAAGCCCCAGCCACAAAACCCCAGCCACATACGGACAAATAGTCAGCCACACAGACACAGCCCCACACACAATCAATCATACACACAATCAATCCTTTACACACAATCATACACACACCTAATCCCATACACAATCCTATACATGCATACACAATCATATACACATTCAGACATACACATATTAAAGTGCTGTACAAATCATGTGAAAAGGATGACAGAAAAGACAGTGCAATCATGCTGCCCCGGCCCGTATAGCTGTCCAGCCCGCCCCTGCACACATCCCCTCTGACCTATGCTATCTCTGTCATGCTGCCAGATCTCGCTCCATGTCTCCTCCGTCCTGTGTCTGCCGCCCATCCCCTCCTGAACCGACAGTTGAGAAGTGAGGATACACTTGTATGGAGGTTTAGCTTCTCTGCTGTGGAGGTCGGATCCTCTCCCCACACTAAGGGAATTACAGCCTGCAGACATGGCCGGGCAGGGGGGCGGCAGCGATCAGAGAGCACAGGAATCACCTGACTCTCTGGCGCCCCCTCTGCAGTGTGGCAGCTGGTGCTCTGTGCCATCGCACAACTCCCTGGACACCAACCTACGAGGACTACTTTGCCCCAGGAGGCAGTGTTCCAGCCCTTGCAGTTGAGGAGCGGTGGGGTGGGGGGTGCTGATGGATGAGGTGAGGAGCGGCGGACGGGGCGGGGGGCTGTGGCTGCTATCACGCAGCCCGCACTCACCATGCTTCCTGCCGGGCATGTCCATTGTCAGCTGCTGTGCAAGCAGCTGCGGCCGCAAAGCAGAGCCTCCGGGCCGTTTCAATATGGGGGCGGCCCTAGATAAGGGCAATTCCACCAGCCTGGGGGGCACTTTCCCCCAGCCACCTGGGCCAGTCCGCCCCTGACTCTAACCCTACATTGTAAAGCGCTGCGTAATATGTTGGCGCTATATAAATAAAGCTGTATTATTATTATTATTATTAGGTGGACTTTGGCTGAAACAGCATTGTTCAGGGCACGTGTGATGCTGTTGGACACGTGGTTATGCAATGCGGGGACGGCACATCCGGAGAAATAGTGGCAGCTGGGGACCGAGTAACGTGGGACAGCAGCCGCCATCAGGTCGCGAAATGCTTCCGTCTCCACCAGCCGGAAAGGCAACATTTGTAGCGCTATGAGTCGCGAAATGTGATCATTCAGGACTGTGGCATGTGGGGCGTTGGCAGCGTATTTGCGCCTGCGTTCAAATGTTTGCTGAATGGATAATTGAACGCTGCGCTGGGACAAGGACGTGCTTGATGGTGGTGTAATTTGTGCGTGGGCAACTTCAGGTGCAGGGCCGGAGGCTTGTTCGCGGCCAGCATGGACAGGGGATTGGCTCGCACGCACAACAGGCGAAGACGTAGCAGTGACATCAGCAAGCACCGCTCCTCGACTCTGTTGTACTTCCCACAAAGTGGGGTGCTTGGCTGACATGTGCCTGATCATGCTGGTGGTGGTCAGGCTGCTACTTTTCGTACCCCTGCTGATGCTGGCATGGCAGGTGTTGCAAATGGCCTTTTTAGAGTCATCTGGAGCCAACTGAAAATACTGCCAGACTCGGGAAGACCTAACATTTGCACAGGCACCTTGTGTCGTGTTGTTGTTCCGGGGAACGGTTGCCTGCCTTCTGCCTGCGTACCCGACCCTGCTTCGTACTGCCTGTTGTGATGCTACGCCTCCCTCCCCCTGTGCACTGCTGTCCTCGCTCTGCATATACTCCTGCCAGGTTGGGTCAGCTACTGGATCATCCACCACGTCGTCTTCCTATTCCTTGGCTAATCGCTGGACTGCTCCTCCTTCTCCTCATGTGCCACCATGATGACCGTTACAATAGTTTGGCTGTTGTTCCAGGTATACCCCCAGTGGTAAATTTTTACGCCCATTCTTTTTGAATGGGCATTACAAAGACAGGATACCCGCATCTTTTCAATGTGAAAAATGTTTTGAGGCCCTCCTGCACGTCTCTATCCAGGGACAATGTGGAGCCTCCCAATTTTTGGCTGCCCTGGCCAAAGGCCTATACTACAATGCACCCACTTGAGGGTTACAGGCCCTACTAAATGTCTGTATGCATGGGTCATTGTTGAACCTTCCAATTTTTGGCTGCCCTGGCCAAAGGGCTATACTACAATACACCCACTTGAGGGTTACAGGCCCTCCTGCACATCTCTATCCAGGGACAATGAGGAGCCTCCCAATTTTTGGCTGCCCTGGCCAAAGGCCTATACTACAATACACCCACTTGAGGGTTACAGGTACTCCTGCACGTCTCTATCCAGGGACAAAGAGGAGCCTCCCAATTTTTGGCTGCCCTGGCCAAAGGCCTATACTACAATACACCCACTTGAGGGTTACAGGCCCTCCTGCACGTCTCTATCCAGGGACAAAGAGGAGCCTCCAATTTTTGGCTGCCCTGACCAAAGGGCTATACTACAATACACCCACTTGAGGGTTACAGGCCCTACTACATGTCTGTATGCATGGGTCATTGTTGAACCTCCCAATTTTTGGCTGCCCTGACCAGAGGGCTATACTACAATACACCCACTTGAGGGTTACAGGCCCTACTACATGTCTGTATGCATGGGTCATTGTTGAACCTTCCAATTTTTGGCTGCCCTGGCTAAAGGGCTATACTACAATACACCCAGTTCTTGTTTACAGGCCATCCTGCATGTCTGTATCCAGGGGCATTGGTGAACCTCCCAATTTTGGACTGCCCTGGCAAAGGAAGATACTACAATAGACCCAGTTCCTCAAAATGGGCACATTATTTCAAGACAGGGCTTCATGTTCGTCTCTTCTCAGGGTTATCGGAGTGCCGCACAATGTTTTCACGTAAAATCTTTCATGTAATCACAAAAAGTAACATACACCAGCTGTATCTCACTATTGGGTATGTGCCCTTAACATTTCCACCCTAAATATTCATTTTGGTGTCATTTTGGAAGGTTTTCTGGAGACTCCGTAAAATTGGCGTGAAACTCGGACAACATT